>CM046363.1:4831004-5558600 GCA_025413025.1 Ficus hispida
ACAAAAGCCTAAAACTCGAACAATCACACGAGAAATCTATGACTTAACAACTTTGTGGAAGACTAGGGAGAGAGGAGAATTTTTCAATGATTCATGTTATGTGATATCAATTCTTATATTTGTCTTACCTATACAGATATATATAGTCACCTTTGGGAGATATATATAGAAAAGTATAATATATGAAAAATATCACCCTCAATAGTTGGGCAAAAGTAAATACCCTAATTGACTTAATCAGCCATAATAAATTTTTTTTAAGAGAAGTTAGAATATAGAAAATAAAATTTCAAGAGGATGTCTAGAATTGTACATGTGTGTATATATATATGTATATTATTTTTAAAAGATGAGAGATTAACTAACATCAAGAAAAATTAGTACATCTCAATTAGGTCAACAATTACTAACAATCTATCTCATACTAAGTTCTCAACTCAATTTTATTAACAGAAAAACAAAAAACAACCATAATGTAAGCATTCAAATGATAAAGATAATAACACCTAATAGCAAAGAGCTACTCAAATGAATATATAGCTGGTAGCAACCCCACAGGGAAAAGCCTAGACCTTCATCTCAGAGAATACCATCGGTTTAAAACATCTTTTGATAAAACGCAAAGGAAAAAACTCTAGAGCGGAAAAAGAGTGCATAAAACCTTTGCACTTGTAAATCATCTCAGAACAGATTGTCAAGAAAAGATTAATAATCATTTAACGAACCAAACATCCTTGTACTTGTATTGGTTGACAGAACATGAGAACAAAGAGCGTCATTGAATCCATCTCTTTCAGCAACCAGTTTCCAAATAAATCAATCTCCTTCAATTAACATATCAAAGTTCAAATATCAAAAACAATTGTTGAAGTAAAATAGAAAGGAAAAGAAAGAGAAATAAATAAATGAAAACTTTAGCACTCTGCCTTCTCATTAAATTCAATGCCGAGTTACAACATTACATATCAGATTTCTCAAATATTAAATGAATTTGTTCTCAGAATATATATGAAAAACAATGCATTTATAAACAGAATCAAATTTGGTAATATGACTATTCCAATTCCACAAAGAATATTAAGATAATATTAAAAATATTGGCAAGGGATGTTCTTACCATGATGTTTATATTTTCGAAAAGGACAAGTACACGTGTAAAATGGTGGCTCTGTTCTAGCTTACTCTGAAGAAGAAGATGATGATGCATTTTCTTTATTATTCTGAATCTTCTAATCATGACCAGCCGTATCTTCTTCAGTATTATGATCATCCTGAAATTATAAACAAGAGATAGATACAAGTAGCTTGAATTTCTCTATTTGCTTTTTATAAGTTTTTCAATATTTATTATTTTTTAGGTAAGCTATACAAATAAATGTTGCATAAATTTACACTAATTAAATAAATTTCCGAAGGAATTTGAGCAAACTGAGTGGTATTGACATCCCATTATAATTCTGATTTACCAAAGTCCCACTAAACAATTGTCACAAATATTCTTATATCAGACTTCAAAAAATATATATATATATATATATATTATATTAATATCAAAGTTTTATGAAGGCGGGATAATGCATACCACAGTTTCTGAGAATATCCATTGTAATGCTATATATGAGTCGTCCCAAAGCTTTCTTATGCTCCCATTGAGATTACCCTCCCATAGCTCTTCGATTGGTTCGGCTTCTTCCAGAGTTTCAAAAATCTCATCCAAATCATAGAATCGAAGCCGGGGCCTGCAATAATTAATTTGTTCAAGTTCGGGGTGTTTGTGGTTCCATGAGAGAAGCTCCTCATCTCAGGGTATTCACTCAAAATTATTTTCTCCAAATTTGGAAATTGTAACTTATTATTTCCACTATCAAAACATTTGAGATTGGGTAAACAGTGAAGAGCTAAGATTTTCAATTGGCTGAAAACAATCTCGTTTTCTGCAGCTGATTCATCCTCCATCTGATCATTGACATGAATTACTTGTGTCATCTGATCGCATTTACTAATGAGAACTCTTGTGAGTTGGGCCAGACTTGTAGCTGTTGAGGAATTAAATAAACTTATCAACCCATGACATTTCCATACTACAAGATCTGTTAAGTGTGTAGCCACAATCTGCGAAAAGATTATCAAATTTATTAGTATAAAGAAAAAACATTGTAAAGAGGATTTGTAATCTGGTATTCCCAAAGCATTTTGGTCATCTCACAGTGTCAATATAAATGTAGCACTATATATTTATAGATTTGTATCTTTTCTACAATACATTCCAAATACAAATCCCAGCAACAAAACTTTCATGAAACTCTTGTAGCAAAAAGTTTCTACACTAATGTTTTCTCTCTGTACTATGCGACTTTGGACCAAATCCTAATGAACGGCATACCACAAGAAGCAAAGTAAAATTGAATTCAAATGTCAATGAATGTAAAATAGTAAAGAAAGGATACCTTTTCATTGAATAGAGAATGTTGGGCCTCCAACTCTCTTCCTTCAACAGCTGGCAGCAATGTTACTATTGATTCATGAGAATTAGGAATAAATGTCCTCAATTCGTAACAATCCCTTATCATGAGCCTTGATAAGGAAAGGAATTCAATGCAATCTCCTTCACAAAACCTTTTGAGTTTTGGAAGATCTTCAAGCTCAAGAGATTCAAGTTTAGGGAATGAGATGATGTTCATCAACCTCCCATCTTCTCCTACTGCTTTTGTGACTATCTGTTCCATGGCCTCACATCTTGATACTCTTAGCTCCTTAAGCTGAATAAGGCTTTTAACCATTGCAAAAGAGAACATACACTGTACGTTGTTGCATTTAGAGATTGTCAGTTCTTGTAAATTTCTGAAACTCATTCTTGTAGCTACCTGTAAAAATGAAATAGAGACAAATTGTTGAATCAAGTTAGAGAATTTTGTTATATTTGACTGCTACTTTTGTTAATTTTAATTATCATCATGTACTTAAAAATAATAGTAAATAAAAGAACTGGGTATGATACTGCTTCATAATTACAAATACTTCAAATTCTGAACAAAAAGGTATAAATATAAATTATGTGCCAATGTTTTTTTTTATTATTTTATTTAAATTCATTGTTATAATGTGTGTGCTGCATATATAATTCGGTATGTAGGCTTTTCTTAGACTTTCTTTTGCTACATACGATGAATTCCATATCATTATTTGCTTCTAAGTTTTATGTTTTATTTCTTTTATGTTACTGCTTTTTCTTTACCAAAGTATATTTCTAATTATATTATACAAAATTAATGCTTTAAATTTTGAACTTACCGATATCTTTTATAAATTTGTACTAACAAGAGAGAAATTTGAACTAACCGACATCTTTTATAATATAACAAGAGAGAAATTTGTACTAACTATCTCTTGTGAATATTTAGAGGAAAGTCAAATTTCATGAAAAGATGACCTGTTGAAGGCTTTCAAACGCAACTAAACAAGCTGTAAAGATTCACTTAGCGAAAAAAAAAATGTAAAGATGATCTCAATTTTACGAATGGCTTGATTGATACACAACACTATAATTTGTTCTCTAAACAAATAATTTAATCGTACCAATTCAAAGACAAACAAAACATTTGTTTATTCGTACCAATTCAAAGACAAACAAAACAATAGAAAGATTGTCCAAACTTTCGTGAACGAATATTTTTATTTTTATCTTTATTTTTATTTTTATTTTCTAAAAATACATTCTTTGAGAGACCTTTAGTTAGGTAGCAAAAACCAATTAATTTGTATTTTGGAAAGATTAAATGCAGTTTCAAGTTTGAATTATGAGTTTTCATTTATATATGTTGATAATAGTTAGGTTAATATGATAGTACTAATCTATAAGTTTTTTAAGGAAAATAAATGATTTTGTTTAAATAATTGATATATTTATTAAAAAAATCAGCTTTAGAAAACTTTATATTGCTTACATAATAATAACAATAATAATTATTAATATTATTATTGTTTTCTAAAAGAAATTGGGTTATAAAGGTACAAGTTGGAATACCCAGATAATCCCGGGGAGCTATAGATGCTCTTGCATGATATATGTATCTCTCATGAAGTAGATTATTCATATTTCCCAGCCAATGTGGTAGTGATGACTCAAATCCAAGCATTCAGCTAGGAGAACGAGCACCCTACCAACCCACTTAAAGGATGTTAATGGATACATAATTAATTTAAACACAGAACAATGATGATATTCAATAAAATATAGATACCAAGTAGTATTAACAATTTGGGCATGTGTTTCCTTACAGGTTTGGGTTCTTATTCTGAGATAGAGAAATAATGACGAGATAATAGCAGAAATTAGAATATGAATAATTAATGAATTTACTGAATAATTAATAGCATAAAACAATGTTACCTTTTCATTGAATAGAGGTCGTAGGGCCACCAACTCTCTTTCTTCAACTGCTAGCTGTATTAGTAACGTTGATTCATGAGAATTAGGAATAAATGTCTTCAATTCGTTACAATCCCTTATTCCGAGCTTTAATAAGGAAGGGAATTCAATGCAATCTCCTTCACAAAACCTTTTGAGTTTTGGAAGATCTTCAAGCTCAAGAGATTCAAGTTTAGGGAATGAGATGATGTTCTTCAACCTCCCATCTTTTCCTACTGCTTTTGTGACTATCTGTTCCATGGCCTCACACGTTGATACTTCTAGCTCCTTAAGCTGAATAAGGCTTTCTACCATTACAAAAGAGAACATATACTGTACGTTGTTGCATTCAGAGATTGTCAATTCTTCTAAATTTCTGAAACTCGTTCCAGTAACTACCTGTAAAAATGAAATAGAGGCATTGTTGCATCAAGTTAGAGAATTTTTCTTACATTTGACTGCTACTTTTGTTAATTTTAATTATCATCATGTGCTTAAAAAATAATAGTAAATAAAAGAACTGGGTATGATACTGCTTTATAATTACAAATACTTCAAATTCTGAACAAAAAGATATAAATATAAATTATGTGCCAATGCTTTTTTTATTATTATTTTATTTAAATTCATTGTTATAATGTGCGTGCTGCATATATAATTTGGTATGTAGGTTTTCTTGGACTTTCTTTTGCTACATACGATGAATTCCATATCATTATTTGCTTCTATGTTTTATGTTTTATTTCTTGTATGTTACTGCTTCTTCTTTACCTAAGTATATTTCTAATTGTACAAAATTAATGCTCTAAATTTTGAACTTACCGATATCTTTTATAAATTTGTACTACAAGAGAGAAATTTGAACTCACCGACATCTTTTATAACATAACAAGAAAGAAATTTGTACTAACTATCTCTTGTGAATAATTGGAGGAAAGTCAAATTCCATGAAAAGATTACCTGTTGAAGGCTTTCAAACGCAACTAAACAAGCTGTAAAGATTCACTTAGCAAAAATTAAAAAAAAAATGTAAAGATGATCTCAATTTTACGAATAACTTGATTGATACACAACATTATAATTTGTTCTCTAAACAAATCATTTATTCGTGCCAATTCAAAGACAAACAAAACAATAGAAAGATTGTCCAAACTTTCGTGAACGAATATTTTTATTTTTATCTTTATTTGTATTTTTATTTTCTAAAAATACATTCTTTGAGAGACCTTTAGTTAGGTAGCAAAAACCAATTAATTTGTATTTCTGGAAAGATTAAATGCATATTCAAGTTTGAATTATGAGTTTTCATTTATATATGTTGATAACAGTTAGGTTAATATGATAGTACTAATCTATAAGTTTTTTAAGGAAAATAAATGATTTTTTTAAAATAATTGAAATATTTATTAAAAAAAACAGCTTTAGAAGACTTTATATTGCATACATAATAATAATAATAATAATTATTAATATTATTATTGTTTTCTGAAAGAAATTGGGTTATAAGGGTACAAGTTGGAATACCCAGATAATCCCGGGGAGCTATAGATGCTCTTGCATGATATATGGATCTCTCATGAAGTAGATTATTCATATTTTCCGGCCAATGTGGTAGTGATGGCTCGAATCCAAACATTCAGTTAGGAGAACGAGCACCCTACCAACCCACTTAAGGGATGTTAATGGATACATAATTAATTTGAACACAGAACAATGATGATATTTAATAAAATATAGATACCAAGTAGTATTAACAATTTGGGCATGTGTTTGATTACAGGTTTGGGTTCTTATTCTGAGATAGAGAAATAATGACGAGATAATAGCAGAAATTAGAATATGAATAATTAATGAATTTACTTTCAATTAATAGCATAAAACAATGTTACCTTTTCATTGAATAGAGGTTGTAGGGCCACCAACTCTCTTTCTTCAACTGCTGGCTGTATTAGTAACATTGATTCATGAGAATTAGGAATAAATGTCTTCAATTCGTTACAATCCCTTATTTTGAGCTTTAACAAGGAAGGGAATTCAATGCAATCTCCTTCACAAAACCTTTTGAGTTTTGGAAGACTATGAAGCTCAAGTGATTCAAGTTTAGGAATGTTCTTCAACCTCCCATCTTCTCCTACTGCTTTTGTGACTATCTGTTCCATGGCCTCACATCTTGATACTCTTAGCTCCTTAAGCTGAATAAGGCTTTCTACCATTGCAAAAGAGAAGATACACTGTACGTTGTTGCATTTAGAGATTGTCAGTTCTTGTAAATTTCTGAAATTCATTCTTGTAGCTACCTGTAAAAATGAAATAGAGACAAATTGTTGAATCAAGTTAGAGAATTTTGTTATATTTGACTGCTACTTTTGTTAATTTTAATTATCATCATGTACTTAAAAAATAATAGTAAATAAAAGAACTGGGTATGATATTGTTTCATAATTACAAATACTTCAAATTCTGAACAAAAAGGTATAAATATAAATTATGTGCCAATGTTTTTTTATTATTATTTTATTTAAATTCATTGTTATAATGTGCGTGCTACATATATAATTCGGTATGTAGGCTTTTCTTGGACTTTCTTTTGCTACATACGATGAATTCCATGTCATTATTTGCTTCTATGTTTTATGTTTTATTTCTTGTATGTTACTACTTTTTCTTTACCAAAGTATATTTCTAATTATACAAAATTAATGCTTTAAATTTTGAACTTATCGATATCTTTTATAAATTTGTACTACAAGAGAGAAATTTGAACTCACCGACATCTTTTATAACATAACAAGAGAGAAATTTATACTAACTATCTCTTGTGAATATTTAGAGGAAAGTCAAATTCCATGAAAAGATTACCTGTTGAAGGCTTTTAAACGCAACTAAACAAGCTGTAAAGATTCACTTAGCAAAAATAAAAAAAAATAATGTAAAGATGATCTCAATTTTACGAATGACTTGATTGATACACAATATTATAATTTGTTCTCTAAACAAATCATTTATTCGTACCAATTCAAAGACAAACAAAACAATAGAAAGATTGTCCAAACTTTCTTGAACGAATATTTTTATTTTTATCTTTATTTTTATTTTTATTTTCTAAAAATACATTCTTTGAAAGACCTTTAGTTAGGTAGCAAAAACCAATTAATTTGTATTTCTGGAAAGATTAAACGCAGATTCAAGTTTGAATTATGAGTTTACATTTATATATGTTGATAACAGTTAGGTTAATATGATAGTAGCATATTATTCAAGTTTTTATTATGATTTTTTTTTTTCATTTCAATATGTAGATATGCTGGGTCAACATGGTAGTACTTAAATCTCAAAGTTTTCCAAGGAAAAATAAATTATTCTTTTAGTTGATTGTCTTATCTATAAAAAAAATTAATAAAAAAAATCAGTAATATTTGAAGGTTATATATTGGATACACAATTAATTTCTATAAAGAATCAATAATGATATTCAATAAAATATGCATACATAAGTAGTAACTAGTGTTGGTAATTTGGGCGGGCATGTGTTTGGGTTCTTATTCGGAAATAGAGAAATAATGACAATAATATAAAGAAGGAATTAGAATAGGAATAAATTAATGAAATTTAATAATGAAATAAAGATGTTAAAAGAGCAACAGGGGCTACCTTATTGTTGAAGAGAGTCGGTTGTTCAATTGATCTTGTCAGTGGTGACGTCGGCATAAAGCTTTCCAGGTTTTCCAGTTCAATAAGCTCCAGACACTCCAAGTCCTGAAAACTGCTTGCATCTAATTCATTAACAATATGGCTAACACCTGGGATAGACTCCAATCTCAACTCGTCAGACTTTTTCATCAACCTTTGAAAGCCATCCTCATATAATCGACTTCTATCCTTGGGATTGTTGACCCGCAACACTCTTGTTGATTCTTTGAAGGAAAATCCATCATACTGTCCAATTTGAATGACGTACCTTTCCAAATTCAAATGATTAAACATGTCTTCTAGCACAAAACTAGCACCTGGTATACGTATATGCAAAACTCTAAGCTTTCGCAGATCTTTTACTTCACTCACAAGACTGGCATTAATTTCACCGACATACTCCATATACAACTCTTCTAGCTGTACCAATCTTGAGATGACATTTGGTTCAATGAGATCACAGTGTCCTATCCTTAACTTCTTAAGCTGTTGAGGGCTTTCAACCGTAGCTAAAGCCCATACAGACATCGAACTTTCACACCCTTGAATAGTCATCTCTTGTAGATTGTTAAACACAACCTGCAAAGATGACTTTAATTTTATAAATGACTTGATTGAAACACAATACTATCAATGATTCTCTAAACAAATCATTTCAATATTAAACTCTAACAAATTAAAAACAAAAAACAAAAAACAAAATGTACAAAAATTGTTCAAACTTTGGTGAATGAAATATTTTATTCTTATTTTAATTTAGAAAAAAAAATTTAGAGAAACCTTTTGGCAGTAAAAACCAAATTTGTTTGTATTTCTCTAAATATTAAATGCAGATTCAAGTTTTAATTATGATTTTTCGTATTTTATGTTGTTAGTGCTTAATCAACTTGATAGTAGTATAAATAGTGCTAATCTCCATGTTTTAAAAAAAAAATTCTTTAATTGATATATACTTTTCTTTTTTATTTTTTCAAAAAAAAAATCAGCATCAGAAATTTATATATGGGATACATAATTAATTTCAATAAAGAACATTAATGATTTTCAATATAATATGCATACATAAAAAGTATAGTAAGTAATGCTAATACGAATAGTACTTGATTACGTTTTATTTCTTTTTCTATAGGATCAGTTGATTACGTTTTTATTTATTTATTTATTTATGAAATTTATCACATTCAATTGAACTTATCAGTAATAGATTGCACAGAACAATTAGAGAATGAAAGCCAAATGGAAATTAGTAAGGGAAAACGAAAGTAAGAAAAATAAGAAATTACCTTTTGGCTGAACAGAATTTCTTGAGCCATTCTTCTCTCTTCTACTTCTTCCACAGTAGTACTTGTTGACGTTATGGACTTGGCCATGAATGTCCTCAATTCATGACAATTAGTAATGTCTATCCTTAGAAGCGATGGAAATTCAACAGTATAATGATTATCTGCTTGACACAACCCAAACCTTTTGAGTTTTGGAAGATTTTTAAGTTGAAGAGATTCAAGTTTGGGGAATGTGATCTTCTTCGACTTTGTCTCCTCATGATCCCCTGCTTCTTTTGTGATTACTATTACCTCTTCTATGAGATCACAATGTCTTATGCTTAGCTCCTTAAGCTGTTGAAGGCTTTCAACCGTAGCTAAAGCCCATATAGACTGCAAACTGTTGCACCTTTTAATAGTCAACTCTTGTAGATTGTTAAACACAGCCTGCAAAAATTACTTTAATATTGTAAATGACTTGACTGAAACACAATACTATCAATAATTCTCTAAACAAATCATTTCAATATTAAACTCTAATAAATTAAAAACAAATAAACAAAACAAATAAACAAAAAACAAAATGTACAAAAATTGTTCAAACTTTTGTGAATGAAATATTTTATTCTTATTTTTATTTAGAAAAAATAAATTTAGAGAATCCTTTTGGCAGTAAAAACAAAATTTATTTGTATTTCTCTAAATATTAAATGCAGATTCAAGTTTTAATTATTATTTTTTGTATTCTATGTTGTTAGTGCTGAATCAACTTGATAGTAGCATAAATAGTGCTAATCTCCACGTTTAAAAAAAAAATTCTTTAATTGATAAATATTTTCTACTTATTTTTTTTTTTTCAAAAAAAAAAATCAACATTAGAAGTTTATATATGGGATACGTAATTAATTTCAATATAGAACATTAATGATATTCAATATAATATGCATACATATAAAAGTATAGTAAGTAATGCTAATACGTATAGTACTTGATTACGTTTTATTCCTTTTTCTACAGGATCAGTTGATTACGTTTTTATTTATTTATTTATGTTTTTATCTATGTGTAATCTTATAAGAAATTTATCACATTCAATCGAACCTATCAGAATAGATTGTACAAAACAATTAGAGAATGAAAGCCAAATGGAAATTAGTAAGAGAAAACGAAAGTAAGAAAAATAAGAAATTACCTTTTGGCTTAACAGAATTTCTTGAGCCATTTTTCTCTCTTCTACTTCTTCCACGGTAGTACTTGTTGAAGGTATGGACTTGGCGATGAATGTCCTCAATTCAGGACAACTATAAATGTATATTGTTAATAGTGATGGAAATTCAACAGTATAATGATCATCTGCTTGACACAACCCAAACCTTTTGAGTTTTGGAAGAAAACTAAGTTCAAGAGATTCAAGTTTGGGGAATGTGATCTTCTTAGACTTTGTCTCCTCATGATCCCCTGCTTCTTTTGAGATTACTATTACCTCTTCTATGAGATCACATTGTCCTATGCTTAGCTTCTTAAGTTTTTGAAGGCTTTCAAACATAGCTAAAGCCCATACAGACAGAAAACTTCTGCACCTTTCAATAGTCAACTCTTGTAGATTGTTAAACACAACCTGCAAATATTACTTTAATTTTGTAAATGACTTGATTGAAACACAATACTATCAATGGTTCTCTAAACAAATCATTTCAATATAAAATTCTTATAAATTAAAAACAAAAAAACAAAAAACAAAATGTACAAAAATTGTTCAAAATTTTGTTGATGAAATATTTTATTCTTATTTTTATTTAAGGAAAAGAAATTTAGAGAAACCTTCTGGGGGTAAAAACTAGAACTATACTTAGCTTCTTAAGTTGTTGAAGGCTTTCAAAAGTATCTTAAACCCATATAGATTGCAAGTTTTTGCACTCATTAATGATCAACTTTTGTAGATTGTTAAACACAGCATGTAAAGATGACTTTAATTTTATGAATGACTTAATGAAAACACAATACTATAATTGGTTCTCTAAACAAATCATTTCAATATAAATTCTTGCAAATTAAGTCAAAGAGAAAACAAATTAAACAAAATAAAAATTGTTCAGAATTTCGTAAATGAAATATTTTATTCTTACTTTTTAAATATACATTTTTAGGGAAATCTTTACCTAGTAAAAACCAATTTAATATGTATTTCTCGAAAGACTAAATGCATTTTATTCAAGTTTTAATTATGATTTTTTTTTTCATTTCAATATGTAGATATGCTGGGTCAACATGGTAGTACTTAACCTCAAAGTTTTCCAAGGAAAAATAAATTATTCTTTTAATTGATTGTCTTATCTATAAAAAAAATTAATAAAAAAATCAGTAATATTTGAAGGTTATATATTGGATACACAATTAATTTCTATAAAGAATCAATAATGATATTCAATAAAATATGCATACATAAGTAGTAACTAGTGTTGGTAATTTGGGCGGGCATGTGTTTGGGTTCTTATTCAGAAATAGAGAAATAATGATAATAATATAAAGAAGGAATTAGAATAGGAATAAATTAATGAAATTTAATAATGAAATAAAGATGTTAAAAGAGCAACAGGGGCTACCTTATCGTTGAAGAGAGTCGGTCGTTCAATTGATCTTGTCGGTGGTGACGTCGGCATAAAGCTTTCCAGGTTTTCCAGTTCAATAAGCTCCAGACACTCCAAGTCCTGAAAACTGCTTGCATCTAATTCATTAACAATATGGCTAACACCTGGGATAGACTCCAATCTCAACTCATCAGACTTTTTCATCAACCTTTGAAAGCCATCTTCATATAATCGACTTCTATCCTTGGGATTGTTGATCCGCAACACTCTTGTTGATTCTTTGAAGGAAAATCCATTATACGGTCCAATTTGAATGACGTACCTTTCCAAATTCAAATGATTAAACATGTCTTCTAGCACAAAACTAGCACCTAGTAGACGTATATGCAAAACTCTAAGCTTTCGCAGATTTTTTATTTCACTCACAAGACTGGCATTAATTTCACCGACATACTCCATATACAACTCTTCTAGCTGTACCAATCTTGATATGACATTTGGTTCAATGAGATCACAGTGTCCTATACTTAGCTTCTTAAGCTGTTGAGGGCTTTCAACCGTAGCTAAAACCCATACATACATTGAACTTTTACACCCATGAATAGTCAACTCTTGTAGATTATTAAACACAACCTGCAAAAATGACTTTAATTTTGTAAATGACTTGATTGAAACACAATATTATCATTGGTTCTCTAAACAAATCATTTCAATATAATATTCTTATAAATTTAAAACAAAACAAAACAAAACATAATGTACAAAAATTGTTCAAAATTTTGTGAATGAAATATTTTATTTAGAAAAAAAATTTAGAGAAACCTTTTGGCAGTAAAAACCAATTTTATTTGTATTTCTCTAGATATTAAACGCAGATTCAAGTTTTAATTATGATTTTTCGTATTTTATGTTATTAGTGCTTAATCAACTTGATAGTAGCTTAAATAGTGCTAATCACCACGTTAAAAAAAATTCTTTAATTGACATATACTTTTCTACTTATTATTTTTTTTCAAAAAAAAAAATCAGCATCAGAAGTTTATATACAGTATACGTAATTAATTTCAATATAATATGCATATATATAAAAGTATAGTAAGTAATGTTAATACGTATAGTACTTGATTACGTTTTTTTTTTCTACATGTCAATTGAATATATTTTTTAGCGTGCCATACTCATGCTATCCTACTAAGCCCGGTCCATTTTGACATCTCTTGTGCTGAGTCAACTTGATAGTAGCATAGATAATGCTAATCTCCACTTGAAAAAAAAAAAAGATTTCTTTAATTGATTTATACATTTATATTTCTTACTATTAAAAAAAAATCAGCATGAAGTTTATATACGGGATAAATAATTAATTTTAATAAAGGACAATAATGATATTCAGTGTAATATGCATACATATACAAGTATAGTAAGTAATGCCAATAAGTCTTTAGGACTATCTCAGTTGGTGAGGGAAGGAGGGTTATGGGTTATGGGTTACGTATATTTACTTGATTATGTTTTATTTCTTTTTCTACAGGATCATCTGATTACGTTTATTTGTGTTTTTTTTTTTTTTGGGTGATGTTTTGATCTATGTATAATCTTACAAGATATCTATCACATTCGATCGAACCAACCATTAAATTATAAAGAATAATTAGAGAATGAAAGCCACATGAAAATTAGTAAGGGAAAACGAAAGTAAGAAAAATAAGAAATTACCTTTTGACTGAACAGAATTTCTTGAGCCATTCTTCTCTCTTCTACTTCTTCTATGGTAGTACTTGTTGAAGTTATGGACTTGGCGATGAATGTCCTCAATTCAGGACAATCAGTAATGTCTATTCTTAGAAGTGATGGAAATTCAACAGTATAATAATTATCTGCTTGACACAACCCAAACCTTTTGAGTTTTGGAAGATTTTCAAGTTGAAGAGATTCAAGTTTGGGGAATGTGATCTTCTTCGACTTTGTCACCTCATGATCTCCTGCTTCTTTTGTGATTACTAATACCTCTTCTATGAGATTACAATGTCTTATCCTTAGCTTCTTAAGCTGTTGAACGCTTTTAAATGTGGCTAAAGCCCAGACAGATATCAAACTTTTGCACCCTTGAATAGTCAACTCTTGTAGATTGTTAAACACAACCTGCAAAGATGACTTTAATTTTGTAAATGACTTGATTGAAACACAGTACTATTAATGGTTCTCTAAACAAATTATTTCAATATAAAACTCTTATAAATAAAATAAAATAAAAACAAAAAACAAAAAACAAAATGTATAAAAATTGTTCAAAATTTTGTGAATGAAATATTTTATTCTTATTTTTATTTAAGGAAAGAAAATTTAGAGAAACCTTTTGGTGGTAAAAACTAGAACTATGCTTAGCTTCTTAAGTTGTTGAAGGGCTTTCAAAAGTAGCTAAAGTCCACATAGACTGCAACCTTTTGCACTCATTCATGATCAACTTTCGTTAAGGACAATCCGTAAAGATTACTTTAATTTTGTGAATGACTTAATTAAAACACAATACTATAATTGGTTCTCTAAACAAATCATTTCAATATAAATTCTTGCAAATTAATTCAAAGAGAACACAAATTAAACAAAATAAAAATTGTTCAGAATTTTGTAAATGAAATATTTTATTCTTACTTTTTTTAATATACATTTTTAGAGAAACCTTTACCTAGTAAAAACCAATTTAATATGTATTTCTCGAAAGATTAAATGCATAATATCCAAGCTTTTATTATGATTTTTTTTTTATGATTGTCTTACCTATAAAAAAAATTAATAAAAAAAATCAGTAATATGTGAAGGTTATATATTGGATACACAATTAATTTCAATAAAGAATCAATAATGATATTCAATAAAATATGCATACATAAGTTGTAAGTAGTGTTAGTAATTTGGGCGGGCATGTGTTTGGGTTCTTGTTCGGAAATAGAGAAAGAATGACAATAATATCAAGAAGAAATTAAAATAGGGATAAATTAATGAAATTGAATTATGAAATAAAGATGTCAAAAGAGCAACAGGGGCTACCTTGTCGTTGAAGAGAGTCGGTCGTTCAATTGATCTTGTTGGTGGTGACGTCGGCATAAAGCTTTCCAGGTCTTCCAGGTCTTCCAGGTCAATAAGCTCCAGACACTCCAAGTCCTGAAAACTGCTTGCATCTAATTCATTAACAATATGGGTAACACCTGGGATAGACTCCAATCTCAACTCATCAGACTTTTTCATCAACCTTTGAAAGCCATCCTCATAAAATCGACTTCTATCCTTGGGATTGTTGACCCGCAACAGTCTTGTTGATTCTTTGAAGGAAAATCCATTATACGGTCCAATTTGAATGTGGTAACTTTCCAAATTCAGATGACTAAACATGTTTTCGGGCACAAAACTAACATCTGGTATCTCTATATACAGAACTCTAAGCTTTGGCAGATCTTTTATTTCACTCAGAAGACTGGCATTAATTTCACCTTCAGTTTTCCACTTCCAGACATCCTCCATATACAACTCTTCTAGCTGTACCAATCTTGAGATGACATTTGGTTCAATCTCCGTAAGACCGTAACAACGAGTCAGGTTTAACACTTGTAGACTTCTCAAGTTTCCTATTTCTTTCGGCAACGCCACCAGATCCTCGGAATCTGAAAGATCAAGAATCAACAAATTCGTCAGCTCTCCAATTATAGCTATGTCGACATCTCCTTCCCAAATTCTCAAATGTAGTGCTTTGAGATTTTGAAGTGAACGAAAGGATGAAACTAGCTTTTTTCCACCTTTAACATCCAAACGCAATGCTTTCAGCTCTTTGTTTTCTTCAAAGAATCTATCGGTAATTTCTAGGCCACCGATGGTCCTCAACAGTAGTAACTTGAGCCTTGGACATGCCAGCCTTTCAGGAAGCCAATCATCATTAAAACCGCCACCGCCTCCAGGCACTGAAATTGCATACAACTCTTCGAAATTCTCCCTGTTCAAGCAATCTTCAAAACGTTCATTCTCTCTGAGGCAGTACATGGGATTCTTCTCTAATTCGGAGGCAATTGATATGGCAACATCACGTATAACATAATGCACTTTTACTGTTCCAGAAAAATCGCCATCCGACAACAAACAACAAGCTTTGAGGTTATAAACCAATGATTCCACCCTGTCACTTGCCTGTTTCAATGTGCGAACATTTCTAAACAAGTCCAAAACCATAACATAACCCATCAGTTCCTGAAGAGACACATTTTCATCATCTTCATATACACTACAAATTAACAAAAATGACTTTGCTTCATTTCCTAACTCATCGTAAACAGTCTTGAAACAGTTGTACACCTTCCCATAGATTAAACTTTCTGTGGACGATTGCTTCAGTCGTTGCAAGGCATCTCTCCAAAATGACAAGCTCTTATTAATCTTTAATGCTCTTGCAATTGTCACAATGGCAAGAGGTAAGCCTCCACATTTTCCAATCACTTCAGTTGCTATGGATATGAACTCAGAGTTTTCATCAACTACATCACCCACAATTCTGTTAAACAAATCCATTGCCTCTCCATTGTTTAAACCCTTGATCTCGAAAGTAGTCTTCTCATCAGCACCCATTGCCCTGCATACTCCTTGGTATCTAGAGGTCAGTATAATCTTCGATTCCTTGTTATCATCCTTGAAGCGGATTCCAACTTCAGACAGGTCAAGCTCCGTCCAAACATCATCTAGAACTATAAGAATCTTCTCCTCTTTTAATCTTTCTCCAAGTAGCTCTGCTCTGGTGGATACGACTTCTTTCTCCAACTTTAGGCCTAACTGATCCGCGATCTGTTGTTGAATCCGCCCAATGTCAAGATTTTGTGATACGACAACCATTACTTGGCTGCTAAATAGATTCACTTCCTTAGCTAGACGTGCAACTTCTTTAACGAGCATGGTTTTACCCATGCCACCAAGGCCACACAACCCAATCATTCTAACCTCAGGATTCTGCAAGGCCTCCATCATTTCCCTCAGAGTTTCCTCTCTCGTCTCAAACTTCTCAAATTAAGTCAAAGAGAGAACAAATTGAACAAAAGAAAAATTGTTTAGAATTTCGTGAATGAAATATTTTATTCTTATTTTTTTAAAATACATTATTAGAGAAACCTTTACGTTACAAAAACCAATTAACTTGTATTTCTCGAAAGATTAATGCCTTGGTGAGTCAATTTCACTCAAATTAAACTGTACTTTTTCATCTCAATTTTTATCTTTTTATGAAAAATCAATAAAGTTTATAACTACTTTTTTAAAAGTCAACTCAACTCAAACTTAAACATTTCATTTCATCTCAAACTCAACTTATTCACCAAACGGACCCTAAATGCATATTATTCAAGTTTTTATTTTGATTTTTTTTAATTTCAATATGTAGATATGTTGGGCCAACATAGTAGTACTTAATCTCGAAGTTTTCTAAGGAAAAACAAATTATTTCTTTTAATTGACTGTCTTATCTATTAAAAATAATAATAAAAAAATTAGTAATATTTGAAGGTTATATATTGGATACAAAATTAATTTCAATAACGAATCTCAATAACGATATTCAATAAAATATGCATACATAAGTAGTAACTAGTGTTTAGGCTCCATTTGGTGTTCGAGTTTAAACTGTACTTTTTTATCTCAGTTTTTGTCTTTTTCTGAAAAAGTTTGTTTTTTCTGAAAAATCAACAAAAATTTTCAACTCAAATTTAAAATTTTCAACTCAAACTTATTCATCAGACGGAGTAATTTGAGTGGGCATGTGTTTGGGTTCTTATTTGGAAATAGAGAAATAATGACAATAACATAAAGAAGAAATTAGAATAGGAATAAATTAATGAAATTTAATAATGAATTAAATATGTTAAAGGAGCAACAGGGGCTACCTTGTCGTTGAAGAGAGTCGGTCGTTTACTTGATCTTGTTGGTGGTGACGTCGGCATAAAGCTTCCCAGGTTTTCCAGTTTTTTAAGCTCCAGACAATCCAAGTCCTGAATACTGCTTGCATCTAATTCATTAACAATATGGCTAACACCTGGGATAGACTTCAAGCGCAACTCATCAGACTTGTTTCCTCGAGCTGTTTGACCCACAATTAGAATGTCGTACCTTTCCAAATTCAGATGATTAAACATGTCTTCTGGCACAAAACTACCATCTCGTATCTGCATATGCAAAACTCTAAGCTTTGGCAGATCTTTTATTTCACTCATAAGACTGGCATTAATTTCACCTTCAGTTTCCCAATTTAAGTGGCCGACATTCTCCATATACAACTCTTCTAGCTGCACCAATCTTGAGATGACATTTGGTTCAATCACCTCAAGCCCTTCACAACCATTCAGATTTAACAATTGTAGACGGCTCAAGTTTCCTATTTCTTTCGGCAACATCACCAGACCCTGAGAATATGAAAGATCAAGAATCAACAAATTCATCAGCTCTCCAATTATAGTTATGTCGCCTTGGTAATTCCAAATTTTCAAGCGTAGCACTTGGAGATTTTGAAGTGAACACAATGATGAAGCTAGCTTCTTTCCACCTTTAACATCCAAACGCAATGCTTTCAGCTCTTTGGTTTCTTCAAAGAATCTATCGGTAATTTCTAGGCCACCGATGGTCCTCAACATTAGTAACTTGAGCCTTGGACATGCCAGCCTTTCAGGAAGCTGTTCATCATTAACACCACCACCTCCAGGCACTGAAATTGCATACAACTCCTTGAAATTCTCCCCGTTCAAGCAATCTTCAAAACGTTCACTCTCTCTGAGGCAGTACATGGGATTCTTCTCTAATTCGGAGGCAATTGATATGGCAACATCACGAATAACATCATGCACTTTTACTGTTCCACGATCATCGCCATCCGACAACAAACAATAAGCTTTGAGGTTACGAACCAATGATTCCACCCTGTCACTTGCCTGTTTCAATGTACGAACATTTCTAAACAAGTCCAAAACCATAACATAACCCATCAGTTCCTGAAGAGACACATTATCATCATCTTTATATACACTACAAATTAACAATAATGACTTTGCTTCATTTCCTAACTCATCGTAAACAGTCTTGAAAGAGTTGTGCATCTTCCCATGGATTAAACTTTCTGTGGACGATTGCTTCAGTTGTTGCAAGGCATCTCTCCAAAATGACAAGCTCTTATTAATCTTTAATGCTCTTGCAATTGTCACAATGGCAAGAGGTAAGCCTCCACATTCTCCAATCACTTCAGTTGCTAAAGATTCGAACTCAGGTTTTATGTCACCCACAATTTTGTTAAACAAATTCGCTGCTTCTTCATCGGTTAAACTTTTGATCTCGAAAGTAGTCTTCTCATCAGCACCCATGGCAACTTCATCAAATACTTCTCGGGATCTAGAGGTCAGTATTATCTTGCATTCCTTGCTATCATCCGTAAAACGGATTCCAAAACGGATTCCAACTTTAGACAGGTCAAGCTGTTCCTTCCAAACATCATCTAATATTATAAGAATCTTCTGCTCCTCTTTTATTCTTTCTGCGAGATGCTCTGCTCTGGTGATTTCGGCTTCTTTCTCAAACTTCAGACCTAACTGATCGGCGATCTCTTGCTGAATCCGCTCAATGTCAGGATTTTGAGATACGACAGCCATTATTTGCCTGCTAAATAGATTCCCTTCCTTGGCTAGACGTGCAACTTCTTTGACGAGCATGGTTTTACCCATGCCACCAAGGCCACACAACCCAATCATTCTAACCTCAGGATTCCGCAAGGCCTTCATCATTTCGCTCAGAGTTTCCTCTCTCGTCTCAAACTTCTCAAAGTCTTTTTGCTCGAAAGAATGTTGTACAGCAGGACGGAAGGAAATATTGTTGCCAAAATCGTCCGCCTTTCTGATCAGACGTTCGATTTCCTCAGCCATCTCCTTTGCTTTCTTGCCTAACCGTCGCCGCAATGCCAAGTTTGGGAGGGGCCAACGACATGAACACCTCGCTCTTGTGTGGTCCGGATCAGGTTCTAGGAAATGCTTTGCCTCCTTTGATTTAGTTGTCGCATACTCTTGCCAATCTTGGACAAGCCCCATAATGGCATTTCCCCTGTTTTTGGCTTGTTCGGTGTCACTCTGAATCATGTTTATGATACCATCTAGCTTTCGAACTTGGTTTTCGAGATTTTTCATTTTGCCCTTGTAGGAAAATAAATACTCTAGTTGATGGCCCACTGGTACAAACATATGGCTAAAAACAGGTCCCAGAATTGCACCACCAATCTTAGCAAGACAATCCATTACTAATATTATTATTTCGATTTTGCTCGTTGGTTGCTCTCTGAGAATGGTAAGAAATAGAAAACTATTAAAAGATGGACATCCCTCAACTTTTCCATAGTAAAAATTTTGTAATAAGAAAAGTCAGGAGTTCTGTATAACAAATAATAACCACATTTGTATATAAAAGAAAAGGAAAAGGTTAGAATCAGAATAATAACCACGGGAAGGGAATGACACCGACATCGAAACATGAATTTAGGGGACGGGGTCGAAACTTCTTAGTCCCATTTTATATAATTAAGATAATTGTACGAAAAAATTGCTTAAATAGGGACAATTTGAGAAACATAATTTTAGCCCTTGGAAAGAAATATTTTTAAGGACTAAACTTAACGAATTATATTAATTTAGAGGATTATCCCAAAAAAATATTTAAGTAGTTGCACATTTGAGAGGAGCTGACAAATTAGATAGAAAATTAGTTTTTAGATACTATGAGAAATAGTAGTTGAGAAAAAATATTTCAATACAGGGGCTAGAAAATAAATTTAAAAAAAAGGGGTGAAACAAAACAAAAAGAAAAAACAGGACCGAAACATGGACAAAAAATGAAAGTTAAAGATAATATTATTTTAGAAGAATACAATAAAAATATTTAAGTAACCGCAAATTCGATATAAGTTGGCAAATTATATAGAAAACAAATTAGAAAGTAGTAATGAAACAGGGGGGAAGGTTACAGTAGAGACTGAGGGTCTCTACCGGTAAATACTTTTTTTGGACCGTTAAGATTTAATCGAACGGTTCAAATGTTGATTGTGTATGATATTTATCATGCACCTAACCTCACACAATCATTCCCACCTAAACTCTTTTCCGTCGCCGGCGATCTTTCCGCCGCCGGCGACGGACGCCGGCGACCCAACTCCGGCCACCTCCGGCCCCAGCCCCGGCCACCGGCCGTCGCCGCCGGCGACCCTATTTTCTCTCTCTTCCCCTTTCTCCTCTTCTCTCTCTCTTCCCCTCCCTCCCGCCGGCCCCCACCCCGGCCGGCCCCCACCCCCGGCCTCCCCCCACCCCCGGCCGCCTCCCTCCCCCGGCCGCCACCCTCCCCCGGCACCCCCCGACGACCCCCCTCTCTCTTCCCCTTTCTCTCTCTTCTCTCTCTCTCTTCCCCTCTCTCTCTCTTCCCCTCCCTCCCGCCGGCCCCCACCCCCGGCCCCCAGCCAGGCCCCCGGCCACGCCCCCCTCCCCCGGCCTCCCCCACCCCCGACGACCCCCCCTCCCCCCGGCCGCCACCCTCCCCGGCCCCACCCCCCTGTCGCGATTTCGCAAAATCGCGAAATCGCGAAATCGCGATTTTGCGAAATCGCGCGAGGGGGGGGCCGGGGAGGGTGGCGGCCGGGGGGAGGTGGGGTCGTCGGGGGTGGGGGAGGCCGGGGGAGGGGGGCGTGGCCGGGGGGCTGGCTGGGGGCCGGGGGTGGGGGCCGGCGGGAGGGAGGGGAAGAGAGAGAGAGGGGAAGAGAGAGAGAGAAGAGAGAGAAAGGGGAAGAGAGAGGGGGGTCGTCGGGGGGGTGCCGGGGGAGGGTGGCGGCCGGGGGAGGGAGGCGGCCGGGGGTGGGGGGAGGCCGGGGGTGGGGGCCGGCCGGGGTGGGGGCCGGCGGGAGGGAGGGGAAGAGAGAGAGGGGAAGAGAGAGAGAGAAGAGGAGAAAGGGGAAGAGAGAGAAAATAGGGTCGCCGGCGGCGACGGCCGGTGGCCGGGGCTGGGGCCGGAGGTGGCCGGAGTTGGGTCGCCGGCGTCGGGGATGAGTCGCCGGCGTCCGTCGCCGGCGGCGGAAAGATCGCCGGCGACGGAAAAGAGTTTAGGTGGGAATGATTGTGTGAGGTTAGGTGCATGATAAATATCGTACACAATCAACATTTGAACCGTTCGATTAAATCTTAACGGTCCAAAAAAAGTATGTACCGGTAGAGACCCTCAGAGGGTCTCTACCGTAACCTTTCCTTATAAGAGTATTTGAGAAAAACTTTTCCAATACAGAAAAAGAAATAAAAAATAAATAAAAAGGTGGAAGAACACACAAAAAAAGACCGACATATGCAAAATATGGGTGGTGAAAACCAATTTTAATTGAGAAGATTACAAGAAAAATATTTTAAGTAGTTACAAATTAAAGAAAAGTTGACAAATTATATTTAAAAATAATTAGGATGAATTATGAGAAAATAGTAGTTCAAAAAACTGTATCAAAAAAAGTCTGAGTAGGAAACATTTAAGAAAAATTATTTTAGTTGGGAAATAAAAGTTCAAAGAAAAATGATTAAAGAATACAAAGTTAAAAAAAATGGAAGAAATAAAAACGAAAAATAACTTTCATTTCCAAGGGTTTCCCTTTTTCTCTCTCGTTCTTTTTAATATTTCTCATACACTAAGGTTTTTCTTTGAGTGGGACTTCCGTCGCCGCATCACCATAGCTGACGAGAGTTATCGACGATTCAGTGATATTGATGGGGATGGAGTCGAATAGTCCTAGTTGGGAGTTTTTTAACCAGATCTAACCCGATGAGTTTCCGACGGTTTGAGTTCCAGCGATACCTTGGGGATCCGATAGTTGGTGCATGATCTCTTACCTCTAATCGAGCTAATTGATTTGCTTTGAGTTGTAACGTACGGCAGAATGGTTGTTCCATGTAGGGCAAGAATTTAGTAGTCAATGTTACTTTATATTCATGCTTTGTTTTTAAGTTTTAGTTTTAATTTTACAAGTAAGAAGGTAGTTCCCCCACCTCCGATTTTTTTTTTTTTTTTTGTGCGTTCCACTAGAGTTGTTTTCTAGCAGTATATGTCTTATAGTTTCATTAGTACTATGGCTATATAGAATTTATTGCAGTCTCTACGTTGCAAGTGATTATCTCTCGATCGATCAGAGTATTCTATCGATTGTAAATATTTTTTTAAAAAGAGCTTTGTACATTCTTGATTATAGGATTACCAAGGAATTCAAGCAATTTTCCCGTTATCGGGTTTCGGCTTATCTCCTCCTCACTGAGCTTCCTCAGATTTTACTGATAGAATTTGTCTTAGTCGAGGTTGTGTCTCTTGTACCATCGAATTATTTTATCTTTGTTATTGGTATTTGTATCCAATTTTAATTTGAATGATAATTTCCTTTAAAAAAAGCAGAAAATAAATTAAAAAAGAAAGAAAGAAACAAGTGGGCGAAAAGTGGAGGGGAATGAAATGTGTCTTTGCCTCTTTAACATTTGTAATTGTAGGGGAAAAAAAATTTAAGTAGTGATACATTGGGAACTACTCTAAAACAGATAAAAAAAGGTTGGAAGAACTATAAATAAACTAAAAAATTTAAGTAGAGAAAAACTTTTCCAATACAGAAAAAGAAACAAAAAAAAAAAAGGAAAAGGGTGGAAGCTAAATTTAGCAAGGCTATTAAGGGAACAAAAAAATTGTGTGGGCGATATATTTCAAAAAATTATATTATAGAGGAATAAAAGGAAAAAAAAATTACGTAGCACACATTTGAGTTTAGTTGGTAAATAAGATAGAATATTAATTATTAGGTATTATGAGAACGTAATAGTTGAGGAGCACGCATGAAAAAACATGAAACCACATTTGAAAAACAATGTTATTTTGGACGACAGCAAGAAAAAATATCCAAGTAGTCACACATTTGAGAGGAGTTGGACTTCTTTACGTTTCCAAACACCTTTTTTTTTTTTTTCTTTAGTTTATATATATAATTATGGTTTATGCTTTCCTTTTTCTTTTTTTTTTTTCCTTTTTTTTCTTTTGTCTCTAATGGTTCATGCTTTTAGTTTATATATATAAGTATGGTCTATGCTTTTTTTTTTTTGTCTCTAATGTTTCATGCATTTAGTTCATATATATAAGTTTGGTTTATGCTATTAGTTAACTACTATTTGAATTCCCTCATTTTCTTTTTAAGTTTTTTTTATTTATTTTCTTATTTTTTTTATCTTATGACAATATTATTCGTACACCACATTTTACTTTGATAAAACCTTTTTAATGCCCATGTTTTGAATTTTGGTCCCGCTTAATTATTAGGTTGGATTTTTTAACCAATAATTGACTACTTTTTACTCTCTCTCTCCCTCGTGCTCTCTCTCTTTCTCTCTCTACCGAGCTCTCTCTCTCCTCTCACTTTCTCTCCTCATCGTAGGCAGCAACACCGATGAGGGCATCATGCTTTCTATATCCCCAACACTCTCTCTTCGCTCCTCTGCGATCTCTACCATCTTTGTCACACCAAGTCTCTACCTCACGAAGTCCGCCGCCACATGCAACGATCGCTACGACATCCACCGCCGAATCTTTTTTCTCCGGCTGCCTTGGGTTGGTGTGGGGAGGAGATAAAAATTAGGGTTTGCTCAAATTGAGGATTTTTCATACTTGGGGGTTAAGGAGTTTTTTAAAAAATGATTAAAATTTGTTTTAATTTGTTTTAGTTATTTCAATTTATTTTTCTATTTAATATAACTTTATTTATGATTTTAGTTATGAAATAAATTTATTAAAGGAAGTGATATTGTTATGCTAATTATTTTTATTTTTGTTTGTTTTTTGTTGATAAATTTAAAAAAAATAATATATTAAATAATGAAGAAGAATGCCAACTAGTATTCTACTAAAATACAAAGAGTATTCCATAAGAATACTAAAAGTATTCTACTAAAATATTTTCTGATGACAGGAGATCAATTCAGACTATAGATGACCATGTAAAATATAAAAAGTATTCTAGTAGAATACCAAAAGAATTATGATATTATACCAATAGACTATGATAATCTAATGTAAAAAATTTGGTAGACTAAAAAAAAAAAAACAAAAGACAACCAAAATATAATGTTATAATTTGATTAGACTACGAAAAGTATTTAAGTAGATTACCAAAAAGTATTCTACAGGTGGCGCCAGAGACAAAATTCTCGAAACCTACCGGCCATCTATTTTGTTTCTTATTTCTTTGAGTGTTCGAAAATAAAAAGGAGTTGGTCCCCTTTTGGCTAGTTATTTTTAATCTTCCGTTGTGCTATTTTGTGTGTTTGTGAGTTGTTTTGAGAAGGTCCCTATCAAATATTATCCTAAATAACTGGACTTTGTAAATTTAATGAAAACACGCAACATTTTATTTAAAAGAGTGATAAGTCAGTCTGATAATTGAACTAAAAAAAAAGTTTAAAAGGAGTAATAGATATTAATAGTACATTCTTGAATATGTATATTCATGCACATAAAAGAATCGTTTATATGTTTAAAAAAATTAAAAATAAGCAAACAAAGTATGTTATTGTTGTTATCTAATTGCTTAATCTAAAGGCATTTTTAATATTGAAATAATTCTCATTAAATCAAATTATGATGTCCGGTCTTAACTGATAAAGATGTAGAGAGAAACTCTCTGATATTCGTGACAAGACTAAGGTATTAGACGATTAAAAAATCAATTCACTGACATTCTTACCAAAACAGTCCCAAATCAAGTGTTCTCAAAGTGTTTTTGACAAATTGAGCATGTGTTATCTCATCTATGAATAAACTTGAGTGAGAGTGTTGAGATTGTGGAAAATGTGTCTTTTCTAAATTAGGAAATGGAGTATTAGCTGTAAGCCACCACTGGCGACGCACCATGAACACATCGTTAATTTACATATATATATATATATATATAATATACGTTTAGGCTAAAGTCCTTCAGAAGCATCAAAACGCCAACAACGTGGCGGATGGAGGACAACTCATGGCTGTCAATGGGCTGGTGGGTAGATGGAAAAGGCAGTGAAGTAAGAATTTTGGAGGAGAAAAAAATGTAGAAAAAAAAAAAAAAAAAAAAAAAAAAGGGAGAAAACCGGGTATAGGAGGTGGAGAGGAATTTAACCGGTGGCATTTAGTAAAAAGGTATATTTTTTAAGGACAAAAACATATCCCCGTGGGCTTATTAAAAGATTAAAAACAAAGGGCAGAAGCGTGAGCAAAAATTGTTCTTAAAACCACATGGTAAGTGCAATGGTGTTGGTAGTAACACATGTTGGTTGGAGAGTAAAGTGTGCACATTTGGCAATGGATGAACTTAAATTGAGTGGATTGGGGTAAGCAGATAAGATGGTAGAAGAAAAAAATTAAATATTTAGTCTAGACAAATAAGACATCAATATAATTCTACCCTATGAACAAAAAATAAATTAATTAATCCGGTAGTTGCCCTAATTTAATTGTCTAAGTAATACTATTGATTCAATATTAAAAGAAAACTTTGGAGCATGTACTCAGTATGATAATGAAAATTTTTGTTGTTTGAAATGAAAATTTATTTATTATGAGAATTAAACGTTTTTGGATATGTAAAAAAAGTTTCCATATTCACAAAAAGAAAGAGTCAAAAATTTATATGAAAAGTCATATTAATTTCAAGAAAAAAAAAATTGTATTAGGAATGATGCATTATCAGAAGATAAAGAGAATGTGAAAATCTTATAAAATGGTACTTTATGAAGGCCTTTTTTGTCTGGTATATCCATTTTGAGAATGGGTATAAAATTGGATCAAACGGTGTTTTTGACTTATTCCAACATTATTCACTATTTGAAAAAAGGGTGGACATCATATTCTTAAACTTAAATTATACTGTACTATTTAAGAATCAAATTGTAACAATCTGGAAGTCAATTGTAACAATCTGGAAATCTTCCCCCAATTGTAATATTGTCAACGTATTTGCTTATAATATTGAAAACGGGATGACTTTAGAGAATAGTTTGGGATGTTTTTGTATCTTAGTAGGAAAATTTATTAACACATTCAAACATCATCATAATATAGAAATGAAATGAATTTCTCATTTATAGCATGAAAATTTTCCAAGTTGAACATAATGTTCAAATTTAAAAAATGAGAGAATTTATTGACTGAAATGAAAAAGTCATTTTATATTGAGAATGAGATGGTGATTGATTAATGTATAAAAAATATCAGCTGGAAAATAAAAAAGATTCTGAAATGATGTTTGATTATTAGTCTTGAATTTAAAAAATAAAAGTTTAATGTTTCAGTTGAGAGAAGAGTAATATAATAGATATTTGGCAAAATTAGCTTATTCGGGAAATGAGTATCCCAAATTGACTAATTTTGTTGTGTGAACTTAGAGAATCATTCCATATTAAAATGAGAAAGTATTTGAAAGTGTGTAAAAAAAAACGAACAAACAAACTTTTGAAAATAAAAAAGAGAATGAAATGATGTATAATTGCATTTGAAAAATGAAAGGGTTTCATTTTTGAAGTGGAGGGAAGAATAGCAAATACTTTTAGGAAATTTTAGCTCGTTCGTGAAATGTGTATCCCAAACAAACAGTATCATATTCTCCGTATTGAAAATAAATATGCATCAAAGCAATACATAATTTTCAGTTAAATAATCATAAGTAACCATATTTAAACTTTAGTATATTGTAATATTCAATATTAATTAAAATGTTGTATTATTTTAATGGCTATTCGGATTCTGAACTTGAAAATGAAAATAAACTATATCACAACCATAGTTCATGGGTGAGGAGAATAACACCAACGATATAGATAGAGAAAAAACGAGAAAAGATTTTAGCTTTTTAATTTAGCTTGAACGAAGATGTACAATTCACAGCTTCATGACAAATTTTATCAACCTCTGCGAATAGGTGTGAGAATTTATATTCGTGAAGACAAAGTAGTATAATTGATTGTTGCTAGGGCAGCACAAAATGTTAGATACTATGAACAGATGAGATTGTGGTGAAAGGAAATGAAACTTATACAACATAAACTAGAACAAAATGATAATTTATAGAAGAGACATAGAGACTTCCATCTGTTAGGTTTTTTGTAAGTTGTCATTTATGACAACTTTTTAGAAAAACTAAAAATAATATTTTGTTAGCTAGCTTTAGGAGTTGATATGTTTTTGAAGGTGGCTAGCTGCTTATTGAGGAAGTTAGGTAAGTTATTATTTTAGAAGCTGATTTGGCATAGTACTTTTTACTTGGTCTACATACTGACAGTTTTTGTTTTTCATAAAATCAAGGATGATTGGTACATCAAATTGGATATTATTTGGGATTGCACTTAAAAGGAATTTCTAATTTGATTAGGTTTCTTATCATAATTAAATTAGAAATTCAAACTATCCAAAAAGAGAAGAATTTTGCATTTGAAATTTCGAAGGTTGGAAGATTTTATTTTTGGAGTTTTTAAAGGTTTTTTGTGATTTATCATCAACAATGATGAATAAAAGTTAATTTGGATTATGGAGGAATTTCCATATCTAAATTTCGGAAAGTTTCGGAAGTGTTGAAACAGATCAGGAAAACTTTGAAATTTAAAATATTTTTAATCCCAGATTTTTTGGTGTTTTTTTGTGGCTGCTTATTTATTATCTCAAAAAAAGATTGTGTCATATGAGCTTAGACACTCATTAGTGTACTTTGAAACTTTTTGAAGCTATTGCATTCTTATGTCTTTGGGAGAAAGATTTGAAGTCTTCGGGAGAAGGTATTAGTAGTTGAAGGAAGTTTAATGTAGCTAACGAGGAGATCTGTAGTATAGATTATTGACTTGGTTCAAGATGACTAGCGGCAATAAGGAGAGGGAGTCTTCAGTTTGTACAAGTCCATTCGTGGTTGTAGTCGTTGACAGTTCGCGGATTATTTACCGTCTGGGTATAACCTCGAGGATTAGGTAACCGAACCTCGTAAAAATTGCTTGTATTTATCTATTTACTTTGCTTACGGTAATTAAATTAATTTGGAAAATTAATTAAACTTGGTAAATAGATAAAAACAAATCTTACACCATCGTACTGTAAATCCGAATCCCCCACCTCAGTTCAGCTTTGCTCGGAATCTTACTAGATCAAAAACCCTAATTCGTAACCCCCTCCAACCAAAAATCAGCCCTGAACCCTGTTATACCACCTCAAACCCAAGTGTTGCCTGTTGTTTAAGGGGTTGTTTTCCTCTCTTTCTATGTTTGTTCTCTTTTTCGTTGTGGTTGAATGAAATCCATCTTTTAGCCAAAATATATATATATATATATATATATGGACGACACTCCCCAATACGACATTCTTCTTTTTAAGAGCATTTTTTTTTTCATTGTCTCGATTTTTACCAGGTTTCCCTCTGACACCGGTTTCTTTTTTCCTCTTTGTCCTCTATTCCTTCTCAAGCGTTGGACTTCATACCTAAGGCCAAGATTGGAGTGGAGTTTTTGTTTTTCAAATTGGGTGTGGACGACCTAAGTAATGCCTACAGATTAATGCTATAATTATATGAAATCTTAATAATGTTTTAATTTACCAATCAATCTCAAAAGCTTAAGCTATTAGGAAAATGTATGCCAATAATAATTTTATATTCTAACAAATGTTGATATCTACATGTCGAACTTGTTTCTCTTTACGCTATTGTCTTAGTAAAATAGATACTCCAGTTGATGGCCCATTGGCTACAACTGTGTAGTTCAAAATAGTTCTGAAAATTACACAATCAATGGTAATAAGGCACTCTATCACCTTATTGTTATTTTAATTTTTTAAACAGACAGTCACAATTGTTCTTTTAATTTTACGATTTTTAGGTGTGCATGGTTGTGAGATCATAAGAGTGATAGTAAGATCACAAGCTAATGCTAAAGGATATTCAACAACGTTCAAAAACTGAATAAGGAAATAATTGAATAGAGAAGAACAAGTAGAGTGCGATACTTACAAATAGAAGAATTGAAAAGCAACTTGACAAATAGCGGAGAGTTTTCCTATTAAAAAAAAAAAAACAATTGTTCACTTTGGCTATATGGAGATATATTATACTATCAAGTAACTAGAAAACAAAGACTAAAACTTGATCAGGGGTCAAACATTTTCTTTTTAATTTTAATTTCAATAATTGTATTCTATTAATAAGTTATACAGTAATGTTAGTCTTCGAACTCTTTCTCTTGATTAATCAATCCTAGTTAAACTTATTAAAAAAATATAAATTGACCATTTTCATTAATTTTTTAATGGAATAAGTAGCATATACTATTTTTTTAACAAAATTATTTCATAACCCTCAAAAAAAAATTTAAAACTTCAGTGAAACGAAAAAAAAAAAAAAAATCATTTTTAGACAATCTAAAAGAACAATATTAAACAAATATCTGACATCTCATGGTCGGAACTTTTGACCAACAAAAGACCTAGTCACGTATACGACTAGCAGCTCATGAAAGCCGCCAAAAATATATTCATTCCTTAATTTGATCCTCACTGTCGCGACATCTCCGTGCGAGATCCGGACCCCAATCAAGAAAAAAAAGTTGGAGGATCAAACGACAATATCATAATATATTGGAGGACGAACAATATATTTATCTTTACTTATCAATAACTAATCGACTCAATTATTATTATTTTACTAACCAACAGTCATTTAAAAAAAAAAAAAAAACATGTTATGGTCATTTTTTTAATGGTCATTTCTTTTAAGTATCTGCCAAATTTTTCCAATATTAAATCCGAGGTAAACCAAAAAACAAGAAGTCAAAGATTTCAAATTTTGTTGAAAGACTTGTAAAATATAGAACAAAGCTGTACAAATCAAAAATAGAGAAAGAAGATAAAGAGTTGATAAAAATGCTTGGGCATAGAGCAATTATTGAAATTTACCGAAGACCCAATTCAAAAAAACAAAAGAAGTAGGAAATATATGAATTTCTAAAAGGAACAGAGGATCCACCAAGTAAAAAATAAAAATAAAAAGAACAAAAGCAAACTAAAGAAATAAAGCATGTTCGTTAACGTACTAATGGATTTTTTCGTTTTGTCAGAGGTAATTTTATATGCTTTAATTTAGGACACCAAATGTTACAAACTAAATAAGCAGATAAGTTAAAATATGTAGATGAAAATGAAAATGAAAAGAAAGAAAAAAAAAAAAAGTAAAAAAGAGAAGATCACCTTGATGAAGAGAGTAGTCGTTCTCTTTTCGTAATGAAGTTCTAGATGCTGATGAAAGCACAAGTATCTCACACTTCTTCTTTTAAAAAAAAAAAAAGGTTAGATGTAAGTTTGGTAAATTTGTAAATAATAATTGCCAGGTAAGAAAAAAGAATTTTCACTTTTATTATTATTATTATTTTTTTTTTTTCAAAAGATGTAGAGGAAGTAATAAACTAACAAAGAAAGCAGGAAAAAGAAGAAGAAGAAAAAGGGGAATTGAACCTTGAGGTTTGTGGAATCGCATCACTGTTTTGTTTTTTCTTCTTTTTCTCTTTTTTGTTTCTTAAAGATACAAGCAGGTGATTTTGTGAGTCAGGCAAACAGGCCAAAAAAATATATATATATATATATTTTTTTTTTTTTTTTGTTTTACTGACTGATCATTCTGCCATCAAGATGACAGGTTACAAAACAAAACAAAACCTTTTTTTTTTTTTTTTGGGTTTGTTATTTCAAACGTGTAAAAATAAAGTAAAGTAAACCAAAATTATTACAAGAGGCTGAAAATAAAAAGAACAAATTACACCTTCTCTCTCTAAATTTTAGATATTATCATAAAATACCTCTGAATTTTAATTTGTAATATTTTTTTTCCTTAAGTATGGAAAAGTTTGAGAATTTTCCCTCTCAATTAAATTTTTGACAAAAAAAAATACATCTAACACTCATTGGAAGCATCAATTGGGGGTATTAAGTATAGAATCATGAAATGACAAACATTGATCGCACTTCTAACACTTGTTACCCTTATTAAATATGAAATAATAAAATTACCTATGAGAGAGAAATATGAGGAAACAAATGATAATCAACACTAATCAAGCTTAATATTTACTTTTTTAACTTGATTATAAGTATTACACATTTAATTGCTTCAAACGAGTATTATATGTATTTTTTTATCAAAAAATTAATTGAGGGAGAAAATTCGCTAAGTTTTCCAAAGTTCAGGGGGGAAAATGTTAAAATTAAAGTTCGAAAGATATTTTATAACAATGTCTAAAATTCGAGGCGAAAAAATGTAATTTTTCCAAATAAAAAATGAGAAAGAAGCAGAAAGCTGGGGATGGAGAACCTTTTCAAAGGGTTTTTGATCTTTCGAAAAATAAACACAAAAGATTTTAATTGAAGCTTGAGCCTGTAGGGTATAAAATCGTGGTAAAGCACTCCATTATGTTATTGTTATTTTATTTTTTAAACAGAACAGTCACAATTATCCGTTCTATTTTTTGTTTTATCGGTGTGCATGGCTGTGAGTAGTAGAACCAAAAAAAAAAAAAAACCATCAAAAGCTATTGCAAAATGAGATTCAACAACATTCAAAAACTGAACGAAATAATTCAATAGAAAGAACAAATAGAGTGCGATACTTACAAGTAGAGGACTTGAAAAGCAACTTGACGAAGATCAGAGAATTCTCCTTAAAAGAAAAAAAAATTAAACATCAGTTAATAAGAATTATCATTTTACACCTTTTTAACACATTTGGCTATCGATCATTCAAGAAAAAAAAAAAATTAGAGAACCATATGGAACCTCATAAAGAATTTTTATTGATCGATCAATAAAGCATGTATGAACTAAAGGATTTTTTTTTCTTTTTGTCTGAATTTATTTATTTATTTACTTTAATAAATAACACCAACCAAAAGTACAAACTTAAATGCGGATAAGTTAAAATAAATAAATACTTCTAAAAAAGTGAAAATATATAAATATAGTCAGATCAAACATTAAATGAACGTAAATGAAAAAAGAAAAGAAAGAGAAGATCACATTGATGAAGGGCACTTCTCCTCGTTTCGTAATGGGGTAAGATGAGCTTGTATAGCAGATGTTTTGTTTTGGTTTTTTTGTTTTTGTTTTTTGTTTTTTGTTTTTTGATTTTTTGTTTTTGTTTTGTTTTGTTTTTTTTTTTTTTTTTGTTTTTTTTTAAACACCGGATGCCGAGAAAAGCGAAAGATTTCACAAATTCCTAAGAAAAACATGTAAAAATAAAACAAAGTAGTGCAAATCAAAAATGGAGAAAGAGAGAGGGAACTTCACCAAACAAGCATATTTTACAAATTCTTCACAAATCAACCATTCTTTTTTTTTTTTTTTTTGTTTTTTGTTTTTTTTTTTAAAGATTGATTATTCTACCAACAAGATGAGAGGTTACGAAACAAAAACAACAACAAGAAGAAAAAGAAAAAAAAACTTAAAAAAGTTTTTTTTTTTTTTTTTTGTTTTTCAAACTCGTGAAATAAAACAAAGTAAAACAAAATTATTACAAGAGATGGACTCGAAATTCAAAACAAAAGAAAGAAGAACAGAGCCGTGGATCGAAAAATTTTCAAGAGTGTTTATGATATTTTTTGAAGAAATAAACACAGAAGGTCGCAGGCAGGCAAAGTGAAATACTGGATTACTGGAAGAGCAAAAAGAAGAAGGGTGGAGTATTGTTTAGATGAGCCTATGAGATCAGGAGGAATTATTGAGAGGAGGAGTGAGCAATTAATTATTGACGTTTACCAAGACCCAATAAAGCGGAAAAAGCACGCCAGTGTAGACCTTTTACAATAAAGAAATGGAATAAAATGACAGCCATGCAATAGACAAGGTATGGGGTCCACTTCCGTATTTTGACATATAACCTGATTAAAAACACTGTAGTCTGATGTGCCACCACTAGCATTGTGAGTATTTGATAAATATTCAGCAGTTCGTGGAAAATATTTGAATTTACAGATATAATTTAAGTGTACGCATTTAAGAAAAATGTGATTTTCATAATGGCAAATGTCAAAAATAACGGGAGATGACGTTTTTTTGTCTTTTTTTTCTTTTTTGGATCTAAGGTTTCAAATCTCATAAAATTCTTATAAGATCTCCGTTTTAATTTTAACCGTAATAATATTAAAATGATGATGTTTGAAGTGGGATTTTGATTAATGACGTAAAGAAATTGAATTAAAGATTAATATTTTTTTATTATACTCAGAAATATGAATCCTATTTTAAGATTGAAATTAAAATGATGATGAAATCACTGTCAAAGTTTTTTTTACTCGGCAAAGAATGTAAAAAGTAATTTAACAAAAAAAAAAAAAACAAAAGCTAAAGCAACAAAGTTTGAAAAATGTTTAAAAAAAAAAAAGAAAAAAATAGAAGCCGACAAAACAAATCGGTTTATAACAAAATTAAAAAATTAAAAAAAAAACCAAAAGCAACAAAGAGTGGAAAAAAAAAAAAAAGGGTCGACGAAAGAAGTCGGTGGAAATTTTCAATGACGCAGAAGATTGAAACTCTCCATTTTGAAAGGATGACCATGCAATTGGTATTGTTTTGAGTCAGATTTTGAATCTATTACTCATGTATGATGCACGACGTTTCACTATTTCCAATGATGTTTAAGATCTCAACATTCAATGGATCTCATGTTACTCTATCAAGAATGGAAGAAGTTCAACGTTTTTTTTTTTTTAGCTTCGTACTGTGTTCTCCATAAAGAGAAAGAAGGCATAGCATGTTAAAAATGAAAATGGCTGTGGCAGAGGTTTTGGAGAGACACTATCAATAGAGTTCAATTTTTTGACCATCTAAATTAAATCTAATGGTGAAATATCATGGAATTACTCAAAAGTTCAGCTGCATACAATTGTAGGCTAGTCAAACCATTTTCTCTTTCTTTCTTTTTTTTTTTTTTAAAGGGTGATGCAATTTGTAAAACTTAGTTTCGTTTTTTTGTGCTCAAAATCATCTAAATTCAAAATTTGTTCACACATAAAAAATTTTAAGCTTCTCTTTCTTTGAATAAAACTTTTATCTGAAGATGTTCGTTGTAAATTTAAATTAAAGAATCTAAATCATTGATTAAAAGAAAACAAATTTCTCAAAAAAAAAAAAAAAACCTTTGGACAGAAGATATCATCTCTCTCCTCTCTCTCTCTATCTTCTTCACAGCCGCTTCCCACCCCTAAGGCAGATCAACGGTTTCATGGGCGAGGTCGGCAGTTTAGTGGGTGAGATCACAGTTCAATGGATTCAATGATTTCTAGTTCCAAATTCCGTCCTCGTCTGGCAACCTTCAAATGCCAATTATATATTTACATATTAAATATTTTATCTTTCTCTGAGTAGATTTATATGTCTTCTTTCCCACTTACATTATTGTGATCTCACTCAACAATTATATAGCCATATAGAACTCATGATCAAAAGATATCTTTCAAAAGGATCTCAAATAAACAATGGGAATTTGAGGAAAATCTTTCTGCATACGAAAATTAATTCACAAAAGCACTATATAATTTATAGGCAGATAGTCAAGAATAATCTAGAGAAAAGACAGATATCCCAAAATTAAAGATGATCATAGGATAGTTGTAATACAATAATGGTAACAATTTTTATACAAAAAAAAATACATTAATGATTACAAAAATACAAAATCATTCTCATAGAAAACATTTCATCTAAGCACGTTTACTTTACATAAAAGAAAAAATAAAATATGAATAGTCATTTTCTTTCTTACTTATATGTTAATTAATAAAATTGATAATGAAAATTTAGTAATGATAAATATAAATAATATGGAAAGGAAATATCTTTACAATATTATTTATTGATATTAATTCGTTGTCAAATCATGGTGGATATTATATATTAATGACATTTTTATTATTGAGAGTGTTGAACGGGTAATACAAAATTTAGAACATTTATAAACTCTATAATATGGGGATCGAAAAACTTTTGAAAAGTGTATATGATCTTTTTTGGAAAAATAAACACAGAAGGATTGAGCTGAATCGCAGGCAGGCAAAGTGATACATTGGATTAACGGGAGAGCAAAAAGAAGGGTGGAGTATTGTTTAGATGAGACTTGAGATCAGGAGGAATTATTGAGTGGAGTGAGCAATTAATTATTGACGTTTACCAAGACCCAATTACGGAAAAAAAAATGTAAAATGAAAAAAAAAAATCAACCAAAGCCAACAAAGTTTGAAAAATGTAAAAAGAAAAAGAAAAAAAATAGAAGCCGACAAAACAAATCGGCTTAAAAAAAAAAAAAAAGCCAAAAGCAACAAAGACTGAAAAAGTAAAAAAAAAAAAAACAAAACAAAAGCCGACAAAACAAGTCGGCGGAAATTTTGAATGATGCATGAGATTGAATCTCTCCAGTTTATAACTAGTTGAAAATATATACTTTGCATGTGTAGATGCTTTATTATAATCTTTTTAATATTTTAAGTTTATAACAATTAGTTTGGACTAAACGAGATATTAGATTTGAAATTAAAAAAGAAAAAAGAAAAAAGAAAGGGCTTGGCTGCATTTTTTGTTTTTGTTTTTGTTTTTTTTTGATATGGGTGCATAAAATTAAAAAAAAAAAAAAAAAAGGGGTATATTTCCTTATCGTAAAATAGATAATGACTCTTAAAAGAAAATCACTACAACACAAGGAGTTTGGCAGTTCAAACTATCCAATTCAAGTTTTTTTTTTTTTTTTGTTTTTTTCTCAAAAATTTTTATTTTTTCCAAAAAGTTTTTTATATTTCTGAAAATTCAAAAAAATTTACTATTAAAACTTAAAAATCTCAACTCAAACTATTCTATCAAACACTCCCAATTAACTTAAAATTTGAATAGTAAATTGTAAGAGAGTAAAAGGCAAACAAACTCTCCTAGTTATTGTTATACTATGTAGAATAATATATTTATCTTTATTTTAACTTTTATCTTTATTTTTACTATATTAAAATAGAAAAAGTGATATTCTTTTTCAATGTCTTCTTCACTTGATATGTAGCATTTTTCTTTATTTTTTTTTTAAATGTAGAAAATGGGTCTCCTTTAGCTTCTTGGCACGTCGCGAAGCACTTGTCCTCCATAAAGAGAAAAAAGGCATATCATATTAAAAATGATGATACCGTGATATAGGTTTTTGAGAGGCACTATCAATAAAGTCTAATTTTTTGGTCATCAAAACTAAATTAAATGGTGAACATCATGGAATACTCAAAAGTTCACCAGCACATAATGGTAGACTAGTCAAACTTTTTTCTCTCTTTTTTTTTAATAGGTGATGCAATCTGTAAAACTCACATTTATTTTTTGTTCTTAAAATTATTTTAAGCATTTTTGTTTTTACAGATTCAAAATTTGTTTGCATGCATACAAATTCCAAGTTTCTCTTTCTTTGAATAAAATTTTTATCTGAAAATGTTTGTTGTAAATTTAAATTAAAGAATCTCACTCACTAATTAAAAAGAAAACAAATTTCCCCACAAAATGAAAAAAAAAAACTTTTGACAAAAGATTTCATCTCTCTCCTTTCGCTTTCTCTATCTTCTTCACAACTGCTTCCCACCCCTAAGGCAGATCGACGGTTTCACGGGCGATTAAAGGGTGGAGTATTGTTCAGATGAGACTTGAGATCAGGAGGAATTATTGAGAGGAGTGAGCAATTAGTAATTGACGTTTAGCAAGACCCAATTGCGAGGGAAAAAAAAAAGTAAAATGAAAAAAAGACAACCCAAAAGCGACAAAGTTTGAAAAATGTATAAAAGAAAAAGAAAAAAATAGAAGCCGACAAAACAAATCGGCTTAAAAAAAAAAAAAAAAGCCAAAAGCAACAAAGATTGAAAAAGTAAAAAGAAAAAAAAAAAGAAAAAACAAAAGCCGACAAAAACAAGTCGGTGAAAATTTTGGATGATGCAGAAGATTGAAACTCTCCATTTGATAACTTGTTGAAAATATGTGCTTTATATGTGTAGATGCTTTATTATAACCTTTTTAGTTTTTTAAGTTATAATAATTATTTTGAACTAAACGAGATATTAGATTTGAATTAAAAAAAAAAAAAAAAAACGGGCTTTGCTGCATTTTTTGTTTTGTTTTTGTTTGTTTGTTTTTTTTTTTTTTTTTTTTTTTTTATATTATGAGTGTATCAAATTTTAAGAACATTGGGGTATATTTCCTTATCTTAAAATACACTACAACACAAAATAACTTAACTTAAAATTTAATAATAAATTGTGAGAGAGTAAATGGTAAACAAACTCTCGAAGTTATTGTTATACTATTTAGTATGATATTTTTATCTTTATCTTAATTTTTATTTTTATCTTTATTATATTAAAATATATATAAAAAATGCTCTTCTTTAATAATGCCTTCTTCACAACGTAGCATCTTTTTTTTTTTTTTTTTTTTTCCAGAAATGCTTTTATAGCTAGAGTGGGTAAATTTTACGACCAATGTGACCTGGTGGATCCCACATAATTTATTTATTAATTTTGAGAAAACCAAGGCGTCTTCTAACTCTGAGACTTTAAACCCAACAGATCGAGAGAGAAACAAGTCATGATCAAACCCTCGCACCACAGTCCACAAAGAGAGAAAACAAATCTCTCTCTCTCTCTCCTCTCTCTTCTTCACAGTCGCTTCCCATCACTAAGGCAAATCGACAGTTTCATGGGCGAGGTCGACAATTCAATGGGTGAGATCACAATCCAATGGATTCGACGATTTCTCGTTCCGAATTCCATCTTCATCAGGCGACCTTCAAACACCAATTATATATATATATATATATATATATAATAGTTCATCTTTCTCCAAGTAGATTTATATGTCTTCGTTCCTACCTATATTATTGTGATCTCACTCAACAATTATACAGTCATATAGAACTCATGATCAAAATATATCTTTCTAAAGAATCTCAAACAAATAATGGGAATTTGAAGAAAATCTTTCTGCATTTGAAAATTAACTCAGAAATGTAGTGTATAATCTATAGGCAGAGAGTCATGAAGAATCTAATGAAAAGACAGATGTCCCAAAATTATTGGTGATCACGGGATTAATAAATAATGCAAGCTATAATATAGTAATGATAACAATTTTTATATTAAAAAAAACATTTAGATTACAAAAGTACAATATCATTCTCACAGAAAACATTATTCTAAACACGTTTACTTGACATAAAAGGAAAAAAGAAAATATGATCAGTTATTTCGTTTTCTACTAAATCATATGTTTATTTATAAAATTGATAACGAAAGTTTAGTAATGGATAATATAAGGAATGTGGGAAGGAATGTCTTTGCAATCTCTCTTGATATTTATTCATTATCAAAAGAAATGAATAAATGTCAAATCACCATGAGTATTATATATTAATGACATCCTAATCACTCGGAGTGATAAACAGGTAATACAAAGTTATAACATTTGCAAACTCTATAATCTGGAAATTTTGTTAGAATTACTTTTATTTAGGGAGAATTTGGAGCATACACTCCAATTAAACTCATGGAAATATTTTAATTGAAAATGAGTGAATGTTGAAATTGTGTATTTATTGAAAATGAGTGAATATTTTGAGTGAATATTTACATCATCTTATTCTCCTTAAAATAGGAATAAAGCAAAGTGTCTTCACCTTAAATTGCAATTTAGATGGTAATTGAAGTTAAATCAAACTAAAAGAGTGGCACCAAGCAACCAATTATAAAAATGGACCTACACATTACGAATTTGTTTTTCTTCTTTTTTCTTCCCTCCAGAAAAATTAACGGTACAACTACAAAGTAATATTTAATAAATTTGGCACGAGTCTTTCTCTTTATACGTATATATAAATAAAGAGAAGAGATGAGTGTTTTTCTCTCTGCTTTTTTTTCCCCCTTGGTCTAAGGATGTGTTTTTCCTTAATGTTTTAATTTCAATATGTTTTTGGATAATTTACTAAATTCACTTAAAGTTTTTAAACTTACTGCGATTTTATGTCTAAAGTTTAAAGCCCTTTTGGAAAGAGGACCAAAGTACACCTTTTTTAGGAGTTGATGAGCTTTTAATTAAAAAAAAAAAAAAATCGGAGACAAAAAACAACTTGGTATAGAGTTCTAAACCAGTGGAGCAATTTATCCTTTTATTAATCATTATTTTAGTTTATCCACACAATGTTTAAGTTATAGTGAAAACATGCTAACGGTGGTTTGCTGAGTGATTCTGTAGCCACATAATTTGTTTTATATGTTCATGAGCGGATTTTAGAAAAAGAAATACACATACAGTCAAAAGTCGGACTAAATTTATATCCAACTGACAACGAAATCTAACATGAGCCGTAAATTATGAAAACAAAAATAACCACTGAAATGAAATCTAGAAACAGTTGTTCTGAATTAAGCTCTAAAGTATCTAATCATCTTATAAAGAAATAAAGAAAATGCCGTGTTCAAAAACGGTCAGAAAGAAAAAACCAGTGGAAAAAGAATCTAAACAAGGAGAAAAAATACATGATCTTGGAGAGAATCCGACGTCTCACATACTTCCAAACGAAAAGAATCTTCATCGAAAACTAACATTTTAGCCGAGAATAACAAATAAAATCCTTAATTAGGAGAGATGGCCCAAGGGAGCAACATATGTCGAAGCATTCCTAGATGACGATGCTTTAGACATGGTTGGATTTTGACATTCTTTGTAGTCCTTTAGAATGGCTTCCATGTAGTATCATTGAGCACTAATAGTTCTTCTAGGCTTCAGAACAGAGGCATAGAAGTCAGATTGGGGCGATCCTCGTTCATTTTATCTCCTAAATTTTCAAAACCGTTCAAACTGCTACCCCTCCCTCATGTATAGAAAACCGTTCAAAATGCCCCCTCCATCTAGTTTCATTATATGCTTAACAGATTTATTGACATGTAATATATTTACTAACATGTAAATAATTTTGATTTCTAAAATGCCCTCTGAACTATTATTCTGATGTCAACTTGGCCCCCAATTTTTTTTAAAGTGGTTAAATATTGCACCCCCTCAATTAAATAAAAGTGTTCAAAAACACTCATTTCATATAAATCTACCTATAAATTAAAGAAATAACTGACATAGCTTAAAGAAAAAAAAAAAGGCTGACATAACATATCCAAAATGGGTGAATGAAAGATGATTGGGTAAAATTGATATGAGTAGGTTTAAAATTTATCTTATAAACTCTAATTAAAACTATGAAAAGAAAAAAAAGAAAAATAAGGAAATAAGTTCTTTTTAGCAAAATATAATAAATTAAAAAATCAAGGCTTTAAAATATGTTTTTTTTTAATTAAATCTTCTTGTGTAGGTTAAGAAACTGTCCTATATGTTTTAAGATTAAATCTCATGTATTCTTGTTTGCTAAAAAAAGTCAACTTCTTCTGATTGGTTTTATAAATCTATGTAGATACAACTTAACAATATATATATATATATATATAATTTGTAAAAATTATATTTAACAGAAAATTTCAAATTAAATATTACTTAAAAACTTGAAAAATAGTAGCAATAGTTAATATGGTTGTTTATACATATAGATTTATAGCTTTAGTTAGGATTTATACGAAAAATTTGAATTTACTTGAAACTATTTGACTAAATCAGCCTTTATTAATCTATTTTAAACATATCATGTAGTTACGCGGTTAGTTTATTGATAAATTTAAATAAAAGACTGTTTTGAACACTTTTATTTAGTTGAGGGGTACAATAATCACTTTTAAAAAATCACTACCAAATTACTTCTATCAATTGACGCACATTTTTAATCCATTGTCATTTTAAGTTAACAACAATAGTTATTTAATTAATGAATTTAATTAATTAATAACTGATTGTTGGAGTTTCGAGTACATAGGTTTACTTGATCCCCATATTATCTTTATGTATTTCTGGTTAGAACATAAAATATTCGCGACTTATTAATTTAGTCATAACGTTTTGAAGACATACTACTGTAAAATTGATCATCGACAAATATTATTTTTTATTGTTGAAATCAGCTGTTAGATGTTTAAGACATCAGAATGATAGTTTCTATATAACACTGATATTTATGTGTTGTATATATTTTATGTATCAGAATAAATATCAATTGTTCGGCAATTATTTATTTATTTTTATTGATTGATGAAAATTTATTATGTGAATTATATAAAATTGTTTATTTGTGGAATAAATAAATAACAGTTTTAATAAATAACACTACATAAAATGGAAATAAATTGAAGAAAGTTAGACTGAATGGTGCAGTACTCATAAGGGATACGTGACACCTCCATGTACTATGTGGCACCCTCCTGAAGAAGAAGAAGAAAAAAACAAGACAAAAAAACAGAAAGCGCCAAGAATTAACCGTTGACAAGCTTCAATGGAATTTTTTGCAGATACATTGTATCATAAAATTACTGAACATGCATCTTTACATGAATGAGCTGGCACCAAGAACATCTTTTTTCAATATAACGTGTGTATATAAATGTGAATATACTTTGATGTCTCTTTTCTAGAATGCATTACAAATACACATTCCAGCAACAAAAACTTTCTTGAAACTCTATTAGCAAATAGTTTTCAGACTCGTGTTTTTGCTATACTATTTGATTTTGGACCAAATCCGGATGAAGGGCAAAGCAGAAGAAGCAAGAAAAAACCGAATTACTCTCAGCTAATGTTAAATGCTAAAGCAATGTTACCTTTTCATTGAACAGAGGTTGTTGGGCTATCAACTCTCTTTCTTCAACTGATTGCAGCGTTGGTACTGTTGATCAAGAACTAGGAATAAATGTCTTCAATTCGGAACAACCCTTATTTTAAGTTTCAATAAGGAAGGGCATTTAATGCAATCTCCTTCACAAAAACTTATGAGGTTTGGAAGATGTTCAAGCTAAAGGGATTCAAGTTTAGGGAATGAGATGATGTTCTTCAACCTCCCATGATCTTCACCAACTGCTTTTGTGATAATCTGTTCCATGGCCTTACATTCTGATGCATCTAGCTCCGTAAACTGCTCAAGGCTTTCAACTATTGTAAAAGACAACAGATATTGTATGCTGTTCTAGCAGTATATTTTCAAGTATTGTTGTAAATTTCCGAAACTCATTCCAGTTGCTACCTGCAAAAAATGAAATAAGAGACAAATATTTGTGGCAAGTAAGAGAATTTCTGTTACGCTTGACTGCTAATACTTTTGTTTCCTTTAATTAACATCATGTACTTAAAAATAATAATAATAAAAGAACTGGATATAGTGCTACTTCATTTGGAAATACATAAAATTCTGAAAAAGTATCAAATAAATTTTGTGCCAATGTGCTTTTTTTCTTTTCTTTTTTATTTGTTGATACGATGTGTTGCATATATAACTTGGTAGTATACTTTTTCTTGGACTTTCTTTTGCTACATACAATGAAGTCCTTATCTTTCTTTGCTTCACTGTTTCATATTTTTATTTATAAAAACTTCCATTAATTGTATGTTACTATTTTTCTTAACCAGGGTGTATTAAAAAATTATAGAAAATTATTGTTGTTTAAAATTTGAAATTACTGCTGATGTCTTTATAACTTAATGAGAGAGAAATTTGTACCAATTTTCTCTTGTGAAGGTTTGGAGGAAAGTCAAATTTCGTGAAAAGATGACCTGTTGAAGGCTTTCAAATGCAACTAAATAAGCTGTAAAGATTCACTAAGCCAAGAAAAGAACGAAAAAAGTTAAAAAAAAAAAAAATTTAAAGATAACCTCAATTTTATGAATGGCTTGATTGAAACTTATCAAAATTAAAATTGTTCAAAATTTCGTGACTGAAATATTTTTATTTTTATTTCTATTTTTGCAAAATACATTTTAGATAAATCTTTAGATAGAAAAAACCAATTACTTTGTATTTCTCAAAAGAATAAACATAATCAAGTTTTAAAATTTTAATTATGAATTTTGATTTCTATATGTTGATAGTACACTAAGTCAACGTGGTAGTACTTGTAATACCCAAATTTTTGTTAGAAGATATTGTGAATTAATAAGGTAATTCATCAAAATTGTTTAGGTAAACTAAATTAGGTTATAATTATAATCTAAAGTTATGAAATGAATTTTTACGATGTGACAATAAAGTTTTATGTCACAAAAATAAGGCTATAATATTTTAAAAAAAATGCTAGGGACACCAACTCTAGCCCCAACTTTTAAGTACCAATACATGTAATATATAAGTAGTTGTTATTTTATTAGTAAGTATTTAAAGTATTATCACATCAATTGATTGCATTTACTAATGAAAATATGACACGTGAATTGGTACAAAAAAGTTGGGATTAGAGTTGATGTCCCTAGCACTACTCTATTAAATGTGACTTTATGATATGCATGTTATATGACAACCTGACCTCTCAGACCGTCACTTAAAACTTACTTGATTTTTCATCTTATTTCAAATCATTACTAGTTCATTTCTAAGCCTCCAAAATCTCCAAAATTTCAGGGAATTTTTTTTTAAACTTTATTTACGGAAGAATTGATTTGTTTTAAACTCATAATAATTAGAATTAGTTTTAAAGGAAACATACTAACATAATATTTCAGACTTAGTCATACCAGTGTCTAACTAAATCTTTTATACTTAAGTATTAAAATGTACTAACATCAAAATAACATTTAACAAATTCTCAAAAACATGTGTGAAAAATAAAAATGCAGGTGGCTTCCGTAAAACCCATCATACTTTCACCCACCACACATCCACACCGCCAGTCCATCAATGCTTAATTTGTCATATGCAACTTACCTGAATTACCTACAGTGGGAAACTTAAAGGAGTGAGATAAACTCAGTAAGCATAGACATGCAATCTCACAAATGCATACAATTCAAAATACATGGCAGATTAGGTAATCATCCATTTATTCATTCAACACCTTATGGGCTCTTGTGTTCTTATCAGGGAGTGCACGACCTTAAATGGGGAAGACAAAGGAGCGACCCAATCCGTCAGCATCCAAGGTCATAACTTTAACTTCATTGATCATTATTATCTCCCATTTGACCAGAGGTGCATATCCTCCTACTCGGTCGGAGATTGGTACGACACATAATTAGTTTTACTTTCTTAAATATTAAGCCATATGGCGAGTATGCAAGAATGACTTGTTCAAAAAGCGTGTATATAAACATATCATCATGACACACTTTAGTAAAACATGTAAATGAACACGTCATCATAAGATAAGTAAAGCGTGTAAATAAACACATTATCATAACATACTTTCGTAAAGTGTGTAAATAAACACATCATCATGGCATCATATCATATCATCAAAAATAAACATCAAGCTCACATCATGCATATCATATAAACAACTACACTGTAGGTAGGGTATCCGCGTAGATTGCTTCTGGCTCTACCCTTAAGTCGATACAGCGTCCTAATTTTAAATAGATATCCAACAGTTAGAGTAAGGTTTTTGAATTATTTTCTATTTTAGGCATGTGCTCTCTTAATTAATAATTAATTTCAATTTAATTATTAATTTGACTTCAAGTTTTCTTTTAACATTAAAAGAATAACATCTTTAATTATCAATTAGATGATTATCATAAATTAATTTCTTAATTAATAATTAATTAATTTTAAATTTTAAATTAATTAACCCATTAGTAAGTTAATTACTGAATACTTAATTCCTTATCCATTGTTTTACTTAATTCCACTTTATTCATATTTGGGTCTATTAGGTGACCATAGATAACAATGGTCTTCCAACATCATATTGGGTCATCTTTGTGGGTTGATGGCTTATTGGGTCTATTACGACCTATTTACTTATAATTGGCTTTATCCATTTCCAAATAGTGTTTTGACTTTGATATTGTTTTGGACCCCATTAAGGCCCATTACACTCTATTGTCTAATTAAGTTTCGGTCAACGATTACATGGCATCTTAACAAGCCTAGAGGTGGGTTCATTTCTCAACATCAAGCCCTCGGGTACTAATTTAACAATTTGCCTCTATTTCAGTGATTTAAGCATTTTTAAACTTAAACTTGTTAAATCTTTTGACCTTAGCTTTTAGTAATCTCTGTTGTAGTTTTATAGGTCCACAAATCTCTACCTACAACCCAAAACGTTCTCCCTACCAAATTATCATTTTATCCCTTAGTTTGACAAAATTACAATTTTTCCACTAGACAGACCCTTTTTAATCTAGACTTATTGGATGGCTTTTAAAAATTTATCATAGAGCCTTAGAATAATGTTTACATTGCCCATAAGCCCTCAAAATGGCTTTTGTAACTTATTACATTTCTAAACACAATCAAATAAAAGTGTTACATTTAAGCCCCTTTATGTCTTTTGAGGTCGTATATTTGACTATAATATAAACCATTTATTTCTTATATTTATTTAGCTTAATATAATATTTTAAGAGTGGTAAAGATGCTGTCTAATTATAATCTAAGCAGATTTCATAATTTGACCAGTTATTTATTTATTTTTGCATTTTAATCTTTATTTAAAGTCCTTATAAAGTGTTCTCACAGTATCAGGACTCATTTTTAATAAGTTTTTATTATTTGCATTTTTTATCTTAAATTTTTCTATATTTACGTTTTGACCCCAAAATGGCGTTTCGGTCATTTCTTATCCATTTATCACCAAAATTTGAAACAAGGTCTATTTTAAGTCTCTAATAAAGACTGCAAAGTTTCGGAGTCAAATAATGTCCCTAGGCTGGTGAAATTACGATTTTACCCCTTAAGGGCAAAATCATCATTTTTGACATTTTTATTTCTGATCAAACTTAAGCACTTCTTATTGATTATGTCAAGAGTAATATTCTGTCCTTCTACATGAGTATGATAATCCCACTCAAAATACCAATTTCCAATTTAGTAATATTTATACCAAAAATGTTATTTTTAATATTTTGTGGTCATTAATTCTTATTCCAACCTATTTGCACTGTCAAAAATATTTTTCTCATCATTCATGCTTCCATTAAATAGAGGACATAACACATCAACGTGCCATGATCTCTTATTCTCATACATTAGTACTCATTTCATGTCATATAACCATAAAAATCACATAAACAAACTTTTCATCATATTCCATAAACAAATCATGTTTTCTAGCAATTTAAATCATGGAAAGCACATATATTATCTCACTAGGTAGCAAAATAATATTTTAATCATTTACCATGCCAAGATTTTCACATTTGTAAGAACACATTTTGAAAAAAAAAAAGTTATCAAGAACTTGGTAAACCACTAGTTTACAAGTCATTTATCTCTTAGAAAAGTAATGGGTTTTTAGATCCTCTTGAAAGTTTTGAACCATTCTTGGATCCTTGAGGTAGGGGGCTAGAATGGAGATAAAACATAACTTTAAAAACATTTTTAAAACATCATTTTTCTTTCTAGAAAACAAGCGGAAAAATATAAGTTTTTATTTTGGAAAGCACTTGGAATGGATCTTCTTCCTTGTTAAAAAAATGATCTTGGGGGCGGATAGAAGGAGAGAAGAATATTTTTGGCTTCCCTTAGCTACAAATTTCATCCATAATGAAGGTAGGAAGAGAGGAAACTTTTCTTTGCTTGTATGGTAATTTTTTTTTTAATGAAGAGAAAAAGAGTGGTTTTTTATTTGCCTAAAAACCATTTTATAACCAAACCTTATTGTGAGTTAAAAGTTGAAAATTTTTTAGATTTTAATCTCTCCAAAAATGTATTCAGCTGAAGAGGATAAGTTGGGAGATTGTTTTGGTGGTTTTTAATGTATTATTGAATGGTTTTAGTGAGTAGTCATTCAAGTAATACATAATCTTGTATTGTAATCATTCTTTCTTTCTTGTCTTTTCATTTTTGTTTTGCTTGTTTAGGGATTGGATTTTGAATCTCCAAAAACCCCCTCTTGTTCAGCATATTTTTTGAAATTTTTTTTTTCTTTTTTTGGGATAACAAGCAGGGAGCTGCTGTCTGTCTGCTTTGCTCAGTAGGGCTCCCACTGAGCAACGGGAAGGGTGCACAGCAACCCTTCATTTTTTTTTTTTTTTTTGTTTTTTGTTTTAGTGGCAGTGAGCCCATTGCCTTGCCTAGTGGGTAATTACCTACTGGGGGGGTGCACGAGCACCCCCCCCCCCCCCCCTCCCCCAACCCTTTTTAGATTGGAGTATGATTACTAATTTTTATTTAATAGGTAAATCTTGATATGATATAAAATTTACTTTTTTAATTTACATAATTATGATTATTCATTATATATATAATGAATTTTTACAAATATTTTCACAAAATCTCAATTAAAATAAAAAATGAGAGTAACATTATATTTATATTTTCTCGTTATTAATTTAAAAATGTTATTAATGGTGAAATTTACAATTTAATTCTCTATTTAAGAGGAAAATTAATATTGTAAATTTTGAAGTTATTACATGTTATGGTAAGATTAAGAATAAATTATACTGCTGAACATTTAATGTCACGTAGAATAAAGTTGTTATATTTTATGAAATATAAAATAAAGTAACTTTATGATATAAGATACAACATAAAGTTTAATGATGTGATAATTATCAAATTCTATCACATAGTAGTTAGCATGAGGTCACAAATTATTATTCACAAAGTTTGAGTAGTAAAAAGTGACTAATTGATACACGTATAGAAGAGTCGTCAAATCACCAAATATAATATTTCAATAAGTACTAATAGTATGGGAGTTAGTATATATTTAAAGTTTTACTAGACAGGATTTTCTGCATAGAGATATGCAGCATTAAGGATTTGACATCAACTTTTTAGTTAAATGAAAATTATACAGTCTAACTTTTTGATAGATAAAATTTGAAAGTTTACATTTTTTAGTATGAGAACTTAATGGATAAGTCTTGATATTAGATAAGATTTTTATTAAATTATTTTTTAAGTAAGAGAATTTAATGGATAAGTCTTGATGTCAGATGAGATTTTTACTTAATTACTTTTTCATAGAAAGCCTATTAGGATAAGTTTCCTATGCAATAAAAATTAGTACTAATTAACCTTTTGACATTATAGGACTTTGAGAATTGTATTAGTGATAGATTAAGGAAAAATATTGTTATGTCATGTTAACAGTCTAAAGAATTATATGTTGTAGATAATATCAAAGAATTATCTTAAATTAGGAAAATATGAAATTTTAGATCCAATGGTTAGGGATTAATTAGTACATTGACTAATGAATTGGATTTAACCAAATCTTTTTCATCTTATCTCTTCTTCCACACGCCTAAAAAGCCTATAATGTAATTAAAAACCTTAGGCTATGGAGGTGATGTAAATCTTAATTAATCAAGGTTAAACTTGCTTAATTACACAAGTGTGGTTAAGCTTTGCCCATAAATAGGCATCAACCCCACTCATTTTTTTCCTCACACCTCAAAAGTTCACTCTCTCATCTCTCTAGAGTTTCTCTCTCTAGAAACTCTCTCTAGAAGTTCTCTTTAGAAAATTTTCTCTAGCCTTCAAAAATTTTCCTTCCATATTCCCACCTCCCAAACATCTTCTTAGTTGAAGAAATCCTTCAAGCCCCTTCAAGAAGTTTCTCAAGGAAGTTCTAGCTCCGTTCTCTGGTAAAAACTCCAATCGTCGAGGTAGTTTTTCGAACAAAACTCTAGTCGTTATTCTTTTAGTTCACAATTTCTATAGATTGATAATTAAGTGAAATACTGTCAAAATTAGAATTGGTGGTTTGACAATATAGTGTTTTTGATTATTCATATGAATATGTTCACGTTAATCTCATGGGTAGTAAGAAAATTTTAAAAATCGAACTTAAATCGGATATTTTGAACATTGATATGCTCATTGAAAATTTCAAGAATTTAAATGAGTTTCTTTAGTTGGAAGCTCTTAAGCAAATTAGGAAAAATTATGGAACATGGGCTACAGTGTATATGTGTACCACTCCTTTACCGGGATGTTACAGTTACTATCTTTAACATCACATATGAACTAGTATTTGTAGAAAAGGGGAAATTAAAAAAAAAAAATTAAAACAATAAATACCAAAATGTTAAAAACTTGTCTTATGCTCAAAACAATTTAGAGAAAAACTAAACTTTATGATATTAAAAGGAAATATGAACTTTATAAAAATCATGATGACAGTAACATCGTCTTAGAAAAAAAACATAAGCATAGGTTGTTTTAAAACAGAGAAGTTCCGATAACCCACTCCGCCACCACGCACACTTCCACGTCAAGCCTCCTCCAATCTTATGCCTTAGCTTTACCTTTATTTGTAACATGTGAAGAGATTACAATAAGCAAATGCTTAGTTAGAACATTCATTAGCTCACGAAATGTTTTATCATCAGAAAATATAAACATATCGCATGTACGTTAAAATAAGATCCTTGAAAGAGGAAATCTATTAACATAACATGTAATCATTAAATATGCTTCGCATGGTTTGGCACATTAGATAGACATTCTAATTATAAATTGTAGTAAGGATTTCACCACATTAATGATTGCTTAGAATTTAAACTATTAAGATGAAAGTGCATGCTTAAATTCCTATAAGTTTAATAAATTTTTTGAAGATATAAATTCTAAAATTAAGAATTTAGACAAAATCTGGCAAGAATTTTTAAGTCAGAGGAAGTAAATGGAAAACACTAAACATGATCTTAAATTCTATGGGTGCAGGCTTAAAGGTGAAATGTGTTGAATCAAGTCCATAAAATGAATGTAGAAACCACTTCAAAATTATTACAGTTCTATATGCATTCGTATAATCATAAAAAAATGCAGACGAATAAACTAAATTAATAAAATGAAAACGAAGGTCGAATTGATGTTCATAAGTTCCATATGTACCGTAAGGAGATTTAAGGTGACTAGTGATGATTAAGATTCAATCTATACAGTGGTCATAGAAAAGATTCAATCTATACAGTGGTCATAGAAATTTTAAGGATATTCTTAAATTTTAATTTTGAATTAAATCATAGAGTGAAAATTAGTCAAAGATTCGATTTTAATTGACTCCAAGAGAGTCAATTTAGCTAGTATAGATTAAATTAAGATTTGATTAAAGTTTAAATGTCAATGTTATAGTTTAGAAATAAGTTATTTAGATTAAAAATGAAATCTCGATTAAAAAAAAAAGAGTAATAAGGATCCACTTTCCCATATGGCTTGTGGCCTCATAAAAAATGTTGTAGTATACATATATATACTTACCAAAAATAAATAAATATATATATATATATATATATATATCTCTGTGAGTACTCGATTTTCTGAAATATTTAGCAGAAGAAAATTAGAATTTTCAATTATTTCAATAGTACAAAGTTAAGAATGTTATTTTAATAGTGGCAAAATGGTAAAGTAAGAAAAAGTAATTTAAACAAAAAAAAAAAAATCCGAAAGCAACAAAGTTTGAAGAAGTAAAAAAAGAAAACGAAAAATCAGAAGCCGACAGAAAATTTGAATAGTGCAGAAGATTGAGACTTTCTTTTTATAAATAGTTGAAAATAGGTGCTTGCATGTGTAGAGGTTTTATTACAACTTTTTTAGTATTTTAGGCACCCTATAATAAATTATTTAGAAACGTGATGTACATATTTTTAAACTAAACAACATATTGGATTTGAAATTAAAAAAAAAAAACAAAAAAAAAAAAGAGGGCTTGGTTGTAACTTTTTTAATGTTACGACTGTAAATTTTAAAAATATTAGGGGGACATTTCCTCATCGTAAAAGAAATAATGACTTAAAAAAAATCATTACAACACAAAATAACTAAACTAAAAGTTTGAATAAATAAATTGTAAGTGAATAATAAACAAACACTCTTTTTGTATAGTTATTATGATAATATATTAGTATGATAGAAAGATAGATAAATAGGTAGATAGATTAATTCTGACAAACATCTTGATCATTGTGAGCATCAAAGCAAAAGATAGTAATATATCTAGGCCTACTCTCGTGTCCAGCATCCCATTGTTGCAGGACACGAACTACACTTGTATCGATTAGTCTTTTGAGTTATACTAAGTAGTCTCTTGAGTTGTACCGATTAATCTCTTGGATTGTCCTTTCTCTCCCTTTATCTTTCTCTCCCTCTCTCTCTCGTGGTCGGATGCCAAACAAGAGAGTATTCCTATATATATATATATTTACATGTTAAATATTTCGTCTTTCTAGTAGTATGGGTTTGTATGTCTTCTTTTATATTTACATCATTGTCATCTCACTCCACAGTTATATTATCATATAGAACTTATGATCAAAACGTATCTCTTCTAAAGGATATCAAACAAACAATAGGAATTTAGGGAAAATCTTCTGCATTTGGAAATTAACTCAGAAATGCACCCCATAATCCATAGGTAGAGAGTTCCAAAATTATTGGCGAACATAAGATTGCTAAATATTTTGTCCGCTATTACACCCTAATAATTACAAAGTAGAAAATCATTATTGTTGGAAATGTTCCTTTAAAAGCGTTTACTTTACATGAAATGGAAAAGTAAATATGAGTAGTCATTTCATTTTCTGTTTAATCATGTATGTTAATTGATAACGAGAGCTTAGTATTGGACCCCAAACATTATAAACAATGTGGAAAGAGAATGCCAATTTTTGGATCAATGATGATATTGATTCGTTGTCAAAGAAGATGAATGAATGCCAAATCATTGGGAGTGATGAACAGGTAATACAATGTTTAATCACTCAGCTAAATTTGCTCTCAAAGACCTTTGTGAAGAACAAGACCAAAAGCTCACTGCTTATAGAAGTGATCAACTATAACAAGTTGCTTAATTGCACAAGACTATAGTGTGTATTAAAAAGAAAGAGAAAATTACTTGAATAACTATATATTTTTTTTTATCTATTGACCATATGACATATGACATAAGTACTAATTATTTGTAGTTTACCTTTGTGTCATACTAGTCTTGTGCTAATTTTTTGTGTCATATTTATACAGTAGTCCTTAAATTTGTATCATTCAGGTGTTTTTCCCTTTATAAAGTTAGATTGGACTTATGGGTTAGGGAGCTTTGGGCTTCTGGACCTTCTTTAGGGTTACTTCTAAATTGTTTGGTGTCAAGATTCAACTTAATCCTAAGCCAAAAAAATTTAAAAATTTATATCTTTTTAAAAAAATCAATCTCAATTTTACTATTTATAGTTTTCACAACTCGAATTTCAAAAGTCCATAACTTTATATATATAAGTTCAAATTGGATTTTTTTTAACTGCATAAAATTTTGCGATGAACGAAATAAGTTCCGTAATAATATTTTTTTCCGAACACATTTCAAGTTTTACACTTTTTAGCTCTAATAATTCAAATATCGCATCAAATGCACATTTAATTCAATTCAATTTCAACTCATGCAACAAACACACGCTTCATCTGATTTACCTTTGGGAAGTTGGAACATTTGCAAACTCTATAGTCTGTATGTTAGAATTTCTTGTGGGAATTTGGAGTATACACTCCAATTGAAGTATTGGAATGTTTTGATTGGAAATTAGTGAATGTTTGAATTTGTGCATTTAGTTGAAAATAAACCGTGATAATTAAATAGTTTAAAAACTTAAAATGTGTTATAAAAAAAATAATATGCATTTTGTTTGATTTTTCTCATCTTTCTATGTAATTTAAAAAAAATATTTAATTTCGGCTTGATATAAAAAAAGTTATAAACTTTTAAAATTTGAGATTTTAAGAGAGATTGAGCATGGGAGTTTGATTGGTTCACTCCAACCAAAGAATTTTAATTGTATTTCGTCTTTTTTTTTTTTTAAAAGTAAACTCAGTTTTACTATCTATATCTCTAACTTTAACTTAAAAAGGGTGTACTTGGTGTTCGGGTTGAGTTTGAAATGAAATAAATTTTTAAATTAAAGTTTGTTGATTTTTCAAAAATTAGTTATAGTTTTTATTGACTTTTTCAAAAAACAAAAAAACAAAAAAAATAAAATACCAACCATAAAGTATAGTTTAGTTCAAAATGAAATGTAATACTAAACATAGACTTAAATATTAAAATTTTATAACTTTTTTTTTATTTCAAGTTGAGATTAAATGATTTTTTTAAAAAAAATTACATAAAATTCTAAGAGAAATAAAATAAAATCTCTATTGTTATTTTTTTCTAAACATATTTCAAATTTTTACATTTTTTAACTTAAAATAATTCATTTTCAACCAAATGCATAACTCTAAAACTTAACTTTAACTCTAATTAAAATAACTTTAATCATTTAACTCAAGCACACTAATCAAACGATTTTTTAGAGATGTAAATAGTAAAATTGATTTATTTTTGGAGAAAAAAAAAAACATTTGGAAAACTTTAAATGAAGTGATCACTCCAAACGCTTTCTACTTTTATGAATTGATTTTCATATAAACATATATATATATATATATTATACTCATACAGTTTATTTAAAATTTTTAATTGCAGGAAAAAAAAAAAAAAAGACAAAACTTAACTGGGCACAAGATTTTAATCAGATTTCCTAGTCCCATCACCGAACACTACATAATATATAACATGAGGTTTGACCCTGAGATCCATCATCGGTCATCAACAAGATTGTTCCCATCTCTTCATTTACGGGATAAATGTAATCTCAAATCAACTGTTACTTTGTTTTCATTATTATCTGACTTGGATTATCTCTCTCTTTTCTATGCAGCCAACCTTACCATTCACCTTCTTTCTAGTTTCCATGGAAAAACATAGTACTCCAATTAGTTTACAAATTAACGCCTCATTTTGAACAACATTTCTAGAATGAATTTTACAATTTAACTTTCAAACTCTTAAATTTACGTTACATTTTTTTTTCTCTTTTTTTACTTTCAAAAAATTAAAATTTTAGAAGTATATAATTTTCTTTTTTTCCTTCAAAATATGAAAAAAATATATATATATTTTTAACTTCAAATCATGAAAAACCAAATAAAACCTATGTTACATATTTTTTTCATAATACATTTTAATTCCTTCCTGGTATCACAGTTGATTTGTAATAAAACGAGCACCATGGATAGTGCATCGGGTCCCAAGAGATTTTCCCCGTCTAAAAAGAAAACAAAATTACAACCATGTGATTGAGAGCACATTTGTAGACGACACTGATGGAGGTCCCCCCAAAAAAAAAACCAACAAAAAAAGGGGAAATAAGTTGTCAGAATCAACGCTGCAACAAAAAAAAATGATAATACACGAAAATGACAAACTTCTAGCACATGCACCGGCTCTATTCATCGTCGCCTCACAGGATCAAAACGGCTACCGACAATTTTTACACATTGCCAGACAGTAAATGACTCTTACTATTTTTTTTTTCCTTGATATGACCATATTATAGACAGAAAAATAAGATATACCTTAATAACAAAGACCCAATATAGTAATTTCAGATTTTGTTTTAATTACGTTATATTTTTGTTTTTTTTATTACAATATATATTTCACTGAGAATGAAAGTCTTTTCTAATATAAATAAAATAATAATTATTATAATAATGTTGGTGTTAATTTGGTATAATTCGATGGAGGTGATTTTTAAGTTGATATCATCTCTTCACCTAATTAAATGAATGAAAATGGCAGAGTTTGTTTGCATATTTTAGAATCAGCTTCCTTCATCCACTAGTTTGTAACGTACGTAATTATCGTAGTAAATTAGTCCAAATACGTTACACAAAAAAAAAAAGGAAAATTAATAGTATGATACCAATTAATTACCAAACCAAGTACTAATTGATTAGATAAGCAACTGAACAACAACATTGCAGTAGTAGTAGAAGTTGAAGGAAAAGTTGTCTGGATCTTTACAACCTTATGAAACACAACACGTGAAATGATAAGCTACGCTGTCCGGTTTATAATTGTTGTCTCTCTCTCTCTCTCTAAACGAGAGTACTATAGAAATAAAATCACCAGTAAAAAGCCATTCTGCTGTATCTACTCTCTCTCTCTCTCTCTCTCTGTCCTTTCTCTCTCCCTTTCTCTCTTTCTCAGTCACAAGTCGCAAACTCCAAAAAGAGAAGAAAATAATATTTATATATAAATGTATATAAAAGTATTCCAAAAGGCAATTAAATCAATCCAAATATCCAGCTGCCTGCCCCCACAACTCCTTCACAGATCACTTTCCTTTCCCATTCCATTGCTTTCTTCTTTCTTTCTCTCTCTGATCTTGGCTGCATCATCTTCATCTTCATCTTCGTATCATATCATATCTCTAGGTATATATATATATATATATTCATATACATATAAATGTATAAGCAACATTTCTTGTTTCTTTAAATTGTGTTTTGTTTTTGTTTATTGGAATGGCAAAGAAAATCCCAAATATTAGACTGGTATTGTTATGGTGTGCAGTTGTGGTAGTGGTTCAAGTGGTGAATGTTGTTAAAGGCTCGGCAGGAAATAATGAGCTGCAGATTCAAATATGGCCTCTTCCTAAAGATGTCAGCCATGGTAGTAGTAGTAATGTTGTTCTGAGCATACCAAAGGATTTCCATGTCTCCACCAAATACGACGACATTTCCGGCATTCTCCGCGACGCCTTCTCCAGACTCCTTTCGCTCATTCAACTCGATCATGTCGTTTATCCTCCTACCCACTTCCTTAACTCTTCTTCCTCCCTTCTTCTGGGATTAAACGTTGTCGTTTCTTCCAATGATCAAGAGGTACTACCTACCCACATTTTCCTCTTACTTTTTTTTTTCCCCCTCCACTGCTTGTACTTTTTCTTATTTTTCTTCTCAATCAATTTTTCTTCTTTTTTTTTTTTTTTGTCCTTACTTAAATTTGTACATTTACAAGCAATATAACTCAAATTGTAGAAAGAAACGAAATGATAAAGAGGTTATTGTTGATGTTGTTGCAGTTAAGATATGGAGTAGATGAGTGGTACAAGTTGTCAATTCCTTCACCTGATCACTTGGGGAATCCTGTCTATGCATCTCTTGAGGTTTTTTTTTTTTTTTTTTTTTTTTCATTAGCTAGCTTCGTTTGTTCCACCTACTGCTTATCTTCCTTTCTACTTCATTTATGAACTACTTTTCTCGATTATTATTTTCTCTGACTTGATTGTACTTTGGTCTGTTGTTGTCCTTAATTATATATAGCTTCTTCTTTCGGTCTTTTTCATTTTTCATTTGTTAATTTTTGTAAATTCGGAATATGGACATTCACACATGATACCTTACAATGTTAATAACGGCAAAAACAACAATATTAACTAGTACGGTAAAAGTAAAAGTACAGTTTCTACCGTAAGTTTTGCCTATTTCTACTTTTAATTTGATGCAATGCTCTGTAATCAACCAAAATGCATAAGCTGAACTACCTTCTCTGCTTCAATTTTCACTACTCAACAGTTGAACAATAATGTTAACCTTACTTTGAAATGAAAATGCAGGCAAAGACGGTTTATGGAGCGTTACATGGACTGCAGGTAAATTTTTCTTCTTCTGTGTCTGTTTAACATTCAGGGGAAAGACTATTTGTGATTAACTATTTACAATTTGGGCACAAAAATATTGCAGACATTCAGCCAGTTGTGCCGGTTTAACGTTAAGACAAAGACACTTGAAGTTCATATGGTACCATGGACCATTATTGATGAACCGAGATTCTCTTATAGAGGTCTTTTGATAGGTCAGAGTGATTCCTTTCATGTAATTTCTTTCCATACATTTATGTCTCAACTGTTTCTTCATGCTTTCAATTTTCTTTTATGACTTGATGTGCATATTCAACCAATATTTTCATCAAAAGGGAAGGGGTGTGTTTCATCATTTAAAGGAAAAAAAAAAAAAGGAGATATATGTCGGATATGCTTCGTTCATTTCTTGTTCATTGATCAATGTATTGCTAGTTTTCTTCTTTTTTTTTCTCCCCCACATATGATGTGTTATAGTTAGTTTTTTTCTCTGTTGCTTGAAATTCAATGTTTCAATAACCTGTCCACCCGTCCCCGCGATAGCTCCTTCCACCATTTCCTCATACCAAATGAGGCCTAAAGTGCAACTTGTTGTCATCCTATGCATCCACAGACTTGAAATGCTTATGGCATAGAATATTGCATAACCAAAGTTGGATGCTTCATGAATAAATTTTTCCAATGAATTCATGATGTACTCTTGCAAATCAATTGATTATGAACAGATACATCTCGACATTATTTGCCGCTGCCGGTGATAAAGGAAGTTATCGATTCCATGTCCTACGCAAAGCTGGTACACTGTTAAGCTCTTTGGACTTTCGGACTCTTTTCAAAAACCTTGCGAAACTGAAATGAAGCCTTAGTTGACATATTGATCCGCAATCCCCAATCCTTTCTTTACCTCAAATAAACAGAATGTGTTGCACTGGCATATCGTGGATTCACAGTCTTTTCCATTGGAGATACCTTCATTTCCGAAACTCTGGAATGGTGCTTATTCTGAATCAGAAAGATATACCACAGCAGATGCCAAAGAAATTGTGAGGCAAGTGATTTCTGTATACTTTCTATTTTGTATATGTATAAATTTGTTTGTGTATGTATTTTACAATTCTTATTAGTTCTAATATTTTGTTTAGACATTTGCAGCTATGCTGAAAGACAAGGGATTAACGTATTGGCTGAAATTGATGTCCCAGGACATGCTCTTTCATGGTATTTTTCACTTAAATATACCACTAATGTTTCTGTTGCATCAAAGAAAAACGCCAGAAACACTAAAATAACCTCTTTTTGCATAATGTAAATGACATTTTATTAAACAGAAAGAACTAAATTAACCTTGAAAAGAAGACACACAAACTCAAATTCATTCTTGAATTGAAATAAATAAGCTTGCATATCTTACCCTTTGCATCAAGTTGTTTAAATTAGTCAATGGTCTTAATGTTAGGGGGATTGGTTACCCTTCGCTGTGGCCTTCAAAGACGTGCCAAGAACCACTTGATGTTAGCAATGAATTCACCTTCAAAGTAATCAGTGGAATTCTTTCAGGTAAAAATCTCATCTCTTCTCATTTTTTCAGAGACATCATACTCTTGAATGTCAAATAAAATCAGATGTATCTCTGTCTATTATTCTTGTTTTTCTTCTTCTTATTTTAATTTTCTTGTGTATCAGACTTTAGGAAGATCTTTAAATTTAAGTTCGTTCACTTGGGAGGTGATGAAGTTAATACAAGTAAGTGCATGAACTCCGCTCCCCGCCTTATATTACTTAAACCATCCGAATGATATGTTGACTGGTATCAGATATCTTGAAAGAACTATTGTCAAGATGTTAAATAATGTTGTTAGCATATGAGTTGACTAAATGTAAAACTTTTTTATCCAATTTGTATTTTAAAACAATGTCAACCTTTTCAATTGTCTCCGACTTTTCAGGTTGCTGGACGACCACTCCTCGCATAAGAAAATGGTAAAATCAATCTAAAGTTTCATTTTCTTCTGCATCACAGCAGCTTCTAAACAAATTTTCGCTAGCTGGCCTAGTCAACGCGGTTGAAGTGGTCATATTTAGTTTCTGTAAACAGTTTCTTCATTCATTTTTTTTCCCTTTCGCATAATCCAGAGAAGATTGTACTCTAATTCTCATAGCCTTTTAGAATTCAAGTTTTAAGGAAGATAAATTAACCGAAACTTCATTGCTTATCGGCTATCATGTTGTGCAGGCTAAGAGAGCATGGTATGAATGGATCTGAAGCGTACGAATACTTTGTCTTGAGAGCTCAAAATATAGCTCTGTCTTATGGATATGAAATTGTTAACTGGTATGAAACTTACGTGCAATGTTTTTCAGTTAAATAAATAAATAAGAGACAGACATTAGTTTTACATCTTATCTACTCCTATTAAAAATTTTACAGGGAAGAGACGTTTAATAACTTTGGCAATAAATTGAGCCGCAAGACCGTGGTGCAAAACTGGTACATTAATTAAACTCTCTAAAATCCAGAAATATTGTCATGAATTTATGTGAACATGATACTTAAATGGCAGGCTTGGGATCGGTGTCGCTAAGAAAGCAGTGGCAGCCGGGTTGAGGTGCATAGTGAGTAACCAGGACAAGTGGTATTTGGGCTATGTAGATGCTAAATGGCAAGGTTTCTATTCAAATGAACCACTTGCAAACATCACAAATCCAATCCAACAAAAACTAGTTATTGGCGGTGAGGTTTGCATGTGGGGTGAATATGTCGATGCTTCCGATATTCAACAAACCATATGGCCCCGTGCCGCAGCTGCTGCAGGTACTTTCATTGTTGCATTTCTTGTGTTTTACCAGGAATCTTATGCCAACAAAATATAGATTTTTCTTACGTCTTGTTTTTCGATATTGTTTTGAAGAGCGGCTATGGACACCTTACGATAAGCTGGCCAAAGATCCGAGGGAGGTCACAGGAAGGCTAGCGCATTTCAGGTGTTTGTTGAATCAAAGAGGAATTGCCGCTGCTCCAGTAGCCGGACCAGGAAGAGGTGCTCCTCTGGACCCTGGCTCTTGCTATTCGCAATAGTAAGCTAGAAGTACCTAAATTTTTAGACTCTGAGTAGGGCTATATGTATATATATTAATAACCTGCTCATTCATGTATTACTTACAAAATTAATTATAATAATTTGGATTGGACCTAAATGATAATCGAATAAACTACTACATTATTGTGGTGTCCTTACTAAATTTTAGAAGGCAGGACTAACATTAGATTTCAAAATTTATTTCATTCATTTTGAATGCACTAGAAATCTAAAGCAACCTAGTCCAATGAAAAGTTAGGATGTGACTTAACGATTAATGGCCATTCACTATGAGATTTTCCACACACACAACCAAAAAAAAAAAAAAAAATTGACACTTAAAAATTGGTCATAGCTTTATAAATTGTTTTGTTCTCTCTTCTATTGTGTCGTCTTATTTCTTACATATATTTAAAAATGTCAATAGTTTTTTAATCAGGCTACATCATCATCACATGAATTATATATATATATATATTTTTGCATTGCCCGTCTCTGTTCTTAAAATAATAAAGCAACGTTTCCTTCACTTAAGCTAAAATTCATGTGGTAGTTGAAGATAAATCTAACCAAAAGAGGGTCCCAAGCAACCAATTAAAAAGATGGACCTACATAGTACAAATTTGTTTGTTTTTATTTCTTTATTTTTTCTTCCCTCTAAAAAAAATTATTAGTACAACTACAAATAATACTTAATACATGAAAAATACTTTATGACATTAGTGATGTTAAACATTAAATTAAAAGAGAGGTAAATCTCACCGGAAAACCTCATATTATGATACTTTTATTTTATTAGTGAGTGATATTAAATATCAATATGTTCCTAATATAGTTTTTAATATGTTTGGTATGAGTCTCTCTCTTTGTATGTTGTACATAAATAGGGAAGGGCCCAAACTTCGTAAATACAAGAAATGTAAGGACCAGTCCCAAAAAGCATTAATTAAAGCCGTTGTTCTTATGCATGTACATTATTTATTTCTCAAGAGCCAGTCAGAAGGTAGGAAAAAGACATGAGTACGACGGCACAAAAAGTTGAGCCAAAACATATTATTAACTGGTGACTGGTAAGTTTAATAAAATATTTACATAAGGACTTGCTTAGTGCACCATTTGTACTTTATTATTGTTATACAAAATATTATTTGGTTTTGCACTGTATTAGAAATTTTAAAAAATTGAAAAGCACCCATATATTCTTGAATAGTACAAGTGTTACCTCTTAATTGCCCGAAATCATTTTTGAATTGCCCAAAATATTATAGACTTCTAAATTCTTGAATTTTCACATATTACTCCCCAATTACCAACTCAAGTATACTTAGATATCTTTTATGTTGCGTAGTGGACGTAATTTTTCCTTTAAACAAAATTTATACTAACATATCCCTCAAAAAAATTAATTAACATAAAACTACGTTGGAGCAGCTAAGACATGGATATGATAGTTAGACACATCCCTCAAAAAAATTAATTAACATAAAGCATACGTTTGAGCAGCTAAGACATGGATATGCTTATTATATATGGTGTCTAAGATGGACATTTCAATCATATTTAGAGAATTGAACATAATTTATTACTAAGAAATCCATCATTGCACATATATAATATATATAACATTAATTTTACTATTATTACGTGCGCGCGGCGTGTGTGTGCTGTAATTCATCCTAAAAAAACACAACAAAACAAAAAAGAGACGGAAAAAGAAAGCAAAGCTTTTGGCGATCAAACTTTGGGTTGAATCCATTTTTTTTTCTTTTGATTTTTTTTTTTTTGGGTTTCCGGAATTTCTTAAGGAGTTACTCATTGTATTGTCCGTTGGAATAATTTAGGTAGGCTGCTGCTTATTCCTACCAAAAAAAAAAAAAAAATTTAAGTAAAAAAAAATCCCTACACTTGACAAGAGCTGCACAATTGTCTACCACCAACCACACTTATGGCACTATGAGGTTTCTCTGTTGCTGTCTCTTGAAAATTTCAGTGGTTTCTCCATCATCACTAATTAGGAGTTTTGTACATCTTATAAAAAGGACTGTTGTTCGTGTTTGTTTTTTTTTTTTTTCTATGATAATTAAGAGATGGGACGAGATTTATGAATATAAAAATGATTATGGATGAAATATATAAGAATTTAATTTGAGTTTATATACACGAAAAGGGGCCATTGGCCACTTGGCAATAGCTTGTGGGTCACTTGGAAGCGTGTTGACGATGATGATTGGAAGAGCTACGATGCAGAAAGCCAAGAGAATCCCCAAAACGCTCACTTTACGGCTTTGTGGCTGCACACAATGCACCAAAAGTCCACATACTTGCTCTTCTTCCTTTTGTTGTTGTAATTTGGCTCCAACAGCCAGCTCTTTGTGTCTCCGTCAGCTGCTCATACTTGCTGCTGTTCGTGATACACCGCCGACATGTCCCACTCCGGGTGTCACGGCTTGTTCTTCCATCGACCACGTCTATTTTCTCCTCCTAACTCGAACGATCCTATCCTACCGATTCCCTAGATGTATGATTATTTATAACTGTATTTCTAATACTTATTTAGATAGATATATGATTTTTTGCTCTTAATTCTTACTTAATCAAAAATAAGAGTAGGACAACTTTTAGGTATGGCGGACCATAATATAATCTGATAAACAATTATTTTTCTCTCTTTCTCAGGAAATATATTGTGAAATATATATATATATATATATATATAAGTAGGGGAAGAAGAAGATCAGAGGAAGAATACCGGCCGTTTAATTTTCCACTTTGTGTGTTTTGTTTCCTTAAATTATTAGTGCATATTTATAGGACTTGCACGTATCCAATGTATATAGGTAAGGTATAATTGGCTAGTTTTTAATTAAGAAATTCAGAAGACAACCAAAGGAGAGATAATGAATTAAAATAGAAACGAGTTTAGTTTTGACTTGATTTTCCTTTTTCTTTTTCTTTTTATTAATCTAAATGAGCTATAAACTTATAGAATTGTATACATATGAGGAAAGTTCTATGTACCACCTTCCTTTGAATCATTTTAAGAAGAAAAAATAAACTAATCCATGATTAATGTTCTCTGTCTGACTTTGAAGGCGGCAAATTAATAAATTAAACTCCAAAATAATTAATATGGCTTTTGGATATTAATTTCGGTATTACCATTCCCTTTGTTGCTCTCTTTGAAAGGGGATCTTAACGTTGGGGGTTTTGTCTATTTGTTTATTATTTTACTTCTGTTTCAAGTTTTATTAATCTCCGGCAAGCGCAAAAATAAACCAAATCAAATATGCCTTCTTAGACAAATAGTAGTCATTTGCTTTATACATATTTATATATATAAAAAATTATTAGTAACAGATAGATTTCCTAAATGATTATATACATCTTCGGTGCAATGGAATAACACAACTCACAAATATTAAGTACCACTACAATAATTTTATTTTTATTTTTTTGGGGTGGGGAGGAAACAACTAAATGCATAGACATAATATGAACAAGTTTATATAGTACGTATCTTACATACTTCCGGTTTCATTTCTGTAGTCGTGTAAAGGATAACACCAAGATATAAATGTCTTCGAAATATATTTACGTTGGTGATTTTATTTTCATGATTCTTTATGTTACTCCGTAGTCAGATTATATATTTCAATATCTTAAAAGAATGTTTCCTTTGAGTAATTTTTTTCTTGGTGTGCTTAATGTGAAGGAAGTTTTCATTAATATTAATTGAATAGATGATGTGTTTGAGAACGTATTATATATTTATACATACATATATATGTAGCACTCGGTTTGTAATTTTCGACTAGTAATTAAATAGGAATGTAAATGAAAGTTCTAATAAAAAAATGTATCAAGTCACAAGTTACATACCTTACGAAGTTTCGCAGGGATTATCACATTCCTGTCGCATGATGGCTAGAAAGTTATTCATAAAAATAGATAAATTAAGTGAAAAACATTCGTGAGAATGTTAAAAACTCTTTAAAAAAAATATAACATCATGCACTAAATACAAGTATTTCTAAAGATTTTAAATTACTATATGATAGGGAAATTATTATCGATCTCTGTTAAATTTAATTAAGAATCTTTGATTAACTTTAGTGTCAAGAACTAAAATTTTAGGGGAGGAAAAAAAAACTAAAGTTGAATGATTAATATGCTAAGATTAGAAGTTCAAGTACCAAAATGTTGTTATGATATGGTTAAACCTTAAAAAAATAAAAAATAAAAAAGGAAAGAAATGTCTATATTTTGTCTCTTTCCCTATATTGTGAATGAAACTTAGAGAGAGGAATTTTGTGAATGGTTTTGCCTATCTTATATTCCCAATTCGACAAGCATTGTGAATTTTGAACTACTAGCAATCGAGATCTGGAGCCGGCCATAACCCATTAGACATTTCTCGGCCTATAGTGTGTTTTTTTTTTTTTTTTTGGGCTGGAAAGGAAAGGTTGTTTTTCTGGTTGGTTCTTGTTTTTTCCTAGTCCTTAAAAAAAAAAAAAGTTTAGTATATAATGATAAACCTATAGGACATATATATATATATATATATAAATTACAATATTTTGACAAAGGCTAGATGCTTCTCTAGATTCCAGTAGTGCATCAATTTCCTAATCCTTGTTGAATAACAATTGATGAGTATTGGAATTTCTACACGAATGTCTAGGAGAACAAATTACCAAATTTCAATATCCCAAATAGCGAATTTAATCAGCGAGGTCAACCAAAAATTGCACCTCTGAAAATCACTTTTTGTCGACTTTTATCACTTGTCTTGTCCTGCAATAAAATTAATTATCAAATTACATATTTTAACACACAACAATGGTAAGACTGATAGTAACCCCACTCGCCTCTATTTGGCAGCCAACCAATAATCAGTTCAAGGGAATTAAAAAAAAAAAAGGATTAATTAATATGTATGTTGCAACAACATAATAATCCTACTGCTTATGCAGTTTGAAAAATAATCAGTAGTTTCCAAATGATAAATTTTACAATGTGATCGCATGTAATATCGAACAATAATATTAATTCTGACTCTAAAATAGATGTATAATTCGAATATCTTATCTCAAGTATCACAATAAATAAATAAATTTTACGAAAATATCAGGATCGATGAGGAATATGTGCATGAAATAAGTTGTTGATGGAAAATTTTGTATCTTAAGGTCTACTGTCCATCAGATGAAGATTAGAAGACTGCCAAGACAAGCCACACCATGTCGGAGACGACAATGTGCTTGCACCAAATGAGATCGATAAGTAGGGTTATTTTCTACAGCCCTAACACGGTTTTGGTTACACACTAGAAGCTGCCTAAAGCTTTCTCTCTAAAAGCTTCTCAAGTTTTATTGTACTAGATTCATTAACCCAAGCACCACAAAGTACTCACATTGGAGCGAACTTCTATAAATTGACATTCACAAAAAAAAAAAAAAAAAAAAAAAAAAAAAAAAAAAAAAAAAAAAAAAAAAAAAAAAAAAAAAAAAAGTATCTCGAGAAGGCTGTTGAGCGACCTGGATTATTTACCTCGATCAGCTTCTCGGCACAGTCACAGATGGCCATGATGGAGTCAGAACGTCGAGACGACTCGGCTACTTCCGAAGTTAGCTTGTCATCGAATTTCGAGACAAGCGCCTTCTGATCCAATGACTTCTGCTTGATCGGCTCGGCTCCGGAGGCGAGGCTGGTTGCTCCCAAGGCCTAGCATCTTCTCATCGGCTCCGCGAGGAAGGAATAATGGCGACTGGCCGCTCATCCCTCGAGCGACTAACCCAGGCTTCAGGAGGGTCGGACGGGGCCTTAGTGGCTGGGGCCGATGGACCTAGTCGGCTAGACGGTGCAGCGGCAGAAGTTCCCACTCTGCTCTTACCATCGTCTCCAGTTTTGGCGACCTTCTGGAGCTCGACCATCCTGTCCTGGTCACTGGGATGTTTGCTCCCTCGCTGTCCCTGCTCAGCCATTGTTGGTTCTGCAAGTGCAAAGAAGCTCATCAGTACTCGGTTATGGTCAGACCATAGCTGAACACACAATTACAACCTTGGTTCTGTCAATGCTAAAATAGTTAATAATAAAACCGGCAGTTGAATGACTTTATTTTCATAAGACACGTCCTTTCGGTTGAACACCATCAATTCCAAATGTCAAATACAATTCCAGCAATAGTTTTGTTCAGACAAACACTACAAAAAGAAAACAAACAAACAAACAAACAATCTTTAAGTCATAATATTTTTTATGACATTTTTAATCACAATATTTTATGTGACTAAATGCGACTTTTAGTCACAAGGTTATGACCATTATGTATTTAGTCACAAATTTTTGTTATAACTAACTTTTAGTTACACAATTTTTAGTCACTACGTGACTAAAACTTTTTGTGTGACTAAAAATTCCATGACCAAAAGTTTTTGTCATAACAAAAATTTATGACTAATTACATATTAGTCATAAAGTTGTAACTAAAAGTGATATTTTAGTCACATAAAAAAAATTGTTACTAAAGTGTTATAAGAAAATGTTGTGACTAAAAGTTTATTTTTTCTGTAGTATAATTAATTAAACTCTATCCGCAATGAGAGTAATTCCGGAGGATGATGGCCTCCAATGAGATTAATTAAATCCCAATCACTAGCATTAAAGGTGCTCAGATAGGCGGCTTGTGGAGTGAAAAAAATGATTTTATCAATTATTTTGACTTTTTTAACAAATATGTTTTTGCCATTTTTTAGTAACTCTTACTGTTACTATGTTTTTGCCATTACTCATTACAGGATGGTGCATCCTTTGCCATTTTATCTACATAAAAACTTATATAGTTTGCATTCAAAATTCGTAGACATTTGCGATATTTTTCTTCGAGTAATATCTATTAGTGGTGTAGACTAAATATTGTGTACTCTTACTATCAAATTTTAAATAGAGCAACAAAGTAATCTATTTAAATAATTGTTAGATTAATTTTACTCGTTAGATTAATTTATGAGTGTTTGCATCAATAATCTATAATATATGATATAGAATTGCTCTCATTATTGATTAGACTGTTAAAATATTTTCCAAATGATTCAAACAATAGTTTCTACCAGTAGTGTAAAAAATGATGATTTTTTTAAGAGATAATATTTAAAAAGGCCGATCTTGAGAATTGCTCTAAAAGAGTATATATATGAAATATTGCCCTATCTATAATGACTTTAAGATTTTTAATCTCTTATAAAATAAGTCAAGATCAACATAACACATCTTTTCAAAATGAACTATATTACCCCCGACCAACTAAAAAAGTATCCTAGTAAGATACAATCGGTAATCTACTAGGATACATCAGACAAAAATGTCGTGCTCACTGACTACCAAAGTTTACGGACTTTAGAGAGATGCCATGGATTAATTCCTTGGAATGATTTTCACAAAAAAAAAAAAAAAAAAAAGCAAAAATGCCCTAACATAACATCATATTCAATTTATTTGTTTATTTTAAAATACCAATTACCTCCTTAAATTACCAGTCAGTATCCATGATGATACCGACTAATACATCTACCATGACACTGACAAACCGATGATCACTGGTTGGTTAACATCCAGTATCCAATGTGATATCGACTAGTTTCCACGATGACACTGGACTGTCATTGATCACCGGTTGGTTACCATATGGTAGTCACCGTGATACCAGTCGGCATCCGCAATGATATTGGTCAACTAATAGTCACTGATTAGTTAGTACTATCTGATATCCACCTTGACACCGATTAATATCCACCATAATATCGGCTATTGGTTGGTTACCAATTAGTTACCGATCAGTAATTGTTATAATATATTAGACGAAAACCATAAAATACATAATTTTTTCATGATTTTTAGGGGTACACTTAAAAACCATTCATCCAATTCATCTAACTGAACCAATCCAATTTATTGAAAAACATTTGCATATCCAAATGATATTGGATATGGATTGGATTTAGATGGTATTTTTGTTCATCCAATTAGATTGATTTAGATATTAGATATTAGATGTTAATTTTAAAAATCAAATAAAACCAATGCAGTCCAATATACTTGTAAAATGTATAAAATATATATATGTATATATATTATATACAATAATATTTCTTAATTTTCTAACCTTTTCCCTTTGGTCTTTTTATTTGGTCTTCTTTTAGATATAAATATTAATTTCTTGTCCCACCAACACATCATTGAATCCCTACATCTCCTATGTCTTAGGAGTGTGGATATGAGAGATTTGTTTTTCTCTACTGTTAAGTTGTTGGTGATTTTGATTAATGTTAGATACAATAAATAGATGGTGGATGACTAAATTGGTGTCATGAAAATGTGACTTGTCATTTTAGTAAGTTTCATGAAATTTAGTAATTTTATTATGAAAACTTAAATACAATTCATTCACCCAATCCAATTCAATCTAATAGATTTTGGATTGAATTAGATTAGATGATAAAATACATTGAACTAGATTAATTAGATTTGAAAAGATATTTTCAAATATGGATTAGATAATGAATGTAAAGAAAAAAAAAAGTTGGTTTTGATCCAATGTCCACCCCTAATGATTATTAATGATATTAAAATTATTGAAAAAACAAGAAAATATTGAAAAAAAAATCAAAAAATTAAAAATACATAGAAAACACAAATTAGAAAATCCAAAACAATAGAAAAATGAAAAATAAAATGTCACGACTAAATTCTTTTGTGAAGCGCCACTGAATTTCCGAGAAGGCGGTGATGCGACGACAAACATCTTGCCTATTTATGGGACGTCGGTTAGACTAACAAGCTGGGTGGTTTTCTGACATTACAATGATTGTTTCACGTGGCACCACCGGATTTCAGTGGGCGATAGGGAGAGTAGATCATGTAGGAAGCAAGATCATTGACGAGAAGATCTCCTGTGATGGTGGTCCGGTCGTGGTCACATGGCTGTTGAAGTTGTAGATTCGATGATAACAATTATCATTGCAATGTGTGTCGTATGTGTGGGGTGGGAGAGATAGCTGATGAAGAGAAAGAAAGAGAAAGAGAAAATGCAAAAGAGAGAAGAGAAAGAGAAAATGGAAAAGAGAGAAGAGAAAGAGAGAAAATGAAAAAAAAAAAAAAAAAAAAAGATAATCTTGAAGTAATTTAAGAAAATGTTATCATGTAATGTATGTTATTGTGGAAAACTTCAAGTGAAGTGATCTCTTCAAACGCTTTCTAAGTTTATGAATTGATTTTCACATAAATATATATATATATATTATATTTATTAGGGTGTCAATTCGTGTCTCGTGTCGTGTTCATGTGTTTGAGTCGTGTCGAATTTTTTCCCAACCGAACACTAGGGTGTCATTCGTGTTCGTGTCGTGTTTGAGCGTGTCGAATTTTTTTTTCCCAACCCGAACACGACCCGGAACAAAAAAAAACAAACAAAACGACACAACAGAAAGAGAAACGAAATGACACGAATTGACCAAGACACGAATTGACCGAAATTGACACGAAAGAAAAAAAAAAAAAAAGAACAAACTTTGAATTCACCGCAAGATTTTACTAACGGAATTGTCCTAATCACCGATCACCGAACAATGACACGACAAAATATACAAAATAATTAAAAAAAAAAAAAAAAAAAAAAAAAAAAAAAAAAAAAAAAAAAAAAAAAAAAAAAAAAAAAAAAAAAAAAAAAAAAAAAATGACACAACTTTCCAATGAAAAATACCAACAACATAATTTTTTTTTTTTTTCCATACACTGATACCACGTGAATTGTGTCGTTTCGAGTCGTTCTCTGGCGACCGTATGATCCAATTAACAAAATAAAAAAACATCAATATCACTGATCAACAAGATTGTTCCCATCTCTTCATTTTCAGGATAAATGTAATCTCAGATCAACTCTTTCTTTATTTTCATTATTATCTTACTTGGATATCTCTCTCTTTTCTATCTAGCCAACCTTACCTTTCACCTTCTTTCTAGTTTCCATGGGAAAACATATACTCCACTTACTTTATAATTTAAGGCCCATTTAGAACAACAATTTTAGAAGGAATATAATAATTTAACTTCAAAATTCTTAAATTTATATCATATTTTTTTTCTTTTTTTTTTTAAAAAATTAAAACTTTATAAATTTTTTTTTCAAGACAAAATATAAATATATATATTTTTAACTTCAAATCATAAAAAATTAAACAAAATCTATATTGTATATTTTTTTTTTCCGTAATACATTTTAATCTTTTACGCTCTTTCCTAGTATCACAGTTGATCTGCAATAAAATGAGCACCATGGATAGTGCAGCAGGTCCCAAGAGATTTTCCCAAAAAAAAAAAAAAAAGAAGTCAAAATTACAATTATGAGATTGAGGCACATAGCGGACTGTGATACTCTTGTTACTGTGAGGTCCCACCAAAAAAAAAAAAAAAATCCAATAAAAAAAAGGCGGAATAAGTTGTCAGAGCCAACGCGGCAACTAAAGAAAAAAATAATAATAAACGAAAACGACAAACTTCTAGCACATGTACCTGCTCTATTCATCATCGCCTCATGAGACCAAAAACAGCTACCAACAATTTTTACATATTGCCAATGCCAGACATAAATGACTCTTATTACGTTATATTTTTGTTTTTTTTTATTACAATATATATTTCACTGAGAATGAAAGTCTTTTCTTATATATATAAATAATTATTATTATAATAATATTGGTGTTAATTTGGTATAATTCGATGGAGGTGGTTTTTAGGTTGATATCATCTCTTCACCTATTTAAATGAATGAAAATGGTAGAATTTGTTTGCATATTTTAGAATCACCTTCCTTCAACCACTAGTTTGTAACGTACGTAATTATCGTAGTAAATTAGTCCAAATACGTTACACAAAAAAAAAAAAAAGTGGGAAAATTAATAGTAGGATAGCAATTAATTACCAAACCAAGAACTAATTGATAAGATAAGCAACTAAACAACAACATTGCAGTAGTAGTAGTAGTTGAAGGAAAAGTTGTCTGGATCTTTACAACCTTATTAAACACCTACACATGAAATGATCAGCCACGCTGCCCGGCTTATAATTGTTGTCTCTCTCTCTCTCTCTCTAAACGAGAGTATAGAAATAAAATAACCAGTGAAAAGCCATTCTGCCGTGTCTACTCTCTCTCTCCCCCCTTTCTCTCCCCCTTTTTCTCTCTCAGTCACAAGTCGCAAACTCCAAAAAGAGAAGAAAATAATATTTATATATAAATGTATATAAAAGTATTCCAAAAAGGCCCCACAACTCCTTCACAGATCACTTCCCTTTCCCATTCCATTGTTTCTTCCTTCTTTCCCTCTCTGATCTTGGCTGCATCATCTTCATCTTCATCTTCGTATCATATCATATATCTATATATATATATTCATATACATATACATATATAAGCAACATTTCTTGGTTCTTTAAATTGTGTTTTGTTTTTGTTTATTGGAATGGCAAAGAAAATCCCAAATATTAGACTGGTATTGTTATTGTATGTAGTTGTGGTAGTGGTTCAAGTGGTGAATGTCGTTAAAGGCTCAGCAGGAAATAATGAGCTGCAGATTCAAATATGGCCTCTTCCTAAAGATGTCAGCCATGGAAGTAGTAGTAATGTTGTTCTGAGCATACCAAAGGATTTCCATGTCTCCACCAAATACGACGACGTTTCCGGCATTCTCCGCGACGCCTTCTCCAGACTCCTCTCGCTCATCCAACTCGATCACGTCGTTTATCCTCCTACCCACTTCCTCAACTCTTCTTCCTCCCTTCTTCTGGGATTAAACGTTGTCGTTTCTTCCATTGATCAAGAGGTACTACCAACCCACATTTTCCTCATGCTTACTTTTTTTTTCCTCATTTTTTTTCTTATTTTTTTTTAATACAACTACATTTTTCCTTATTTTTTCTTTCAGCATATAACTCTTGTACATTAAATTTGTTATTTGTCTTAGATATATACGAATCATTCACGTCGTTTATCCTCCTACCCACTTCCTCAACTCTCTTCCTCCCTTCTTCTGGGAAACGTTGTCGTTTCTTCCATTGATCAAGAGGTACTACCAACCCACATTTTCCTCTTACTTTTTTTTTCCTCCACTGCTTGTACTTTTTCTTATTTTTCTTCTCATTAATTTTTCTTCTTATTATTTTTTTTTAAATAACAAACTAACATTTTCCTTAATTAAATTTGTACATTTACAAGCAATATAACTCAAATTGTAGAAGAAACGAAATGGTAAAGAGGTTATTGTTGATGTTGATGCAGTTAAGATATGGAGTAGACGAGTGGTACAAGTTTCAATTCCTTCACCTGATCACTTGGGGAATCCCGTCTATGCATCTCTTGAGTTTTTTTTTTTTAATTAGCTAGCTTCGTTGTTCCACCTACTGTTATCTTCCTTTCCACTTATGTATAATTTCATACATTAATATTGCATTTTAGTCAATGTCAGTCTACATTTATGAACTACTTTTATCTATTATTTATTTTTTCTTTGACTTGATTGTACTTTGGTCTGTTGTAGTCCTTAATTATATAGCTTCTTCTTTCCGCCTTTTTCATTTTTCATTTGTTAATTTTTGTAAATTTGGAACATAGACATTCACACATGATACCTTACAACGTTAATCTAATGGCAAAACAACAATATCTACTAGTACGGTTTCTACAATAAGTTTTCCCTAAAATTTTTGTTTCTTTTCTACTTTTAATTTGATGCAATGCTCTGTAATCAACCAAAATGCATAAGCTGAACTACCTTCTCTGCTTCAATTCTCACTACTCAACAGTTGAACAATAATGTTAACCTTACTTGAAATGAAAATGCAGGCAAAGACGGTTTACGGAGCGTTACATGGATTGCAGGTAAATTTTTCTTCTTCTGTGTTTGTTTAACATTCAGGGGAAAGACTATTTGTGATTAATTATTTACAATTTGGGAACAAAAATATTGCAGACATTCAGCCAGTTGTGCCGATTTAACGTTAAGACAAAGACACTTGAAGTTCATATGGTACCATGGACCATTATTGATGAACCCAGATTCTCTTATAGAGGCCTTTTGATAGGTCAGAGTGATTCCTTTGATATAATTTCTTTCCATACGTTTGCGTCTCAACTGTTTCTTCATGCTTTTAATTTTCTTTTATGACTTGATGTGCATAGTCAACCAATATTTTCATCAAAAGGGAAGGGGTATATTTCAACATTTAAAGGGAAAAAAAAAGGAGATATACGTCGGATATGCTTCGTTCATTTCTTTGTTCATTGATCAATGTCTTACTAGTTTTCTTTCCTTTTTGTCCCCCATATTATGTGTTATAGTTAGTTTTTAAGTACAAGTTAAACCCCCTTCTCTGTTTCTTATACGGAATTTAATATATGCTGCTTGAAATTCAATGTTTCAATAACCTGTCCACCCGTCCCGACAATAGCTCCTTCCACCATTTCCTAATACCAAATGAGGCCAAAAGTGCAACTTGTTGTCATCCTATGCATCCACAGACTTGAAATGCTTATGGCATAGAATATTGCATAACCAAAGTTAGATGCTTCATGAACAAAGTTTTCCAATGAATTCATGATGTACTCTTGCAAATCAATTGATTATGAACAGATACATCTCGACATTATTTGCCACTGCCGGTGATAAAGGAAGTTATCGATTCCATGTCCTACGCAAAGCTGGTACACTTTTAAGCTCTTTGGACTTTCGGACTCTTTTCAAAACCCTTGCGAAACTGAAGTGAAGCTTTAGTTAACATATTGATCCGCAATCCCCAATCCTTTCTTTACCTCAAATAAACAGAATGTGTTGCACTGGCATATCGTGGATTCACAGTCTTTTCCATTGGAGATACCTTCATATCCGAAACTCTGGAATGGTGCTTATTCTGAATCAGAAAGATATACCATAGCAGATGCCAAAGAAATTGTGAGGCAAGTGATTTCTGTCTGCTTTCTATTTTGTATATGTATAAATTTGTTTGTGTATGTATGTTACCATTCTTATTTAGTTCTAATATTTTGTTTAGATATTTGCAGCTATGCTGAAAGACAAGGGATTAATGTATTAGCTGAAATCGATGTCCCAGGACATGCTCTTTCATGGTATTTTTCAACTTAAATATACCTACTTATGTTTCTGTTGCATCAAAGAAAAATGCCAGAAACAACTAAAATAACCTCTTTTTGCATAATGTAAATGACATTTTATTAAACAGAGAGAACTAAATTATCCTTGAAAAGAAGACAAACAAACTCAAATTCATTCTTGAATCGAAATAAATAAGCTTGCATAAGTTTCCCTTTGCATCAAGTTGTTTAAATTAGCCAACGGTCTTAATGTTAGGGGGATTGGTTACCCTTCGCTGTGGCCTTCAAAGACGTGCCAAGAACCACTTGATGTTAGCAATGAATTCACCTTCAAAGTAATTAGTGGAATTCTTTCAGGTAAAATCTCGTCTCTTCTCATTTTTTCACAGACATCATACTCTTGAATGTCAAATACAATCAGATGTATCTCTGTCTATTATTCTTGTTTTTCTTCTTCTTAGTTTTAATTTTCTTGTGTTTCAGACTTTAGGAAGATCTTTAAATTTAAGTTCGTTCACTTGGGAGGCGACGAAGTTAATACAAGTAAGTGCATGAACTTCGCTCCCCGCCTTACATTACTTAAACTATCCGAATGATATTTTAACTGTATCAGATATCTTGAAAGAACTATTTTCAAGATGTTAAATAATGTTGTTAGCATATGAGTTGACTAAATGTAAAACTTTTTTATCCAATTTGTATTCTCAAAATAATGTCAAACTTAAACAATTGTCTCCGACTTTTCAGGTTGCTGGACGACCACTCCTCGCATAAACAAATGGTAAAATCAATCTAGAGTTTCATTTTCTTCCGCATCACGGCAGCTTCTAAACAAATTTTAGCTAGCTGGCCTGGTAAAGGCGGTTGAAGTGGTCATATTTAGTTTCTGTATACAGTTTCTTCTTTCATTTTTTTCCCTTTCGCATTATCCAGAGATGATTGTACTCTAATTCTCATGGCCTTTTAGAATTCAAGTTTTAAGGAAGACAAATTAACCGAAACTTCATTGCTTATCGCCTATCATGTTGTGCAGGCTAAGAGAGCATGGTATGAATGGATCCGAAGCGTATGAATACTTTGTCTTGAGAGCGCAAAATATAGCTCTGTCTTATGGATATGAAATTGTTAACTGGTATGAAACTTACGTGCAATGTTTTTCAGTTAAATAAATAAATAAATAAATAAGAGACAGACATTAGTTTTACATCTTATCTACGCCTATTAAAAATTTTACAGGGAAGAGACGTTTAATAACTTTGGCAATAAATTGAGCCGCAAGACCGTGGTGCACAACTGGTACATTAATTAAACTCTCTAAAATCCAGAAATATTGTCATGAATTTATGTGAACTTGATACTTAAATGGCAGGCTTGGGGTCGGTGTCGCTAAGAAAGCAGTGGCAGCCGGGTTGAGGTGCATAGTGAGTAACCAGGACAAGTGGTATTTGGACCACTTAGATGCTGAATGGCAAGGTTTCTATTCAAATGAACCACTTGCAAACATCACAAATCCAAGCCAACAAAAACTAGTTATTGGGGGTGAGGTTTGCATGTGGGGTGAACATATCGATGCTTCCGATATTCAACAAACCATATGGCCCCGTGCTGCAGCTGCTGCAGGTACTTGCATTGTTGCATTTCTTTTGTTTTACCATGAATCTTATGCCAACAAAACAAAGATTTTTCTTACGTTTTGTTTTTCGATATTGTTTTAAAGAGCGGCTATGGACACCTTATGATAAGCTGGCCAAAGATCCGAGGGAGGTCACAGGAAGGCTAGCGCATTTCAGGTGTTTGTTGAATCAAAGAGGAATTGCCGCTGCTCCAGTAGCCGGACCAGGAAGAGTTGCTCCTCTGGACCCTGGCTCTTGCTATTCGCAATAGTAAGCTAGAAGATTACCTAAATTTTTAGACTCTGAGTAGGGCTATATATATATATATATATATTAATAACCTGCTCATTCATGTATTACTTACAAAATTAATTATAATAATTTGGATTGGACCTAAATGATAATCGAATAAACTACTACATTATTGTGGTGTCCTTACTAATTTTTAGAAGGCAGGACTAACATAAGTTTTCAAAATTTATTTCATTCATTTTGAATGCACTAGAAATCTAAAGCAACCTAGACCAATGAAAAGTTAGGATGTGATTTAACGATTAATGGCCATTCACTCCGAGATTTTCCACAAAAAAAAAAAAAAAAAAAAAAAAAAAGGTGACACTTAAAAAATTAATCAAAGCTTTATATATTATTTTTTGTTCTCTCTTCTATCATGTTGTCTTATTTCTTACATATATTTAAAAGAGTCAATAATTTTTTTAATCAGACCACATCATCATCAGGTGGATTTTTTTTTTTTTTAATTTTTACGTTGCCTGTCTCTATTCTCCTTAAAATAATAAAGCAACGTTTCCTTCGCCTTAAGCTAAAATTCATGTGGTAGTTGAAGATAAATCTAACTAAAAGAGTGGTCCCAAGCAACCAATTAAAAAGATGGACCTACACAGTACAAATTTGTTTTCCTTTTATTTCTTTATTTTTTCTTCCCTCTAAAAAAAATTATTAGTACGACTATGAAATAATACTTAATACATGAAAATTAATTTATAACATAGTAATGTTAAACATTCACTAAAAAAGAGGCAAATCTCATTGGGAAATCCTATATTTCGAGACCTATATTTATTAGTAAGTGATATTAAATATAAATATGTTCCTTAACATTGTTTTTAATATGTTTGGTATAAGTGTCTCTCTTTGTATGTTTCACATAAGGAAGGGCCCGAACTTCGTTAATACAAGAAATGCAAGGACCAGCCCCATAAATCATTAAAGCCATTGTTCTTATACATGTACATTATTTATTTCTCAAGAGCCAATCAGAAGGTAGGAAAAAGACAGGAGTAACATATTATTAACTGGTAACTGGTAAGTTTAATAAAATATTATATAAGGACATGTTTAGTGCACCACATGTATTTTATTATTGTTATACAAAATTTTATTTGGATTTGCACTGTATTAGGAATTCTTAAAAAATTGAAAAGCTCCCCATATATTCTTAAATAGTACAAGTGTTACCTCTTAATTGCCTGAAATCATTTTTGAATTGCCCAAAATATTATAGACTTCTAAATTCTTGAATTTTCACACATTACTCCCCAATTACCAACTCAAGTATACTTAAATATCTTTTATGTAATTTGCATAGTGCACGCAATTTTTCCTATAAACAAAAATTTAATATTATAGACTTCTAAATTCTTGAATTTTCACATATTACTACCCAATTACCAACTCAAGTATACTTAAATATCTTTTATGTAATTTGCATAGTGCACTCAATTTTTCCTAAAAACAAAAATTTAACTAACATATCCCTAAAAAAAATTAATTAACATAAAACTACGCTGGAGCAGCTAACACATGGATATGATTATTATATATGGTGTCTAAGATTGACATTTCAATCAAATGTAGAGAATTGAACATAATTTATTACTAAGAAATCCATCATTGCACAATATAATATATATCAACATGATCGAGCAGTAATTTTACTATTATTGCCTATATATATATATATATGCTGTAATTCATCCTAAAAAAACACAGCAAAACAAAGAAGAGAGAAAAAGAAAGCAAAGCTTTAGGCGATCAAACTTTGGGTTGAATCCACTTTTTTTTTTCTTTTGACTTTTTTTTTTTGGTTTCCAGAATTTCTTAAGGAGTATTCATTGTATTGTCCGTTGGAATAATTTAGGTAGGTTGCTTGCTTATTCCTACCAAAAAAAAATTAAGTAAAAAAAAATTCCCTAACACTTGACAAGAGTTGCATAATAGTCTATCTCCAACCACACTTATGGGACTACGAGGTTTCTCTGTTGCCTATCTCTTAAAAGTTTCAGGGGTTTCTCTATCGTCACTAATTAAGAGTTTTGTAGATCTTATAAAAAGGACTGTTGTTCATATTATGTTGTCTTTTTTTCTTTTTCTTTTTTGGTAATTAAGATATGGATTGAGATTTATGAATATAATAAATGATTAGAGGATCAAAAATATAAGAATCTAATGTTGAGTTGTATATAGACGAAAAGGGGTCATTGGCCACTTGGCAATAGCTTGTGGGTCCCTTGGAAGCGTGTTGACGATGATGATTGGAAGAGCTATGACACATAAAGCCAAGAGAATCCCCAAAACGCTCCACTTTGCGGCTTTGTGGCTGCACACAATGCACCCAAAGTCCACATACTTGCTCTTCTTCCTCTTGTTGTTGTAATTTGGCTCCAACAGCCAGCTCTTTTGTGTTTCCGTCAGCTGCTCATACTGCTGCTACTGTTTGTGATACACCGCCGACATGTCCCACTCGCTGTCGCGGCTTGTTCTTCCATTGACCACGTCTATTTCCTCTCCTCCTAACTCGAACGATCCCAATCCCTATCAATTCCCTGGATGAATTATTATTTATAACTGTATTTCTAATACTTATTTAGATAGATACGTGATTGTTTTGCTCTGAATTCTTACTTAATCAAAAATAAAAGCTAGCGACAACTTTTAGGGTATGGCGGGCCATAATATAATCTGACAAACTAATTATTTTTCTCTCTTTCTCAAGAGGATATATTGTGAAATATATATATATATATATATATATATAATTAGGGAAAGAAGAAGATCAGAGGAGGAACAGTGGGCCGTTTAATTTTCCACTTTGTGTGTTTTGTTTCCTTAAATTCATTTATTGTGCGATATTTATAGGACTTGCTCTTATACCAATGTGATATAGGTAATGTATAATTGGGAAGTATTTTAATTAAGAAATTCAGAAGACAACCAAAGGAGAGATAATGAATTAAAACAGAAACGAGTTTAGTTTTGACTTGATTTTCCTTTTTCTTTTTCTTTTTATTAAATCTAAATGAGCTATAAACTTATAGAATATGTATACATATGAGGAAAGTTCTATGTACCACCTTCCTATGAATCATTTTAAGAAGAAAAAAATAAACTAATCCACGATTAATGTTCTCTGATCTGACTTTGAAGGCGGCAAATTAATAAATTAAACTCCAAAATAATTAAGATGGCTTTTGGATATTAATTTCGGTATTACCATTCCCTTTGATGCTCTCTTTGAAAGGGGATTCTTAAACGCTTGGGGGGTTTTGTCTATTTGTTTATTATTTTACTTCTGTTTCAAGTTTTATTAATCTCCGGCATAACACAAAAATAAACCAAATCAAATATGCCTTCTTAGACCAAATTAATAGTAATTTGCATTATACATAAACTTTATATATATAAAAAATTAATTAGTAACAGATAGATTTCCTAAATGATTATATACATCTTCGGTGCAATGGAATAACACAACTCACAAAAATTAAGTACCACTACAATAATTTTATTTTTATTTTTATTTTTTTGGGGGGAGGAAACAACTAAATGCATAGACATAATATGAACAAGTTTATATTGTACGTACCTTATACACTTCCAGTTTCATTTCTGTAGTCGTGTAAAGGATAATATCAAGATATAAATGTCTTCGTAGCATATATTTACGTTGATGATTTTATTTTCACGATTTTTTATGGTACTCCGGTAGTCAGATATGTATCTTTCAGTATCTTAAAAGAATGTTTCCTTTTAACTAATTTTTTTCTTGGTGTGCTTAATGTGAAGGAAGTTTTCATTAATATTAATTGAATAGATGATGTGTTTGAGAGCGTATAATATATTTATACATACATATATATGTAGCACTCGGTTTGTAATTTTCGACTAGTAATTAAATAGGAATGTAGATGAAAGTTCTAATAAAAAATGTATCAAGTCACAAGTTACATACCTTACGAAGTTTCGCAAGAATTATCACGTGTCTATCGCACGATGGCTACAAAGTTATTCATAAAAATAGTTAAATTAAATGAAAAACATTCGTGAGAATGTTAAAAACTCTTTTAAAAAAATATATAATATCGTGTACTAAATACAAGTATTTCTAAAAATTTTCAATTACTATGTGATAGGGAAATTATTATCAATCTCTGTTAAATTTAATTAAGAATCTTTCATTAGCTTTAGTGTCAAGAATTAAAAAGTTCAGGGAGAAAAAAAAAAATTAAAGTTGAATGATTAATATGCCAAGATTAGAAGTTCAAGTACCAAAATGTCGTAGTGCATATAGTTAAACCTTGGGGGGACAAAAAAAAAAAAAAAAAAAAAAAAAAAAAAAAAAAAAAAAAAAAAAAAAAGAGGAAAGAAATGTCTATATTTTCTCTGTCCCCATATTTTGAATGAAACTTAGAGACAGGAATTTTGTGAATGGTTTTGCCTATCTTAATTGATAGAGTTAATTACAATATATACACATTAAGATTACACAAAAGGAAAGAATGATTAAGACTATACAAATCTCTTATAATTCATTAACTTGTGTAACACTTTAATTTGAAATTTACTTATCTTGCATACCCCGTGGAGAACGCCAATCTTGACTTAAAGTTGTTGAAAATGTTATCGCAAAAGATGATGGGGTTGAGGCATCGGTGAGTTGATCGGTGGAGAAAACAGAAGATGCACAAAGACCATTGCTTTGCACTTGATCAAGAACAAAGTGAAAAGCAATTGCTATATGCTTCGTGTATGGGTATAATACTGGATCGGCACAAAGATAAGTGGTATCATTTTTATGACAACATATGTCCGGTAGTACAAGAATGTTCATGCCAAGTTTATGAAGCAAAGATTGGATCAAAGTTACTTCGGTGGTAACGGAGGTCACTGCTCGATACTTCACTTCAGTATAGGAATGTTCAACAGCCGATTGCCACTTTTGAATTCATGAAATTGTTGAAAAAATGGTTATGTCAATCGAGTTTTGGATATCAATTTTGAGGCTTAATTTTTTAGTGGGACCGCAACATATTTGTAAAGATGGGTTCTCCTCACGAGGAGTTCAAAATAGTATATTTATATGCTTAAAATAATGAATTGATGAATAAAAAATTGACTCTCAATATGCACCCATGAAGTTGAAGAACGTTACAAAAAATAAAAATAAAAACCAGAAGGTTGAAAATGTTTGCTACAGCCAACTATCAAGCTTCAAAATGTTCGGAGTTTTACTTTAGAATTAAATGTATCAATTCTAAAATATTAATTAAAAAGTTAACTCCAAAATTAATTTAGATTTATGGCCATGTTTCTACAAAATCCCTATAAACAAGGTCTTCCTCTATTCTTTTAGAAACATTGAAAATCATAGCTCTCTTCGGATTTTATATATTCTATAGTGCGTCTAGGATTCAATATAATAGAGTTTGGGTACTGCTCAGTTTGTCCAAAGAAGATTCGTGGTACTTGATCGCTACATATTATTATTGTATTCTAATAGACAAATAGCCGTTCAAACTCCAACACTAGTAGTGAGAAGGCAAATCCATTTTAAGGACATTATGTGATACATATATCTCGACTTCTCGTTTATGTTTTTGTTCCAATTATTTGTGTTGCTAATTAAATCTGTTTTGTTACACGTTAATTTCATACTATTTTGTCATTATAATTTTGTTTATTTCAATTGTTGTTCATCTAATTATCACGTTTTGCTAACAGAAATGACATTATGATCATGAAAGTAATAAGGGCATTTGTTGACCTAAGAACATCGGCATGAAATGCAACGTTTAAGAAATGGAAGTTTCTAATGGAAAATGCCCATTAATATACCAATCGAATCACATGAAAAATGGCCGCCCCAACAAATGGCCACCATAAAATACTAGTTTTTAGAAACGGAAGAATACTATCATTTTCGCTGCAATAAGCATGTGAATCGAATCTTATAATTGAGTCCAATGGCGGGAGGGCAACAATAACTCCTAATTAAAAGCAAAAGAAAAGAAAAGAAAAGAAAAAAACTTGGTTGTGATCATTGGACAACTTACAGATAAAGTAGCTGTAATCTAAGGTATACAAATGGGGAAAAAAAATATATTAGAAATTAGGATGAACAAGCATTGATTTTATCATCTTATACTATCGTGCTTCTATAAGAATTTGAAATTGTCCGGCCTAATGAATTAATTAAAATTGAAGAAGATGCTGAGTTATTTCCACATATATATTTTTGAATAAAAAAAATCAAATTCAACTTTTTTTAAAGTACACACTACACTCACTTTTTTATATCTAATTTCCCACACATCTATACTGCTTAGATTCCCAATTCGACAATGTAACGACCCGTCACGGACCGTTACAGTTCCCTTCTTATTTAATCATTCATCTCTTATAAGATTGCGGAAAATATTAAGCTTGAAATAAAAATCTTTACGTAACGGAAAACTTTACTTAGATAATTTTTAGAAAACTCTAGAATTTTTTTTTTACTATATCAAAATAAACTTCATAATTAATATATATATTTTAAAAACCCAATTCATGAAATAAAATTTAAGTTCATATGAAACATTCAATCAAATAATAATAAATTAAAATCTCAAAACTTCATTTGAAATTATAAATATCCATCTCAAGATCGTTCCTCCCGTTTTCCTATCACGTATCGTCCCGCTATCCGCTCCAACCTCCTCCAACACTATATCTTACCATTTCCTTTATCTGCAATATGAATTAACTTATATAAGCAAGGGCTTAATAAGATACTTAAATCTCACAAATCTAAATAAATATTTTTCTTTTATCATCATAAATATAAACATTATTTAAAAACTTTTTAACTTTTAAAACCATCATATATTGGGCCCGGCGTTGTACTATCATAACGCGCTAGTCACGGAAGGGTTGGGGTAGCAAATCCCAAACCAAAGGTGACAAAAGTCCGCTCACCAGACAACATCATCATCATCATCATCATCATCAAGGATATACAACGCCATTTTAAAACATAAAATACATATACATACCATATATATATTTTTCATCAAAATGTCATCATAGGAGAAGTATTATTTAAAAACATCATAACATCATCATCAACATGAAAACATATACTTCTCAAATCTTTAATTCATGTTATAGGTGAGAGTGTACTTACATAAACGCCTTACTTAACCTTTTCAAATTTTCCGATGGTGACGCGCAATTGAGGTCTCGGGTACTCGTCTTTAGAACCATTCATGCCATGAATAATAGATATAATAAAATTAATAAAAGCTCATAATAATTCATCAAACACATTATTGTATCATAACAGCACCTAAAAGGCCTATTTCATCGTTTAATAACATCGCAACACAAAATTTAACCATTTCATAAAATTCCAAATTTTGACAGAATCTGTCAGTCAGACCTTTGTCCCTTCAAAAATTTATAAAAATTCATACAGAGTTCTAAATGATATGAAACTAATTTTAAACTAAAATAGACATCTAGAACTTTCTAATGATATCTAGTTTCTAGAAAATGGAGACCATTTGTACCCTCAAAAATAGTTTTGAAATTAGTTTCTAAACTTTCACCGAAACTGGCAGCCGGACCTCTATCTGTTTGAAAAATCACAAAAATTTAAAGATGTCTCCAGATGATATAAAACTAATTCCAAATGAAAATAGACATCTATAGTTTTCTAACAATATTAAATTTGTTAAAAACAGAGACTGTTTGAATTCTCAAAAATGGTTTTGAAATCTGATCATTAAAATTTTACCGAACTTGGCAGTCCGACCTCTACCTATTTGAAAAATTATAAAAATTCATACATAACTCCAAAGGATATAAAACTAATTTCAAAAGAAAATAGACATCTAGAGCTTTCCAACAATATCAAATTTGTTAAAAATGGAGTCCATTTATATCCTTAAAAACCATTTGAAATTCTTATCTTAGAATCTGGAAAATTTCAGTGCAGTTGTCAAATCCGAAAATATAAAAATTATCACCACAATATACATGATTTACACACACACACACACACATAAAACAGCCCTAAGACACCTTTCTAACACATAAAATTATTCAATCCCCATACCAATGAAATCATAAATCAAGAAATCAAAAACCTTAAATTCGCCTTGTTGACAAAATACACTAAACCATCATCAATCAACCACATAGCCTACCTCAATCATCATTTGATAGATATTTCTCATCCTTTCTTCAAACTAACATGAATAAACTCATTAAGAAAATCATCGGACCTCAAAGGATCCCAAACCAAAATAAATAATAAATTTATCCTCATCAAACAAGAACAAAACATACCTTGTTGAATCTTTATTTCGGCTCCAAAAAAAAATTAGGAAAATCAAGAGGTTCATGGTGCAGTTTTGGTGACTAGTTGATGAAGGGTATAGGTGGAGGTGAAGGAGACAGAATAAGGCATAGAGGTATTCCCTCGAATGTGCATGGAAAGAAAAACAAAAGCAAGAGGAGACAATTATGGACTCAATGGAGAATTAATTGAAAACAAATTTTCTGATATAATATTTGATTATGGGCTGTCATTTTGGACAAATAAGGCTGTCATGCAATTAGTAGATTAAATGAAAAGCAAAAATATTTCCTTTCCCCTTTTTTTTTTTTTACACGTCCATTTCCCTTTTTTTTCATTTCCTCCTTCAGATTTCCCAATATACACATATATATACATATAATATTATATATACATTTGACTAATCAAATAACTTAATATATATATATATATCCGTTATATATATATAAAGGCAATTATATATACAGCACAATCTGCATATATACAAAATAAAATATACTTATAACATATAGTATGTACATATAAACATATAATATACCAGTATAGTAAAATATGGTGTATATATAATATATGCTTTATATAACTTACAAAATAAATGCAACAATTTTTTTATTATATATGTATTTAAGCCATCATACAAAATTATCAAGTTATCATAAAAATTTCATCAATTTGGTATGAACTTTGTTCTAGCACATCGAGTCCTCGTCGCGTCACTTGTGAAAAATAACTCAACATAACATTAGAATTAAGAAAATTACTATCTCATCACATTATCTATGTTAATTCTAATGTTAATTTTCTAACGCTATTGTTAGGTAGCATTTGGGGCGTTACAGACAAGCATGGTGAATTTTGAATTATTATAGCGATCGAGATCTGGAGCCTACCGGAACGTAACCCATCAGATGTTTCTCGGCCTATAGTGTGATTTTTTTTTTTTTTTTGGGCTGGAAAGGAAAGGTTGTTTTTCTGGTTGGTTCTTGTTTTTTTTCCTAGTCCTTAAAAAAAAAAAATAGTATATAATGATAAACCTATAAGACAACATATATATATATATATATATATAAATTACAATTTTTTGACAAAGACTAGATGCTCCTCTAGATTTCAGTATTGCATCAATTTCCTAATCCTTGTTGAATAACAATTGATGAGTATTGGAATTTCTACACGAATGTCTTGGAGAACAAATTACCAACTTTTCAATATCCCAAATAGCGAATTTAATCAGCGAGGTCAACCAAATATCACTTGTCTTGTCCTGCAATAAAATTAATTATCAAATTACGTATTTTAACACACAACAATGCTAAGACTGATAGTAACCCCAGTCGCCTCTATATGGCAGGAACCAATCATCAGTTCAAGGGAATTAAAAAAAAAAAAAAAAAAAAAAAAAAAAAAAAGAGGATTAATTAATATATATGTTGCAACAACATAACAATCCTACTGCCTATGAAGTTTGAAAAATAATCAGTAGTTTCCAAATAATAAATTTTACAATGTGATCGCATATAATATCGAACAATACTATTATATGTGACTCCAAAATAGATGTATAATTTGAATCTCTCATCTCAAGTGTAATAATAAATAAATAAATTTTACGAGAATATGAGGATCGATGAGGAATATGTGCATGAAATAAGTTGTTGACGGAAAATTTTGTATCTTAAGGTTTACTGTCCATCAGATGAAGATTAGAAGACTGCCAAGACAAGCCACACCACCTTGGAGACAACAATGTGCTTGCACCAAATGAGATCGATAAGTAGGGTGCTTTTCTACAGCCCTAACACGGTTTTGGTTACACACTAGAAGCTGCCTAACGCTTTCGCTCTAAAAGCTTCTCAAGTTTTATTGTACTAGATTCATTAACCCGAGCACCACAAAGTACTCATATTGGAGTGAACTTCTATAAATTTTTATGTCTTTATTTATTTATTTTGTTATTCGTTTATTCGCGAACACATTGGAATAATCTTAGGACCAAAATAGTATCAAACAATGTGAATAACGACTATAGATTCTTAAACAAATCAATTGTTGATTTTGCCTCTACACAAATCAAGATCAGATTCATAATAACACAAATACAACCTTGGTTCTGTCAATGCTAAAATAGTTGATAATAAAACCGGCAGTTGAATGACTTTATTTTCAGAAGACATGTCCTTTCCGTTGAACACCATCAATTCCAAATATGAAATACAATTCCAACAATAGTTTTGTTTAGACAAACACTACAAAAAGAAAAAGAAAAAAACAAACTTTAAGTCATAATATTTTTTATGACACTTTTAATCACAATATTTTATGTGGCTAAATGCCACTTTTAGTCACAAGGTTATGACCATTATGTATTTAGTCACAAAATTTTGTTATAACTAAAACTGTTAGTTACACTATTTTTAGTCACTACTCGACTATAACTTTTTGTGTGACTAAAAACCTCATGGCTAAAATTTTTTGTCACAACAAAAATTTATGACTAATTGCATATTAGTCACAAAGTTGTAACTAAAAGTGATATTTAGTCAAATAAAAAAAATTATTACTAAAGTATTGTAAGAAAATGTTGTGACTAAAAGTTTATTTTTTCTGTAGTATAATTAATTAAACTCTATCCGCAATGAGAGTAATTCCAGAGGATGATGGCCTCCAATGAGATTAATTAAATCCCAATCACTAGTATTAAATGTGCTCAAATAGGCGGCTTGTGGAGTGAAAAAAATGATTTTATCAATTATTTTGACTTTTTTTACAAATATGTTTTTGCCATTTTTTAGTAACTCTTTCTATTACTATATTTTTGCCATTACTCATTGCAGGATGATGCATCCTATGCCATTTTTATCTACATAAAAACTTATATAGTTTGCATTCAAAATTCGTATACATTTGCGATATTTTTCTTCGAGTAATATCTATTAGTGGTGTAGACTGAATATTATGTACTCTTACTATCAAATTTTACATAGAGCAACAAAGTAATCTATTTAAATCATTGTTAGATAATTTTACTCGTTAGATTAATTTATGAGTACTTGCATCAATAATCTATAATATATGGTATAGAATTGCTCTCATTATTGATTAGACTGTTAAAATATTTTCCAAATGATTCAAACAATTGTTTCTACTAATAGTGTAAAAAATGATAGTTATTTTAAGAGATAACATTTAAAAAGGCCAATCTTGAGAATTGCTCTAAAAGAGTATATATATAAAATATTGCCCTATCTAGAATAACTTTAAGATTTTAATCTCTTATAAAATAAGTCAAGATCAACATAACATATCTTTTCAAAATGAATTATATTATCCCCGACCAACTAAAAAAGTATCCTGGTAAGATACAATCGGTAATCTCCTAGAATACATTAGACAAAAATGTCATGCTCACCGGCTACCAAAGTTTACGAACTTTAGAGTGATGCCATAGATTAACTCCTTGGAATGATTTTCACAAATATAAAATATATATATATATATATATATTGCAAAAAATGCCCTAACATAACATCATATTCAATTTATTTATTTATTTTAAAATATCAATAATTTCCTTAAATTACCAGTCAGTATCCATGATGATATCGACTAGTATCCACCATGACACTGACAAGCCGATGATCACTGGTTGGTTACCATCCAGTATCCAATGTGATATCAACTAGTATCCACAATGACACCGGACTGTCATTGATCGCCGGTTGGTTACCATATGATAGTCACCGTGATACAAGTTACTGATTAGTTAGTACTATATGATATCCACCTTGATACTAACTAATATCCACCATAATATCGGCTATCGGTTGGTTACCAATTAGTTATCGATTGGTAATTGTTATCATATATTAGACGAAAACCATAAAATACATAATTTTTTCATGACTTTTAGGGGTACACTTAAGAACCATTCATCTAATTCATCTAACTGAACCAATCCAATTTATCCAAAAACATTTGCATATCGAAATGATATTGGATATAGATTGGATTTGGATGGTATTTTTGTTCATCCAATTAGATTTATTTAGATATTAGATGTTAATTTTAAAAACTAAATAAAACCAATGCAGTCCAATATACTTGTAACATGTATAATATATATATATATATATTATATACAATACTATTTCTTAATTTTTTAACCTTTTCCCTTTGGTCTTTTTATTTGGTCTTCTTTTAGATATAAATATTAATTTCTTGTCCCACCAACGCATCATCGAATCCCTACATCTCATATGTCTTAGGAGTGTGGATATGAGAGATTTGTTTTTCTCTACCGTTAAGTTGTTGGTGATTTTGGTTAATGTTAGATACAATAAATAGATGGTGGATGACTAAATTGGTGTCATGAAAATGTGACTTGTCATTTTAGTAAGTTTCATGAAATTTAGTAATTTTATTATGAAGACATAAATACAATTTATTCATCCAATCCAATTCAATCTAATAGATTTTGGATTGAATTAGATTAGATGATAAAATACATTGAACTAGATTAATTAGATTTGAAAAGATATTTTCAAATATGGATTAGATAATGAATGTAAAGAAAAAAAAGTTGGTTTTGATCCAATGTCCACCTCTAATGATTATTAATGATATTAAAATTATTGAAAAAACAAGAAAACATTGAAAAAAAATCAAAAAATTAAAAATACATAGAAAACACAAATTAGAAAATCCAAAACAATAGAAAAATGAAAAACAAAATGTCACGGCTAAATTCTTTTGTGAAGTGCCACTGGATTTCCGAGAAGGCGGTGATGCGATAATAAACATCTCGCCTATTTATGGGCTGTGTCGGTTAGACTAACAAGCAGGGTGGTTTTCTGACACTGCAATGATTGTTTCACATGGCCCCACCGGATTTCCGTGGGCGATAGGGAGAGGAGTAGATCAGGTAGGAAGCAAGATCATTGACGAGAAGATCTCCTGTGATGGTGGTCCGGTCGTCGCCACATGGCTGTGTAGTTGTAGATTCGATGATAAGCATGATCGTGGCAATGTGTGTCGTATGTGTGGGGTGGGAGAGATAGCTGATGAAGAGAAAGAAAGAGAGAGAGAAAATGGAAAAGAGAGAAGAGAAAGAGAGAAAATGAAAAAAAAAAAAAGAAAGAAAGATAATCTTGAAGTAATTTAAGAAAATGTTATCATGTAATGTATGTTATTGTGGTATATTTACAATAATTTTAAGATATAACAAATATCCATACTCAATTTTATAGCATGTCACCTAATTAGCCTCCTAAAGTTTTGAAAAGAAACGACCTGTCGTTTTTCGAACCAAAGACAATTCCGCCCAAGTCAAACTTGGTTCCTTGTACAGACAAACTAAACAGGGTATTTAAGCCAAAAAAAAAAAAAAAAAAAAAGATTTATCGCGGGAACGACTCGTCGTGTGGGTTGAAAACCAACATCAACTGTCAAAATACCAACAACAAATATACAAAAATCAACCCAACTTCAGTATCGTGTTTTGGGTTGGTGATTTTTCATTCTATTCAGACAGACAAAACTCCTGAGCAATGAGAGTAGTTCCGGCGGAGGAGGGCCTCCAGAGGGCCAGCCTCAGCGGCGGCGGTTACAGAGACGCCGAATCTCTGTTCCGCTCGAAACCAATCGCCGACATCCGAACTGCCGAATCCAGCACGCGCTCCCTCATCCAACAGAAGCAGGACGATCTCCGCCGCCTCGTCGGCACTCGCTACCGCGACCTCATCGACTCCGCCGACTCCATTCTCCTCATGAAGCAATCCTCTCTCTCCATCTCCTCCAACCTCTCCTCCATTCACCTCTCCCTCTCCTCTCTTTCTCTCTCTAAACCCCCCTCCTCTGACTCTCTTTCTCCTCATTCCGACCTTCTCTCTCCTCAATCCGATGCCAGATCTCGCATCTACTCTTTGGCTTGCCGTGTCAAGTACCTCGTCGACGCTCCCGAGCACATCTGGGGTTGCCTCGACGAGTCCATGTTCCTCGAAGCCGCTTCAAGGTTCGTCCGCTCCAAGCATGTCCATCTTCGTCTCAATGCCGACCTTCACGACTCCGATCGCCGCCAATTCGGTGCTCTTCTCCAGCACCAATGGCAGATCGTCGACGGCTTCAAGTCTCAGATCTCGCAGCGCGCCAGGGACCGCCTCTCCGATCGCGATCTCCCCATCGCATCCTACGCCGACGCCATGGCCGCCATCTCCGTCATCGATGAGCTTTCTCCGGAGCGGAATCTGTTTCTCTTTCTCGACAGCCGGAAGGCCTGGATTTCGCAGTCCCTAGCTCGGGACCGCGAAGATGGGGAGGTGGTTAGGGTTTTTCTTGAGGTCTTGAGGACGATTCAGGTGACGGTAGGGCAAGTCGGAGAGCTTTTCTTGAGGGTTTTGAACGAATTGCCGTTGTTCTACAAGGTGGTGCTTGGCTCGCCTCCTGCGTCTCAGCTGTTCGGTGGAATTCCGAATCCGGAAGAGGAGGTCAAGCTTTGGAACTCCTTCAGGGATCAGCTGGAGTCGGCCATGGTGATACTCGACAGAGACTACATTGCCAAGGCATGTTCTTCTTGGGTGAGGGAATGTGGACGAGCGATGGTTGAGATGATCAATGGGAGGTTTCTGATTGATGCCGTGGGAAGCGGCCAAGAGCTCGCTGCTGCAGAGAAGGCGATAAGAGAGTCTATGGAGAGCAAGGAGGTGTTGGGAGGGAGCCTGGAATGGCTGAGAAGCGTTTTCGGAGGATCCTCTGAGATTGAGCTGCCCTGGAGCCGGATGCGGGAGCTTGTTCTCGGAGACGATTCAAATCTCTGGGATGACATTTTTGAGGATGCATTTGTGGGGAGGATGAAGGCGATCATCGATTCAAGGTTTGTGGAAATGGCAAGTGCAGTGAATGCGGTAGGAGGAGAAGCCATTGGTGGTGAATGTGGGCTTGGTTTTGGTGGTGTTTGGTTTATAGACTCCAATGCTAAAAGGGTTTCACTTTCTGGGTTAAAATTGAAAATTTCTCCTGAAGAGAATAATGAATTTAAGAGCTGTCTCAATGCGTATTTTGGTCCCCAAATTAGTGGGATTAGAGATGCTGCGGATAACTGTTGCCAGAGCGTTCTTAAGGATGTTTTGAGTTTCTTGGAATCTCCACAGGCATCTCTTAGGCTGAAGGTTTTAGCCCCATTTCTGCAATCCAAGTGTTATGACAGTCTTTCCATTATATTGAAGCAACTCACAGAGGAGATTCATGGTCTAGAGGAAGCTTCCGTGGGAAGTGGGCAAGACAAGGAAGGAGTCCAGAGGGCTCTTTTCATTGGAAGACTATTGTTTGCATTTCTGAACCACTCGAAACATGTACCTGTGATTTTGGGTCCTCCAAGGTTTTGGGTCAATGAAACCGTGTCTCTGGTTTTCGATAGGTTGCCCTCCTTGTTGCGGGCAGATTCTTCGGCTGGTGATAGCGAGGCAAGGCGAGGCTCCATTGGCCTGAAAAGGCAGACTTCATTGGCTACCGCCGCACTGCTTGGGGCGGAGGAAAGTGCAAGCCCCAAACTTGAGGAACTCACTTCGACTTTGCGAGACCTTTGCATTCGAGCTCATGCGTTGTGGATATCATGGTTGTCTAATGAGCATTCCGTGATTCTTTCGCGTGAGCTTGATCAAGATGATGCTTTGTCATCGACAGCTCCCCTGCGGGTATGTTCCATTTTGCTCAGCAGTTTTGTTTTGTATATACACATGATGGTTTTTGCATCGTGTGTGTTTCGATTTTGCTTCGGATGAGAGAAAAAGCATTACAATGATTGTCTTATAGAATCAAAGATTGGTACGCGTATATTGGTTTTGACACAATTGTAAATGACATAATTTAATGTGAGTTCATTGAAGAAAAAAGAAAAACAAAACAACAATCTGTTAGGAAGTATTATAATTCAGAGTGGAGCAACATTTTAGATATAAAATAGGTTAACTTGTTAAGTGAAGAGGATGATATTAATGAAGTAACGTCGCCAAACTGCAACATGCCAATTCATCGACATGTTGTAAATTGGGAAAATGAGAGTAAAAAAAGGGTGGGGGACTATTTGAAGTATAGCTGGAAATAATGCCTGCCAAAACACGGAAACAGTTAGTTTTTAGCAGTGGAGCGAACAACGGAGCACTGAAGGGGATTATATAATTGAGCCTGGTATATCATTATTATTAAGAGGCATCATGGGATTTTGTTAGGATAGACTCTGAGAGGCAAAAGTGCCATCAAGCCATGTAGTTGGACAGAGCTTTTGTGGTGGTTAGAAATATGGGATGAAGTTGGCTTCTGTCTTAGGAAAGATATGGATTACTGAGAATTTGATTGTTATATGTGTTAGAATTTCTAGCAAGATTACTCAGTTTAAGTTGCTCTTACAATCGGTGAACTGAACGTGACAATACTATTTAGTAGCGGGTCTAGTTTTTGTTTTGAGCAGAATGTTGAGTGAGGTTGCAGTTAAATTGTTGGTAGCTGTAGCATGCTGAAAGGCTGTGTTTTTCTAAATAATTCGGCAGGGCTGGGAAGAGACAGTAGTCAAACAAGATCAGACTGATGATGGCCATTCAGAGATGAAAATATTGCTCCCATCTATGCCTTCTCTCTATATTGTGTCATTTCTATTCCATGCATGTGAAGAAGTCCACAGGATTGGTGGTCATGTACTCGACAGAACAATTTTGCAAAAACTTGCATTAAGCCTACTAGAAAAGGTAATCTATTTTCCTAGACATGGTTTTTTTTTTTTTTTTGGGGTTATTAATGAGGAGGAAAAGGTAAGTTATTTTTATCTTGTTGGTTTCCTTGGTTATTACCCCCTCGTTGATGTTTGTTTTGTTTCTTATGTATCTATGTGTGTTCGAGGGTGTGGGTGTGGGTAACTTTATTAAAATAAAAGAGCAAATTACAAATTTCAAAGAGAAAAAGATGTCATTTAAGAAAACACATACATGTTAAGTTGCTTAGTACGGGTCTGATTAATTTACTTGTTTTGTGTATTTGGGGCGAAACAAAAAGCCAAATAAAATTTTGGCAGAGTCGAACATAATTTTCACTTTATTAAAGTAATATCTTCCAGATAGGAAGTGGGGAAAATTCGTACAGCAGATTCAAGCATTATATTTTCCCTAGTTTCCTAGTGTTGTTAATAGAATCCTTTTTATGCTTTCATGATGGAACTGTCAACTCATATGTGTTATTGACTACCAACCTTTCTTATAGGTCATTGGTATTTATGGGAACTTTCTATCCACCAGAGAGGCCAGTGGAATGCAAGTGTCAGAAAAAGGAGTTTTGCAGGTCTTATTAGACTTGAGATTTGTTGCTGATGTTCTTTCAGGAGGTGATTCCAATTTGATTGAGGAGTCATTGAAAGTTCCACGAGCAAAAGTTCCTTTCAGACGCAAACAGGATTCAAAACAGAGAAAGTCAGTTGTCAGAGAGCGTATCAGTGGCTTGATAACTCGTCTTTCTCAAAGATTGGATCCCATAGACTGGCTTACGTAAGTCCTTTTTTATTTTTTCCTTTTAATTCTGAATTTGCATCATTCTTTGAAGTTGAAATGTTTATGGCCACACCTGCCCAAGGTTACTAGACAGCTGTTTTAATTGCTTGCATTTTCTTGCACAAGGATGTTCTGTTAGGAATCTCTCTTATGGAAATGGTTACTAACTGGAGGATTTTCAGTTATTTGATTGGGAAATTATCAATAAAGATCTTTCAGCGTACAGTTTTTGTTTGACATTGTTTATCTAGGCATGTGTTTCCATTGTGGTGATATTGGAATTCGTGGAGTATGAGAATTAAAGCACATAACAAGTCACACTTGTGTTGTTTCGATATATAATGTGAAGCCAAATCATAATTGCCTATTTTGGAAGCGAATCACTGAACTAGATTGTAACGTAATTGCTATATTTTTAGGACTGCTTGTTCCTTTTTTTTTTTTTTTTTTCCTTTTTGAGTTTAGACATAATCATCTGTTTCTCGTAATTAAAAAAAAAAAAAAAAAATCACTTAAGTATTTTGAATTCATTTGATACCATTTCCTGATATGTTTAACTTCTCTAAGATATGAGCCATATCTCTGGGAGAATGAGAGGCAATCATACCAACGGCATGCTGTCCTCTTTGGTTTCTTTGTACAACTCAATCGCATGTACACAGATACTGTTCAGAAACTACCTACTAATTCAGAGTCGAACATCATGAGATGTTCTTCTGTTCCTCGTTTCAAATACCTTCCTATCAGGTTAGCGTTTTTGTATCTTGTTATAACTTTCTGAGTTTTGAGTACCTGCATTTTTGTGTGGTGAGCACAAAGTCTGTTGTCTAATTTGATTTGACTTCCACTACTACTAAACTGTGGGTCTAGTTTTTCTCGATTTTCATCACCGGTATGATGCTGGTGTTTTGTTTCTTGTCAGAGCACTCCACTACCAATTTCCTGATTACAACCTGGCAGATTTACCGCCTTGTTATTAACTACTGTTACGTATGCTTGTTATCTAGTGCTCCAGCATTATCATCACGAGGTACAACTAAGGCGTCTCTTTCAACGTCTGCGGAAGATATCTCTTCAAGAAATTCCTGGAAAGTTTACACAAATGGAGAGCTTTCCGAGAAGATTGATATGGATGAAAGCTCTAGTTTTGGGGTCGCAACACCATTCTTAAAATCTTTCATGCAGGTCCATGTTCAACTTTTTGAATTTTCAATTATGATACTTCTTGTGTTTGCAACTTAAGTGTGACCGTTTATTGTTAGATTTACACATGTTAAAGTGGCTATTTCATTGAAAATTTTTGAATTCCACTACTGTTAAACAAATTATGTCATATAGGTTTAGTTTATCTTGAATCATTACCTAAACAAATGGAAGTATGATGGGGCATATAAACTTCAAAAAAGGCTGTACCTAGAGATATGGATTGTCTCGTTTCTTGAGAAAATACTGGACAATTGTTTTGTGTGTTCCATTGTTGTTTCTTGCGGAGTTCTTGTTATTCAACTCATATAAGGTCCTATTCCATATAGTAAAAATGTCAGTTTGTCACTGTTAATGCACATGTCATGTTATAACGACGGTTGAAATCTGTATTATTCTTGGATTGCCCAGTGTTTGTGGTCAATCTATTAGCACATAACCAAAATGATTATCAGGAAATTCAGATTGACATTTATGTACTATACATACGCACATACATATAAATTGAACATGATTTCCTTCTGATGGACAGGTTGGCAGCAAATTTGGAGGAAGCACTCTGAAATTAGGATCCATACTCTCTGATGGGCAAGTAGGTATATTCAAAGACAGATCAACTGCGGCAATGTCAACATTTGGCGATATTTTACCTGCCCAAGCTGCAGGTCTTCTTTCATCTTTCACTGCATCCAAATCGGACTCCTGATCGCCCGTTGAATTGTTCAGTCCAATTTTAGTTCCGAGATGGACATCTGAAGAATAAGTTTGCAACGCAGCAGAGGAGGTTACCACACAAGCTGTATATGCTGTGCCGAAAGGGCAAGAACAACTTCAAAGATGTCGATTAGGGTGCTTTATTCATCGAAGGAACAAAGGAACAAAGTTTTTAAGAGGAATGGCTTATTGGGGTTATCCTCGCGAGCTCATTGAAGTGGGAACGTCATACCAAAAAATATATCCTGTAGGAGGGTGGTGATGCTTCAAACGGCAAGTTGTATGAACTTTGTATAGTTAAATATTGGAGATAGCACATGAAGTATGACGTTGCTTTTCCAATTCAAAGAATGGAAGTTGGTTGTTTCGTCTGTACATAGGAATCAAACATTCACATGACATTATTCTTTCACCTTATGTCAAAGATTTGTTATGTCCCTCATATACCAGAAATTGCGAATGTGTTTTTGAGCTGAGAAAAGAAAATTAATGTTCTTCGATTTCTATGATGAGTTAAATTTGTACTGGTTATTGTTTTTTTGTTTTTTTTAATCGCAAACCAAGGAGAAAATCATCCTCGTCAAACAGGCAGAAGTCTGTCAAAGTAAGAAGATGGAGACATCTCTATTTGAGCAAGCCTCATGATTCTTCTCTTCCTCTTCACCTCACTTTCGCGTTATTGGGTAGTCAGAAAATACATTTGCCAATTTTAGATGAACCAAAAATTCTAAAAATATAAAACACATTTAAGCGGATACAATGTGCATGGAAAAACATTCAGCCCAAGCATGCAAGTTTTAGTTTCCTCCATGTTTCATGTGGTTGCATCATATGTTATTCAAGCGTTCGGTTGAGGAGTTGACGAATCCAATCTCTGAGTTCCTTTCATCAACAAGATCATTCGACATTGAGGAAGGTATTCGATGCCGCTTTAAAATTTTTGCAGTAGCAATTTTTGCTAAATTATAGTTCAATGCAATAACCCTCTCATCATCCAAATCAAATCGTACATTTTCTTCCGTGTTGTTCTCCACAAGTCGGCATAAATGTTTCAGATTTTCAATTTCTACCCCGTTAAACTTCTTAACCTGCAAAAATTAAAAGCTTCAAACTCATTAGGCAACTAACTTACCTACATACTTCATAACTCCAACATGACCACACTTGCAGTCCACTTTTTGCATGAAGATATAACCAATTTCACCTAATATCGAACCTCTCGATTCACTAATCATAGTAGATGCGGTTTTCCTGCCTCTAGAGATATTCATGAGTTCGTCGAATCTGTTAAGCTCTCCATGTGTTTATATTTTAAAATGAGTTTTTCCTTCATTTTTTCGGATGGGGGTTAGAAAAACACACAAAATTTATTGCTTTAAAACGTTGGAAAAGATTAGTGTGAAAACTAAAAGACTGGATCTTAGTTGCAGTATACCTAATTAGGAGGAAAAGAGAAAACACTTCATTATTTAAAAAAAAAGGGGGAAGCTGCACCTGCAATTCTGCAAGGCGCTCATACCCAGTGTTGACATCGTCCATTAGCACCTGAAGCAAAAAAAAAAAAAAAAGCCTCCGAAAATGAAACTCGACTCCAATAAGTTGCTCGGTAAAAACAGTAAAACTGAAAAAGAAAAAAATTGTCTAATTGTGAGAAACATTGCACATGTAAGACCTGTGAGCAAACAAACCTGAGAAAGGATGACGAGCTGCTCCCCAGCCTTCCTTGGCAGTTCCCTAAGTGCGCGTTCACATAGACGACGTGGGGAAGTGTTGTACCAGTCTTCTCCATACTCGTGAAGGTATGGTTGGGTAAGTGGAACAAATACCAAACCAGCAAATATGTAATAGCTTGGAAGCTTATCAAACTGATGGACCGGAACTAATGGTTGCAACTGCAAAATTGACAGATTTCAACAACCATGGATATGTTTGTTTATTATCAAGTGATTCAAAAGTTTTACAAAGATCTAGAATCATACAACAGCACAACAAATTCTGATACTTGAATTCTGCTCCTTAATTTTGGATTTATGTTCAATCTTGATTCAACCTAGTACATCTATGATGGGTAAAGGATTGAGGCAAAACCAATCTGATCTACACTATTACATCCTAGGATTTGTCAAAACTTCTTACTCGTTTTTTTTTTTTTTTTTTTTTTTTTTTTTTTTTTTTTTTTTTCTTATGGAGCAAAAAAAAAAAAAAAAAAATCACAGTTCAAACATACATACAAGAACACTACAATGACTTACTGGTCGAAGGGCGATACAGAACTCATGTTCTTCGCCATCTCTTAGAACTCTAACAATAGCTGTTTCATTGGGTTTCTTCATGGAGACCAAATGATCAAATGTTATCCGTTCTCTATTTCTGAAACAAACTGCATTGCGGAAGTCACGACAAAAGCACTAGCAGAAGATAAAACTACAAAATATCTTAAGCAGACCATATAAAACCCCGCACCAAGATATATTATTCTAAATAAACCAGATTAAAAATATTCTCATAAATCCTATTCTATCTTCTCTTTATCCTCTTTCCCATACCTAAAACCGTTATTTGTCAAGCTGAACAGAAACATTTGTAAAGGAATAATGAGCAACTACCTGTTCCGTCATTTGCTATAGGCACTCCATCAAATGCGAGAATGATATCATCTTTCTTCAAAATCTTATACGCATCAGATAGAGGATTAATTTTGCTCACTAGTATACCAGTCATATCAGCGCCCATCCGAAAGTGGTTTCTAAGTTGAATGTTTTCAGTAGGCTGACATGACAAACCCATAGAGCAGAATCCAACATATTTTCCACTTTCTTCTACACCTTCTATGAATTGTTTAATTACTGGAACAGGAATTATATAACTGCAGTTCCAACACATAAAGAGAGAAAACTTTGTCAAATTGAACTATGAATTTGTTACCCTCTCAAAGATATTGAACCAAATACGCTTAACCTTTTCATCTTTCTAAAAGGAAAAAAAAATTACTTCCATTGAAAAATATGTCGAAGAAACATAGAAAACAACGAGTGATTATCATGTTTATGCTCTAATAATTTAAGAGCATGATAGAAAATAAAGACTTACCCAATATTCTCAGCACCAGATAGGTTTTGGAAAGCCACACCAATAACTTTAGTTCCCATGATTGCGGGGCCACCACTATTCCCAGGATTTATAGCTGCATCAATTTGTATTGCCAGTAACTGGGTTGCGCCATGTACATATTGTGTAGGCTCGACTCTGGAAACAACACCTTTAGTAACAGAAATGTTGTCTCCACCTGCAATAACAATTCAACAACTAAAATGTTGTCACAAGCAACATAGCAAGACCGACGGATTCTGTTCAAAAGTAAGCATGTAGCAACAAACAATACTCGATGAACTCGGAAGCTAAACAAGCAATCATCGTCATCAATTCATAATGATTGAAAATTGAAATTGTAGTTAGGTGACAATAACAACGGAAAAACCGAGTAGTAAAATTAAAGAAACAGAGTCGTGAGTGTGTTGTTTATTGTATTACCCTGAGGATATCCAACAACAGCCACAGCTTGTTGAAGCAAAGGAATGTCTCCGAGCTCCAGAAATTTAACATCGTCCCAGAAGTGATCGTCTTCGACGGAGAGAAGGGCTAAATCGCATTCGTGACCGACGGCTTTGACTTGGGCTCGACATTTGGTGGGAGAGCCGTGCTTTCTCACAAGTACAAAAGTGTGATCAGCCACTACATGAGCGTTTGTAACAATCTTTTTCCCGGGGAGTACAAATCCTATACATACATATATATATATATATATACACATGTTACAATTGACAAACAATTGACAAAAATAAAAAATAAAAAATAAACTGTAAAAGAGAGAAAATTAGAATAAAAGAGAAAAGAACAACCAGAACCGGTGGTTTCACGCTGGGACTTGTTCTGCCATGGAAGCAAGTAATTAGGACTGCTTGAAACAGTGAATATCTTAACCACAGACTCCAACGCTGCTTCTGAAGTATCATAAGAAGAATAAGCCTCTGTCTGTATCCACCGCCGTATTCCGAACCCCCAACCCGAAACGCCGCCGTTTCCGTTTCCGTTTCTGTTTCCGGTTTGATTCGGAGACGGCATACGATGATGAAGAAGAAGACGGCGCTTAGAATCATTACTGATCAAAATAGAGCAGCAAGACGAACACAGCCTTAGCTTCCTCAATGTATTTCTCACCATAACTTTTTATCTGAAACTTCTTCTTTCTGCTTTCTTTTTTTCCTAAATTATGGACATAAAAAGACAGCAGAAGAGAGAAAAGAAGTAACGGCTACAAATTTTACAGACAAGAAGACTACTTGCGAAGAAAACCTAATGTCATGTGGCTAATGGGCTTTCGTATAAAATTTTGGAAACTTTAGAGAAATGTCACAAAATCTACGGTATGAAACGGAGTCAGAGGATGTGTTACTAGAGGTAATCTAGTTATATTATTTGTGTTTTAGTTATTTTTGGAGAACTAAAGCATGATGTTTAGTTAGAATCTTAATGATAGAAACTTTGATATGAGAAATAAATTATATGATAAGTTTTTGTAAAGGATAAACTTCATTTTATACTTTGGAATCACTTAGTTTGCTTTTAAATATCTAAAGTTATGAGCATTTAAAGTTGTGACACAAAACTACAGAGAAAAGGTACCTCCGGCGTATAGACTAGCCATGGGTTTTATATACTCCGAACTCTTTAGTCTCAAAATTTTGGATTATTAGTTATAGATCTGAAAACTAGATTCTTTAAACTTTCCAACAAGGTATCATACGCCTTAAAGGGATAAATGTGCAGTTTTTGATAAATTTTATAAATTTGGATTACGAACCGAGAGTTTTTGCTGGAACCCTGTACCAGCCACGGGTTTTATATATTTTGGGTCAATAAACCATAATATTTTACAAAACTATTCTTAATGTATAAACTAGACACCATAAGCTTTCCAATTACATATTTTTTGCCTTATTTAGACTTGTAAGTGAATTGTTATGGTTTTTCTAAATTTTGTCCATAAATTTGGATATATGGTACATACGTGAGATCAACTGTAACAAAACATAAGTAAACGGTATGAAACACTCAAACACTAAAGGAAATAACTTAATGGCTATAAAGTAGATATCTCAAGCTTTGAAATGAGTTAGCATGTATTTAAAACGGATATGTGCATAAATTTTAATAAATCACAAAATATTGTATTGTAATTGTAAACTGAGATTTTACCATAAATTACTTAAGAAAATGTCCACATTAATGTTTGAAACGTTTAAAATCTTGGAAAACAAATTATAAAGACGGAAACTAAATACTTCAAACCCTCCAACGAGATATAAGTGTCCAAAATGAGATTATACTCAAATTTAAATAAATCTTACAACTTAAAATCCCACACCGACAAAACGATTAAACATTAAAATATGACATAGGGGTAAGTCATAACATATAGATATATTTATTTATGAAATGAGTATGAAAAACCTTAACTTTCTAAAGTTGTTTTAAATGGACTAAGATAAAGTACACTAGAGGATTAATGAGCATATACAAGAGATTATCTTAGCCAAACTAAATAATCATAACTAATGGGAATGGGCCTTACAAGCCCAATACTAGATGAAAAGTATACACTTAGGTGACTTCTTGTCACCTTGATTGATTATTTAATTAAGAAATAAATTAATAAATAAACTAATAAATATATAATAAAATGTAAGTATGCTAAGAAAGTTAATTAGTAATTAATAAAGTAATTAATTAATTAATTATAAGAGTTAGTAAGTGATAATTAGCTGTGTAAGTAAGATTATTATGTTAAGCAATTACATAATTATAATACATGATTAATTAGAGATTAATTAATCATTAATCATTGACATAATTTTTAATATAACTATGGATGATTAATTAGAAATTAATCAAACATTAATAATCTAATTATTAATTATTAATATGAGAATTAATAATTGATAAGTATTATATGAGAAAGAATATTTAAGTAACATAACTAAATTATTAATGAGATAATTATTAATTAATCAATTAAAATTATGTAATTTAATTATGATTACTCAACTAAATAAAGTAATAATTAACTACTACCTAATTAATTAATTAATCAATAAAATTAAGTAAAATTAAATTAATTAAATAATAATCAGTAGAAATTTATTTAACACCTAATAATTAATATGATTAATTGTTAAGGTTAATTATGATATATGTAAATTAAGCTCACTTTAATTTTTAAAATAAATAAATAAATAAATAAAGTAATATAACTATGATTCTATATAATAATAAGATATTATTAAATCAGGACAATTTCTCAAACTTGCATAATAGGAGATACAACTTCGGAAGCTTAAGTACATAAGAAGAGTAAATACATAAGAAAAGAAAGTACAAATCTCACCTACAGCATGAAACAAAATATATTTCTTTGTTAATATTCTATGTTTACTATGATTTGCCTTGATGATGTGATGAGTATATGAATTATATGTATTGTGTTGGTTAAATATTTGGCGTGCATAATTTCCTTTGTATTAACATGATCGACATGCCTCGCAGATATTTATGACATAATGATAAATACATAGTGATATGTAAATCTTCACATTGTCATAATTAATAAGAATGAGGTTAACGAAATATAGTATTAAATGTCATACTAACCTCCAATTAATAAGAGGATATGATAAGAACAAAAGTTATAAGTTATGATCTTAGAGGTTGTTAAAAGGTCGCTCTCCCAACTCCTCATTGATTGCGCATATATGAGTACGACCTAGGAGCCCTTAAGTAGACAAGACATATAACAAAGCATAATTGAACACACATATATTACATGTATTTTTGAACATTCATGATGTTATGTGTGATAATATGATTTTATGAAATGTTTTTTGAGATAATATTTGTACTTGCTAAGCGAAAACTCATACGTGTGTGTTCGTACTGTAAGTAACGCGGGTATGCAGCCCGCTACTTAGATGTTTTTAGACTGACGAAGCTGTGCGGAGGTGATGAAAGAATGGAGTAGGATACCACAACGAACGTAATTTCTGCCTCACAGATATTTATGCCATAATGATAAATACATAGTGATATGTAAATCTTCACACTGTCATAATTAATAAGAATGAGGTTAACGAAATATAGTATTAAGTGTCATACTAACCTCCAATTAATAAGAGGATATGATAAGAACAAAAGTTATAAGTTATGATCTTAGAGGTTGTTAGAAGGTCGCTCTCCCAACTCCCCATTGATTGCGCGTATATGAGTACGACATAGGGGCTCTTAAGTAGATAAGACATATAATAAAGCATAATTGAACACACATATATTACATGCCTTTTTGAACATTCATGATGTTGTGTGTGATAATATGGTTTTATGAAATGTTTTTTGAGATAATATTTGTACTTGCTAAGCAAAAACTCATACGTGTTTGTTCGTACTGTAAGTAACGTGGGTATGCAGCCCGCTACTTAGATGTTTTTTAGACTGACGAAGCTATGCGAAGGTGATGAAAGAATGGAGTAGGATACCACAACGAACTTAATTTCTGCATTTAGATTTCTTAAAGTATTTTGTATTAACTATATTTATAACTATGTTTTTTTAAATACTTTGGTACTACAAAACGAGTAGGAATACTTTACGAGAAAAAGACTTTAAAGTCTTTCTTTTTAACTCACATGACATTTAGCTTTTTAAATATTATCTAAGTACGAATTTGAATATGATATTTATTATTTAGAAATTTCAGTTTCCTTAGTTAAAATTTTAGTTTATTAAACTCTTCAAATATATGTATAATCTGTATGTAAAATATATATATATATATATATGTATGTATTTTTGAAACCTAATATAAATAAGTGTTAAGACTAAATGAATTGAGAATAAATAAATTAGTTAACGGTCTGAAAAGTCGGGTCGTTACACCTCCACCAACTGGTTACCAATTAGTAAAACTTATTATTGATTGGTAATCAGCCACTAATTGGTACCGCCACCTCGGTGGATGGAAATTTGCGAATTAGATGCGATCTAAGTTGGGAAGTTGTGGGAATCACACCGGCTACAAAATCAGTGGATGCTCATGATAGTCATCGTGATGGCAAAATCGTGATCACACTGCTACGACAGTGGGCCAAACTTTGGTTACGACAAAGATGACATCGTCAGAGAAATCGCGATGGAATGACGCTGTATTGACGGCTGCTCATGGAGTTTTATTAGCAGCGAAATTGCAGTCGGATATTGCATCTTAGCCAGATAAGAAATTAGGGTTATTTATATAGATGTTCAAATTAAAGGTGTTGATTTGAAATATGTCTATTTTTATTTTTATTTACATGATTGTCTAAAAGAGTAATTCTAAGACACTATTAGCCTTCATAAAGAATTGAAAATTAACAAATAAAGAAATTACAAAAAAAGGAAACAAAAAAAAAAAAAAAAGAATCTAAGACCTAAAGAGTGCTAAAGTTGATTTAATGAAATTGTAAAAGGAAATGGTATAAAAGGAGATTTTGAATTTTTTTTTTATTTATTGTAAAGAAGATGCAATATTCATAATGAACCAAAAAGTAAATGTTTTCTCAAAATCAGATTTCACATCAATAAGACTAAACTAAATAAAGAAAAAGAAACATTTCAAAAAAAAAAAAACAATCACATAATGAATAAGTTTTTATCATAAAGATATGTTCGATTTCATTTATATTAATTTATAAAAATAATAGTGTTTTTTCATGAAGAAATTGATAACATTAATTTCTGTATTCTTCTATTTGTTTGGTTAAGACATAAATGACAACTATTTGATTTGTAGTGGATTACTTAAATAAATATATTTTTTTCATAAGAATTCATTGGTTTTTTATATGAAATTGTGAATATTTTAATTGTATCAATCTTTATCATAAATATTTTATGTTGTGTTTATTATTTGGTCTGAACCACCATCTTTATAGTAATATTTTAAATTTATTATAATTACTATGATATTTATAACTAATTTTTGATTTATTAAAGGTCATATTTATCAATAAAAAATATTTATCATTAAAGTTAAAATACAAAAAAAGGAAAAATAAAAGAATCTGTTTAAAAATGATATGATGTCAATTATGATAAAAGGGTAAATTAAGAACTATAGATATTTATTTATTAAAATATAGACATATACATTATATTGTAAGAAAATGGACATATTTTAAAAAAAGACTCTAAAAATGGACTTTTTGTGTAATTATTTGAAGAAATTATATGATCCTAAGGTGCCACAAAAGAAAGCAAGAGTTTCTTTTCTCAACGGTGGTGTGATCTCCATCGCTACTCATAAGGAGGCTTCGTCGGTAGCTTCTCGTGACCAAACAAGGGCGTCACTGCCATGAAGATCTCTCTGGGAAGAGGAGAAGAATTAGATCATCAAAGAAAGAGAGTGACAACAGTACTGAAATGCAAAAATAAAAAATAATAATAATAATAAAGAATCACATAAGGGTAAAATAGTACATCACATATTCATAAAACAGATTGTGTTATCTATTTTCAATGTTTTTGAATTATGCTATTTAATTAAAAACTCAGTTAGAGGCTTATTTGGTGCAATTTCCCTGTAAAATACTTCGATAGAACATAGTACTATGGTATAGTACTGAAACTATTCTACCAGAATACTCTCCGGTAACTAGCATTGAATACCGGAGATTGTCAATGATCCGTATTGACTCCTGTTGTCAAAGTGTATTATGATAGAATACGGGTGGTATTATGGTAGAATACACGTATTATTATGGTAGAATACCAGTGGTATTCTGGTACAATACGGGTGGTATTCTAGAAGGACATAATATTAACCTTTAATTTACTTTATAAGAGCTCACAAATCTTGAGTCATTATAGATACGATAATATTCTAAGGAGTGCTTTTTCTGTTTTTGTTTTTGTTTTTTTCTGTTTCTGTTTTTTTTTTTTTTTTTCTGTTTTTGGGTTTTTGGGTTTTTGTTTTTTTTGCAGCAATCCTCAAAATCACCTTGCTATTTATATATTTATTCGGGCCATTTAAAAAATAGAGAAAAGGTAGAAAGAGGGAGGGAAATAACATATTATTTGGTAGGATTGAAAAATAATGGCAGAATAAATTTTTTTCTTTTAGGAACAAAATAATATATTATACAATATCAGTTTTTAAAATTTTAGAAATACCCCTACCTCCTGTATTCTAAGAGGATCGTCCCCATACCGGGCAGACATCAGCTTCCCCGGCATGAGCACAACAAACATCATGGAAACAGACGCTAGCATTGTGTCGCGAGCACAACAAATTTCGCCCGACTCGTCATCACCGCTGCGAGGAGAGGAGTAACATTGATTATGCCAAATTCTTTTTACCATCACACGAACAATAAAACATGCTATTACCTACTATGACTTAAAAAGAAAAAGAATAAAGTTATATATTTAGCACATTACTACATAAAATTTGTCATTTAGTGTATTTTCTATAGAGAAATTGTGAAAACAACCTCAATATAGACATGTTTATATATTTTTGTTTTCATGTTCCTTAAATCTTTGAATCATTTATACTAATTTAACTAGAGATAAATGAAACAGATGATAGGAGGAAAAAAAAATAGATGAAACCTTAAAAAATGAAAAAAAAAAAAAAACCCCTTAGGAAAAATATATGATTGAGAGAAGAAAACGTAATGTTATTTTTTAAGTAGGAAAAATGAAATATAATAGATGCATAGAAAAACCATGTTTGTACTCGGTCCACGAAAAAAATAATTATTATTATAAAAAGAAAGCATATGAAGTTTTTATTACAATTTCAAAACTTAATGCGCGATTGCTAATTTAGGACGTATAGGTTATTAATTACATCCAAATTGTTATGAATAAAGTCCAGTCATAGCACAATATGGATAGTCAATCCCACGAGAAAGTAAAAAGATTAGTGAAAAATAAATGTTAAAAAGATAAGTGAATAAAAAGATAATTATTTTTGAGATTTTTGGGGCAACAAGATAGATGAAGTAAATGCAAGAATGAAAATAAAGGATAGGTGAAAAATCTGTTGTCATTATGTTTTCTCCAAGGGTTTTTTCAATAGCATTTGTGAATAGCTTAAGTTCAAATTTAACATCATTTTTTAATACTTTAATTTCTAGCATTGTCACTTCATGAGCATTACCAAATCTACTCTTAGTAGAAACGCGACACAAAATTCTATTCTTTTTAATTTTTATGGTAGCACTTCTGAAATTTTAATTTCAGTCACCACTTTTCCATACTTTATTTTGTGAGTCACACATAGTTAGATTATCATAAATACTCTCCAGTTTTCAGGTCAAAACAATAATGATAACAACTACAGTGGTAATTATTATTATGACTACTATAGTAGTTTTGATAATTACCAATTGTAATTATGTTTTGATTAAATTATAATGTGTTTACAAGTGTAAAGGAATAATTATTTATCTATCTTTATTTCTTTTGCTTTTAATTTTCATTTTGTTTAGTTGTAATAAGATCTATTTCTCTCTCTTCTTTTTTTTTCCCCTTCTTTTTACTTTATTTTGTAGCTTGAATGCTAGCTTCTCATTGGATAAAGTTTCTAAATTATATTTGTTTTTTTAAAATGTACAGTTTGAGAATAATCAAGCCTTACGTTGTTATTAATTTAATCCTCATAGAATGTGATCAAAGACGATACTTAGCGAGAGATTTATACTAATATCGCTATACTAGATACTTCGTGATTATAATTCTTGCTTCATGATAACTATAAAATTTTAGCGCATTGTTGTACTCAAAAGATTAAAATAAAGTAAACGCCAAACAATATTACTTCTGTTTTGGGAAAGAGACTGCAAGAATCATAATCATAAATAATATTGTTTCTCTTTTGAAGGCTTTGCTATATATATAGAAATATAGGTTATCTTTTCAGAAAGAGAAACACTATTATTTGGTTTTTGTTTTATTCCAATCTCTTGAATACAACACAATGTGCTAAAAGTTTATAATTATCATGATAGTACAAGAATCATAACCACAATGTATGCGATGTAATGTTATTAATAAAAATCTATGGGTGTGGATTGTCTTTTATCAAATTATATATGGGCTAAATTAATAAGTCAAGTGTTGGTTATTCTCAAACTTTATATTTTAGAAAGCACGTATAATTTAGGAATTTTATCCAATGAGAAGCTAGCAATCAAGCTACGAAATAAATTGAATAGGAAAAAAAAAAAAAGAGAGAACTAAATTTACAAATAAACAAATGAACATTAAAAGACAAAAGAAATGAATATAGTTATATCAATACAATAATTAGAAACACATAATAATTAAGTCATAGTAGTGGTTAGTCACAATAATTTTAAGAATCGATGTATGAGTCATTATAATAATTACCACTAGTACGTGTTATCACTATTAGCAATTGGTTTTGACTTGATAACTCAGGGTATTTTTAACAAATCGACTATATGGGACCCATAAACTGTAATGTGTCAGTGTTACACAAGGAGTTTGAAAAATGGTATTAGATTTGAAACAAAAATTTTCAAAAGTACTATTATTGAAATTAAAAAAAATATAAAAAAAAATGAGAACATAGTGTAGGATTTTATTGAGAGTATATTCAGTAATGTATATGTGTAGGAGTACTTACAAAATCCGATTTACTGATATTAGAAATCAAAGTATAGAAAAATGATATCCGATTTTAAATTAAAATTTTTAAGAAGTGTTATTATTGAAAGGATTCAACCCTTTCTTGGAATCTTTAGCGGCGACCAAATTTTAAAAAATGGTTGCTTGATTCTTATCGTTTTTTCCCCCTAGTAGTGAGAACAAACTTGGCCACGTCTCAAATATTAGTATAAATTGAAGAAGTAGAATAATTTGTGATGGCATTATTCAAAACCGAAAAGATTCGCTAATAAGCTTTGTGTGGCCGGACCTGTTATTGTGGTGGTCAACACCCGAAAGAAATATATATATATATATATATATATATATAAAGATACCAATGTCATGTATATGAAAACGAGGAGGTAAAGAAGCCAAAATGTACATTTGGAAGAATCTGGCGATTTGTTGGATTTTAAATTCCCCAATAAATATATCATTAGGAGTTTGTAGAGGCCGGCTTTTGCTTAACAAATAGCTCTCATATATTGATATGTATCACCATATTTGTTGATAAGTAGTCCAATATATTCATTCCAATTTTCCATTTGGGACTGTTGGGTGGAATTTCATCTAGAGATATATAGCTGCAAATCTATTCAACTTAATCACTTGAGTGTGTATATATATATATATATACATAGTTATAGCTATATATATAGTGATAAGAATGAAAGGTGGGTTGGGGAGCGGAAAAGCAGGTGCAGGAGGGATGATGTCGTTTGTGAAGAAAGGAGGCGAAAACGACAGACAAGCAGGAGTAGGAGGCGGGAATAAATTAGAAGAAGATCTGTCTTTATTCAGGGAGTTGAAGAACCGAAGCAACCAACATAAACACCGCAATCTTCTCCTCCTTCACCCTCTCTCCCTTTCTGACGAGTTTGATGATGACTCTCTTGTTCCAAACGGTACGTAATACATATATACATATATTTACTATATATATTCATTTGTATCTACATTTCTAATTTTCTCAAAATATATATATTGTTTAATAATTACAATAGTTTGCATAATTAATTCTAACTTAATTTTATCATCAGGAAATAATAATTATCATCGTCATCATCAGCATATGTTGAGATCAATTCCATCAGCTGCCAAAAAAGGATCTTCATCTGCTGGCTCCTCCGATTTTTTTCTTGCCGAAAACGACAAACATGACTATGATTGGTATTAATTTTATCTATTTTGTTAATTTAATATATATATATATAAATATATATAGTTCGTCAACTTCTAATTAATATATATATATATATATATTTTATTGTAATTTAGTTATGAATATTTTGAAGGTTGAAAACGCCGCCGGCAACTCCTCTTTTTCCTTCTATTGAGATGGAAGCTACACATAAGACTAACAAGATTAATTATAATAATAATAATAAAAATGGGCAACAGCTCCTTCAGCAAGAACCACTACTCCCAAAGCCTCTTTCCAGGGTATGTACTTAATTAGCACTACTAATTTTTCTTTGTTTTAGCTTTAGGCTAACAATTCCTCTAGCATTCTTAATTAACCCTTTTATATACATTTTATCTATACACTATAAATTGCACTTTTAGTCACAAGATATGATTTTGCAATTTTCCTTTCTTTTCTTAATTGCTTATCAAGATCTTTCTATATATATTTCATTGTGCAACTGTCATTATATATATGTATATAATGGGATATTTCTTTCAATTTCGGTATTACGTATGTATTTCTTTGTAGATAATAAGCATAGAGATGGGAAGGTATATATTTACATATGGCTTTTTTGTTGGATTGTGATGTAACATGGACTGATTTGGTTTCTCATCTTTTAGACCAGTTATCAGAGTCGATTTATGTTAATAAAGAGTGATCTAAACTTTTTCTCAAAAAAAAAAAAAAAAAAACCATAGAGATACTCCTACTAGAGCTAGACATCAACAGATTCAAGTTCTTAGATCTCATTTTAGAAACATGAAAAAAAAAAAATTAATAAAGGTGAATTATATATAAATCCCATAGTTAAATATACATAATATTAATACAGTGTAATAAACATAGAGATAGCCGAAGGCTACATTGAGTAGTCATTTACTTTGTGGCCGGCCGGCTCAAATAATTAGTTAATGTTAATCCTTACAAATTTCTAACTTAAACCTAACATATAGTGACCGATTTGGTACTAGTACCGTTCAAAATATTTATTTATAATTAACCTCTTCTTTAGGATGTTCACTTTTTATTACTAGTGTATCCTCCCAATGAATATAATAATAAACTAAACTCTGAATTGTTTCCATTTCAATTTTTAATTCTTTAATTTACATTTTTACTATTTACATTAGCAAACATGCATGTCCTTTTTGCTTAAAGTTATAAATAGTTTAGACAAGATTCAGATTCCCTGTCTATTTTTTTTTCTTTTTTGGATTTCCAAATTATATTAATTAATTAGCTATTGTTTTGTCAAAAAATCTATTTATTTATTTACGTCTATAAAAAAAATTGATAGGTATCATTGATTATTACGCCGACATTTAAAAGATTATATATATATATATATATATTTTAGAGAATGCATAATTTAGGTGGTTTGAGTCACAAATATGAAATTTGAAAGTGCTTTCTTTTTTTTTTTTTTTTTTTTTTTTTGAACAATTAGTAATCATAGGCCTCACACCATTAAAAAAATGATTATATTGATATTTAATGTTCAAAGAGAAGCTGATTAATGTATGTATTTAAAAAAAAAAACATAAAGTTTGCAGGTGGGAATAATTCAGAGGTGTCGTCCAAGCGCAACATAAGTAATATGAACAGAAACATTATTACTGAAAAAGGAGGTCACAACCAAAAACCTAAAGGTAGGACGGCAAAGAACGACGTCGTTGAGAAAACATCACCAAGTACTACTAGTTCAAGTCGTAGTAGAAGTAGCAGCACTAGTTGCAAAGAAAGGCCGCCATATCATGCAAACATTATTCTTGGATATTCAAACGAGACGCCTCCTAATTTGAGAACGGAGCAGCGTTCGTCGTCCACAACACGGGGGCGGGGGGCAATTGCCGTTCCCCCGCCGCCGAGAGTAGAAGAGACGACGGTCAAAACGAGGCAGAAGTCGTGCTCGCCAAGCGTGACAAGGGGACGGAAGGTGGAGCCAATAGCGGCCATGAATAATAATAATAATAATAATAATAATAATAATAACAAGCACAAGCAGCAAGAGACCAATAGGAATGGTAAGGGCACGGTGGTGCTTGGGAGTAGGATGGTTGAGAAGGTCATCAACGCTAGAAAATCAAATAATTATATTAATAATAATATTAATAATAACAATAATACCATCACAAGTAATGGTACAAGTAGTAATATTCGCCTCAAAGATACGAAGCCTGCAGACTACCACTCGAGGGGCTATTACTCAGAAATCTCCTAATTTGGATTACCAAGGAGTCTCTTAACAATAATAATAATATGACCCTCATCACCGAGAAAAAGCCAGGTCCAATTAGCTATATACATATATATATATATACTAGTCGACATATATATATACTAGTCTACTCCAAGTCAACCATATATATATATTTACATTTATATATGTGTATGTCACATATATTATTAGTTTGATGTATTTTGTAAGACTTAATCATAGCCAGATTCCAGCAAAAACAAAGGAGATATATGTATGTAGTCCTAGATTTTTGTGGCAATATGGGAAAAAATATTTATTCAAGAAATAATTGGTTTGATATATATGAGTGCTTTTTTTTTTTTTAATACCATGACAGGGCACGTGCACGACTGAAATGTCTCCATGTTTCTCAGATGGTTTACATACAACGAGGCCTATATCTATATATATATATATATATATATTAGATGTATGTGTAGATATGTAGGTTAGACTCAATGGAAATGGATAGTCATAGTCGTCAACGCGTAGTACAACTAGAGTAACAGGATGCCTACGCTAACGGGAGAAAAGGCACCTTTGCTCCTGCACCTGCACATTTATAATATTAGTATGTGGGTAGATTTGAGCTAATTGAGGATTCCTTTATCACTCAAGTTTAAATTTAAGTTTTTTTTAGATTTTTTTTTAAATCAATAAAAATTATAATTAACTTTTAATAATTAAATTTAATCTAAAAATTTTATTTCATATTCATATACAGAACGTAAGTTAAGTAATTAATGATATTCTTTAGGATGGATGTATGCGCATGTTTAGGTATAAATAAATAGGGATGTTGATCAGTTGAATAGCATATGGACTTGACCGTGATTAATGCCTCTCAAAAGCAGAGACCACACGTAATGAGTGAATTGCTTTTAAAGCAACCTTGCATCGACATATTAAGCTGCTTTTCGTGTTCATACATAATTTATTATTAATGGAGTTTTTGAGATGCTAAAACTAATTTAAAAGAGTAGATGATTAGTACTATTTGTTAAGTAGCGGAGCTTATCTAATGTTCCGATGGATATATATAGCAGCGGAGCTTAAAAATTTGTTAAGGGCTATTTCATTAAGGATATATATAGCTTGGGGATTTTGCACAAAATTTTGATTGTTCTAGTTTTTTAATAAATAAGTGGTTCATCATTATGATTGATTATTATACTCGAGAGATTAGAGAGAAAACGTAGGGATTGTGAGATATGCAGTTCTCTTGTTAGTTTTTCAGTTTTTCTCAATCAGAGTAAATTATTATAATGACTAGAAACGGGGACACAGTAATTTCACACTGAAGTGAATTTCTACAATTCTTGCGTGTTTTTTTTTTAAACATATTTTAATTGCTTCCAATAATATAAAATTAGAAATGCTAATTCTTTAACACTTTAGACTCATGGAGTATTTAATATGAAAAAAAATAGTATTATACCAATAAAAAATATCATATGACGAAGTTCCAAAGCAAATAAAGGATATAATAGAAAATATCAAGTGTTTTATTCATGTCTCACCTTATAATTTTTTTATTCGATTTCTTTAAGTGATTACATTTAAAATTTGATTTTACAGAAATTTGTGTCATTCGGATTTAAATTTTAGTGATACAAATTAATTTTAGGATACTTCTTTGTGTTAGTTTCTATCGATATTATTATTCCAAAAACTCTGCAAGTCGGATAAACATAAGAAATATTGAATTGTTTGATCGAAACATAATGATTTAAAAACGGATGCACAAGATCGATAGTTTTGTTTTTCACCTTATACAACCAAATTTGTCCTATAATTTGATTTGATCCGATGTTAAAAAATGCACATAAAGAAATTAATGTTTCTCAAGAATGTTATTTCTTCTAATATTTGATTTGAAAATAATTTAAGATTCATAAATGAAAGCACTATTTTAGCTATGAATTCTATTAAGTAAAAGCAATTCTATTCATACATATTGAAAGAAAAATGTTTGAGGATAACATGTGAAAATCATGATTAATAAAGAGTTGCTGAGAAACATTTTGTACTAGTGTATGGTATTAGACATTTGTGATGTCTTATAGTAGTAATTATATTTGAGAGAATTTTCAGTCAGTTAACAATGCATTTGAATTTAGAATTTGCTGATGATGTCACATAGTGTCAGGCTTGTAAATATGTTAATCTTTGAACTAATTAAAACATTAGTTGGTGACTATTGCCTTTTTTCATTAAATATTGATTTGTCTTTGTATTGTTGGATCATCCTCATAAGATCTAAAACGTGAAAATTTGTTAATTATCAATTTAATATTCAATAGAGATTATTTGAAAACATATCCCTATATATCGTTATTATTAACATATTCAATAAGGCTCGATTGACTCACTTTTCATCAAAAGATAGGATCAATTTGTTAGGTCCTTCTTCTAATATTCATACCAATATCTAAGAAAGCTCTTTTAGTAAGCTCAGATAAAAATGTCAATACTGGTCGCCAAGGATTTTTGTTATTATTAAAAATAGTGTGTGTGTGTATATATATATATATATATATATAGAGAGAGAGAGAGAGAGAGAGAGAGAGGAGAATAGAAAAGAGGGAAAAGATGCTACAAAGAAGAGTAGGTGTAAAAGTAGAATACATGGACACAATAGTGAAAGAGAAGGGGAAGGAAAGGAAAGGTCATTTCAGAGACGAACGCACAACACCAAGCCATCATCACATATTGCCAAAATCCTCACAGAGTCTGGGCCTCACCAGTCGCGCCCCCCCCCCCCCCCCCCCCCCAATCTCTCTCTCTCTCTCTCTCTCCCTCCCTCTGCTACATCTGCAGGGTCGTGTTTATGTGTTTACCATTATTACCCTATTTATTATTTTTTATATTTCTTATTGTTATATTATTAAAAAGGTACCTGGCTAGCTGTGGAAAAAAAAAAAAAGAAAGAAAGACCGAAGAAGAAGAAGAAACAGACAAACAAAGAGAGAGAGGAGAGAGGAAAGAGACTAGAAGTAGACATATTGGATTATAAATATGTCAAAAGCAATATATATATATATATATATATTCTGTTCTGTTTCAAAAATCTCAAAAATATATTCATAAGTTGTCGTCGTCTGTATAAGCTTCCTTTCTCCGCGTCTCCTTAGCCTCTGCTTCTGGGCGATTTTTCCTCTCTCACTCTCACTCTCTCTCTTCTCTCTCTCTCTTTCTCTCTGTCTGTCTCTTATATATATATATATATATATTCTCTTCTACTTCTACTTGTTACTTACTTTTCTAGTTTCTACTACGAAGTAGTACTACTTCTACTTCTCCTCATCCCTTTCTACTTTCTCTCTCTGTAACCCCGATTACATTTCTCTCTCCCTCTCTCTGTCTCTATATATATATATTATGAATTTATATATGGAGTTTAGGCCAGTAATATAACATAATATAATAAAAAGGAGGGGTTCGGGGGTTGCGTTGGTATCACCATCTTTATATGCATTAAAGTGCATGATACCTGCAGCAGCTGCTCTCTTGTGTTTTTCCGGCGAACTTTTTGACTCTCTGTTTTACTTTTCTTTCTTTCTTGTTTTTTTCTTTCTTTTTTTTTTTTTTTTGGGGGTTTAAAGAAACACAATTAGACCAGCCCCTTTTTTGTGTGACGCCCTTCCCTTCCCTCCCCTATCTTTTCTCTTTTAATTTCTCTTCAATTTTTTTCCTTCCTATATAACAAGGAGGGAGAGATATTTTTTGTTCTAATATATTGCTTTCTCTTTAATTTCTTCAAACCCAAAAACAATACATAGTACACTAGCTAGTAACGTGTATGAAATGAATAATTAATTGGAAACAGTGAGGAGATAAAGACAGTGTCAAGGGAAAAAAGCTATATATATATATATATATATGAATATATACCAGTAGTATTGTATATGTAGCCCTTCTTTTCTCTGTGACTGTGACTGTGTGACTGAGATCCCACCACCAATCCTTTCCATATTATTCATCAAAAGATCTTATTTTTATTTATATATAGATATATCATGTACTAGTACTATTTTTATATATATAAATATAAGAAAAGTCATATAATAACTCTTTTTATTAATCTTATTATGTCAATATTTCTGCTGTAGGAATATTATATATATATTTTTTAACGAACGTCTCCCAAGGCAGCGAGCGAGGAACAAAAAAAGAAATTAAAGATTAAGAAGAGCAGTGGTGGGTGGAAAAAGGGGCTCTCTCTCTTTTTCATATCTAAAACTCCCTCATCGTCAACAATCAACATCTTCTTGATCGATCAACAGTCAAAAAAGTCAGACTACTTAACTCCTAATCTCTCTTATTTCTTGTAATTATATTCTCATAATTCATTCATTCTTCTTCTTCTTCTTCCATGAATCATCTTCTTCGTCTTCTTCTTTCCCCTTTTTTTTTTTTTTTTTTTTCATGAATTATCTATATATATATATGTAAATGCTTTACTGTCATTTCATATAACTAAAATTAAAATATTAAGCATATATTATAAGTAAGTAAGTAAATCCCAAGGAACAAGTCTTCATCAAATATCAAAGCCCCACTTTGTTTCTCAAAAGTCTCAATAATATGATCTGTCCTTACAAATTATATATACAAGTATAAATAGAGATGGTAATCAAGAAATTGAAGCAATTAGATCTGCTGCTTTTTTGCTTAGGAATAGGTTCCATTGGAAAGAGCGAAATAAAAGTCATAATAATAATAATACTATCCCTTCTTGATCTTCTTCTCCTACTTTCTTCTTTCTTCTTCTTTCCCGAGATCCGATCACCCCCCGGCCCTGATCAATCTCCAAAATCTAATTTGCGTTGCCCTTTTCCTCGAAAATTTTCTCAAAATTCTTCTTCTTCAAATATTAATTATTCCATTAAGAACTTTTATGCTGTATATGTCTTTCTAAACCCTACCTAACCTACAATATTGTTTCTCAGGTACACTCAACTCTCTCTCTCTCTCTCTCTTCTAGAACTAATGTTTTTAGGGCTTCCGGAGATGAGTAAAATTTTCCTAATATATAAGGTTCTTCAAGAAATTAACTAAAAGAGAATAAAAATTATATGTATGTTCCTAGATCTCGATCTCCAGGTTTTATAACATACTAGTATAGGGCCTTCAATTTTCTTCAAACTTTATATATAATTTTTCATTTCCGTATTTATAATATAGGTATATGTCTGTGTGTGTGTGTGTGTGTGTGTGTGTGTGAACTTTCCTGTTTTAACCATATCAAATGTATTGGTGGAAAATCTTTGTTCCTTGAAATATACAACATTGGACCCCTATATATTGTCTGGAATATTTCTGTTCCGCAGAATATTTTTCTTCTTCTTCTTTTTTTTTTTTTTGTTGTTTTTTTGTTTTTGTTTTTTTTGTTTTTGTTTTTTTTCCTTTGTGGGGATGTGGTTGCTATAAATTGCATTTTTGGTTTTGATCGTTTGGACCGTCTCTTACCCTAAATTAACCAAAAATATTTTCCTTTTCTCCTTTTGAGAATTTTCCTTGAACCTCCCTAATCGAACTTCTTAGTATTTTCTTCTTCCAATTTCTGATCTATATATGATAAGTTAAAATACTGTTTTTCCTCGACTTTTAAATTACATTTTTTACTGCACAGAAGAGGAAGGAGAAGAAGGAGAGTCAGTGGAGCAACACCAACTTAAACAACAGTAAAAAGGGAAAAAAAAATGGCATCATCGTCGACGAATTCGCCGTGCGCAGCGTGCAAGTTCCTGAGGCGGAAGTGCCAGCCGGAGTGCGTGTTTGCGCCTTACTTTCCGCCGGATCAGCCGCAGAAGTTTGCGAACGTGCACAAGGTGTTCGGAGCCAGCAACGTGACGAAGCTACTGAACGAGCTGCACCCACACCAGCGTGAGGACGCCGTGAATTCCCTCGCCTACGAGGCGGATATGCGCCTCCGAGACCCCGTCTACGGCTGCGTCGGCGTAATCTCCCTCCTCCAGCACCAGCTCCGCCAGCTCCAGATGGACCTCACCTGCGCCAAGTCGGAGCTTTCCAAGTACCAGAGCCTCGGCCTTATAACTGCAGCTCATCACCACCACCACCACCAGAATGTTGGAATCAATCTCATCAGCAGCGGCGGCGGAGGAGGAGCCGCAGCCTCCAGGGATCACCACGGCCACGGCCACGGCCACTTCCACCACCACCACCACCACGGCGGGGCCCACTATCAGTTCTTCCCAAGGGATCAGGCGGCGGCGGCAGTTGCCGCTCAACAAATGATCAGGAGTACTTTTGACGCCGCCACCGCAAACTACGACGCCGCCAGTGGCCTTTTCTCCGCGGCGGCTAGCATCGGCCAGCTCAGTCAGTTCCAGCAACCGAGGGCGGCCACCGGGGACGACCGCCGTAGTACCATTGATCCTTCTTAGGGCTTCTTAATCTTCTTCTCATCATAAATAGGTATGAATATTGATCCTAGCTTGGAAAAAAAAAAAAAAGTAGGTATATGTTTGAATTAATACATATAAATATATCTTTTTGTTATGAGTTAGGGCTCTGAACATAATTTGATCTGATAATTTATCAGATATATTACTGGAATTATGGTTTTCTTTTGGAAAACTATACGGTGTGAACGAAAACTTTGTAACGGAATTTTTGAGGCCAATAACTATATAAAATTAAAAGAAGAACGATGTATAAGGAAAATTAAAAAGTACATAGATGATAGGTTTTTTTTTTCTTTTTTCTTTTCTTTTAGTTTCTATTAGGAAATTTATCTAGGTTTACGTGTTTTTAAGGGGAAAAAAGAAGAAGAAGGAAAATAGAGGTTAGATGTGAATACGAAATATATCTGGTTATAATGTATATAGTTGTCGGTGCTAGCTCGTGTTGGTGTTCCCAATTTATACATATATTACATCTATTCCACAAAGGAAATGCCCTCATTTGTTCCTAATTCCCCAACCCCACAACCCCCCCACACACCCCCGCCCCCCCCCCCCCCCCCCCCCAAAAAAAAAAAAAGATGGCTTGGATCCTACTGTTGAGTAGTGTTGACCATGGGCAGCTAGGAAAGTGGTCTTACATATATAAATACATGTGTGTATGTATATATCTGTGAGGGGAGATATATATATGTGTGTGTGGTGTGTGTGTGTGTGTGTGTAAGTGCATGCATGCAGCTTGACCAAATCATGCACACGATTTGGTTCCATTTCAAGTTTCAACATAGTCACTATATACATGTGAATTGATGAAATTAATTAATATTATTATTATATATAGTAGCTAGTTAATAATTATTTGAATGACAGAGAGGTAAGAAACATTCCAACTAAGTTAGCATACATGTATATAAATGACAATTTAATTTGTTGTCCAATTATTATTGTGTATCTAATGATGATGATGATGATAATAATAATATTAATGTTTATTTGTGGAGTGCAGGGACGTTTCAGGCATATTCACTATTCAAGAGGGAAAAGCGACTCTATCTTTTATCTGCTGAAATCTCAGATCAATTAATTACAGATAAAAGAGATACTAGAGAAAAGAGAAAAAAAAGGGGAAAGAGAGAGATTAGGTCTTGGTGTATGTTATTATTAATCTCTTAAAAAATTCTATCATATCATCATATGATCTAGCTAATACATGAGAGTTCCATAGACAATTTTGTTATTTCCACCCATTTATATCTCCTTTTTTCCCCCCTTAACCAATTAACTGTCTCTAGCTTAGCCATTTGTGTGCTACTCTCGACACACACGCACAAATATATACATATATATATATATAATTGTTGGTTATACATATATATGTAGTGAAAAATAGAATAGTTTTATATATATGTATGATCGTCCAACTAAAAAGGATAAAGAAGAAAAAGGAAGGAAGGAAGGGGAAGTGGCCAAAAGTGTACTTGATTTTTGAAATTGCAGTCTCGCAGTGAAACGGTCAGTTAATTGGGGTTATGCCTCTTTACCAACTTACATGTTACAGCCAATGCTGGGGTGGGTTATTTCTTTTTCTTTCTTTCTTTTGATCGATAACATATACATACATACATATATATATATATATATATGCTACACACTTTTCCATCCAGACCCTCCCCTGACCCCCCTTATTTTTCTGCACCACTTTTCAATTTCCAAACAGTTGACATCTATATACATATATGTATATATACATGCTCTCTATATATGTTTATATATATATATATATCATCAGCAGGCTTAATGTAATGATTGCTCTATACTGATCTTTCATTATATTGATCAGATCTAAAGTCAAAATTTTTGCCTCCAAATTTATATTCCTAATGAAACCCTAAACTAATGGTCAGGTCTGTGAGGTTTTTCTATACGTTTGCAAAAAATAACATCAAGAACGTTACTAAACCTGAAGTTTTTCCTTCTTTTTTATTATTATTATTTTAACGAAACTCACAGTAGGACTAAATTATCATTTTTTTCTCAAGTTTAAGGGGATGTCGTAGGTACAATATTTAGAAAAGTCAGGGATAATTAATTGTTATTTAACAAGGTACTCGACTTTTTTTTTTTTTTTTTAACGTATCAGATCACAATTCATCCGGCAGGTATATTTATAGGTATAAAATTCATACATACACAATATGTCCATTTACTTTCTTAAGATATTTAGAAATTAGGTTATATTAATTAGGTTATATAATGTCTTTTTTTTTTATTATTCTCTCCCCGTCTCAACACTAGAATTCGAATCTCCATGTGCTCACTTTGAGGTCCAACTTTAAAAATGGCTTTCCATGTGGGGAATTATAGTGTTGTGGTGGATTGTATAACTATGAGTAGTTGTGCCTAATGGGAGGATTGGTCAAGTACTACTATCATTGATCGGGTGCGAAGACGCCATTTATCTTTTTTTTATTCAGCAAAAAAATTAAAATAAAAAAAATAATAAGTAAATCTATAATTTTTTGGTAAATAAGTTAATCTAGGGATTTATTTTTTGTTTTGTTTTTTTTTTTTTTTCCTGAGATATCTGGTATATATATGTACGTTCCTATGTATTAATATCATGAACCAAATTCTTTGGTGACAGTATTAATTTAAGGCATTTGTCATAGTGCCATCTCCACCAAGTACCAAGTACATTTTTGTCACATGGTTGTCTCTCTAGGTTACATACAAACTTAACACATATATATATTTATATAATATGTACATAATATTACGAGGAAATTAATCAACAAAATTTCACTTGAAATAATTTCTCAATAAGTTCACCTCGTCCATGAATCATTTGCATCTGATGCATATTCGTCTCTATTATTATTAGCCTTCTACAATTGCTCAAATATAAAATGTATAAGACTCAAAATTACCGGGAAAAGGGTATATATATATATATATATATATATATTAGTGTCTGTAGAGCAGCCTGCAGTTAAAGAAAATTAATTACATCAACTACTTGAATTTCAATATATATATATATATATATATGCAGCATTTTTTGCCCCGTCTTTTTTTTTTTCTTCTTTCTTACTTTTTTTCTTGTGATTAATGTTTTGATTTGTGTACTGCGCGCAGTATATTTCTGGAAGTGCTCACCGTCTCTTTTTTTACACAGATGCAGCAAAAAGAATAAATTAGCTAGCTAACACTTCTTTCATGTGTGTGTGTACATATATATATATATATGAGCTTGCTATCTAAAACATTATTAATATTGGTATACAAGCGGACGTATTATATATATTTATATATAGACACACATATATATATTCATGTTGAGACATGAATGACTTATATAAACAGTGCTAAAATAGTGAAGGGTGTAAGGCATATTTCTCAAACAAAAGCAGAAGACAATGGAATGAGACAAAACAAAAGGGGTGTGTGTGTGTGTACATGTATTTATTTTATTTATAAGAAAAGAAAAGACAAAGAAAATGAAAGAAAATTCGGAAAAATGGGGGGGGGCGGCCGGGGTAGCTGTTGGGGGGAAGAGAAGAGAAGAGGTGGGTGGTGGAATTTATGAAGAGGATTATATATGCAATTAAACTCGTAATATATATATATGTATGTATATATCTTCACTCTTCAGCGTGTCTGTGTCTGAGTATGTGTGTGTGTGTCTGTGTGGCAGAAAGCATGAAAGGCCGTTGCAGAGGAAATGTCAAGGCCATGCATTTATTACTCTCTCTCTCTCTCTCTCTCTCTCTCTCTATATATATATATAATTATGTATATTACTACATACTACGACTAGTACTACTGTAATGTAACATCTCTGTAATTGCAAATAAGTAACTCAAAATCCAATGCAAATATATTTCACAGATATGGAGATATGATATATCATTCTTAATTGTATTATATTATACCACACAAAAGAGATATATGGCAGTAGAAAGAGGGAGAAAGAGAGATCAGAGAGACACTAATTTATATGTGTATGTATATATATATATATATATATTTTGTGAATAAAGTATCCGGTGCTGACCCGTCATTTATATATTTGTATATATTTAAATGTATTAATTGAATGGTTGCAGGGAATAATTGATAATGGAATATATATATTTCTTCAAAAAAAAAAAAAAAAAGTTCCCTTAGTTGGCTGTCGTCTGTTGAGTTTAAAATCAAAACGTAGTCAAATCATCAGACCAAATAGTGAAAAGGCAAAAAGAAAAAAAAAATGTTTTTTGGGATTTGGATTTGAATGTCGAAGAGGCAATGATGACGTACTTGCGCAATGATGGCTTTGCCTTTAATTGCATTTGCCAGTAGTCAAGTATATGTATGTTTGTATCTCTCTCTCTCTCTCTCTCATTTTCATCAACCATTACTCAGCTATATATGGCCCCAAGATATATGAGAGGATGCTAATACTGCTGCTGACGCATTCATGCATGGTTCATACGTACATTATATATCATGTATATGTATATCTATGCTTTGTTGATGAGCATGCATCACCATGTTTACATATAATACATTATATTATCTTATATTATATAAATGTTGCATTTACAAACGGATCATATCATGAGATTGAGATTATTATTAAAATGTCAATTAGCCAAAGTAATATGCCATGAAATTAAGGACAGTTAACCTAATAAAGAAGAAATATAAAGAACAAAAAAAGAAAAAAGTACTTAAACTAGTTTTGAGAATCAACTCCTCTCAAAATAGTTCGCCATGTTTGTGCGTGTATGTGGAGTGAGCTAGCTTGGACCCAGCAAAATGTTTCAGTTAGGAGATTATATAGTTTAAAAAACAAACAAACAAACAAACATATATGTTATATACATAATTTTTAATTGAATTATAAAGACATGCTTAGATTTGGTTCACCGATTAGAGATATAATTTTTAAGTTAGTATTGGTTGATTTTTCAAAAACTAATTATAGATTTTGGTGTCTTTTTTTAAAAAAGATAAAAATTGAAATGAAAAAGTACAATTTAGTTTTAATTAAACTTAAATATCAAACAAAGCCGTGCTAATGCATATAATTCAAATATACTAAATGAGAGACTCTGTTCTTATTTTTCTTATAAGACATGACATGACACAAATAAAAATTATTAAGAACATATCTGAAAATTTAAACAAAAGATCCGTTTAGTAAATTAGTTGGAGATGAAATTTTTAAGTTGGAGTAGGTTGACTTTTCAAAAACTAATTATAATTTTTGTTAACTTTTTAGAAAAAAGATAAAAATCGAGATGAAAAAAGTATAATTTAATTGGAGTTAAACTTAAATCTAAAATAAAGCAAAAATTTGAAGTAAAAATTAAACTCTTTCTCATGTTAGTCTAAACACCCAACTGGTAAATTTCTTTTGAACTTTCTTCTCTACTATACAACCTTTTATAAGTATTCTTTTTTTTTTTTTTTCCCTCATGATTAATGATTTCGGTTTCTTTTTATCTTCAATTTTTTAGGATTATTATATACTACATACATATATGCTGAAATCAAATTTTATCGTAGTTATTAACCCTAACAAAATCCATCACTGTGGGTGTATTAATTGATCCATGCATTTCCAACATTAACAAATTCCAATTAGAGAAGTGACTCGAATGAGAATTTTATTTTTATTTTGGTTAACTTAGGGATCATCAATAAAACTAATTCATATGTGCAATTATTATCTCAGCTGGAATTTGACCAGAAATTTTAAAATTAAGACTTACGGGGAAAAGAGCGAGAGAAAGAGATCGAAAAACTTTTTGACAAGTCAACTTGGAGATCGTTACTCTTGTTTCGAAGGCTAAGCTCTACAATAAAAGATTTAATAATCGGGATTATTTAGGAATCAGTGAAAGATCATAGACTAAAAAAATATAATTTGAAAAAAAATGAGAAGGAAAAAAAAAAAGATGGATCTTTAAAGGTAGTGGGATATCCCGACAGAAGCACGCCTTCCAGAGCCTACTGACTTTGAAAAATAAAAATTTATTATTAATTATTATTATTATTATTATTATAGGAAAAAGGGGTTGCATTTATTTCAAGTTGTCCCTCTGAGCAGTGGACGTTGGGATCCCCATTACCATTTCAAAATTTGTTATTTTTATTTATACAATTTAATATATTGGGTTTACTAATAAAATCAAAACTCAAAGGCCACCCACTTGCAGTAATGGGACAGTGCCAACACAGTCAAGAATTATGACACACTATTTTTATTTAGTATTTAAATTTAATTTAAATTTAATTATATTTTTTATCTTAATTATTATTTTTTAAAAAAAATTAATAAAATTTATAATTAATTTTTAAAAAATTAATTAATTTTAATTTAAATATTTATATCTCGAACCGACGAACTAAATACATACTAATACTGTCAAATTCACTTGTATCTATATAATATATATCTCTTCCTTTGTTTTTTGTCACAAACAATATAGATATGTGATAATTTTATTTCTCGCATTCTTATTTTCATCATACAAGTGTCAATTAATTCGATCGACTTTGATAACCGAAATGAGATGATAAGGCCACCAACTCAATCGTGATTGCAAGATTTCAACAAGGTATCTATCAACCAATTTAGCCCTTAATCAGCTTTCTTACAACAATTATCATCGATTAAAACTCACTGTAATCTCCAAGATTTCTACTCACAACCTATTAAATAAATAATAATTAAAAAAAAAAAAAAGAGAGAGACTAGATCCCTACCAGAAGACAACTCATACGTCAAATCAACTACTACGACCAATTGACTTAATAGAATATATTTCTGAAAACCTTTCATTTATGGGGCATATATGTCTTATTCGAATGCAAACATTTCTAAATTGGTGTGGACACGAATTATATAAGGGAAGTCTCCCAAATTCAAGATAAAGAAAGTATTTATTTGAAGGCCAAAATCCTACTCAGAAACGGGAAGCTAGCTTGCAACATGTATTCTCTATAAAAGGAAGGGTATTACTCAACCCCTAGGACGGCTTTGACACATTTAAGGACGAATTTTCGCACTTATTGCCTCCTCACTTTCACCCATCTCTCAGATATATTACGAATTTTTGTTGAAAATTTTGGATATAGAGACTTGAAAAACCTAACGAATACACTTTTTTTTTTTAAGTGTTATTTACCCTCTCTCAGAAAGAAATTACTCTGGGTTGAATAACAAACTACTTTCAGGATACGACAAGCCTTCAGAACGAATTTTAACACCAAATAAAAGTGAAAATTTGACAAGAAAAAAGAATATAATATTTCTGGAAGAATAATAGTAGGAGAGAGAATGAATTTTTTTGAGTAAGTAGAATCTGATTTCTTTACAACTTTTTATAGAAGTTTTAACAAGCTTGATTGATACCCTTTGTGAAAAAACTATCATTTAGAAAACGAATTTTTTTTGGAAACAAAAAACCCCCTCTAAAAGGTTACATCTTTTAAGAATTTAACTTTAAATCTAATTTCAAAAATTAAAATAAATAGAGAAAATATAATTATTTAATTAATTTAATCACAACACGTCATGTATCACGTACACGCACCTCATGCCTATTAAGGCCTCTACAGCCTCATTGCCCACGTCATGTGTATGTGTAAACTACATAGACACTTCTCACATGTCATCTCATCTATTATCCTTTAAAAGGTGAGAAAATTTATAAAATGCTCAACACTTTTATTCCTTTCCCATGTCAGACTTCGCGTGTGTGAGCCACCTATGCGCTTCACACATCTCATCCATTACCCTTTCAAAGGATGGGAAAACTTATAAAGTGCTCAACACTTGCATTCCCTTCCCATTTGGGACTTTTAGACTTGGATATCAATACCCGACAACACTAAGATTCTGTTTGATGTTACAGTTTGAGTTAAAATTTTTAAGTTTGAGTTGGTTGACTTTTTAAAAACTAGTTATAGTTTTTGTTGATTTTTCAGAAAAAAAAAAATTGATATGAGAAATTTGAGTTTAAGATGGTTTACCAAACAGATGCCAAGTTTATATATGACAAAACCCAACAATTTTTTCTATCATTTTTCTTATCTTCAATCTCCATGTATTTTTCCTCTCTATAATATTAAAATCCTCCTTGCTCTACATTGGATGTAACTCCCACATTGAAGATAATCCATATAAACACGTCTTCTTATCTTTTCATTTATTTTCTACATTCACTTTCTCATTCCTATGCTATATCGATTCTAGGTGATAAATAATATGAACAGTCGATTTCAAATTGATCATTAACCCTTAATACTATTCGATTGTAAATTTCACTCTTTGTGATAATATATTCGCATAAAAAGAATACTAAAGAACCAGTGGACATGAAACTTATGTGAATATATGAAATATATAAATGGATAAATTTTTTTTAGGGATATTATTAACATACTATAGGGTTAATTAAATTATTGGATATTAATTTTAATTATTTTTCAAACTATCTCTTTAATTTTAGAAATTGCAAATCATCACTTGAATTTGAAAAACTTGTTTCAATTACATTTTTTGCACGCTTTGTCAACCAAAAAAAGAAATACTGAGAAAAAGACAAGGATATTCTTAAGTAGGTTGAATTTATTTCTGAAAATAATTTCTTTATGAAAAATTTTCTCATACTTCAAAAATATGAACTTGAAGATTGTTTTTTTGGTTGAAATTTGATTATTTATTTTAGGGTTTTTTCATAAAATTTTAAAAGTACAAAACATTTTTCATAAATTATTTAAGAGTATATATATCATTTCACAAAGTTTTATATCCGGTAACGTATGATATCCAGTATATAAATTTTAGTTACTGTAAATATAAATTAAGTTATTAAAAAATGTGAATTCATATAAAAGAAAATATAATTAAATAAATGTAAATTTTCTTAATTTATATTTTTTTATATGAATTTATATTTCTTGTGACTGAAGCTCACATTTTCAATAATTAAAATTCATATTCGTCGAATATCATTCAGTATATTAGATATAAGACCACCCTATATTATTTTATCTGATTTCTTCCATTCACAAAGTTTTTGTTGAAGAAATTGACATAATTTTTTAAATTAAAAAAGTACATTACTATAGTTTCTGAAAATAAAAAGGCATTTAATTAAGCGATAATTAAAAAGATGAAATAGATATGTATTGTAGTATGTCATGAGTCGTACATGGCTTGAGTGATACACCTCAAATATTCAAACATTTTGGCCATTCTGTCTTTTGTAATGTATGATATGCATCCTCTCTCTCTCTCTCTCTCTCACTCTCTCTCTCTCTTGTTCTCTCTCTCTCTCTCTCTCTTGTTGGAGTTTGGTGTGAGAGTGAGAGACACGTGCACGGTTTCCAACAATGAATAAGCCTCTCTGCCTCTGCCTCTGGCTGGTTTTTCGTAATAAATAATCATGTTACATCTCTTTCCATACCCTTAATTAATTACGTGCTTTTTGTCCCTCCCTCGTCTTCATTCATAATATTCTACTCCCTACTCTGTACTCTTTTCTTTTCTTTTCTTTTCTTTTTTTTTAATTGCTGCTAAAAGTCCTACTCTATACTTCTTTTTCTTTCTACCAAATATCTCCTTTCAATATTAGCCAAATAATAATAGCCCTTTTCAAAATTCCTTCTTGTCTCTCATTCTACTTAAGCTTGATAGGAATTATTAAAAAAAAAAAAAGAAGAAGAAGAAGAAGGTTTCTACTTTATTTCTATTATTCATATAGAATCAAACTTCTTATTGACCTAGGTACTTGGGACCTTATAGATGAAGACATGATCACTCTGCATTCTATTGAATTCAATCCGGGGGAGGAATTTCATAAATATCGTATTGATTCTTGTCAAAGAAAGACATGATTAATAGGAGCTGTTCAAATAGGTAGAGGTAGACTAAATAACATATCCCTTGCACTTCAGAAATATATCAATCATGTGCTTCAGGAGGATCACGCTTGTAAGAAAGAAGTTTGAGTTTGATGCAAATGGCTAAAATATCTTATGCAGTTCTGCTTTAAATAAATACACATCAAATAAAAGGTTATCCTATAAAACAATCACATCTCTTACTACAAGTGGGTTGACATCTGGTTTTGTTATGTTGGAAGATATTTTTATTGTCGAATCTAATGCTTATATTTAGGGATGGCAGTATTTTCTGTGGGGATCCGCTCCAAATGGGACGGGGATAGGGGACAAAATTTAAGGATGAAGACGGGGACGGAGATGAAATATTGTCCCCAAAGCTTAGCGGGGCAGGGATGGTGAAAGCACCCCCTGCCCCGCCCTCGTCCTAATTTCTATATATAGACATAAATGTGTGATTTCATATATATTTATAAGTATGTAATATATTATGAAAATTATTTTTGAAAGTATGCATCCATGAAATTAATATTGGAACTGTGAGGAATAGACAAAAAATTATTATTTTATATTAATTTTGTATGTTTTCAAGTTTTTTTAAGCTTGAAGTGTTTTATAAAAATTTAGTTTTAAGAGTTTGTAATGTTTTGATGAGATTTTTAGCTATATTTTTTAAGAATTTATTTGCATATATTTAGAAGTTGGTTTGTTTTTGAAATATTTGGTTTGAACTAAATTTATAGTGTATTTCTATTTTATTGTTTGTTTTTACTTTGTTACATTTTCAAATTTATATTTATAACAGATGAGAAACGAGAAGGATATGAGGAAAGCCCCTCCAATGGGAATCCCCATCCCCGGCCCTGTTTCTATTTAAGCGTGGATGAGGATGGGGATGGGAATCATTTTGGTGGGGGGATGGGAACGAGAAAGCATTCTCTGGCCTCGACCCCGTCCCACCTCGTTGCCATCCCTACCTATATTGCATTTGCATGTAAAGTAATTTAACAAATATTAAATTAGACATTATCTGAGATTTCGCAAGTGGCTGAATAAGGCATCAATTTTAATTTTAATTTTTTAATCGTCAAATAAAATTTTAACGTGGATGGTGTGCTTCTATTTTTGTTTGTGTTTATTTGGCACAATTCAAGTAGCATTTCAAATTGCTCTCGACACAGAATTTTCAAGAACATTAAAATTTGGTACCATACTCTAAATATTATCTACTAAATTTAACACTAAAGTCTCAATTTTTCCATCCCATAAGTTAGTGTAGCCAACTTGCATCACGGTAAAATGTTCCATTTATTCTATTGACCAGGGACTATGAGTTTAGATCCCTTATGCAATTCAAGATTTAGTGAAAAATGGTCTACGACATTTTTGTTTGCTTACATACATACAAATCAACACATGAACGTAAATATGACATAACTGATAACAGAATATAAAATTCTATTGAACAAGTCAAAATGTCGTAAATACAATCAAATATAATCAACTTGTTAACATAGATTCCAACATGCACCGTACCAAAGAGAGCGAATATCGCGATCTGGAGAAAAAAAGGAGCTCATCCGAGATCTCTGTGATGGTATTGAGAGAGGGATGGGAGCGAGGCAGAGACGATTTGCAACATGGTGAAGTTGGATCGGCACGGCAGCGACCAACATCTTCTCTAATCTAGAATTGTTAATGTCGTAAACACATCAAATGTATTCTCTTAGGAGTATATCGCAATCTGGAGAGAGGCACGAAGCATTTCGGATCTGGAGCTCTTGTCACAAGATCCCACGGTGGCCTCGCGAATCTCATAGCAGCACCACAGATTGAGGCAGAGCCCTATCTATTTTTCACTACTTTGAGGCAAAGGAACACTATTGCTACTGGTCACAATTATCACTCGGTCTGTTACGAAATTGGCACTAAAAAAGCATAGATAAATTGATTTTTTTTTTTTCCGGATTTTGTTATTTTCTAATACTCTCTCCAAAGAAGAAAACAAAACAAAACAAAATAAACTAGCTTGTAATAAAATTAACAATCAAAATAAAAAGCAGTTTTTTTTTTTTTTTTTTTAAGATGACGAAGAGCAAACAACATATGTGTCATCTCAACTATACATGTTTTTAGAACAACACTAAGAAACATCAGTGATATTGAATATCACATATATACAAAGAACATGTCCCACAGTATGAGACCTACAGACGGGACTTGCTTTTTATTAGTTGGAATTTTCAATATCATCGATGATCCAAAGTGTTTTTCTTTTACAAAACTTCTTTTTCTTCTCTCTAATATTTTCATTTAACTCATGTATGTTAATCAATATCATTAAGAACTTTTTTTTTTTTTTTTTTTTATAACCGTGGTGTCCAAAATTTTGTCCCGACTAATCCACAGAATTCATGCAAAGCACCCCTAAAGCACCCCTTTCACATGAATTAGGTAAATCATATGACATTATAGAATATGTCAGAACGTCAAAATCCGTAATAACAGTCTATACATATGGCAAACAAAAGCCCATACTGGTAAATAATGGCTGCTATACAAACCAAATAGGCAGAGGCAATCAAATCGACCTTCTCAGCAAGACATGTTAAAACAAACGAGAAAATTCTCAAATATGATTTTATTTCATTTTTGTCAGATTTTATTGAGGGATCTTAAATATGATTCAGATATATATATACACACACATATATAAATTAATAGAACCGTCGTTCTTGTCAGTCATATTTCATTTTATGCTTAAGATTGATGCAAGCTGATATTAAATAAAAAAAAAAAAAAAGGAGTAATGCACCACCTTATCAAACTCCTCGTGACAAAGCAATCTGGGGAGACTCCCTTTCCCAACCACATCTTAAACGGTGAATCGTGCTAACATTTAAACGGATTTGAGGTTTTACTGTCTTCTTTTTCTTTTTCTTTTCATTTTTTTTTAACCCTAAAGAGACCCACTTCAATCCTACAAATCACCCTTACTAATTTGAAAGAAAACCTAGCAGGTATTAAACCTGAACGCTAATAGTCCAAATCTGGTGTTTTATTTTTATTGTTTCATTAACTTGTCTTTCCAATATTATTTTGATAACTTTATTCAATTGCTTTGGTGCCATTTAACATTTTAAATTTGAATAATACTAAAAACATCAATTATAATATCAACTTTTTAAATACCAACTCCGTATCATATTTTCATTAGTAATGCAATTATTAAATATTACAATACTTTAAACACTTATCAATAAAAATATGAACACTCATATATCGCAAAGGTAGGTATTCAAAAATTGTATTAAAATTGATGTTCCTAATATTTTTCTTTAAATTTAGATGATATATAACTAAATAACATTGCATTCGAAAACTAAGATTCTGAGCTCACTTTCCACCCACTAAGCTTATCTGTCTTGAGTTATCATTTTAAAAGAAATATTATTTATACCTACTTATATTTATATATACACATATCATTTGTAGGTTTCTTTAGAGCCAAAATTTTTAAATTGGTCCACTCGTTACAAGGTCAGAATTCAAGTCCCACTTGGTAGCATTCGTACTCCATTCACACTGCTGCACACGCATGCATTGAAATGTAACAACAACCTTGTTCGTTTGCTTCTTATATATATATATATATATGTATGTATATATATATGTATGTATTTATATCTTGTTTTTAAATAATTCATGTCATATTCCTTAGCATCTCAAAATATAATTGTCGGAAATTGCCAATCGTTTATAGTTCAAACTGCCCAATTCAAAGTTCATAAAGTACAAAATAATAATAATAATAATAATAATAAAGTCCTATATGGTTAAGCTAAATTTCACCTTTCATCGTGTGTTTTCAGCGAACTCAAAAGTACCCATGTTATTTGCAAAATATAAAATTTATCGCCTTGACCAGATTTGACTTGGTCAAATACATCAAAATACCAAAAAATTTCAGAATGTTCTCGTTAAATGTGATTGCATTTTTATTTTTATTTTCTTTGATAGCACATTTTCTTTTTAATCAAGCAGAGGAATAGTTGTTTGTTTGCATCTATATGCTTGTTCCCATCGTGATTTAATTAAATTGTTATCCGACTTGATTTTTTCCAAAAGGTTTCTTCAGTCTTTCTACAACAAAATTTTGACCCCAAAAAAAAAAAAAGAGGGGTCAAATAGGATATAATTCGACCTTTTGCATGCTATAGAAAATCCCTTTAGGATTTTTGAAAACACAGTGAAAAGTAGATTTTATTTTATTATTATTTTTTTATTATTTGAGCGGTATTTTTCTTGTATTTTTTGAAAGACCACTCGTGAAAAAGCCATGCTTGTAATTGTAAATTTAGGTAAAAAGAGAAATTAAAAGAGAAGCATACCAGAGGGAATAAACGGAACAAGACCTCAAGCACCCTAACATTTGGTTTAATTTTAGCTTTAGTGCTTCTGCTCCTGCAAACAATGGATAAATAAGAATATTAAGAAAATAATATAAAACGAATTTTGTTATTATTATTATTTTTTTTACACTGAAGAAACTAAATGAAAAAATTCCCATAATATAGGTGACACTAAAGTGGTAATTGTGGATAACCATGAACATTCTCATCAAGGACAGCATAAGAAGTTTCTCCTTGATTAATAATGAACAATGCACATTGTCGTTTTTGCATGTCTGAAATGTATACAAACTCGTCTAACTTCTTCACCACTAAATGCCGTCGTTTTCATTTTTTTCATCTGATAAAGCAACAAAATTAACAAACTGTTTTCTATACCCCTAATCCTTTCCCAAGTTGAGGGGTTCCCCCAAAACCAAAAAACAAAAACCATAAACCAAAATCCAAAAAACAAAAAGAAAAACAAATGTCATGGTTTTATCGCCCAAAAATCATTGCTGGGCTTTCACTAACAAAAGTAAATTGCTAAAAAATACGCTACTTTCTACAGATATCTTGATCATTGAAAAAGAAAAGGAAATGATTAATGCTCAATCTAAGGCTTTGTTTGGCAAGTGGGAAAGGAAACAAATGCGTATAACCCAAGGCGAGGGAAATATGAGAGCAAAGGAGACGACCTTTCTTTTCATTGTCTCGGGTCGTGACAGGTTTGGATTTCCTTTTGTCATAACTTTATCAAGATGAGAATTTTGAATATCCCTCAGCAAATCTATATATATTCACTCCTGCCAAAAAACAATCAAGTCTTGAAATCCGTGCTCCTATCTCTCTTTGGATTAATTTCAATTCACGCCACACACGCACACACTGGGTCTACAGTCGAAGAAGAAGAAAAACGACAAACAACAAGATGCAAAGAGTAGCATGATGCATATTTTTCACATTGGTTGGTGAGTGAGATTCCCGAAAGCCCAGAGCAAAGAAAAAGCAATCATCAGATTAATCGACCGCAAACAATTTTCGCAATATGGACTTGCATATTCATTATTATAAAATTTTTGTATACACTACACCATTGCCCTCATATATATATAATAATATTTCTTAATTTATTTGTGGCCAAAAATTATAATGCGGTCTGTACAAGTAAATCATATATTTATTTTCCCAAGTGTAACGTAAGCAAAGATAAAAACATTTCAAGACTGATATTTACAGATTCTAAGAGGAGAAACTCATCTGCAACACAGAAACTATAAGAATGCACATGCATCAGTAGTTCATTCGACACCACCAAGGGCAAAATTCCAAATGTATAACCAGTCACCATGATCAGGATCGGACGGATCGGATCATCAAGCTTCTGTCGTCAACCACGACCCCCCATCAACCTGGAAGGGAATATAACTTACATCAACCACGTTAACTCCAGTTTCGCATACAAGCAATCCCTAACCCAAAGTTTAGAGCTGAAACATAATAAAGTTACAAACATGGTACAACGTTAGGCGATTCATTCAGTATTAAATGACAACAGACAAGCACCTTCATATAGGTCCCAAAATGAGTCACATTGACTACAAAATTTTCCCTAGTGTCCAGATCTCCATAAGATAGGAGAAATGTAGCATCCTTAAAAAAGATGATATCCCACTAGAATCCAATTCTTGGGGTAGTGAGATACGTGCACCTGTGAAAATGATTTCACACGTGTGAATGGGCAAAAAACCCATTTAGGCATTAAATTCAAATATCATATCCCCTCCCCAGGCATTTCTAATTAATAGATGGGGCCTGAATCAAATTGATTATTCATGCCCCTTTATACCACACCATATACAGAAGGAAAATTTTACTCACGCAAGAATCGGAGTATTTTATGACAGTGCCATGAAACTTTGATGCCAAATCTCATACATTATACAAGTTAGTTGAGTGGACTATATATATTGGTTTACACACTCTAATGGACACACTTTTGGCATATAATGTATCCCACACATAGACTAACAAGTAGAATATACACACTCTTTTTTTGGGAGAAGAAACTAAGCTAACACAAGGGGAAAAAAAAAATTGCTTGTGGTTGCAAGCATGGCTTAGCGGTACAAGAGGTGCAAACTTTGAATCCCCCGACCCCCAAGTTCAAAAAAAAAAACCACTGCTTCACCAAAAATCTGAAATTCATTAATAAACAAAAATGTTTACAACCATGCTTTATAGGCAATTCTGTCTTTGTTCTGGAACAACTAACTAACAGAAAATAAGAAGAAAAACAAAAAATCTAAAACTAGCCACCTAACCACACCTATGAATAAGATTTTCCAATACTCTTCCTTAAGCAGGATTAAATTGACTAAACATTCCCTGCTTGGCTATCAATTTTTCGATCAATGGTTGACAAGTCCCTTTGTAAGAATATTTGCATCTTGTTTTGTGATTGGAACATACATCATGCAGATAACTCCATCTTCTATCTTCTCTTTGATGAAATGCCTATCGACCTCTACATGCTTGGTTCTGTCATGATGAACTGGATTGTGCAAAATGTTGATAGCAGCCATGTTATCATGGTAAATTCTCATTGATAGCTTCACCGTTACTTTCTTGCATCGGTGAATGCCTAAAGCTTCTTTCTTCACATCTCCAAAAGAAAAGGCCTCTTCCAGGATTGCCTTTTAGATATATCAAGATTCGGTACACGGCTTCCGTGTGATTCTCAAATGGTGATTGCATAAATTGACTTACACTACTTACTGCAAAAGCAATATCGGGGCTGGTAATAAGACAAATTGATGAGCTTCCAACTACACGTTGATATTCTCCTTTGTCTTCTCCCAGTTATAATTAGGATCTATTGGAGTGTCTAGCTATTTGCAGCCTAACATAGTTGTCTCGCACAACAAGTCTAATACAAATCTCCTCTGACAAACTGAAATCCTTTGTTTACCCCTTGCAACTTCCATCCCAAGAAAATATCTAAGAGTCCCCATGTCTTTCCTCTCGAACTCAGACACTCGCTTCCTTTTTAATCTCTCCATCTCAACTTTCTTAGCTTTGTCATTTCTAGTCAAGAATATGTTAAATAAACAATGAGAATTGTAACATTCTCACCTTCATGTCTATAGCACAAGGTATGGTCTGACTGTGCTTGTACTCTTGTTGTCGAAGTGTTTTAGTGAACCAGTCAAATCATGCTCTTGGTAATTGCTTCTAGCAGTAAAAGGATTTCCTCAATCTGCTGACTGCCTTTTTCTATTCCTTCATCAAATCCCAGTGGCCCGTCCATATATACTTCTTCCTCTAAATCCATATATACATCGAATCCTAGCGGCAAAACTGTTTCTTGATGATCAATCCCAGTGTCAAGGTATACCCTTTTGCAACAAGCTTTGCTTTGTAGTGTTCCATTGATCCATCTGCCTTGTGTTTCACGTAAACACCCATTAAATCCCACTGGTACTTTCTCCTTAGGCTTCTGGACTACATCCCATGTTCCATTATTCTTTTCAAGTGCCCACATCTCCTCCATTATAGCTTTATTCCATTCTAGGCATTTTAAGGCCTCTTGAACAGTCTATATTGTTTCCACTTCTGCAAGGATGGTCACAAGCGCTCGAACAAAAGGTGAAAGATGATCATAGGTCATGAGGTTTGAGATGGGATGTTTTGTACATGATCTACCCCCCTTCCTCACAAGCTATAGGAACGTCAAGATCAAAAAAGAACTTATTGAAACCTGATTTTTTATTGGACCCTTGACAGTGGGAAGTGTCCTTTTTTTCTTCTTTCAACTCCTTTTTTGTGTGTAGATTAGTAGCCCTAGCTGAGCGTGCAAAACTCCCCTTGGTTTTGGTACATCTAAATTGTTTGGATCCTTTGATGGTCCAGGGTATTTGGAAACAATGGGATCGGGCAGATTCGAATTTAATTTTTTTTCGGTACATAGAGAGGATGATTCTGACTGATTTGTTTTTTCAGTCTGATTTGCTTATGGATTAGAGGGATTAGACGAAGATTCTTGTTGTTTTTCAACATTTGAATCTAAATTTTCGGACAGATTAGGAGATGTCTGGGAGAAATTTGGACACAAATCAGGCTTTGGATTTTTAGGCTGAACCAGAAAAAAAGCCTGATTTTCTAAAAGCGTAATGTTCATAAAACACGAGATGGTCACTACTAGGTTTGGGAATGGTGCCATCCAAATAACCAATCTACCCTTTTCTACAAATTATCATTTGAAGGCACAAGCAATTTAAGGAATCTTTTTCCATTTAATTTACGGGTTGTGATTTGAAGGGAAGCATTTTCATAAAAGCAGTGGGAACAATTGTAGGGGTAGGCTAATCGCTCCCAAAGTTACCTCAGAGCCATTGCCCTTGCTTGCTCCAATCATGGCCGTCTTGATCATTGTCCCCCTCAACTTAATGTTACCTTTTAATTCTATGATCCCATAAAAGCTAACACAAGGAAGTGAACAATAAAAAAGACTACTTGAATGAAAATCAGGAATTCATTCATTAAACAAAAACGTTTACAACAAGCTTTAGGCAAATCTTCCTTTATTCTAGGAACAACTAATAAGCACAAAATAAGGAGAAAAAAATTTAATCCTAACTACCTAACCACATGCCTATGAATATGATTTTCCTAAAGAAACTATGAACTTTATTGAATATTAAAATTTACAGAAAAAGAGGACAAGATGCCCTCTTCAGCTAGATAGCAAAACAAGAGTGTCACCACGATAAAAAATCATAGATCCAAAAATACATTAGTTTTAAACACTAACAAACCTACAAAGAACAAATCTCATCCCCTTAAACAAATCAGAAAAGGAAAAGTTATCGAAGTTCTTAGATTTGGAAAACTAGCAAAGCTACCCAATGTTCAATTCTCTCCCAAACAACCCCGCTATCGTCCTCCACTTCTTCAAATATAAGTTTGTTCCTCTCTATCCGTAGCGTCCATGTAATGTAACAACTTGTATAGCCACATTCTAGGGTCTTCCATCATTTAGTTCTTCCAATCATTAGATTACCATCCAGCAAATCTATGCAACATTGGCTGGAATTACCTAGTGGGTCTGAAACTCCCCCTAATTTGTATGGCAAATACTCCAGGAGAACGGACACACATCATCTAGGGAAATGATAGAGACGAGGATTTCTTTGAATAAAATCATGAGTATTAAGTTCACCGAGCCCCAATAACCAATTAAAAACTTGAATGTTAGTAGGAACCAAGACTTATATATGAAATTAGGGGGTTTGAAACGGAAAAAAAAAAAATTTGGTAATCGATCAACACCTATAAAAGATTATTTGCAAGAAGATAACCCCAATCGCTCCAATTCTCAGACCCATCTGCCCGAGTTCCAACACAGCCTCACCCACAATCCAATAACTTGACAAACTCCTCCAATCCTTTCATTAGGATCTCTAACAAAGTGAACATTCCAAGAGACATTGATTTCGGATCAAGGGGAATAAAAAGAGGAAAGGATTCATTATGAAAGATGAAATACTATTAGGTTTAGAAAATGGTAAGATAATACTCCCCATCCACCCACACATCCTTCCAAAATGTCATCAGGATCCATACTCGGGTCACCAAGCGACTTCCTCCCATCCCCCACTTTACACTTAATATGTGCACCAAACTCCACTTGCTACAACTTTTACTTATTTATTTATTATTTGTGTTTATTTATTTGTTTATTCTTGGTGTATAATGGAGTCCTATGAACACCCACTTTAATTAATTTGAATGAAACATCCCAGGTTTTAAACTTGAGACCCAAACCCCGAACCCCCCATCCTTTACCACCCGCTGAGTTCAGGCGTTGCCTCCCAAGGAAAACTATAGGTCACCATTGTCACCTCACCAGTCTCCCATTCACAAAATTTACAACCATATTTTCCTTTAATCACTTTTCCATAATGTATTTTGCTCCCTAGGAAATCTCGAAAGCCATTTTGAAAGAAGCGCCTTGTCAAAAAGAACCTAGTGACCAATATGCAACCCTCATTTCTCCTTTGGTTTGCATACATCCTCCCTATGGATCAAACTATCAATACTAAACCACAATCAAATCTACACCAAATAATCCATCCCGTCACATTTTATTGTCCAACCAAACTTTACACAAGCATGGTTGGATGGAATTTCAATCCTAAGAGAACCGCATAAGCTTCTTCCAAAACCAACTATAAGAAAAACAAGGTACAAAATGTTCTATACGACAACTTTTCACCTTTTCCTTTTTGCATCTTTTGTTATTTTCCATACAATGTTCCAAAATTAAAAAAAAAATAATAATAATAATTAAAAGACAAATTCATGAGCACATTTATCAACGTCCCATTAAATTTAAAAATGCTTTAACCACCAATGTCTTTCACACTAAAGAAAGCAGCCAATGCATGGAAAATTTAGATAGTTCACCGCAACTATTAATATTTTAAGCTCATAGATGTAACCAATATGAATTTTCACTCAGAAGATTCTTTCAAAGTATCTTACCAAACAAGATCATTATGATGCGTCCATAGAATTTAACAGAGATGTTAAAAAGGAAGAGGGATAACATAAACAAGGTACAGTACCAGAGACGTCTATAGAACCAAAGTATTTTCTAAGGATCGGTAGTAGTAAAATACTAAAAATATTCTTCTAAATGTACCTAACCGCCCTCGTCTGACACCAAGATCAATTTAGATCTTTATTAATCAAGTAATTCTTCTTTCTTTTTTTTGCCAGAACTGGAAATTTCCAAATTACCAGTTTAGTCTCACACAGTTTAGTTTCTTTTCTCAAAACTACCAATTCGGCCACCATTTAGGATCACAACAATCTAATGACTAGGAAGTAATTATAAATTCCAACAGCCCCCACCCACCAATAACCAAAATAACAGACATTTTAATTCCAATAACTGAAACAACCTGCTCCAGTACATAATTAAAGCTGCTTTTCGTACCTCTATCATGTGAAAATCCAGCTTATACATCAAGAGACAACAGAGCAACTCAAGTCAGTTTCTAATTCAATGATCCACGGCACCTGAACAAAAGAAGAGACCACAAAATTAGTTTAAAAGCTACTTTTACATGAAATCCTGGATTGTTCACTTTCACATCTTGCAAAAAAAACACCAGACACATAAGCCATGTCACCATGTACAATTTAAGTCTAAAACACGCAGAATCATCTAAGATATCAATATTACCTTTTGGACCCACAATTGCAGGGAATCTTTTTCTCCTCCAAAGGAAACTTGTAGTTATAAGTGATTTCTTCTCCAGCTGCTATGTGTCGTTTTGCATAAATAAAAATCTTCTTCTCACCCTCAACACTTATAACTTTGGTGTAGCAGTTGGGCTGAAAAGAATAAAACACTTTATATTATCGTGACCAGAAAATTTAACAAATAACTTTGGTCTAGCAGTTGGGCTGAAAAGAATAAAACACTTTATATTATCGTGACCAGAAAATTTAACAAATAACTTTTAATTCAACAACATCATTAATTTATGCACTACCTCACAAGAATGGTTTATAAATCGTGCAATGCCCCCGCGCTTTGTTGCATCAACCTACATATATTTCGGGTATAAAACAATAAACATTAAATAGCTACATGCTTCAACTGAAAGAGAGCTTCAATAATTCTTGCAAAGTTTTTAATAATCAAAACAAGCCTAAGGGAACTGCCACATGTCACATAGTAGTCAAGAAACTCATCGATCAATACATTTGATTCCAATAATAGAGCAAGCAGAATATCATTTGTAACTAATTCAAAAAAGTTCAAAAGATGTAATAGAAAATGAAATGGAAGGGAAAAAAGAAAAGGGACAGCTTTCATTGTTACTTCACTGACCACATAACCATCATCGAGTCTAAAAAGATAACTGCTGCCAATGCCCATCTTCTCATAATGTCGTTCACGTATGTCAGATATCTGAAAAATCATAATTCTAACAAGATTAGTTAAAAGCAGAAGAATAGCACCCCTCAAAGGAGGAGAGATGAGAAAAGAAAACCAGAAGTAATATTAACTTTTAACACTAGCTTATGAAGTAAAAATAACCTGAGGACGAATTAACTCTCCGACATATTCAATTACAAAGTCTTCAGCCTCAATCGGTTCAAGGGCAACAAGTCCCCAATCATGTATCTTGCTTCTTTGGAAACGCAATTGTTTTTTCCTTGCCTACAAGAAACATAACACCTGTTATAATGTTCAAACAAAGTACACCACAAATAACAAATTAAAAAAAAAAAAACAAAAAAAACAAAAAAACAAAAAAGCTATGTATCACCTTCAATTGAGTGGCTTTCAACAGGTCAGCACCCTCTGCAGCTGCAACAAGATTCCGCAGTTTTGCCCTATTTGTTCTAGCAGAAAGGACCTTTCCACTAGACAAATGCGATTTATTAACATTAGAAATTAAGCGCTTGGTATCAATATATTTAATTCCCCTAACATGGGCCCTTTCTGCTGGACTTGCATTCACTGACCATCTATGCCATTCCCATCCATTAACTGAAGCCCGAGCACAACCATCAGATCTAGGGAAAGGATTTTTTGTTTTCTGGGATTTCCTGGACGTTGTCCTCTTAATCCCCTGCTTAGAGGCTGCTAGTTTGGAATCCCCACTTGTGACTTTCAGAACTTTTTTGGAATGTGACGGTGGAATACTTTCTATTGGACGTTTTCTCTTTAACTTAGATGCCTTAGTTGCTGCATAAAGAAGATGACCAATAATCAACATGAAAAAGAATGTAAATCATGCAAAAATGGATTACGTTGAAGACTAAATAAATGTCAAACAGTATATAAAAAGAAAAGGCCAAAAAAAAGGGAATTAGGATGTACTAACGGAGATCTTTCTGAACTTTGACATCATCGTCGGTACCATTTTCAACTTTTTCAACACCATCATGTTTACTCGTAGGTGCCAAAACCTGTATTCTGCTAGGCTTATTAGCACCTTCAATTAACTTACTACCTGGATAACAGTCGAAGGCTGATGTTATTACATTGCAAATTCATCAATGCAAAGTATGTAACTACCAAAAGATATGAGAACGTAAGATTACATACTTTTTTGAGCTCTTGAAGAGACCTTCATCCCTTTCCTACTACTTGCACTCTTTGTTTTCACGTGATCACTGGACAAACTACGTTTTGGTTTTTCAACTGCTTGCAGAGATTTATCCTTTACAAATGATTCAGTTTTGCCCTTTTTTGGCCCAATTTTTTTGGAACTTGTAACAGCAACTTGAACCTTTGCAGCCTTAGGACCATCTCCAGAAACATGTTCTTTCCTCGACCTTTCTGCTAACTGTTTGCATCCACCATCATCTGGAGTAACAAACTTGGAAGAAGATCCAAATTTTTTCTGGGACTTCTTGCGGCAGTATGTGTATTTATCAACTGTTGTTGAAGCTTTTGCTGAGGTAGAATTGGGACAACATTCCGATTCTTCACGAAGTTTGTCTAGTAGCAGTGAACTACCCGCAGGATGTTTTCTGTTTGCTTTTTGTGCTCCTCCCTACAAGAGTACAAGTGTTCACCGAAATTATAACCACTTTCAAATGCTCCAATGCAAAGATGGGATCAAGAGAAGAAAGCAAAATACCTCATAACCATTAAGCTTGCAATGGTTTTTTGAAGCACGCCACGTCGGAAGAAACTGTTGCAGAGCATAACCAATAAATGACAATTTCAATTCTCTAAGAACATTGTCATGCAACTTTTGCCGGCACATTGCTATGGCAACATATTCTCCCATCTTAGAAATGTGTTTGTTGAATCTTGAAGGTCGAAATTTGTCCTGATGCGGCAAAGCAAAAGATCTAAAGTTGTCTTCACAGCCAGGGGGTGGTGGCTCATTACTTTCTGGGACAGCCACCAGATCATCCGTACATAAACATTGTTCCTTAAAAACAATTGAAAACAACTCGGACATGTGATTCCCAGATACAGGCACGTGAAAAGGTTTTGCTACCTGAGCCAAAGACTCAGAAATGTCTGATGGAATTGTCTGAGACATCTCCAATTTCTTGGAAACATCGACCTGCATAAATAGGAATTTTCTTTAACACAATAGAAGAGAAGAGGGAGGGAAAGGGGGAAGGGGGAATTTTTATTAAAAAGATTGAAAGTTACCTCATTCAATTGGCCATCCTTAGATGAGTCAACAAATTCCCTTGCTTCCTCCTCAACCAAAGTTTTAACATACTCAGCAATAGATACCATAGCAGATAAATGGAGCTCATTTTCTACGTCTTTCGCAATGGAATCTATGTACTTGTATGAACAATCTGTGCGTGTGGGGCTCATTTGTTCAGATGCTGGGGAAGACATAATAGAAAGCTGGTGGGCATGATCATCTGATTCCATTCTCAACCTTCTAAAACCACGTTTGCTTTCGCTATAAGAAGCAGATCCTTCCCTTCGGGACTGTAACAACTAAATAGAGATTATAATATCAGCAACTGCAGCACAATAAAACGGCAGTGGCAATGTGAGTCGTATCTGTGTTGGCCCATATCATTGTGGGGTTAAACATCATTCAGATCATTATTATTAAACATATATATATATATATATATATATTCTTTTATTTGTAACATTTATATGCACTTTGCTATGTTTCAGGTCACAACCTTATTTATTTATTTTTTTTAAAGATCTTACTTGTGTTGGGTCTATTAAAAAAATTCTTAAAAATTATGTATCTTGATTTTAATTAAATATATTCAATATCTGAAAGCTGCCTCCTCATTAAGAGTTGACTAATGCTAGTAACTTACATCTTGACCAGGTAGGTTCCCAACCTGCTTGATGTAATTACCGGCAGGTTTCCGAGAAATTGGAAGACTGAACCAAAGTTTCCTCTTTCTCCAAGCAGATGAATACTCTGCCAGAGTATCGTAAAAGACGGCATTCCACATCACTTCCATACAATGATCGAAAAGCACTTTGCCAACAACTGCCTGTGACCACTGAAAATTTTTGACGTTTCCCACAGATTTAGTAATTAGCTCATGGTCAGTAGCAGGGTTAGGGGTGTTAGTCTCGCCCAATGGAGCAGCACAGTTCTTCAGTCCAGCAAATTCCGACTGCCAAAGCAAGGAGTAACTCCTAAGATAAAGAAGCTAAAGAGAAATCAGTAATATCCTGTAAGCAATTTGTATCTATTCATTACCATTTTCCCATCCAAGGAGCAAGCCTCTGTGGCCTGATTGATTGGTTCATGCTTAAGCTGTCTCCGAGCCTTCCTCGTGGCAGCATATTCAGCTATAACATTGCTAATGATTTCATCCAACACAACCCTACGAGCCGCTTTCATAATTCCAAAGTGCAGTTGACAAGAAACTTCCTTGGACATTTCAGATAAGCTCGGAGAAGAGCCAGTCTCGTTGATTTTAGCATCAGGTGTTGTTGGAAGGGTTTCAGATGTATCCATTTTCCATGCATTTACAAGAGATAGCAAAGTAAATGGCGTACAAGTATTTTGAGCATGGTATATCTGGGTGATTAAAACAATCAGAAACAGCCGAAATATGTCCGAAAATAATTTCCCAACAAACATAAAACAAACAAGAGAGAGAAATCAGTATAGTATGCAGAACTTTCACAAGCATTCACTTCGAAGAGTAAAAGGAAATCCACTTGATACATATAATCTGTTCATTTTTCCCCAAGTTAGTGACAACTTTCCTGCCCATAGGTTACTAGATATTATATATATAAAGGTGCAAACCGCGATTTCACTCATTTCTAGCACTTGATATTGGTGATCGTATATATGTACATACAATCAATTCACAACTTACCATAGTTGAATCACGGAGATAACCGTATTGATGCCACGAAAACAATTCAAGAAGAGAGTGTGGCCCATGTTTTCTTCCTTCATGATCCTCATACAGCCAACAAGCTTCTTTACTTGACTGAAAAACAACAAAATGAAAATGAAGCGCGTGCATATGAGTACACTCACTAGCAATAAAATTGTTTGTAATTCCACATTCAGTCACTCTTTTTTTTTTTCCAAAGTACCTGTGATGCATTGTGGTGGTTCAAATGAAAATTGGTGGCCGATTGATTAACAGAGTCATTCGACATGCCCATCAAATTGAGATAGGCAAAACCAGTGGCGACGTGGTCAGGGAAGCGCTTGAAGTAATTCAAGGGCACAGAGTGGGCAATTTTCCCATTGAGGAGAGGGTATACGGGAAGATCATCAGGCAGAAAACCAGAAGATAAACCCTCATAGAGCTGCTGTTGAATGTAGGGGCCGCACATTTGGCCGCGCTGATTAACATACATCCATCCACTTGCTAATGCCACGGAAGGAAGAGGAGGAGGGACAGTAACAGGAGCAGGTGGGTAGTTCTTATGACCACCCGCCGCCGCCGACGAAGAGTGGTCGAGATCGAGGGTGCTCTTGCCGTTTGACTGGCAACTCATCATCTCATCCACATCCCCGACTTGTTCGTTCTCAAAATCGCAACAAAGATAAAGAGACCCAGTTCTTTTGCATCTAGAAACACCATGAATTCCAGAGAAACAGAAAGTTATGAAAAAAAAAATGTATATATATATATAATTGGAAAGAAATTTGGGAGAGTAATTTTAAATACTGGGAATGAAAAGAGCAGGTATCATCGGAACAAGAAGAAGAATAATAAGTATGAGCTGAGTAATCGGGATGATGATAGTCGATATCCGAAACATTGAGCCTCTTTCTCTTTCTCAACACGAACAAATCTGAACACGATACCATCACCACCTGAACAAATTTTCGATTCATCAACAAGGATAATTTCATAATCCGGCTTTGTTTAATATACTATTATTATTATTTGGGGATTATGATTAGGGTTACGGTTAGGGTTAGGATAACAATAAATTAATTTGAAACAAATATCAGATAAAAGAATAATCAAATAAAAAATAACAAAGAAACCTAATCTGAAAAATTGGGGATTGAAAACGGAATGCCTGCATGAAGCGTCTGGGCGGCGCTGTGGCGGAGCACCGCGCAGCTGGGCGGTGCAGGTTCTAGTGTGGGCTACGCTGTGAACAGTGAGAGATATCGAAAGAGAGAGAGAGAGAGAGGAGTAGGGAGGGGAGGGGAGGGTAGGCAGAGAGTAGAAGAAATCGTTGTCAAGAGAGACTATACCAATAAAACTCATTTTTTAAAATCATTATTTTTAAACTATTAATATATAATAAATTGTTAAAATATTTTTTTATATATAATAATTATAATACATCTTATCTTAAATTAATATAAATTAATAAATAAAAAATTAATATAGATTAAAAAAATTTTAAAAAGACTAGCTCCCTTTCTCGATGTCCGTGACTTCCCCGCTAATATCGATGACGGACCCCCCTCCCCCCAAGCCAAATCTGCCCCACCTCCACCCGCATCGGCATCGACCCAGTCCTTCCCTCCTCCCAGGCACCGACAACAGACCTCCGCTCCCCCCAACCAGATCTGTCTCCTCAAATGGCGATCAACCCAGTCCCTCTCTTCTTCCCGACCCCGGCGATGGAAACCTCCCTTCTCCACCAACCTTCCATGGATGAAGGTGGATTATTTTTTTACAAAAATTATTATTTTTTAATCTCTTAGTCAAATACTACTATAAGATAAAGTGTATAATAATTATCGTACACAAAAATATTTCAGCCATTTGATTACATCTAAACGGTTTACAAATAAGCTCTGACTTCACCGTAACTTTACCCCAAAGTTTTCTTCTTCTTTTTTCCCCATTTTTTTTCCTTTTAAAAATTTAGTACTCGTAAAAAAGAATTATTTCAATCTTGGGTAAAAGCTTCTTTTCCTAAATTTTTTTTAAAAAAAATTTGTTTCCTGGTAGATTAGAGTAAAAATTTTACACCTTTAGATTTAAATCCAAAAATTTTAAAGGGTTAAAGATTACCTAGCTAAAATAAAAACCTCTTACAAAATAGAATAAACAGTTCCCTACCCTTTGTGACGAGAAGCTCAGTGATGGGCGTGAGTTTCCTACGACGACGATGGTGTGGGGAGGCCCATGAGTGAGGTGGAGGTGACAATTGTTCCTTTGGCGACGAATCTGTATCGGATTTGAACAATCGATGAACCCCCCTTTTTCGCTAGATATGTGTGACCCACGGTTGGTTCGCTTAGCAATACACTAGCATGACAATCGCCATTGTCTCCCCAAGTGCAACGGCATAGGCGAGCTCCTCCTATGACCTCTGAATCTCACGGTGGCACGAACAGAGCAGGCTCTCCTCTGCCCAAACATCGACGACCTCCTCTACTACCTCCAATGACTACTCACTTCCTTCGCCAGCCAATGAATTTTAGAAAAATCACTTAATCACACTAAGTTTTTTTTTTTTTTCTTTAATATTTGCTAGAGTCAGACGTTGTTTGATACATAATAAATTTTGTGTAATCACAACATGTTTCAAGTGAAATCTAACAATCAAAATTTTTAATCCCATCTATGAGGTAAAGTAGGCTTCCCAATTCTCGAAAAAAGAAAAAGCACCCGGTATTTTCACTTTTTTTTTTTTTTTTTTTTTCTAAAACACGTTATAAAAAACGTTAAAACACTTGAACATTAAAAAAAAAAAAACTCAAACACATCTATCGGTTTCAGCTTCAAACCAAGGCTAGGGACCTCATCTGCAGTCAGTTTATGAAGTGATCACTGTTTCATAGTTGGTTTTATTTTTTTTTATTTTTTATTTTTTCTATGAGAATAGATTTCGGTTTTCTATAATTCTTTTAATAGTCCTAAACTGGACAATGAGTCAATGACAGTATAAATACCTTTTACTTTTCTTTTCATGTTGGAATATGGATACTTTTTTCGGTATTAAATTTCTTTATACATCAATCGATAATAATATGCTGACCTGTTTGATTTTACTGTTAAAGACTCCAAAGGAAATTTTGCATGCATTTACTTTTATTGAATGCTCACAAAATACTTTTTACAGACACCAAAATATTTTTGTAGTTATTAAAAGTTTGAAAATTTTTCTTTGAAAAAATACATATTATGAATAAAAGTAGAATAGTCTCGTAATTCTACTTATAAATTTGATGTTACAGTTTAGGGGAAAACATATTTCATAGAGTAAAATTAGCAAAATCTAAGGGGGAAAAAAAAAAAAAAAAAACCCCTGTGATTTTTATTATTGTTAATTTTTTCTAAATTCAGTTGTTGGCTTGGTTTCATTTATTTTGGATCAAAGAGCGACCCTTTAAGTAGAAAATTGCAACACCAAAGCAATAAGATCATTTTATACAATTTAAAAAAAAAAAAAAAACATTTCATTTCGACTTGAGCACAAACCAACCAACGCTAAATGGAGCTATATTTCACTTCATGCCAACTCCAGCTCAACTAATGCTCATAAGTACAAAATTGCAACACGACAGCAATAACCAGTCAATCACATAATAAGCATTTGAGGCGTTCGTGCCATTTTAACTTTCTAAGATCAAGCCAACGAATTTTGGAAGGGTTGATTTTTTAAGGGTTTGACTCTTTCTTTCTTTCTTTTTTTTTTTTTTAAAACCTGTTTGTCAAATAAGTTAGTTTCACAAATGTTGAGCTCTCCAATCAACTGCGAAATTCTCATCACTATCATCATCACTTGATGACTCCTCGTGACTCGGTCTCTCTTTGACACCCTCCTTTGAGCTTTTGCTCTGCTTGGCCGACCTAGCAGCCTTCAACTCGGCTTTTCTCTTCCTCAGGAGTTCCACCTTCTTCCTCAAAGTCCTGGCAAAATAGAAATAGTGAAATTGAAGGGCAAGACAGAGCATTGCCATTCATCATCTCTAGTGATGCATCACTACTCGATACACCATATGTGCGTCAATAAACGAGAACTATCATACGACATAAAGTGGTCCAATGCAACAATAGTATTTCTGCTTTCTATACTCACTTTTGCTCTACAGATTCAGCCTCTTCTATCATTTCCGCAGCATCATACTGCATCATAGTTGTCATAAAAATAAAAATAAAAATAAAAATAAAATCATGAGAGCTTTTCCACCGTGGATAGATGTCCTATAACAGACTAGAAGTATACGATATGTATATGTGCGGGTGTAAAGCATTACCTCCTCTTCTTCCATACGATTTTCCACCTCTTGCAAGTCCTCTTGGATCAACTTTTCAAATTCTTTGTATTCATCTCTAATCAGAATTAAACAAAATAATAATAATAATAAAAATAAGGCTATAGGGGGTCCCATGCTTGACAAGCTCGGAAAATGAAGTAATCGAGAAAAATTAAAGAAAGACTTTTGTGTTCAAAATACAGTTAGCCCATAACTTCTTAGACCAAAAAAAAAAAAAAAAAAACAACTTGCAATAGCTACGTTGGCTTGGGTAAAGATATATAAAACAGGGTTAGAAACAGCAACTAACATCATCTTCACATCCAAGGTCTATGATTTAATTCCTAAGATGAGTCTTCAGCTTGTGGCAGATGCAGACATACAAACCATTTATATCAACAGAATAAGAATGGGAACTGAACTTACTTGACGTCTGGCTTAACGGGCTTTATGCCCCTTGCAAGTAAATCGGCTTCCTTGTTATCGAAGAAGCCTTCTGGAAGAGCTCCCTTTGCTTGCTTTGCTTCTGAACCAGTAATCTTCGATGTCTGTGTGAGTTCTCTAGCAGGCTGTGCAGAACTACCAGTAGGCATTTTATATTTCTCAGTCTCCATCACTTGAACAGCGCTCCTTTCTACAATTTCAGTCAAAGTACTAAGCCAAGCACAATTCCAATTTCCAACCAAGAAGAATACTTTGATGATTCATGCCTAAACTCTTTAATACCTTCAGCTTGGATAATACCATAACATTACAAACATAAAGGTGAAACCAATTAAGTGGGATAGGCAGAGAAGAAAGTGTGATATTCAAAGTTTAAAGAAAAAAAAAAAAAAAAAAAAAAGCACACTAGGAATAAGAAAAAAGAGGAAAGATTTCGTAATCGTACTTGAATTTGACTTTTCTGTGTCACTGTTATCGAAAAAATCTGGGGGAAGCCCTGATGACGATAACTGAGGTGTCAGTGATTCTCTAGAGCGCTCGGGTCCTGATTTTTGTATCTCTTCAACATGTTCAGGATTAGATTCAGAAAACTCCTTACGGGGCTCGGCTAATCCAGCTGCAGCAGCAGCTTTGAGATTGCTTATTGCCTACACCAACATAAGCTTCTATTAGTACACTGTTTCCCACACCAAGCATCTTCCCAAAAAATGGATTCCAGCCCGCATCCCCAAAGAGTAATTGAGAGCTGAATTCGGAACAGGAAAAAAAAAAAAAGAAATATTTCTTTCTACGGACTTGTACGAGTAACGCTAATTGCCTCCCCTGCATCTTAACCATTAAACTTACTCCAAATGATTTTGTGCCATAAAGAAGCATACTGCAAAGGAAATATCAGAATCCTCCACCACCACCACGCCACTTGGCAGTTTAAACAGAGACATGTAGAAATTGGTAAAGATGCCAAAACAGATCTCATCTGTTTGCTTATCCGTGAACATCTTTTCAAGCAACAACTTAAAATGACCAACTCCTAAGAAGCAAGCAAAACACTACATATTTTCATAGCTATAGAAAACATAAGAAAGTCCTGGTGTGGTATCATAATTGTAAAATTTACTTTGAAGTCAAGAAATCACCTGACGATGTTTACGAGACACTTGATGTGCATCCCAAAGAGTGTCAGACTTCAATACGATGTCACAGACCCGACACACCAGCTGATCAGCCTCATTGTATCTGTAACGGATGTAATAGTATAAGACATTAAGATTTAAGAACAAGACAAGTCTAGTCGAGAGCAAAGAAGAAATGGAGAAATAGAAAAACTGCTGATTTTCCTTACCTTACGAGAGGAGAATTTATCCGTTTATCCTTTTTCTGGGCATTCTTCAGTTTAGCACGAAATAATGCCTTTTGAGAATCCATTCTTCCTCCCTCACTTACTACCTTTACCCAGGGTTTGTGGCTTTTTTTTTTTTTTAAGAAGAAAGAAAGAAAGAATCAAAATCCCACGAATTTCTCTAGATTTTAGTTCAAAACATAAAAGAACAAAAAACTAAGCACAAATGGCAAATGCAGGAAACTAAGTAAAGAAACAAGCAAAAGTTAGCAATATTCTCAATACCATCAAGTTTAGAAATAATAAAAATTTTGTTCTTTTCAACTCGCAAGTACGAGGTTTACCGTTTGACAAAATTAACAAACTCCGGAATCGAGCTATAATTTCGGCTGACCAAGTTACCCGTTGGCCGACGAGCAGGGACGTAGTTAGTGAAGGACTTTTTTTTTTTTGGGGGGGGGGGGGGGTTGAACTTTTCTTTTTTCAAAAAATGCCCTACCATTTTGAAGAAAATTTCATAATAGCCCCCACCCCCATCCCAAAAATTAAATTAAAAAAATGAAAATTTGTTCATAATCTCCTCTAATTATCCATTACAAAAGTATTAGCCCCACAGGTGAGGTGACCAGTGTCCTCCCCTGTTACTGTCGGGTCGGGGTTTGAGTTTACCTAGGCCTAGGGTTAGTTGTTTTCTTCTAATTTTATTTTATTTTATTTTTTAAGAAGACATGAGAAATAAATAAATAAATAATCAAAATCCCATGAATTTCTCTAACATTTCAGTTTCAAACATAAATATGAGAATCCTCACATTGAGCCTGTTTCGTCTCTTTCTAGACAGGAATATATATATATATATATATATATATATATGATCAAGAAACCATCACAATTTCTCAAAATAATCTGTCAACTCATCAACAGGAGGATTTCAAAACAATGGTAATAATACAATTGTTATTTTTGGGATTAGGATTAAAAGATAGGAGTAACAATAAATGAATATGTTCAAACTCCAATTTCCAAACACAAGCATCAGACAACAGAATAAACTCAAATAAAAAATAATAATAATAACTAAGAAAAAAGATTGGGGGTTGAAAATGGAAAGCCCACCTGAAGCGACTCTGGGCGGTGCGGTGACGGAGTGACGGCCAGCTGGGCTGAGAGAGAGAGAGAGGGGCAGAGAACAGAGAGAGAGTGGGAAAGGTAGGAATCGTTGTGATTCTCGTGAAAATGGAAACGAAATAGAGGGCTGCACAGAACCCGCCCCGCACCCGTGACCCGCACCGCCCGCCCATGCTTTGGTGGTTGGCAATTTTCATATCCTTAAACCGACAATGAGAACCGGAACCGCACCGCCCCAAAACCGCCGACCCGCCCACATGTTTATATTTTCTACTTTTTTGCACTTTCACTTTTAATGTTTTGCGATTTCTTGTAGGTTTTTAGGGATCCCCGCTACTATAGAATTTGTTGAGCAAATTTTACCGGTCAACAGAAATTTTGGGAAAATTATGTATTACTTGAAACAATAATAGTATATAGTCAATCAATTTAGTAAATTCATTTTTATATTACAAAGTTTATAACAAGTTAGGTTAGTTTATTTAAGTAATCAATTGTATCTAGATATTTATAAATTTTTAACCTCCGTTCGTTAAATTGGTTGGAGATAAAATTTTTAAGTTGGATTTTGTTGGCTTTTTAAAAACTAATTATAAATATTGTTGATTTTTCATAAAAAAACAAAAATTTGAGATAAAAAAATACAGTTTAGTTGGAATTAAACTTGAATATCAAACGGAGTCTTAGTTTATTTATCTATATTGTATTATAAGTGATCTTGTATAGAGTATTATAAGTAATCTATATTTAGTCTCTATTTATGAGAATTTCAAAAGTAACTAATTATTAATCTCTCTTTACGAGAGTATAAAATAATTTATCTTAATCAAATGGAGAGCAATTGATTGGAAGACTGAAGGAAGAGCATTGTGCCCTTCTTTTTCACTCTCCCTTCAATTATCTAACCACTTCTGAGATACCTATATTGACGATGGAGAATCAAAGAAATAGTTTTAAGATAAGTCCTAAATCTAAATTTACTTCTCTAATTAGTTCTCATATATATTTTTACTGATCGGTTTTTATTTCTTGTGTGATAACTTATTATATGTTTATATTCTTGTTAATAATTTGTCGTTAAAAGAGGTTGCTTTCATGGTATACTTTTAGTTTATTTAAGTAATCAATTGCATCTAATTGTCATGATATTTATAAATTTTTTAGTTTATTTATCTACATTATATTATAGTGATCTTGTATGAGAGTATTACAAGTAATCTTTATTTAGTCTCTTTTTATGAGAATTTCAAAAGTAACTTACCACTAGTCTCTCCTTACCAGAATTTCAGGTCAGTCTGGTTGGTTCTTTGCACCCAGTTTTGGCGTAACAGCTATATTTCGATTCATCCTATTTCTATAATTTCTCTGTGTCAAATGAAGAGCATTTGATTGGAAGAGTGAAGGAAGAACATAGTGCCTTCTTTTTCACTCTCCCTTCAATTATCCGACCACTCCTAAGATGCCTCTATTGTCGATGGAGAACCAAAGAAATAGTTTTGCTTCAAGCTAAGTCCTTAATTTATATTTACTTCTCTAGTTAGTTCTCATATATACTTTTATTAATCAATTATTATTTTTCAGGTATTATGGTGGCTCATATATCTTTTTTAAGATTAACATGGATTATATGTCTTATTTCTTGCTTCAAGTTGTTTAGTTATTTACGTATTTAACTGTGTTTTAACGGCTCATGATTTAACTTAAACTTGCTATTTAGATAGAAAAAGACATCTTGTGACTGGAATCTTTTATCCGTCATTGATTGTATCTTTTAAATACTTTCTTATCTCTCAAAAAAAAAATTTAAGAAAGTTTTTTAATTTTCAATTTCATAAACACATTTTACCCCCTAATTACAAAACAAAAATGTAAGAATCCCAGAAATCATGATGTTTTCCCAAACTTAAAGGAAGCTACAGCCACACATTGTCACTGAAGAAGAAGACATAATTAGAGAGCCCATCACCGGAGAATAAGTTGCTATCATCTTGTTTTTTAAGCTAAACTGTCCCACATGAAAACAAGAAACTAAAAATAGAATTAGGGAAATAAATGACTCCAGAAATAAAAAATGAATAAAACGAGAAATTAACTTGTTTTTTGCCTAAAAATTTAGCAAGAGTTAAACTAACTTTCCTGATTGTGAAGTTGTTATGAGACTTTTCTTTCATACTAATTGTGTTCAAGCCGAAAATATGTTTCTCTTTCAACACGATTTGATTTCCAATATGACCTCATCAGATTGGGGATGAGATATGGGGGGTATTTTGGGGATTTCAAACGATTTTGAGAATGACTTACGTCAGGATATTCAAATCCTTAGCATGCGTTTGGAACACGAGTTTGAGAAGAAATTTTTAGAATGAAATTAATTGGTTTTTTAAAAACTAGTTATAATTCTTTTTAACTTTTCAGAAAAAGACAAAAATAAACTTAAAAACTTAGATTATGAACCTAAAAATTTGTTTTGGTTCTAAACCAAACTGGTCCTTTAATGTTGTTCTACAGTTTTACAAACCTCAAGACTCAGTCTACGACTTCGGAGAAGATATAAAGCTCTACTTTGGGTTGCTTTACATTCATTGTATCACCGGATTGTCAATTGATAGCAATACAATGACTCAAACAGGTAATGTGTCTGTTAGAGAGCTTTGTCAAGAGCACATGAAGAGCTCTTCGGAGCAAGTTGATGAACTGGTCGAAGAAAAAAGTAACTGCCCCACGAGGATTCATCTTGGAAAACTGAAGAACCTATTCGAAGTTGTCTCGCCAGAAGTTATGGAAGTTGAACCTTACACAAAGGCATATCTCATGTATGTCTTTGGTAAGTGTCTCTTCTCGACAACACGACAAAGGCAGATTATGTCTATGCTTACTACCTGCCAGTTTTGTCTCTGGACGTTATTGACTCCTTTGCTTGGGGAGCTGCAGTGCTTTCCCACATGCATAAGGTCCTGGGCACAGTAAAAGAGAAAAACCAACTCACAAGTTTCTGGTTTTTCTTACGCTTTGATGGTGAATATGGTGTAAAATATAGTACAAAGGTGCTGTGAATTTTTCATAGTTACAACAGTCGTGTGCTTTTGCAGGTTTTCGTGCTGGAACATATTCCCAAGGTTGCAAAGGGTTTGCTCGAGAAGTCCAAGAAGCAGGTTGCAAATAGCTTTGCAATCTTTCTTGGGTGCATGAGAGCTTTAGATGCTGCCAAGCGGGACAACCATAATACGACCCTTGTGACAACTTATGTAAACTCCTTTCGGACATTTGATGAATCAGGGGTATTATTTTTTATTTGGTTATGTTTTCAGTCCTTTTATATTAAATTCATTTACTTAAAAAGCAACAGCACCAGAGGCACAATTCGACCAGTAAAAGGCTAGGAGCGTATCGTCGGTTGAAGGCACGAGCCAACCGATGCATACTGGAGGCGGACCAATCAATCCAGCCCATGGTCCAACTATGAGCTTTTTAACGATAACAACTTAAATATACGTTATTGGTGCTGGAATTACCACGACTGCTAACACCAGACTTACCCTCCAATGGATCTTCATTAAAGGATTTAGATTGTAATAACTCTAATTACCAAACTCGTAGAGCTTAATATTATTATTTATCGTCACTATCTTGCCATATCAGAATTGGGGTCAAAGGTTTAAGGTTTTAGGGGTTTAGTGTTTGGGGGTTTAGGGAAAGGTTTTAGCGTTTAGTGTTTGGGGGTTTTGGGTTTGAGGTTAGGGTTTTTCGATTTGGGGCTTCCAGTTTAAGGTTTCAGGTTTTAGGGTTTGAGGGTTTATGGTTTTGGGTTTAGGGTTTCCAACTTAGGGTTTTGGGTTTTGGCTATCTCCTCGAAAACGATGATTGCATCTTGCTTCTTCCATGGAGTGCATAACAATTAATCATGAAATTCTAAGTAAGTCTCAACTCATTTCTCAAGGTCATGTCGAAAACCTGCCTTGCTTCTTTCAAGCTGCCACATTTCTCGTACGTATCCATCAACGCGTTGGAGATAAAGGAACCCAGCACTAGCCAATTTCTACAATGTCGTTTTTGTCCACGTAATTTCACACACACACACATATATATATATATGACTAAAAGAGTGAAACCATAAGCAAATGATAAGCACTAGTTCAATATATTTTATATATATTGAACTAACCAAATGATAAGCAACTTCGGGCAACAATTACTAATAGTCAACTATGCTTTAAAGCACTTAAATGACAGTAAAATCATAAATATCCATTAACCACGAGTTTCCTCTTCTTTTCTACCAGTACTTGCCAGTTTAGTCAATAAAGAAAGTCAACACAATCTCCACCGACACTTGGCTCATTCAGTTGCCTTTCCTTTGCACCGGCTGCTGCTGCTGCTGCTGCTGCTAGTTTCTAACAAGTAGCAAACCATAGATTCAACATCATCCCCGAAAATACTGTATGCCTCCATCGCCTGCAGGTAGCTGAACCCCATTGAAAGCACCACCTGCACGCTGCTGCTAAGGACGGAGTTCGAGAAGCCACTCTCCCTTCCTCCTTCCACCTCCGTATCACTTCCAGATGATCCTGCTACATTAATTCAGGGTCAGTGATACAGTCTGAATTTACAAAGCAAGCATCAGAGAATTGATCAAATTCCATGAACTTTTATCTCAAATATCCGATTGCCTTCAATTTTACAACAGAAAAGCAGCTAAATGGAATGCATTTTTGAAACAAATCCTTCCCTGTAAAGTAATGTAGAGAAAACTAGATCCACAGCATATTTAACTCTCTAATCTTTGGCTGCAACGTAGCTTCAAAACATTGTTAAGGATTTATGAGCAAAACAAGAAATACTCACTAGCTCCAGAAGATGATGGCTCAGCGTTGGAAGTAGAAGACTCTCTGCAGCCAATTTGTTGCTTAAACTTATCGTCTGCAAGATACTCGGCTCGTGATGCTTCCATCACCATGCGTTCAATTTCCTTCTCAGTAAGCTCAAGATCTGAATAAAACCGGCCCTCAGCTAGAAGTGCCTGTCATAGAAGAGAGGTGGGGATATGGGTTAAAACCTTTACTATACTTAGTTAAATACTCATAAAAACTATGATGCAAAACAATCAAAGCACTTGCATTATCAATCTGCTGATCTTGTTGAGCTTTAATGGCAGCCTTGACTTGATCCTTGTCAACATTTGTCTGCAAAGCAAACCCCAACACATTGTCATGTAGAAGTCAACCAATAAAATACAGTGCCCGATCGACATTGAATAACACAGGTGGTCCTTAAGCCCCAGTATCTACTTGCCTGATACCTTTCTCAAACCCCTCACCCCAAACTAACGGAATAGCCAAAATCATGCACAAAAACATAAAGGGCAGTATAGAAATCCGCCAATAGAAATTCAAAATTACTAATAATCCCAATAAAGCAACAAGGACATCAAACAACTAGCATTCATTGACGCAGATGAGCACATCCTACTAAGATTTAATGCTTTCCAGCTACCATTCTATTAAAATCTCTCTTAAATCCACCCTTATATTTGATAAGCCATTCCATTAAAGAAAAAACACACTACCTCCTCCATACATCACCGGGAAAAAAAAAGTAAAAAAACCTAAACATAGATGGAAAGAACTATAACGTACCCCACGAAGACAACTGAACCCAAGCCCTGCACCGATGGTTAATCGTCGTGGGTCAACAAGAGAGTTGTAGTGATTTCCATGATGATAACTTAGCCGTATGGGTGGTGTGTTAGTGTTATAGCTTCCATGGAATATGTTGATAGGTTCTAAATGACCAAAAAAAAAAAAAAAAGAAACACAAAAAAACAAAGTCGGCAAAAATAGTAGAGAGCTCAAAACAGGAATGATCTGAAGTAATACAAAATCAATACCCATTGTAGAATACACCACACCTGTACTATAGGCATAAATATGAATGGGCCTGTTATACATTTCAGATAACGCTTGGATCTCCACATTATTTCCATATACCTGGCACAGAAAAACACAGTTATTCAGGTAATTTCCAGAGAAAAAAGTGGTATAAAATAAGAAAGTATTTATGCGAAAAAAATAAAGGCTACCAGACGACCAGAAATCCTCGAACTAAGACAAGAACACTGTACTGAGTAAGCTAATTAACATAAGATGGCAGGAAAACATGTTGAAAAAAGAAGTCTCTCTCTTTATCAGGCAATGAAGAAACTGCAAGGCCAGATCTTCAATCTGTTCTTGCATCTATATATTGTTGAAAAGCCATGCTGGTCTCTTTTTATTAGTCAGCTAATATCATCCTCAAGCCCATCATTTTACTTGCAAGTTCTAAACCTTCAATCATCTCACATTCAATCTTCATAAACGCAGTTTATGACCCCATACTTCCACTATTGCGCTATTGATGTTATTTAACTGGCATGCCCTACGATACCTGGTACTTTACATTACAGTACTATTGCTTTTTTTTTTTTTTTTCCTTTTTCCTTAACAGAAAGAACCATAAGACACCTAGATGCCCATAATTTAACTCTTTTAAGTTCTAAACCTCCATGCATTTCTCATAGATCAGAATCGATGGCCCCAGGTACTTAAACAAGGACAGCTAGATTATTGATTTACTTGCATAGCGTTACAATAGTTCCAGGAAATATCTGAAATGCAAATTTTGCCTCTACAATTAATTGTCTTTCGTTTTTTTGGCCTCACTCCTGAACTCTCTGTTTGACTGACACGTGAGGTATGTTACTCTGATTAAAATGCCTCCCTAGTCACCTAGTTTACTCTTGACATAGGCAATGAAGATAAGCAAAATTATCATTGACGTCAACCTTAAGAAATGAAGATCACTACCCATAGGAAGAGGGAGGGGAAAACTGTATCTGAGATGAAAAAGGAATATAAACAAATGTTTCATGCATAAATTATGTTCGAAGAAATATGAACATACATGCTTCCTCTAGAACGAACATAACTACTGCAAAACCCCATACTACTTACATCTCACGATGACATTCCCCAAGGTCAAGATTAGCAGTCGTTGCCTAATCCATCTTTACATACATTCTAAACATTTTCTTTATTTTGAGATTTATGGGTTCCATACAAGCTCCTTGTTTATTTATCTCTGTTCTGCGCCAATGGGTTGATATCCTGATTGTGGGTCCTTTTTCATTCTTACTATTTAGAACATGAAACAAATAAAAATAAACCAACAAGAGATATGGGTAAAAGGAAAGAGCTAGCTTAAGCTAAAGCTGACTTAACCAAGAAGAAAGTTCAGGAACCGCAGTGTCAAATGGAGGGAGCAATACTCCAAAATCTAATGTCCTATTCTGAATTGAGGAAAGCATTCCAGATACAGTCCTACATACCTTGTCTCTTCTTTTCCTCTTACAATAAGACATAAAGCCTTCTGTTATAAATTGTGAAAAATGGTCCCTCTCTCGCTCCTGTAGAAAAATATTTAGGTATTATAATCAAGAAATAAGCTTACTAGTTACTAATGCATCTCAAAGCAACAGACTCAAGTTAACAGGAAAATTCAAATTGCAAAGCACATGATAATATGGTAAATGTCTTCCAGAAGCCAAAAACTAGCATTACAAAAGTACAAATACAAATGAAAGTGGCACCTCAGTCACGTCAAACTAAAGTGGAACCTCAGTCACGTCAAACTACATATCAAATATTCTCATATTTGTAATAAAGCAGTGTACAATAGTTAGATAGAAACAATTAAGTTATGCAGGGGGGAAAAACAAATTAAAGTGTGCAGGAAAAAAAAACAAATTTGCTAATTGGTTAACGCCCACTGACTAGGAAACAAAACCTGACATTATTGTGTCCGAACCTAAACAAAAAGTGATGCAGAACGTGGGAAGAAATAATAATGGAAGGAGAGAAAAACAGATATAAAGTAAGAGAAGAACGGCACTTCCCAATCTAAAACATATAATTAGATTCCATTTCTCATTTCCATAAGGAAATTATATCTGAATAAATCATGTCAAAAAAGCTGAAAGATGAATGTCCTATATGTTTTTGTTAGCATTGACTATTTTGTTTTACTTGACAGCCCTTTTATTTATTGCTTAAGTTGACTAATTTGACCCACATCCAATTTCATAAAACAAGTTCAACTACAGAGCAAAGGTGATTAAGATAAGCCATGAGCATAGTCTCCAACACTCATTTAACCAGTCAAACTTTCATATTCACAACTGCATTAACCACATCGAAACCTTCTACTGAATTTCGATTGTTAAAAGGAAACACGGCAGAGCCAGTGCAGCCACATTTTGGAATTTCGTCCAGTAGCCTCATGATAAAAATGGAACAATAACCCTAAATAGGACCAAATGGATATTTTTTTTGGTCCTCTTTTTTTCAATTGAAAATTGTTAACTATAGAGTGTCAGGAAAACAATAAAAGCTGCTGCATCACATTCATATATCAACTAAGATCAACATACGGAGAATTTTTTTGTTGCAGTTCCTGTTATGAGCCAAAAAAAAAAAAAAACACCAATATAAGTATCACATAATAAATCATACCATATAATCAATACACAGTTGTCTGGTCAAATCGTAAGCTTCAGAATCCCCATAAACTTGATCAGCAACAGCACGAAAGAGACAATTCCCATCCTCCAGCATTTTTTTCACTTCCAAACCTTTTGCACGTCTTATATCAATTTCGAATTGACGCTCTCTTTCCTGAAACAAATGAATAAATGGTGACCTTACAATACATTCTGAAATAACCAACAGCTAGAACATGATGACATTAACTCCACAGAGGGGGAGAGTATATAAAATTCAACCCAGGAGTAGATCATATGGAAATAGAGCTTTTGAGTTGAAATCGAAAGAAAAACAATACGATCATGAATCCCACATGTCAAGAAAACAGATGCAAGCAGATTAAAAGAAAAAGTGGATTAAACCAGAACACTCGAAATGTTATTGGTGAAGGAAAAACAATCATGAAATTTAATTTTCAAGATAATGTTAATTAAAGATATCTAAGCTACAAAAAAACTGGTAAGATCACCCCTTTAAAGAACAATCTTATATAAAACGGTCAAGAAAAAACTGTCTACTAGAGATAAAGTAGTTCTGAGGCTTTATGCTCATAAATGCAAAGCAGAAAAAAAAATCTTGACACGTGATTTTAAAAAGAAAAAACAAAAACAAAAACAAAAACAAAAACAGAACAGAACAAAACAAAACAAAACAAAACAAAACAAAACAAAAAACCAAAAGCAGTCATGTTCTCATAACACAAAAAAGTAGGAAACTTACAACATCATCATAAGAAGACACAAAGCATGGATTTTGTTCATCGGCACTATTATACCCCTCATTTTCACCATGAGACCTGGGAGAAGAAGGCCGTGATCCAGTGGGTGAGGTCCTAGTTGCAACAATAGGCCACGAACTTGGCCTTCTAGCTGGTCCAATCTGTGTCGCATGTGAACTTCCAGAGAAAAATCTCCTTGCATTTGAGTTTGATGAAGGTTTTGGAGGTGGAACAGGAGGAGGTGGTGGCAGTGACTTCCCACTGGCATTCTGTGATGAATCCCCACTTATGTTTTCATTTTCAACCGCCCCCCTCTCTGAAATTCTCAATCCACTCAAAACTTTCATCGCTTCCCCTGGACTAACAACATCAACATTAAAAACTCTCTCACTATTAGCCATCTCATCAGTCGAAGTATCAATCTGTTCAGTGTGACGGCTTAGATCATCTCCCTTCACCGCCTTACTATTGCTACTCAAAGAACTCTCAGTAACCTCATCCACAGCAGCTTGTTCCTGGACCTCCTCTCCACTTTCTTCATCTTTCACAGCTTGAACAACCTGAGGAACATTAACCTGCGGCTCAGCCCGAACCGAGGAAGACCCAGATCGGCCGGAATTTGAAGAAGAAGTGCTGGAGGAACCTCGCTGAACCAAAATCCGCGTCATTGCTTTCGATGATGATTATTATCGTCAAGCAGAAACTCCAATGTCCGAAATCTAGCAGAATAAACCCCCCAAACTTACAGACCGAAATGCCTAATCATAGGTTTGTCTCGCATTCTGGCCTTGGGCACTGTCAGGCCAATCCCTTTGCTGAAAGATTTCTTCCTTCCAAGCGCCTTGTGCTCCTCGCAAAACGCTCTCTGCATTCCCCCAACAATTCGCATGAGACGCAGACCTCCAACTTTAAACAATAAAAGCCTCTAAGGGATTCGAATATACCGAAAAATTGCAAAAGATCCCTTCAGATTTCCAAGCTGCAATCAAAACCCCATATTTCCACCAAAATCAACCCCAAAAAAAATAATAATAAATAAATAAATAAGAAAAAGAACCCAAACAAGAAAGGAGAGCAAAACTTTCTCTGCTAATCCCCATTAGCCAATCGAATTCCTAACAGCTCGTTTCGTTGGAGGGACAAGTGATGAGAGGATGAGGGATTTTGGAAGCTATCGTTGTCTAGAAGGAGAGAAAATATTGGGGTAAGGATTTCAAATCCTTCAAAGAAACCCAATTTTAATCTTTACCCAGTACGGAGAGAGGAGAGTAAAGAGATTCCACACCAAACGAGAAAATTCCTCCCATTCCTCTCCATTTTCCACACCTACTTATATACCTTCCCTCCCTTCCTTCCAATTTTCTTCCCTCCCACCCCACACAGCCAAAAGGGGAAAATGCAACATGATCAGGAAAAGAAAATCTTCAAGATATATATTGCTGATAAATCAAATCGACTTTAGTACGTAAGCTTGAATTTTCTGGGCAAACCAAACATCACAAAACGAGCCCAAAAAAAAAAAAGAAAAAGAAAAAAGAAAAAAGAAAATAAAAGGAAAAAACACGCATTACTCTTCTCCTAACATTAATTTCTCAGCAACCAAACAAGAATCCAATCATATTTTTAAATCAACCCCAGAGAGACCCAAAAGGCAAATCCAAAACCCTAGAGTTGACTCAGAACGAGTTGGGCGACTCACCGAGAAGTAGATAATAAAGATTCTCACAAGCCTCGATCCGCGAAGCCTCAGAGAAATCGAACCAAGAAAGGACTAATCCAAACAATTTTCCCGAGAAAAACAAGATAAATTTAGTTTCTTTTTGGTTTTTTTTTTTTTTTTCCCTCTGGGTTTCAATTTTTGCGAAGGAAGCACCTGAAAAGAAAGAAGAAGGAAAAAAACTTGGGGAGAAAGGAGAGTATTTTAGAGAGAGAGAGAGAGAGTGAGGAAGGAGAAGGAGAAGAAGGAAAAGAAAAATGGGAGGCCGGGTTAAAAAGGAAGGGCCCGGACGGCCACGTGACGTGGAAGTTCACAAGCGACGTCTGGTTCACACGTGGCAAGCCAGAGACGGGTGGTCGCACGTGGGAAGGGGGATTGGTCCACTGAGACCCATAGAGTGGAAGGAAGCGAGTGGAGAAGCATGGCGCGTGACCAGTCGTACTCGAGAATTTTATTGTTTTCTCAGTCCGTGACTGTCTCACAAATAACTCACTGTTTTTTTTTTTTTTTTTTTTTTTTTGTCGTCTGTTTTTAATTAAAATTATAATAAAAAAATTAAGTGATGGCTAATTTAAAACTTAAAGGTGATGCAATAAAGGTTTTAAAAATTTAAGTGATAAAATAAAAATGATGATGTTAAAGTTTAAGAGTATAAATGAAAATCTTTTTTTCTTTTGGCTAGTTTGTTTTTGTAGGTATTTTGAGAAGAAATGAAATTTTAATTTTTGGGTTCCAATGTCATTTTTGTTTGATTTGCAAAAGAGTTTAGATGTGCAATTAAAGTCTTATTCTGAAAAATATATATTTTCTGAAATGGTATTTGGATATTGTTAAAAATAATCATTTCTCAAAAAAAAAAAAAAAGAAGGGGGTTCTCTAACATATCTAAATAAAACCTTAATATTAAAAATAGGATATAGGATGAGATTTGTTCCTCTTTTAAATATGAGTACACAGAAATAATAATAATCTTTTTAATTATAGATGAAACAAAACAAATGACCACATTTGAAAACTTAAGTAAAAGAGAAATAAACTTTTAATCTAGAGATTCTATTGTACAATACAAGGCCAGAAAAGGTGTGAAACGAGCCAAGTGTCATCTTGAAAATAGGATCAAAATTTTCATTTTCAAACCAGAATGAAATAAGAATGGATAGGAAACTTTTGCAGCCAAACATGTTTTCAAGTCACATGCGAAACAAATGGGCACTAATGTGCAAAACCGACAAAACAAATAAGAGTTTTTTTTTTTTTTTTTTTTTTTTTTTTTTTTTTTTTTTTTAAGAGCAATATTTTGGTACTGCAACAATTTCGATCTTCCTGATGCAATATCGGCCAAGGTTATTATAAAGAAAATTAAAACTCTTTAATAAGTTGTTGTCTTCAACTTAAAGTACTAAAAACTGTCTTTACTTTTGCTAACAGTGCATCGATGCCCTAATAGGCATGAATTTCGATTACAATTCTACTTCCACCATTTTGATGACTATTTTTCATGAATTTCTTCAATATCCACATCATACTCATATGTTGCCGGATATGGTATATAAATTCATTTGCATCTTTATATTAATCGAACCTTTTTGAGTTTTTATACACATGGTAAACCAATATTTTTATATTTTATTAGGTTATAAATCATTTTCATTGCTTAGTTGATTAAGAAATGTATTTATAAATTATGTTCATTATCCCTAGTGTATTCCAATAATCGGCATTCACAAACAGAATCGGAAACATACGACCATTCATATTTTAAAAAAAAATTATAGTAGAATATTTTAACAAGATATTTCGGTGATCGATGCCGGTCATCAAAGTCGAAGACCAATATTTTCAGTGGTTAATACTGATCCTGATGACGTCTGGTAATTTTTTTTATGAAATATTACTCATTCTCAAAACATATTACACTCTCTACAAGGTTCAGTATCCCAGTCATTTTGATTCTTTTTCATCGAGTTGCTTTTTTAACAACTAAAACAGTACCTATGCCACATTTTTTTTTTAAATAATTATTTTCTAACTCCAGATTAGACATTATTTTCTTATTCCAGAATAGGCATCATAATCTCTCAGATTATAAATGCACATACCCTTGCATGTGGAGAGTGAAATTTAACCGTTCAGTTTTCATCCAACGGTCACAAGTTACTTGTCGGATGCAATTCGCCAATTTTGAAGGGGCGGACTTGAGCCCATCCATACATATATCTGTATATATACGTGACAACATGGCACCTTTTACTCCTCTCCAACCCATACTGGAACTCAATCAGAAGAAGCACTCAAAATCGAACTAAGAACTGAGTTTTGGACATAAATTTTACCAATGTCGTCATTATAGTTCTATAGCCATATTTAATTCCGCAACATACCGATGTGACGATATCCCTAATAAATAATATTGATTATTCTTGTGTCTAGTGTACATAATCTTATTTCCTATATAATTTCTGGCCCACGAAATGTATTACAATGTCAATAATTATCATTTTCATGAATCTTTGTTGTTGTATCAATCTACAAGATTGATTATTTTTCAGCAACTAATAAGGTTTATTTAATATAGACCATGTTCGTATTGCACTTTCTTTCAGGCTGCTGAACCATTTCCAATACAATTTTTTTACTTGACACATATTTAATACCATAGATCTTCGTCTTAATCCTCATTCCAAATCTCATTCATACTAAAACGTTGCCTTAATCAATTAATTGATGAACATTTCTCGGACCCAATGGTTTTTACAATTTAAAATATACATGGAGCTGCTAAACAATGCTCTAGCACTTTCTTCGCAAATTAAAGGAAAAAAAAATAAAAAAAATAAAAAAGAACTTTGGCCACGGACAGTTACTCTTTCCACAACGGAATGGTACTCCATCGCCTACATTCCGCTACATTATCATTACCATCCACAATGTTTGACTCAAAACAATTAAAAATGAAACTATAATTCCATTTAAGTCCCTGATAAACCTTTATATTTCCACAAGTTTAGATAAATGTACAATAATCTATTTTAAGTTTTCTCTTTACCAAAAACTGATTAAAAATAAGGGTGCGCATGGATCGGATTAGTCAGATTAATTAGTACTCAATCCATGTCCTCGGATCAGAGAATCTCATATCAGTTATTAATCTATGAGTGTCCCAATCTAGTCCAATTCAGTCTGTAAATATCAAATTACATTGATTGGATTCATGAATTCTACCAATAGACTTAGATACTAAAAATAAAACCTAAAATAGTTTAATAAAACAACAAGTGAATCAAATTTAACTCCAAGACAATAAACTATATTGTAGCATTTAATGATACAGTTGGTGAATATGACGATCCAAATTTACTAATGAGATGAAATTATATTATAAGCTCATTGGTACAAGGTGGCGTCCACGTAACTGAATTTGAAAGGACTTAGTTTCAATTATGATTTTATGGCTAAAGTTAAAAAGTTTTGGTGCTTTGTTTAATTACAGACTTTGTGGTTTATATATTAATGTGTGTGACATATGAATGACTTTTTGGTTTTTATTTTTTATTTTTTATGTTTGTATTAAGTATGTGGCGCATAAATGCACGGTTTTTACAATCATAAAATGTGATGCATGAATGTACAAGCTTTACTTGCTTAGTTTTTAGTGTTGAATTAGTCTTTTGGTTTTCCTAGCATGAAGGGTTCATGCCTGTTTAAGGCCGAATTTTAAGATCAATAGAGGATAACTTTTGATGAAAAAACATTATAAAATTTGTAATATCTTGGGATATTACAAGTTTGTTTGAATTTGAGTTTATGTATCATTAAGGCGGTGATTACTGTATCCCTAGTGTGGTGAGCTCTATACTATCTTTGGGATTTTTTTTTTTTTTTTTGAGTGGTGGTAATAATCTGTATCCACGAAAAAAGTTCTGCCTTTATTTTCATTTTTCAGATTCCAATAAAAAAAATCAGCCAATTTGCAAGTCCAACGTATGATCCAGTATCATTCCAGTCCATGACAACACATGATAAACGTCAATTAAACTTAAAGGGGAAAAAAAATAAAAGTAAGTTATGTTTGGACCTGACAAATTCATGAGAAATTAGGCAAATACATGTTCAAACTTCAACTTATATATAGATATGTACTTATTTAAAAAAAAAAAAGGAAAAAAACACACACACACATATATATATATATACACACACGTATAAAGAAGTATAAATACTATTCGGATTTATGTACCAGATGAATAGATCAGAAATTAGGCAAATACATGTTCAAACTTTTAACTTTTTTATTTTTAAAACAAAAACTTAGGAAAAACTTATATATACACGTATATAGAAATATATGTAATATTCGGATTCTCGATGTCACACATACAAAAATTTATATTTATATATATAAGATTTGGATTAACAGATAATACAAATTAGAAAATCCTCAATTTGTAATCCAATTTTTAATGTCCAGATTGTGATTTTTCATTACAAATTATGTCATTATCTCAATCCAGTCCAATCTGATTAGATTAGATTTAGTGGATTCACAATGTTATTGAACACCCCTAAATATCAAACTAAATATCATAAAATCTTCTTACAGGACTTTATTGTTAGAGAAGCTGAAACATGTGGCACGTGTGAGAAGTTTGAAAACTTAAAGAAGAACTCTAGCATGGTTCTATATTTGTTTATGTTTATAAACTAGATAGCTGGTGCTTGTGAAATAGATAATCAAAGTAGAGAAAAAAAAAAAAAATACATATATTCACGTGATAGATGACTGAATTATCATGTAAGGATGATGATTGGATTGTCATGTACAGTTCAGGAATAAAATGAAAGCACTGTTGTAATGAATTTATCTTTTTAAAATATAGTATAGATGTAAAAAATAGACCAGAAAAATGCACGAACAAAAGCATCAAAAGTGCAATAAGACAATAATCAAGGACATTTTATTGTCATTTAGCAATAATATACAAAGCATCAACCAGACCCAGTTAACTGACACACAATGCACAAGCAAATATAGAGACACAATATTTACACACACACACGCGCGTATATATTTTTAACAGAATTAAACTCCTTCAAGACCCTTGTGTACTGGTGTTTCTGCTTGGTCTTTCGTTTTCTTTTGCCACATTAAACAAAGTGTTTAATCAGAAGTTCTTTTAAGTGAGAAAGCAGAAATCGCAACCAGAGTTAAAAGAAACACTGTTACGACAAAGGAAACAACCACACCACCAGTGACTTGCTGGCAAAAGTTGGTGTATTGCAGACAGACGACCAACCAATTGGCGTCGTCACTCCCGTTATGCGCCAAGTACATGATTGCAGTCGCCGCTGCAGTGGCGGATACGATGAGAGCAATCATCACCTACAAAATGCGTTTGGTTTTCCCATTGATGATTAAATTTTTAAATTAAAATTAGTTAAATTTTCAAAAATTATTTATAATTTTTGTTAATATTTTAAAAAAAAAATAAAAATTAAGATAAAAAATTTAAGTTAAAAGATGTCAACTAAACAGAAAGGAAACAAAACAATATTTAAAGGCCTATATATCTTTATCTATTATTATTTAAATTGCTCATGTGTGAAATGACAATTTGAAAACTTTTATTCCTAGAATGACTTCAGAATAATCTGGAACTACTTTTTTTTTTTTTTTAATACCGAGGGATTAAGTGGGTCCTTCACTTTTTTTTTCTACCGAGGGATTAAATGAGTCCTCAACTGTAAAAAAAAAAATAAAAACAAAAATAAAAATAATGTCATTTTGTCAATTCAATTTTTTATTTATTCGGTAAATAATTTGTTCACTCCTAATAAATATAATCGTATTTAGTTGTACATATGTTATTTAATGTAAAAAAATTTGTTTACTATTAATAAAAAGCCTAAATATGCTATTTATTTATTACACTCATAAAAATACTTTTTTATTTGACTTGTTTCGGAAAAATATATATTTTTCAATTTCTATATAGCTTCCATAGATATACTATTTATCTATATTTTTTTTTTCCCATGAAAATAGATATGACAATGACCTTAATAAATCTTCAAATGGAAGGAACTAAAGGGCAAAGTTTGTGTGTATGGGCATGCGTTTGTGACTAATTTCTAGACTGATATATATGTGCAAAGACAACTTAAAAGAAAGGATAGAAACAAATTCAAGACTTCGTAAGGAAACCAAATAGTCAAGTAGGATCTTTTAGGGCCTGTTTGGTGTACAAGTTGAGTTGAAATTTTTAAGTTTGAATAGTAATTTTTGTTGACTTTTTTAAAAAAGACAAAAAACTTTTTTAGAAAAAACAAAAAACATGATGAAAAAAATACAGTTTAGTTTGAGTGGAGATGGAGAACCAAACTCCCCCTTATTTTGTATTATCGGTTTGTTAGATTAAATGGTCTGATACAGTATTCAAGAGTTTTATATTGTGTATTATAAATTTTTTAGGTACCAATAAAAATTTAATCTAATAGTTGAAAAAAACAATTTCTACTAGTAGTGCGCAGAAAGATGACGTACTGCCCTAAGAAGTATACTGACAAATTAAAATTGAAAATAAATAGTAGTTCTAGTTAGTTACCGAATCTAAGATGATAAGGAGAAGCCTTGGTCCAACTTTATGAGGACGAGCAATGCATACAAAAGAGAAGGCCAAGGAGAAAACGAGATAGACTCCAACGACTGCATCTGCAATCACCAAGAACCTGCATGTACATCAACTACTTGAAATTAATCAAACCTTTTTTATTTTTTTTTTTCTCTCTCTCAATTTGGTTCAAGGATGAAGATTCAGATTCGAGACCTCAACTTTGAATTAGGTGCAAAGTTATCACTAGATCAAACCTATAATATGGTTACATAATAAATTTGATTTTATGTTGGTCAATCATGTGCACAATGCGTTGCCACAAAATTTTTTTTTTTTTGGGGTTTATGAGTTCAACTAATCTGAATTTGCTCTCAATTCCATTTACTTAGCAGATTCTTATTGCCACAAAAAAGTTCCATATCTAAAAACTAAAATAAAATTAAAAAATATATATATAGTAATGGTGTATATGCATTTTAGCACACATACACCAATATGTGGAAGCAAATTTATATATATATATACAAAATAGGCATATATAAGCATGCATACGTCAAAGTTGGAACATCAGTGTATTGAACGTGAAACTGCAGGAACTGCGTGAAGAACGGAAGAATCTCCTCCGCCTTCCCCACGGCGGAAGAAGCAGATAAGGCTGCTGATGCAGCACCTAGCCTAAGAACAAAGTCAACTATCGCCATGCCTTTTTTCCACCCTACTCTCCTAAGCAGGGCGAATTTTTTTGTGGTGGCCACAGCGGTGGGAGGAGGAGAAGCGTCGACGGGAGATTTTCCTTTGGACTCGGACTTGGGAATGAGAACCGCTGCATCATCACTTTGTTTTGACTCCATTAGTATATGCCAAACAAAGAACAGAGGAAATGGGAAAAAGGTTGAGAGAGTTTCCTAGGAAGAGGATATTTTGGGATTGCTTTGGTGTTGGAATAGTTTGAGAAATGGACTATTTTTTATACGAATTTTGGGGATCATAGATTCAGTATTCTCTATTGGAGTTGTTGTGACTTGCTCCACTTTCTGCATGGTTAATGCTTTACTTGGTTTAGTTTATTTACTCAAAAATCACATTTTAAGCTCAACACCAATCACTTATGAGCTTAAAATTATGCTTGCTGACTTAATCTTGCACTGTTTCTATAAAAATAGTCGGTCTTGGGATTCCTGAACTATCACAAGGTACTATCAAGAAATGAGTAATGGTTCTTTTTATATTTTTGCATTTTTCTACAAAAAAACATCCTTGGTTCTATGTACTCCACCTAACCAATTATACAACTAACATGCGAGCAATAATGTAGAGGTTGATGCCAAAATGAAAATTCCAATAGAAATCGATGGAAGAAGATAAATAAAAGCTACGAATTTTTAACAAGTGTTTAGAATTACAATCCTTAAAAGAGCTTAAAAGGTCAAAATGATTTTAAAATTTTTTAATAAGCAAAATTAAATGTTAGAATGGAGTTTATATTGTTGTATTGAAACTCAATTACAAGTTTCAAAGTTAATTAAAGCTCCAAATGAAGAGCTAAAGCTCCATTAATATAACATCCAAACACATAAGGAAGCAACTTTTTGATCCAGAAAGCCGAAAACTATCTTCACAAAAAAATAATAATAAAAAATAAGGGAAACAAGAAACACTCATGAAACTCGTAAAGATTTCCATTAAGTATGCATTGGGATCAAAGTTGAGTTGGTGCTTACATTCATTGTATTAAGCTTGGAAACAAGAAACATTTGGCACATCATAAGGGAAGTTTATTTTCAACACTGGATCAGTGTAAATAAAAAATAATAGTAACTGTGGTATATAATACAAAAGAAAATACGTTTTTTTGCAAAAACAATTGTCACCAACACCCACCCTTCAAAAGGATTTCATATGCAAAAAGACAGCTTGTTCCTCTTCTACTTTACAAGCCTCATTAAGAACAGCTAGATCCTTTATTAAACACATCTCGATATCCCCAAGGGAAAACGAATTGAATTTCAAAGGAGAAAAAGAGAAAAAAAAAAATCAACCTCCGGTTATCTTTTCCTATATGTCTTTGAACAACCTAATTTTAAAGGTGAATCTTTCGACCAATGTCAGACGGAACAACGTGCTTAAAATGGCAATAGACTGCTTCTTCATGGCCGCAATCTCCATCCACGCTCAGCAAGTGCTTCATGCACCTTAGAGGCTGCTTCTGCAGTGTCATTAAGCGGAGGATAACTCCAGCTTTCCGATATCTGGAAACGGAATAAAAAAGAAACAGTCAAAAGAGTAAGATAAGTTGGAAACAAAGATAAGCATTGGTAATATATCAGTATCCCATTCTGATTTCTTCTTCAAATGAACGCATCATATTATCAATATTTAGAGAGTTAATCACACAAATCGTTAAGTTACTCACATCTTCAGAGCCTGTAAATGGCCGAACCACTCCTCTATTCCTCAGAGATTTATGGAAGTCGGAGAGTTTCCATCTACAATACTCGGAGCCCATTACATAAACAGGTTTCCTGCAAAAAGAGAATTACCATTTGAAGGAAGGAAAGAACAAACAGAACAAATAATTGAAGCCGAGAAATTACATAGTAGTATTTGTTAATCATACCCAGTGCTGCAAACTTCACTTATCGTACTGATGGAATCTGCTGTGACAACAAAAGCATCGGCCCAAGCTAGATGGCCCATGTGTGGGTTTGGTTCTGAAAATCATAATGTTGTTACTGGTTAGAAAATTTCCTGCTACGCTTTTCCTAGATAAACTTATGTAAATCAACAGTAGTTACCTTCACCACGCCAAATAAAAACTTTTGGATTATCTCCAAGTTCCTTCGCAATAATATTTGAGACCTGTTGATGAAAGCACCAGCCACCATATTATATAAGGAGGAATGAACTTAGAAAAGAATAATTTGTATGAAAACCGAGCATGGCAAACCTTTTCAGGAGTTCGATCAGAGAAACATATTCTAATGCTGCCACAGCTAACAAGAACACTAAGCAAACTGGATGTCAAATTCTTTGCAAGGTCGGCACCATAGCGACAGCAGCCTATGGAGGAAAAAAGAAAATGGAGCATATATTGACATCATAGAAATACATTAATTGGATCAAGAACAGTGAACACAAGTAATAAAGGGAAAGAGAACATTGCATCAAATATTCCGCAAACCCTACTTGATCGGAAATTCTGATGTGTTGTGACTCTTAAATACTTCACAGTCAGAAATATCTTAGATGTTTCCAAGATGTATTTTACCAGGACATTTAGCGACTTTGATTTGAGATTTTCAATCAGACACCTTTCAAATCCCAAAGAGAAACCTATGATATATTTCATAGCTAATGATTTTCGATATAATAAATAGCAGATATTTGGGAATGAAAGTTAACAACTGCATTTTATTTACATGGTCTGGAGCTAATTACCTTATGCATGAGTCAATCCCACTATTTCATCCTAATAATGCAGATTTACTATTTCATCCAAATAATGCTAACAACTATAATCTTGAGTCCCTTCCTGAAACAAGATATCCTTCTTTTTTATGTTCGTTATAATCCCTTCTCCGCCATTTTTTTCTTTTCCTCTCTCTTTGGTAGGAAGTGAGACAAATGGCTTGTAGCACATGAAGTTAGGAAAATACGAATGCTAAAATAAAATATCGATTACGATTGTCCATAGCATTCCTTCTCTCTCCTGTCACTGGCATTATAATGGCCTTCATTCTAGTACCTCAGTCATGCGTAGTTTAACAAAGCCAAAGTTCCATATAAGAAATGACAAACTACTTTGCCAACACCAACATAGGACTAACCATTTTATTGAATTTTCCACTGAAAATACACTTCTAAGAATTTTCAGGTGATGACTGATAGGATTTGGATCAATTGTTAGTTCGTTAGTAGTATAACCAATCAGTGAGGTTTGTTAGTAGTCAGTTTTGTATAAAAGGGGGATGGGGTAGAAAGTAAGGGCATGGGCTGATTAGTGGGAAATTTGGGGAAACCCTTGGAAGAGCTAGCAGGCCTCTCGAATGTCCCTAAATCTATCTTTGCAATTGCGTTTCATTCTTGTTTTCAGTAATAATTCCCTCCATTACTCTCTTGAGTATTCTTGGTTCTTATCGATGACTTCTCTAAGCTCCTCGAAATTCAAACCAAGAACAGGGCCATACCTAAGGCCTAAAGAATTTGTAGGCTACTTAGTCAAACCTAAAGCCACATCGAAAAACAGTAATATTACGGCCTGCTAATATCATGATATGGCTACAGTAGATTGATTCACCTCAATGCTATTTCAATGTTTTTAAAAATGTTGAAAACCAAAAATTAACAAACATGCCAGTCTCAAAAATGGTAATATATAATGTTGGCCACTAATATATTTTACTGCTATCAATTGAGGCAAAATAAGCCAAAACAAGTTTCACGAACTACTAAACTGCATTCATGTCAGTTAAAGAACAAGCTTTGTATAAGAAACCATTGAAACATTTGGATATGGCAATTAGTCAATCTGAGTAACACATGAAGCAAAAAAATTACGGACTCAACACAGCATTGTCCACGCTAAGTTGCTAACAAAAACTTAAACATAAAATATTAAGAATTAGATATAAGAGAGAGAGAAAGAAAGAGAGGGAGAGCAGGGATTTCGATTCTTAAAATTATGATTAAAACAATAAAGGAAAAAACTGCTGAAACCTTTATACTAATCTTCTTTATGCATCAAACAATAAAAGATAAAGGGTAAAACGAAAGATTACCTGTAGGCCCACCAATATTGACGACCAGTAAGGGCTTCGGCAAAGGTGCAAACTCCTCATGCCATTCCCTAGCTGCACTGCGAAGTGCCGCAGAATCAATTTGATGCAAAGCTCCCACTGTGAGGACCTGATTATAAATACTATCATCAACTATCTGATCGAAGAAAGTCCCTTAATATTGTCCAAAGTAAATAGAAGTCAAAATTTATAACATTTTTAACTTTGCTAGCATGAAACGTACCACATGCTTGTCAGGAGGTTCATGTGGAGTTATCCACTTCCGAAGAAATCGAGGAATCTGCTCCTGTGCTTGAGGGGTCAAAGGATAATAATCATGACGAGGAGTAATGACCAAATCAAAGCGATTCAATTGTTTCCTTGGATGTTGTATCTACAAAATATATACAAACAATGTCACAATCTAGAATTTAACTCTATCAGAAATTGAGAATCCAATACTTCCACATGTTTCAAAGTTAATTGTGCGCTCATGCTCTGTCTGCATCTTAAGGCAGATGTTCGCAAACCAAAAGAATTCCCAATTTTCACAGCCAGCTTAATCCAACAGGTACATATTTATTTCGCGCAACTAAAGTTATAGACATACTCAACCCAGATTAAATTCGATGGATAAATTATCCGAAACATAGTTTAAATTGATCAGGGTAAATTGCTCATTTAGTGCTTAAACTTTTAACATTGTCCAACTTTGATCCCTTAACCTTTTTTTTTTTTTTTTTTTTTGTAGCTGGAATGGCCTTAAACTGTTAAAATGTTTCTACAATAGTCATTTCCATTAATTTTTGGATGAAATCTGTTAGTAATTTGGTCAAAAAGTGGTGCTAACTACAAATTCCGTCTGAAAATTAACGAAAAGGACCACTGTAACAATGTTTTTAATAGTTTACGGTCATTTCAGCTACAAAAAAAAGAACTGAGAATATCCCTGAACTAATAAAAAGTTGCTACAATAGTCATATCCGTTAATTTTTAGCTTGCGCTTAGAAAAAAGACTTGCAATGGAACTTTTAGGTTGGAGTTGATCGATTTTTCAAAAACTAGTTATAATTTTTGTTGACTTTTCAGAAAAAAAACAAAAACTGAGATGAAAAACTAAGGTTCAAACCTAAATTCCAAAGAAGCCCTTAGAATCTATTTGTAATTTGATCAAAAAATGATGCTAACACTATCATAGCAACATTTTAATAGTTTAGGGGCATTCCAGCTACGAAAAAAAAACTCAGGGACTAAAGTTGCACAAAATTAAAAGTTCAAGGATCAACCTAGTAATTTACCCAATTGATTAAAATAACAATTAAAAGTTACAGATAAATGTCAACGAAAAAAGTACATGGAGACAATGAGAAGTGATTTTTCTTAATTCTTCGTGCATAAACTTTGAATGATTGCTAGGCGTTAGTTTTAGAAAATATATTGTGAGCCTTATTCCAGGTGAACATACTTGGAGTGGGGATGATGTTGGATGGAGTTTACATGGAGAAGAGAACTTGGGTGAACACCCTGTTTTCAGTGATTGTAAGCTACAGCCCAAAAAGATTTTGATTAGGGAAACCATAGGAGCAGTTGTATACCTCCAACTTAAATGGCAGCTGAGGCAGAGAGAGAGAGAGAGAGAGAGAGAGAGAGAGAACAGGTTAAAAGGATAACGATGTTCGATGTGATTCTAATCTATAAGGCATGCAGGAAAGTTTGGATCTTTCACTGTATATTTTCGTGGCCTGAATTTCCGAAGTTGTTATTGGATAATTAGGAGTTAGTTCATACAGGGTCACTGACTTAATTGGAAAATCTTTATCACATTAGCATTGCCAATTTGTAAGAAGCATAAACAAAACCTTATGAAGAAGCACTCAAGTAGTAAATTGGTCAGCATTGACAATTTGTAAAAAGCATAAACGAGACCTTGGAAAGAACCACTCAAGTGGTAAATTGGTGCATTTATTAGGAGAATATAAAAAAAAAATTTTTTTGAAGAAGCTGAAAGTTTTTAAGGAAAAAGGACACACTTGTGAGAACTTCATTAGAGCAGTTGAAAGAGTAACATCTTTTTTGCCCCTCTATTGAATTATTACGTTGCTTTCAATATTTGCGTTTATACACATGTTTTGGAACTAATAACTGACCATCTATCAGGTCCTGCAATACACAACTGCATAATAAACACTTATGTACCAAGGGAAGTTTGCCGACGAAAATCTAAATCGCTCATCAGAAGACAATTCATAAATCATGCACCGAAGCCTGAAACATTTAACTTAGTGCTACCAAAGGTTAAAAGTATTGCTTCAGCAACAAACCTGGATAACAAAAACATTTTCAGATGCTAAGCGTTTTATGGAACTTGCAATAGAAATGGTATCCCTGCCAGAAGCAACCACCAATAGAGGCCCATCCCTGTAAAAGGAAACGTAACCAATTAGAAACATTCTTAAACGTAATCAAAGAAAGGGGAAAGAATTTCAGAGCATAAAAAGATCAGAATAATCTCTCTTACATTTAAAACTTATATGTTTCAAAATATTTTACTAAAAATGACCTTTTCCTCTTAGAATGACAGTAGTATTTGATTGTTCCTATCTATGGAAAGAAGTGATAAATATATTGTAGGCACTGTTTTCTGAAACTACTACATCAGCCAAGCAAATAGAACAGTTCTAAAAAGCATCTTTAGAGAAATATTTTACTTTTCCGAAGTCTCACGAGCCATGTTAACAATTTGCTTCAAATCAGCTTCTAAAATAGATGATAACCCTCCATTGCTACCGTTTTCTGAAGGTATAGACGTAACTCTATGGCCTTGGGATTTTAACAGAAGTCTTGAGTAACCACATATCTGCCTAATGATGTACTCTAATTTTTTATGAAATGAAACCGGAAGCCAGTGGAGCCACTCATTTATTCCTCCTTTCGGTCTTGTTACCCTCTGCATGTGAAGTGAATAAAAAAATTAGCAAATTGATATACCAAGTACCAACACACAGATAACTACGCATAAACAATTACTCTCAAGCCGTTACAAAAAGAAATTAAATGTCCAAAAGCTAAATAGCTATAAAATTGCAGTCTGAAAAACTGCAACCATATAAGAAAATAATTTGCAATCTACGAAAAAATCTCAAAGGGAAAATAAAAATAGACAGCAAGCTCGACTTACTAGTGGCTAGTGCTTGTTGCATTCTAAAGAACATATGGATACACTTACCAATTTTTATTTCTTCTGGAAAAATATTATTAACATACCAAAACAATCTACTATAAACTCATTATAATTGCTTCAGTACCGCTAGTTCATTCGATCGAATCGTAGAAATCTACCGGTATTGAATGGTTGTACTATATTTGTGTACAGGTCATGTTTGAGAAACAGCAGCTCAGAGAAAAATAATTTGACTTTTAAGGCGACATCATGAAAGACAAAGCAAGATTAGAGTATTGTCTCAGTAACAAATGAAATTTCCACCAATTTTAATCGTTAACAAACAAACACAAACGTGGTAGAGAATTAGGCAACTCTATCATGCTTGTTCAAAATAAAGCACAAGTTAGTCACTCAAGTCCTTCAAGAAGGCAAATATATTAGAGCATCTCCAACGGAGTGCCAAATTGATGTGCCTAACAAAAAAACTGCTCTCCAATGGAAAGCTATATTTGGTGCCAAATTTGACAAATGCTAAACTTGGTCGAAAATTTGCCACCAAGTATAATAAATGGCATTAGATTAGTGCCTTTACTTTTTTCATTTAATCATTACAATTTCAACTACATAAATACTAAAAAGTGTACTTTTACAAACTACGAACTACAAATCCTAATAACGATGACAAAAGGTCCTTATAGCATTAGAAATAACATTATACATCGGAACACGAAGTAGACAACGTCTCAAATATGTTATTTCCACACCTTGTTTTTTGTAACAAATATAATACTAGCATATGACAATCAAAATTTACCAAAAAAAAGGAAAAAGAATTTCCAGAAGACATCCTTATACGTGAATCACAAATCGAAGATGCTAAACTGTGAACTGAAAAGGAATCGTCAGTACTAAATTTAAACAAAAATCAAGCAAATTCAAATCATTGAAATCAAATTTCTTAAAAAAAAAAAAAAAGGAAATAAATAAAATAACTCTTCCTTGCCAACCGTGAAGTAATTGTTCAAACTAACAGAATATGTATCAAATTGTCATTTCAGGAAAACATAAATAAGATTGAATTTGGTTTTCGTTGCGGTGAACTTACATATAAGACATGCTTATCGGCGAGACCTAGAGCGCGAACCAAACCGATGCTCTGATTCTCGGAGCCAGAGAATCCATTGCCGATGACGACGGCACGCCTAACGACGCCATAGACGCCGCCTTCGAAGATGTCGGCGACGCCGGAGCCTACTTTGGGACTGGGCGGCTCTGGAAGCCGAATCGGCTTCATTGATTCTTCGGAATTCGAAGCCTATGAACGAAAGAATTGCATCAGAAAAGGAGAGGGGAGTTTGGTGGAGGGAAAAAAGCAACGGATTTGGATTTTTGAGTTGTGAGTTTGAAGGTGTAAATCGGAGAATGGAAGTTGAAGAAGATTGTCTAGAAAACGGACAAGGCACGGCAGTTTCCTCGAATGGCCTCCCTTTCTGTTTGGCAGTCGGGGGAAATCGCGCAGCAAAATATTTTTCCGGGAAATCTTTTATATTTGTTGTTGTTGTTGTTGTTGCTGTTTTTTTTTTTTTTTTTTTTTTTTTTTATTTTTTTTTTTTTTTATTAATTTGCTACTGAGAAATTTACACTGAAACCCCATATTTTGTGAGTATTACAATCACACCTCCTGAACTTTATGACATCGATGTTCTTTGACCCAAAAAAATTTCACACTAATACCCTTTTGATTGCTATATTTCTCTTAAAATACCTAAAATACCCCAATAATTATAAAAATAAAACTTACGCTCCTCCAACGAGCGCAACCAAGACAACCATTGTCAATTTTTTTTCCTGCAAAAAGCCCCCCGCAACAACCTCCTCTAGTGAGCTAATCGCGAAGTGAGCCCTCACAACTCTGCTTCCTCTGACAACTCCCTATTGCGGCCAGTTGCAATATTTGTATTATAAATGATTTTTGGCTAAATTTCATTTTTGCTTACTTTAGTGTTTTTTTATAATTTTACTCTCCGAACTTTAAAATCTAGTAGAAATATTCTCCAAATATGAAATATTATCATCTTTTCTCATTTCTTCTGTTAAATAAATGTAATTATTAACATGATAACAATAAAGTGTTATTTAATTAGGACAAACTTCAATTTTTCCTCCTGAACATTTAATATTCTTATAATTTTGCCTCCAAACTTTGAAAACTGGTGTTTGTATCCCTAAAACTTTAAACATATAGCAAGATTGCCCTCAAACTTTAAACTGTTAGTAAAAACATCATTTGTCTTATATTTTGACCATATAAGACTTGAAAAAATTTTATTTTTGTCTCCTAAGTTTTAATACATTTGTAACTTTACCCGCTGAATGATGAAAAATAGTGCTTATATATCTCTACCTTTAATTTGTTAGCAAAATTCCTTATATACGACAGGTAAGCATGTGTCTAAATAGTGATATCATTTCTTCCAGCAATTTCTAGGCTATCTCCTACTACATGCAGACGTCAGGAAGTTCAATTAAAATTTTAATAATTACAAATATAAAATCTTGAAAAAAAAAAAGTAAAGATTTTAACTTAAAATTCAAGGGCATTCTTGCTAATAATTTAAAGTTTAAAGGATAAAATACCAGTTTTCAAAATTTGAAGGTCAAAGTTACAAGAATATTAAAATTCAATAAACAAAATAAAATTATCTTTATTAAATTACATTAATTGTTGTCATGTCAACAATTCTATCCACTTAATTGACGGAATGAACAAAAATAATAACATATTATATAAATTAGAGAGTATTTCTATTAGTATTCAAAGTTCAGGGAGCAAAATTATAAGAGTACCAAAGTTCAGGGAACAAAAATGAAGTTTATCCATGTTTTTACTATAATACATTAGTTAAATTAGGGTTTTCTAAGAAGATTAAATTATGATTCGAAGGATTTTTAATAAAGATCAAATTAGGAAAACAAACAAATTTATAATTTTCTTTTTAGAATTCAGAGTGATGATTTTTTTTTTTCAATAAGATGTTTTGACTTTTCAGAGAAAAATTAAATTAAAAAAAAAAAACCATTTTTTGTGATGGAACATAAAACATAACCTCCACAACCACTTCTAAGCACGCCTGCTCTTAAATTCAAATGATTAAATTTGCTTTATACACATTCGTTTCATTTCTATAATTATCCCTAACTACTATAAAATAAAATAAAGTACTCCATCACTTCAAATTTCTTTTCGCACCCACTCTTTTTTTTTTTTAGCTTCTATTTTTGTGATATACTATGATCGAAAAGGTAAAAAAATATATTTTGTTTCTTTTTATGAAAGAATTTTATTTATGTAATTTATTATCATTGTCTTTTTATGTTATTTTATTTGAGAATTTTTTGTAATCAAAGAATTTGATTAATAGAGGGTGTTGTGAGTCCATAGAGATGTTCAATAAAACCATTTTTTTAAAATTTATTGTTACTAGTTTCATTGCACCTGCTTTTGCAAGGGGGAATAAACAAACAAAACAAATCAAAAATTAATTTATTTTTTAAAAAATTAAATTATATTTGAAATTGTCATATGTCGGGTCCTGTTATGTGCGCTAGGAAGGAAAGGAAAAAAAAAAAAAAAAAGACATCATTGCAAAAAAATGAAATAACTTAATCAAATTTTTGAATAATATTTTTGGGAAATTCTTTTTTTAAGATAGTTAAAGATATATATACAAAAATGCATGTATATAAAAGTTGGTTAATCTCAGTTTTTAGATTAAATATGGACAAAATGGTCATTTTTAGCTTTTATGCACGGTTGGAAACATTTTCATACTCAAAAAGGGGCATTTTTTGCATTTAAAAAATACTAGTTGAACACGCGTTTGCACATATAAATAATAAATTGTGTAAATGGTATAAGAATTTAAAGAGAAAATTAAAAAAAAAAAAGAAAAAAAATACAAAACAACAAAATAAGAAAAAGAAACAAAAAATCGAAACTCCATACGAGATTTAAACAACAAAATCAAAACTCTTAACAAAATTTCAAAAATATTTCAAAACCCTTTTCAACCATATTAATGAAAGATACAGTTATTAAATAGATAATAGAGGATTACGTATATGTGTATATATATAAATATGTAATGAGGAACAAAAAAGATAAAAGCAAAAAGGAATAAATGATAGAAGAAAAAGAAAAAGTAAAAAAAAAAAAAAAAAACAATGGACTGGTACATGACAAAAGGAGGGAAGTAATATTGGTTCTTTTATATATGTTAAGATTAAGATAACAGTCAAACTGTGAATTCGTCACGATAAGCTAATAGGGGATGTCATTCTATGTGTGTATATGTTTTTTTTTTTTTTTTTTTTTTTTTTTTTTTTTTTTTAAGTAGAAAAGTTAAGGGGCACTTAAGCATATGTTGACATGAAATGTTATAGTTAAAATTAGGGATGTTCATCTATCCTATTATATATTATATCCGGTCCAATTAAAGATCGATTTTTGAAAATCCCATCCAATGCAATCCATTAATAAGGTATTATCTAAGCCAATCCAATCCGTTTTAAATCATTTGAATTGGATTGAATTAATCGTTTGACATTTATCATGTATCATTTAATACTAAATTGTAAAACAAAACAAACAATAATTATAGAATGTTAAACGTATATCATAATATGATTTCTAGAATAAAGGTGCATATATGTTTGGGAATTATGAAACGAGATAGAAATATTTTTCTTGAATTAATATCATAATATATAGGTTTAAGTTTTTATTTGACACGTGAAGGTGTATAAAAATAAATAGTCACTAATTTTTGAGCCAATCATATAATGTATATATATTATTTTACATAAGACATTTATAAAAGGTTGGATTACATTTGATTGGGTTTTTTGAAAGTAAAAAATGCCGCCAATCCAACTTAGATCGGTTTTCTAGAATTGACATCCATTCTAATCTAATTGAGGTCAATTATCAACAAAAATAGATTGGATTGGATTTAATCGATGGGTTGATTGTATTTAATAAACACCCCATATTAAAATGATATCTAAAATTCAATAAAACATAGAAAGTGTTAATGTAGCTCTCCCTTTTCTATTTTAGGGAGTGGAACCCATTGGAGAGGTTTACCCTTCTAGTGGCATGCATAAAATTTTTTTTGCTCTTAAGTCAAAATAAGCATGCTCGTGAACATGAATCGTCACTTCAATTCCAATATTATAGAGTCAATGGTATCTCAAGCATTATTTCACCAAGGTTTAAGAGACTCAACCAATATATTTAGTCAATTCGATTCAAAATGTGAAATTGAACCATATATTGAAGTTCCATATTTCTCCCAAGATATATCACACCCAACCCCGAAGTTTGGGGCCAACACATAGTGCTAGATGAAATTAACAACACTGCAAATAAAAGTGTCTTTCTTATATATAAAGTAATAGAATCAAACATTTACAGTAAAACTTCCCAACTAAATGGTTTCAAGTGCCAAATTTCCCATCATTTTAAGCAAGGGTACAGGACATTTTGTCACAATATCAACCTTAGATGGAGCTGAGGCATGTCCAAACAGGGACAGGCTCAACAAAACAAGCTCTCCAATGGTTAGCCTTGAAGAGAGAAAGCCATGCCAATAGTGAGGCTTCAAATCGAAGAAAGCATCAAAGAACCTCCTGCTGCCATTCAAATCAAGCTTCAAAAGAGTCTCCATTCCAAAAGAGTAGAACTCCCTCTCAAACCTCCTCTCCATTGGCCACAATCCGTTCCACACTCTATGATAAAGCGGCCTCCCTCTAACCATTCTAGTCGAGCCAAGCCCTTCGACTATCGCCTCAGCCAACACCGACGCCAACCCCATCGTCCTCGCCAACATGTAGCCAGTCGAAGGATGAACCACCCCTGAATTCCCACCCATTGCCATCACACTTTGAGGGATCTTGGGGAGTGGACCCCCCATTGGGATCAAGCACTTCTCATCCTCCAACACCCTTTTGACTCTAATCCCCAAATGCCTTAGCCTAGCAACCATCCTCTTCTTCACCTCCATGTAACACAACACTGGCCTACTAACAAGAGAAGTCTCCTCAAGAAACACCAAGTTTGGATCAAAAGGCATTGCATATAAAAAAGTTGGCAACTTTGAGTTACCATCTCGCAAGTAAGGCTCATTTCCCAAGTGGGTATCTCTCCAATCCATTAGAACCATCTTGTCCAAGTCAAAAGGGTGACCCTCAACTTCAGCCAAAACACCATGAGCAATTTGGTATCCATGGTTTCTTCGCTTGTCGTATTTCACAAAGTGCTCCAAACCCACTTGCGTCCACAACCAAACTTGCCTTGACCCTATTCCCATCATCACAAACGACTAAAGAATCAAACTCTTGGTGCTCAATTTCCCAAGCCATGGCCTTGTGGAACTTGACTCCATTGGAGACACACCTTTGCAACAACTCCATTTTCAGCCTCTCCCTATTGACACGCCCATAAGGGCGGTCCAAGTACTTGGTTTTGTTGTCGTCTATGTGAACACAAGCCATTGGCCATGTTTTGTCCAAGCAAGTTTCGAGTTTTAAGCTCTCGAACTCGTCAACCCAACACCATAGTTGTTAGGCCAAGAAGAGAGAGGAAAAGGGTCCACACAACACACCCGAATTCCGCGGCCCGATACCTGCTCGGCGAGGCGGAGGCCGGCGGGGCCAGCGCCGATGATGACTACGTCAAGAGGAGACCGGTCGTGTGGGGCCCATAAGGGGAGATCGAGGTTTAAGGATTGGGGTTTCGATTCTGGTCGTAGGTGGAGGAAGTTTCCAAACTTGCTTGTTTGGAGTTTGTGGTGCTTCGCTCTTGAAGATCTTTGATGGGTTTTTGGGAATGGAAATGGAGGAGTTTTGGGGTGAAAGATTTGGTGAGTTTTGGTTGTGGGGAAGGGTGAAAATGGATATGGAAGAGTACCCATTTGAGGAGAAAGAGAGAGAGAGGAAAGAGAGAGAGGTTTTTCTTGTACGAGAACTGAAAAGATGGAAATTTGAGAGGGTAGAGAGAGGAATGAAAATGGGAAATGAGGACAAGAGGGAATCAGGAAGCGTTGCCGGGAAAATGATACTCTCTTGTAGGGTTGCACATACCAAATACTTTTATAAAGGCACTTTTGAAAGTGGTGTTTCTGTCTCTGTGTTGGCATTGGCAGTATTATCTAGTGGGTAGATGTCCACTTTCCTCGTACCGAGAACGTGTGTATGTGTGACGATGATAACAGTAACACGGACAAACTAAATTTTTTTCTCTCAAATTTTTGGCTTTAACTTTTATTTTAATATTTTTTTCCTCTAAAATTTTAAAAACGAATTTTCTTCTTAATTAATATTTTAATTAAAAAAAATACATATAACACTTATTTGAAATATAAGTTATAGATATTAAATATGAAATAAAAAGTAATTTATCCTAATAATAATAGTAAAATTGAAAATTTGAATAGAAAGCTATCCATTATTCATTTTTGGATAAGTGAGTCCGATAAACATAACTTTCTTTTTAATTGGTTCACTACTAGTTAATTTTTATATACTGTTATGTAATTTTATGTATAACATGTTATATTTTAAAACTTTAACTACGTATGGCATACATGGATAAGAAATAGCATATGTAATGAGTTAGAATTACATTATATTACTCTTTTATGAAAAACCACTATTTATCATATTTATCATACTCTACGGTCACCAAATTTAACACCTTACCATTCTTTTATGAAAAGACAATATCAAACATATTATTTGGTAGTATTTTTATTGTAAGTTACATGCCCCAGTGAGTTAGGTATGAATGGCATTAGGTACAGTATGAAAACAACCCAATTTGTTAAACTTTGCAACATTTTGTATTTGTAAAAATAAAACTTTGCAACATTATAAATCATTTATAATTCTATTTTAAAAAGTTATATTATAAGTAATAGGTTCGAGAGTTGAAACACATGATAGGGATGAAAGCGGTGCAATTTGTTATATTATTCAATCCATGCCACAGTTAGGGAAATTCCAAACCAAATCAAACCAAGAAAACTAGCTGTTTAAATTTGGTGCAGTTTTGAAACATGAGGTTTGAAAAAAGATGAAGAATGTACTAGAGCTCGGATTTTTTTTTTTTTTCCAAAACAAAATTGAGTGTTTGGATTCTTACTTACTTTCTTTCTTTTTTTTTTTTCTTTTTTTTTTTATTGGGTGAATGATAAAAGGAAAGCCGGATTAAATAAGAGGAGATGAAATTAACGAATATTTTTAATTTTTAACTTTGTTTTCTATTTAAGATTATAAACTTTAAAATAAATATAATAACAGGATTTACGGTTTGACTGTTTGGACCATAGTTTCAAAATTGCAAATCAAATTGTAAAAAATTCAGCTACTCAAATTGAAATCGAATTGGTTAATTAATAATTTTAGTGGGTTAAAAATCCAATGGTTTCGACTATACAGGTTTAATGTGATTTGAGCAGTTTACAGATTTATGCTTAAAAAAAAAATATTATAAAGGTTTGATTATCATCACATTTAATAATGAGCACAGTTTTACGCCCCTACTAAATTGTTTAGTGATAGATATTGAACATACAAGTACTATTCAATTTTTTTTAGCCAAAAATAAAAAGTATTATTGTCAGGATTTACAAGCAAGCTTGATTTTTTTCCCCTCTTATTTGATAAAATTTGTTGTCTTTTTTTTTTTTGAAATTTGTTGTCTTTTTTAATTGCACATGAACACATGGATTTTTTAAAAAAAATTTTTGGGTTATGTAAACACATGGATATTGGACAGTGTCATCACTTTTTTGATTTCTTGGTTGGACAAAATCTCAAACTGTCTGCCTGTATTCTTAAGATGGTTGTGGTAGGTTTCAGTGGCCACCACTAAAACAAAAAAGAATGAATTTCTAGGATGGAAATCCTTATTTTTCACTGCCAATAGAATTGTTTTAATTTTGGATTAATTTTTTTAAGAAGAAAATATTAGAATGACACCTTCAAAAAATTAAAATTAGCATAATTAATGACTTTAAGTTTTATATTAAACGCCTTGTGCAAAATCAGAAAGGTATAAAGTATCACAATTGAATCCATCATCAGCTACCTTGTTAATTCGCCACAATAGTCAAGTGCAAAATGTCTTCCGATTCATTGGAAATTGGGACACAAGTGTGTGTTTACATTGGTGTGGTGTCTTTTCAGCTTCCATTTAACTCTTATAATCTAAATTTTTCATATTAATTTTTATTTTTTTTAATTAACAAAAATTATAATAAATTTTTAAAAAATCAATAAACTTCAACTTAAAAATTTCATTTCAAATCGATGCATCAAAGGCACCCCAAATATAAGGCCGGATAGATGAGACTAATAGCCCCTTTAGCTTATAGGTTTGAACATGAAATTTAAACAAAAATTCAAAATTTTGTGACAGAGAACAAAGAAAAGTTTAAATTATGGATTCAAACCCGTTGATCAAGTGGGGGCTTAGTTCTAACTATACCGCTGAAATTGCTAAAAGATAGACAAGAAATGTGGTTACAATTGCCAAAATGAGGAAAAATTAAGGCTGCAAATTGAGGAACTAGAGAACAGAATCGAAATTACAGAAACTTTACAGCAAGGAAGGACATGTTAATGTTACTTATCAGAAACGAAAACGAGGGGGTGAAAAAAAAAAAGAGAGACAGAGAGAGAGATAGAGAGAGGGATGTTAATGTTGGGGTAGAGCTGGTTTCTTTTCCAACATATCATAATGAAGCACAAAATTATCCTGCAAATGAAGTTCACTTCAGTCGACCGCCCAAAGAAAGAAAATAGAAAAATACACGATTTACAATTGCCAAAACAAAATGGACACAAATATTGACAATGAACAGAACAGAACAGGATTTGGATTCCAAACCTTGCGGATTGTTTCGAATGTGTTTGGATCGAAACAGTGATATGATCCTCTCTCATAGGTGTTTGTTTTGACGAGCGGCTCCATGTTGGGGACCCTAATAAACCACAAGCGGTGCTCCTTGTGATAAACCCAGCCTCTATTATAACTACAACCAAAGTTGCCATGGCAGTTAGTGAAACAATCCGTCCCATAATTTCATTACCAGATTTTGAGGAGAATGCCTGCTGTGCATGTGCTTGGAAAGAGTCGGAGGAAAGTGCTTACAGATCATTTGCAGCGTATAACTGGGCTTCATCTTTAGGCATGCTGCAAAAGAGAGTTTTGAAAGGTTTTAGTGTCTTTTAAAAGAGTCATTACAACAGAGAGAGGTTTGCTAGTTCGAGAAGCACCTGTAGAAGATGTAGAATAATGTTTCCACCGAAAACTTTGTAAAGTATCCTGGCTGCAGCCACCATTATGAAATTCAGCGAGAGAAAAGTTTACGCACAATGAACAAACTATAAATACTCTGGTTACGGAATCGGCACACATACATGTAACGCAGGTGGTTGTTTGGAAAAATAACATTGTGGCACAGTGAATTCAGGATCACCCTTAGCCGGCTCATCTGACCAAGGTGAACCAAAAGTCTTGTGGAGATTTTCTGCTGAATTCAAATTTAATCCCAGCGTTGTCAGATCAATTCCAAGCGCAAGGGAGGTCAGATCAGGGTCGCTCATCCTTATCACGCTTAACAAACCAAGCAACCCATATCGATCCGGGGCAGATTGTGCTGCCTGCATGGATTTCAATCCCTGATCCTTAAATGACTGATTGACGGCTGACATTTGTTGCAGGCGAAACTGGGACTGGTTCTGATGTTGTTGATATTGCTGGATAAGTTGGTCATATGATCCCATGCCAGAAACAGTGCTCGGGGAGTTCAGAGGTCTTAATCCAATCCCAGGGGGTCCACTAGTCTAGACGACAGAAATCATATGAATAAATAAGTGAATTCCAAAAAAAAAAAAAGAAACAACAAATAAATTAAGAGAAAAAAACTACATGGAGAGAGTATGAAAAATTTGCACCTTTTCCACCTTTTTGCATTTATATCTCTCAATTCTTCCAGCATTTTAAAATGTTAAACACTTTGTTTTTACAACACAAACTAGCTGAATTTTCCCAATTATCTAACTAGAACTTTGATTTGCAAAAGAGCAACAATCCTAATGTTTCCATTTGAAACCAGCTATCACATTAGGAAAAAACTGCTTGCAACACCAAATGATCATACCTGGGAATGATAGGATGAATGCGAAGATGGAAATATATCAGGGCCATGTAAGTGCAGAAGATCCTGATTGTTTCCAGGAGTGAAAGAAACACCACCACTACTGACTGATGGAGCATGTTGCTGTTGCTGCTGAGGCCGGTGAGATGAATATGTTGCTCCAAGGTTGAACCCAGCAGACCTCCCCATCTGGGTATTGAAAAATGGAAGTATAAGAGTAAACTCACAACAATACAAGGGCAAGTGATTAGAAAGGAAAAAACCATTTAAAACCCACAGGGAAATGCTGAGATTGCATCATCGACATGCTATTGTCGTGAAGTTGCTCTTTCTGGTGCATATCCATTCCATAATCAGAATTACCACCTGTGCAAGACTATTAATTCAGTGAGCAACTGCAGGGACCAAAACTGATTACACACACTAAATTAGAAAAATATTTCATCAATTCCAATGTCAGGGACCAAAACTGCCGCCAAAAATGAAACATTCAAGGATTAATTTTGCCAAAATCAAAATTTCAAGGACCAAAGTGACTGAATGTACATAATTTAGGGACTAAACGAACAAATTACCCATTAATTTTTAAATTGCACCAGACACCGAGAACTGATAAAACATCCTCATTTACAAATGCACAAGACCAGAAAGCTTACAATAACATGCCATTAGGCCGATAGTTAAACATTTGCGAACAAACTAACACCACAAATTACATTATATCTTAATACACATCACAGCCTAATTGGCAACACACAATCTAGAAAAAGGTAGGAGGAAAAAACAAGGCCCCGAAGGTAGATCCTGAGAAATGCTACAGCATGTTCAAAGTTCAAACAACAAAAATTACAACTTGATGTGCCTACAGTGTTGGTAGGTAACATAACTTCAACAGGAAAAGTGGTTAACAAAAAAAAAAAAAATTTCAAAGCTTCCAACAACAAAAATCACATTGTGATGTGCACAGGAAAAGAGGTCCAAAAAAAAAAGAAAAAAACCCTAAAAGGAATTGACAATCTTGCAGAATACATTGCGTTTTCTAAACACTCAACAAGTGGACGCCCGATATGAAAACCATATTACGATAAAGCACATAGCAGATAGAGAGTGCAATGCCAAGGGAGAGGAAAATGGATAAAGAAGAGAAGGATAAACATAGAAGATTCTTTGAGGTGGAGACACCCGAAAAGGAGGGTGGGGTTGGGGGAATGGAATTGCAAAATTGATCCTTGAAGTCGTTTCAAATGAATAAATAAATGCACAGCGAACATGGACAAATATTAGCCCAGGATGACAGGCAGATGATATTTTAGGCACGTAAACAAATTCTTTTACAGTCCAAACTATAAAAGCATCACATATGATGTAAGACAAAATTCCAAGCAATTTTCACACCTTAAAAATCATAGGGGGAAAAAACACACGCGCCAGGTAAGGCAGGAATAGATTGGTAATATAAATTGTTGAAATATAAAACTATTGTTGACTCACTTCCTAACAGCTTAAGCTTTTGGGAGAATTGATAACTAACATGGTATCAGAGCAGGAGGTCCTGAGTTCGAACCCCTGTAATTACACTACTTAACCCCCTTTATTATCATTGCGTGTTAGGCCTTTAATATGTTTCGGGCTTCTTATAATTTGTGTTGGACTTTCAAATTAATATTTGTCCGCAAGTTTGCCCATTGTCTGGCCTGCACGTGAGGGGGAGTGTTGAAATATAAAACTATTGTTGACCCACTTCCTAACAGCTTGAGCTTTTGGGAGAATTGGTAAACTAATATAAATAACATACAGTTAAATCGTAACTATAGATGAAAAAACATTAGCCTGGATAATGATCAGTTTAGCACTACAAAGCATCATGTATTATCTAAGACAAAGACCCAAATAATTGTTGCATCTTTAAATCCTGGCAAATCAGTATCAGACCACATAAAACAGTAAAAATTATTCTTATAGAAGAACAGGAGAGACATGAAACGGGAAAACTGTCATCACATGATGTAAAATGCATCATATATATAAAGGCATACAAATTTTCATACCCTTAAATCCTGGTAAAGCAGGGAAATCTTCATTTTGGATGCTGAACTCTTGGTTTTGTTGAACTATAGGACTAACACCAAGACCTTGCTTTCGAAGTGAACCTGAAATTCTTGCTTAAAATTATCTACCCAATAGCAATTCGCATACCATCGTTAAAAGACATAATAGAATTGTTTGAACTTACCAAGTTGTCCTTGAGGTCCTCCGGCTGAACTAGGACGACTCGACAACTGGGGAAAATCATTTATGTCAAAAGGTGAACTGTCGTTTGAATTTACATCATTCAACATACCCATAGAGCTTAAACTATTGACTGCTTGGACATGATTTTGAGAAAGAGGACCTCCTGCCGTAGGATAAGAGTTCCCTAGCATAGATATCACCTGTGGAGATCCTGAATTTAGGAAATGTCATCAGCCAACAATAAATAGATCCTAGATACAGAAAATGTCATCAGGCAACAATTGAATGTTGTGAAAGACGAAAGATATTAGAAGAATGAAGCAAACAAGCTAGATTTTGACGGATTTATGACAGAATAAGCAAAATGAAAAATACAACTCTCAGCTCCTCTTGAGAAAAGAGGAAAAGACAAGAAAACAAAAGAAAAAAAAAATACAACTCAGAGTTATAAATGTATCAGAGCACTGAATTAAGTAATACTGGCATCATATAAGGTAACGTGAGTAATACTTATCAAGGTTTCGATTTCAATGTACCAGTTAAAACTAAGACAATAAACCAAGGCATAAATTCAGCAAAATAGTCAATAAAATGCCTAAGGCAGACAGCATATTTTCCTTGTATGCTCCTCCACAACCAGTAAAAGAGTCACAATATAGAAATTACACAAAACTGGAACTTAGTATCTACTTGTTTCACGTTACCATTTACCTACTAAATGAAATCCGTTAAAAGTCAATATACCTTGTGGAAGCACACCACTCATCAATCTATTTTGCCCTTGGACGCTTAAACTTCCAGATCCATTGTTTGCAGTTAAATTAAGTCGAGAAGCAAGACCAGGCACCGATAACCCTCCGCCAGAGCTGATAGGCCTCCCAATGTTGCCCCCACCAACCATGTTCCCCATAGAACTTGTAATCCTAGGTCCTGCATTTCCCAAAATTGGGGATACTCCCAATCCTGGAACAGCATTCCGGTTACCAATTGCAGCAGATGTTGGGAGAATACCAGGAATAGAACCACCAACTCCATTTGTGCTACTACTAAATCCAGGGTTTCCAACAACACTTATACCTCCTCTATTTGTGACACCCGAATGACCATGCGAGCTTCCATGTGATAGCTGAAACAAAAAATGCAGAAATCAAATGAGGCCCGCAAGTTAAAAAGTATCAAGATGGAGATGCAAATAGGGAACGCGGACACCAATGTCACTAAAACAAAAGTAGATAATGACAAATTCAATACATTCAATACCTGAGAGAGAGCAACAGGAAGATTATTTGATGCAAACCGTCCACTAGAAAGGCTTCCAGTAGGCTGCTGAACACCACCGGATGGCACGTTATTCATTGTTGTGTTTCTTGATGTCAGTGTACCCGGTATGTTGGGAACATTAAAGCTTCCATGAAGGTTATGAAGCGACTGCAAACTTCCTGCCAAAAAAGAAGGTTGAACTTCAGGATTTTTGAAGAGTACATAAATGTGGATCCAAGCAGTTTATACCCACCGGCATGATGAAAAACAGGGGATCCAGCACCAGACTGACCCGAGAAAGATGTGGTGAAAGATCGCCCAGTGCTGTCTGGGAGATTTGATGCTGATCCGTTTATAGATGACTGCGGCCAAAAGCTCATCAAATTCCATGATGGACGGATAATTATAGCAGGTCAAATATATATGCACAGTGCAAAATATCATTTATCCACATATAGTGAATAATATTCCCACCAATGATGCTTTCATCATACAAAATCAACTGACAAGCGTATGAACACCACCGATCTTGATCATAGATGTTATGCAAGAAATTGTTGAATAGAATAGTCCAATTAAAAAGTAACAAGGGACCTAAATAAAATGCTCTAGCAAAACAGCCAAAACTTAACTGAAAACACAAATATCAAGTTGCTTAGTTAGTGTTCAAGAAACGACAGGAACCAAACTAAAACATTTTTCAGGAGAAAAAAAGAGATACAAAACGAAGTTAAAACAAACAAAATGCTATGTTTAAACAAAGTTCGCATATCAAACATAATGGATCAATAAACCAACACATTAGAAACAGAAAACGGGCATGATATAAACCCCCATAAATCAACCAAATTGCATTGCATTAGTAACATACATTTAGTAAACCCGACATCGCATGAGCACTAAAATGTCATGCAAAATATCAGTCCTTGCCGCCAAAAGCCCTTCCCCAGTCTTCGAAATCAAAAGATAGGAGATAAGTTTGAAAGTTTCTCTGAATTTTCAACCTATAACCTGAAAAAAAAAAAAAAAAAAAAAAAAAAAAACGACAAGCGTGAGAGAAACAATCCCGAACAGCCCGGAAGACGAGAAAATATTACTGAAAACAGATTCTGCAAAATTTAGTAAACCCTAAATGAGCCCCAAAACCAGATTAATAAAACTATTTACAAAAGGGAAAAAAATTATAAATCGAATTGCGAATGAGTTAACCCTCCGTCCCCACCAATACAGAAAATTTAATCCGAAATTCCCAAATTCGATTACGCATAAAAAAAAAAAAAGAAAGAAAAAATTCCTATCCTAAATTCTTCCACAAGTAACAGACGAAGGAAAAAAAAAAATCAATAGAAGATTCGAAAACCAGAGTTTGCGTGGAGAAAAAAAAAAATCAAACCTTCGCGAAAGAGAAGCTGAGGAGGACGGAAAAAAGGAGAGTGAGAAGACAGTAGATCCGGCGATGGAGAATTGGGATTAGGGTTTACAGTGAAACGGAAAGAGTAAAGAAGGTAAAGAAAGAAATGGGTTTAGGGAGAAAAAATGGAAGAGAGAGAGAGAGAAACGGGATTCGGAATGGTTTTCGTTGTGAATATTGGGTCAGAAGGCGATCGCGAAAAGGGGAGCACCCAATAGAAAATAGAACCTATTTTTTTATATTTTTTATTTATGTTTCATTTCACAGTTTATATTATTTCTTATGTTTTTTTTTGGGTCAAAAACACACAAAAGAAATCTTTAAATGGCTTTTTTATTTTTTATTTTTTTTTTTGTGAAACAAACGATATCACAATTATTATTTTTCTTTTCTCTTTTTAAAGAATTAACATTTTTCAGTCGACACTTTTTTTTTTTTGGATTATACACAATTATAATGAGCTACTTCCGGAGTTGGTTGACTTCTTTTAGATAATCAAATTAATTGTTTTTTTTTTTTACACGAAACTAACTGTATTTGTGCGTGTAGAATAAATAAATAAAGAAAAAAAAAAACTTGATACTAAACCACGTAATAAGTAAGACATGACAAGAGTAAGTACATATATATATGCATATATATAGTATAGACTAGTTGATTGGTACTTCGTCATTTGGATAGTGTTAAATTTTTCTTTTTAAATTAGTATATATAATACTTATACTAATTTACATACTTATTTAAATAAATGATTAAATTTTTTATTTAAAAAATGATAGTTAATCATTGATTGATCTCAATCAATAATTAATAACAATCGATTAATCACAATTAAATAAGCACTAGTTTTTTAATATTTTAGATAAATTTACAAATATACTAAAATTTATGGGGCAAAAATATAACCTTTTGAAGTCTTCTATGACCAAAATATGAAAAAGTGATATTTTTACTAATAGTTTAAAGTTCGAGTGATATTATTGTTATTAATTTAAAGTTTGAGGGGCTATAAACACCACTTTTCAAAGTTTGAGAAGCAAAGTTACAAAAGTTTTAAAGTTCACAGGGTAAAATAAAGTTCGGCTTAATTAAATTATACTTTAGTTGTTGTCATATCAGCAATTCTATCCATTCAACTGATGGAAGAAGAAGAAAATAATAACAATTCATAATTCATAAAAGCATTTCTATTAAGTTTTCAGAATTTAGATAGCAAAGTTATTAATTGCATGATTAGGTCGAGGGATACAAACTTGGTTCCCTTGGACCCGAAGATTTACAGAACCTTAAGAGAAAGGAGAAGGGAACAACATAGTGCTGCAAGAATGGAAGAGAGGGCTGAGGGAGTAATAGTCAATAACAATGTTAACAATACTGCAACAATGGCAGATGACAGAGACAGGGTAATCAAAGATTACGCTGTATCTATGTTACACGGGCTGCTTCCAAACCTTGTTAGACCAAAAATTCAAGCACAACATTTGAGTTGAAGCCTATTATGTTTCAGATGCTCCAAACAGTGGGATGCCAACTGAAGATCCTCATATGTACCTCAGATTGTTTATTGAAGTGAGTGATTCTTTCAAGCTACATGGTGTAACTGAAGAGGTGCTTCGACTCAAATTATTTCCCTATTCTCTAACGGATAGATTAAGAGCCTGGTTGAATTCTTTACCACCAGATTCGGTAGCAACTTAGAATGATTTGGCTGAGAAATTCTTGGTGAAGTATTTTCCTCCGAATAAGAATGCCAAACTTCATAATGACATCACATCATTTCAGCAGGTGGATGGAGAGGCCCTCTATGAAGCATGAGAGCGTTTTAAAGAGTTGCTTAGAAAATGCCCATACCACGGACTTCCCCATTGGATCCAAATGGAGACTTTTTACAATGAACTTAATACTCAAACCCGGATTATGGTGGATGCATCCGTGAATGGAGCCCTTTTGATGAAGTCTTAGAATGAAGCTTACGATATCTTGGAGAGAATGTCTAATAACAACTACTAGTGGCCTACTGAGAGAGTTGCTCCAGGAAGGCGTGTAGCGGGAGTTCATGAGGTAGATGCGGTTACAGCTTTGACAGCTTAAGTATCTTCATTGTCTAACATATTGAAATCCATGAATATGGCAGCAGGAGCAAGTTCGGTGCAAGCAATTAATGTTGTACGTGTTTATTGTGGTGAGGGTCATACATTTGAGAATTGCTCAGCCAACCCAGCTTCAGTTTGCTATGTGAATAATTTTAATAGGAATAACAACCCATATTCAAACACCTACAACCCAGGGTGAAGGCAACATCCAAATTTTTTTTTGGGTAATCAAGGAGCTAGTTCTTCAGCAGGGCTGAATAAACCGATACACCCATTAGGTTTTCAACAGCAGCAACAAAGACATTCGCCTCAAGAACAACTGAATCCCATTGAGGTGCTGCTCAAAGAGTACATGGCGAAGAATAATACTATCATTCAGAATCAATCATCCCTTATTCAGAGTCAAGCTGCGTCATTAAGGACGTTGGAGAATCAAGTTGGGTAGTTAGCAAATGTTTTGAATAATAGACCTTAAGGATCACTTGCTAGCGATATAGAAAATCCCAAAAGAGATGGTAAGGAACATTACAAAGCTATCACACTTCGTAATGGCAGACAAATTGAACAACCAGCTCGACAACCTGTTAAAGAAGCAGAACCCTCTTCAATCCAAAATCAGCCAAGTCCATAATCAGAAACTGAAGCAGATCAGAACGTTGCAGCAGAGTGAAATGCTACAGCAAAGCAGATCAGAATGCTGCAGCAGAGTGCAATGCTACAGCAAAGCAGATCATAGAGAACTCCACCACCATTTCTGCAAAGATTTCAGAATAAAAAATAGGATAAGCAGTTCAGAAGGTTCTAAGACATGTTAAAGTAGCTACATATCAATATTCTACTCGTAGAAGCTATGGAGGAGATGCCGAATTACGTCAAATACATGAAAGACATCCTTTCGAAAAAGCAGAGATTAGGAGAATTTGAGACAGTAGCACTGATCGAAGAGTGCAGCGTAATACTGAAGAACAAACTGCTGCCCAAGTTGAAGGATCCTGGTAGTTTCACGATACCATACTCCACTGGGAATCAGTACTTCGGAAAGGCATTATGTGACTTGGAAGCAAGTATAAATCTAATACCCATGTCTATTTTCAAAAGGCTGGGAATTAGGGAAGCAAGACCCACTATAGTTATTCTGTAATTACCGGACATGCCTTTGGCTCATCTAGAAGGAAAAATTAAAGATGTGCTAGTGCAAGTAGACAAATTCATTTTTCCGGTAGATTTTATTGTGCTAGATTATGAGGCTGAAAAGGAAGTGCCGATTATACTAGGAAGACTATTTTAGGCTACTGGCAGGATCTTGGTAGATGTACAGAAGGGTGAACTGACCATGAGAGTTCACGATCAACAGGTTATCTTCAACGTCTTCAAGGCTATGCGTTTTACTGATAATGTTGAGGAGTGTTCAGCCATTAATGTTCTAGATTCATTAGTGGCTGCTGAGTTTGAGAAGAAATGCTCTCCAAAGATGATAAATGAAGATGATTTGGCTGTGTCAGATGAAGATGAGGAAGTTAGTGATAATCGAGTATCTTGGATGGAGAGCAGACATACGACAGCTACAGCTGGGAAGCACTTCGAGTCACTAGATTTGTTAGAACGAGCTCTTAAGTCACACAAACCATCTGTTGAAGAACCACCTGCTTTGGAGCTAAAACCATTACCTTCATACTTGAGGTATGCTTATTTGGGTGATTCAGACACTTTGCCCATGATTATCTCTTCTAGATTGACTGGGATATAGGAGACTCAACTACTAAATGTACTGAAGAAGTTCAAAAGGACAATTGGATGGACAATTGCAGATATTAAAGAAATCACTCTATCAATCTGCATGCATAAAATTTTGCAGCAATTCTATTGAACAGTAAAGGAGGCTGAACCCAATCATGAAAGAAGTTATGAAGAAGGAAGTGATTAAGTAGCTAGATGAGGGGATTATCTATCCCATTTCAGACAGCTCTTGGGTCAGTCCAGTCCAATGTATGCCGAAAAATAGAGGAGTTACCATAGTAGCAAATGACAACAATGCACTAATTCCGACAAGAATAGTAACTAGGTGGAGAGTGTGTATGGACTACAGGAAGTTGAATAATGCAACAAGGAAAAATCATTTCCCACTGTCATTCATTGATCAGATGCTTGACAGATTGGTAAGGAAAGAGTACTATTACTTCTTGGATGGTTTTTCAGGTTACAACCAGATTGTTATAGCACCAGAGGACCAAGAAAATACAACTTCACCTATCTATATGGGACCTTTGCTTTTAGACGAATGCCATTCGGACTTTGCAATCCTCCAGCAACATTTCAGAGGTGTATGGTGTCTAGTTTTACTGATATAGTAGAGAGATCGCTAGAGGTTTTCATGGATGGTTTTTTAGTATTCGGTAATTCATTTGGCACTGCTTAGCAAATTTGGAACAGGTGTTGATGCGATGTGAAGAAACTAACTTGATGCTTAAATGGGAAAAATGTCATTTCATGGTACAAGAAGGCATCGTCTTGGGTCACAAGATTTCCAACAAGGGCATTGAGGTAGAGAAAGCCAAGATCGAAGTGATTGATAAGTTGCCACCACTTACAACAGTTAAAAGGATTAGAATTTTTTGGGACATGCTGGTTTTTATAGACTGTTCATCAAAGACTTCTCAAAAGTTTCTAAGCCGCTGTGCACTTTGTTGGAGCAAAATCAACCTTTCGATTTTGATGAGGACTGTCAGTGGGCGTTCTTGGAGCTGAAGAAGTGGTTAGTGTCTGTACCCATCATCAGGTCACCTGATTGGTCATAGCCCTTCAAGTTGATGTGCGACACTAGTGACTATGCAGTAGGTGCAGTGCTGGGACAACGTCATAATAAGGTGTTCTATTCGATTTATTATATAAGTAAGACACTAACAGAGGCTCAGCTGAATTATACTACTATTGAGAAGGAGTTTTTAGCTATGGTATTTGCATTCGATAAGTTTAGGGTATATCTAGTGGGCACTAAGGTGATCGTTTACACGGATCATTCAGTGATTAAGTATCTAATTGCCAAGAAAGATGTAAAGCCGCGATAGATCAGGTGGATATTGCTCCTACAGGAATTTAATTTGGAATTTAGAGATCGAAAGGGTTCAAAAAATCAGGTTGTGGATCATCTATCACGACTTGAGACTGGGATCGAAGATGAAAAGAAGGATGTCATTCGTGAAACTTTTCCTGATGAACAACTCCTAGCCGTGCAGCAAGCTGCTGTCCCCTGGTATGCATATTTTGTTAATTACATAGTCAGTGGGCTGTTTCCACCAGAGATGACTAGCCAGAGATGAAAGAAATTCCTGCATGATGTAAAATTCTATCTATGGGGTGAGCCTTTTCTTTACAAGCAGTGTGTCGATCAGATTATCAGGAGATGTGTTCTAGAGGAGGAATTCCAAAGCATTTTACAGGATTGTCATTCTTCTCCTTACGGTGGACGTTTCGGAGTTACAAGAACAACAGCTAAGGTCCTCCAATCGGGATTTTATTGGCATTCTTATTCAAGGATGCTCACGAGTTCACAAAGACATGTGATAGATGTCAAAGGGTAGGCAACATCTCCAACCAACATGAAATGCCTTTGAACAACATTTTAGAGGTTGAACTATTTGACATGTGGGGCATTGATTTCATGGGGCCATTCCCATCATCTTATGGAAACCAGTACATTTTGGTGGCAGTTGATTATGCTCTAAATGGGTGGAAGCCATGGCACTACAGACAAATGATTCCAAAGTTGTTGTCAAATTCCTTCACAAGAATAATTTCACCCGCTTTAGGACACCCAAAGTGATCATCAGCGATGAAGGAACTCATTTTTGCAGTCGTCAGTTTGAGAACCTTTTTGACAAGTATGGAGTGAAACATAAGATTGCTATAGCATACCACCCATAAACCAATAGGTAGGCAGAAGATTCAAATCGGGAGATAAAAAGGATCTTAGATAGAGTGGTCAACCCAAATCACAAGGATTGGTTGCTGAGGCTTGATGCACTTTGGGCATATAGAACTGCATTCAAAACACCTTTGGGAATGTCACCTTTTCATTTAGTTTTCGGGAAGGCATGTCATCTGCAGGTGGAATTAGAGCACAAAGCGTACTGGGCAAGCAAGCAGCTAATTATGGACCTCCAGTTAGCATGAGAGAAGATGTTGTTGTAACTGAATGAGATAGACGAATTTCGTTTGCAAGCGTATGAGAATGCCAAATTCTACAAAGAAAAAACAAAGAGATGGCATGACAGTAGAATTGTCTCAAGGCAATTTGAGGTAGGACAACAAGTTCTACTCTTCAACTCCAGACTGAAGTTGTTTATAGGGAAATTAAAATCAAGATGGTCAGGGCCTTTTGTGGTGGTACAAACTTATCCACATGGAGCAGTGGAGATTGCTGCATCAAACTCAAAAAAGACTTTCAAGGTTAATGGTTAGAGACTCAAGCATTACTGGGGTGATATTTTCAACCATCAGAAAACCACCATCTCACTACAAGATGCATGAATTGCTTAAATAGTAAGGTTGAGGACTCTAAACCAAGTGCTTGAGGGAGGCAACCCAATCTTTTTGATTTTTTTTTCTTTTTATGTTGTTATGTGTGTTATCTAGTTTTGCTATTTTCTTGTTTAATTCTTGATTTTGTGTGTGATGCAGTAACTTCGGTAGCGAAGAAGCGAAAGCACTGAATTCCCAATAGAATAAGCGGCAATAAGGTGGTTTTGCTACAACATTGCTATAGCAATTCAAGCAGCAGTGAGAAAACCAAACTTGGCACCATGGGTTATGGGTTAAATATATATATATATATATATATATATATACACAAATAACTAAACCCTACAAGACCTCACTTTTATTCTTTTTTTTCTTCTGCGCTGTCAACCCAGTACAATTACCTTACCGCTCGCATTTCCACCGACTCCACTACCTGAGCCACCGATTCAGCCAATTGGCCATGCATAATCCTCCGCTTCCACCGACCCAGCAAATTGTGCCAGTGCCAGCCACCAACCCATCCCCCCCCCCCCCCACACTGTGTCGACAAACTGGTTCAACTCACAGCCAATCACTGACTCCACCGACTCAGCCATTGCCTATACCCAGCCCACATAGCGCTAGCACGCCACAAGGGAACAAGCCAGCCTCCGACACACCGATTGTGCCACCAATCCAGTCCACCGACCCACCACCATTTCCACTGTCCCAAGCTAACACATCCAGTCCATCGACTCACTGCTTTAACACACCAACCCATGCAATGTGTCCACTAAACCAGCCTACACAACCAGGACCATCCATTCATCTCGAGGTATCCTATATTTTTCACCTTGCACATAATCCAGGTTAGCTCTGGAAATGCCTCGCACAAAGATTCTCGCACACAAGCATACTAGCTAGAAACCAAAGGGTACAACCACCATTACCACACATTCCAGATGGATGAAGCTCAAGATAGGTATAAAAAATTTTCTTCTGACCGAACTTTTTGCTCTGAAAAGGGGTTTTTGTTGCAAAATACCCCCACCATGGGATATGAAGATTTCATTCACTCAGTCATCACAAAGCATTAGTGGCGGCAATTTTGCGCCCATCCAACCGAAGCGGTCGTACCCATTATCTGCGAATTTTATGCCCATTTTGCGAGAGACGAGCAGCGAACGATCTATGTGCGTGGTGTATAGGTACCCATTGATAAGAATACCGTCAACCGGTTCTACGGTCTAAAATATGCTAAGTACCTTCATACAGAATATGCTACAAATGCCACTGATGAATGGATGGAATGTATGTTGGTTAATGTCTGTGACTACCTAGTCTGTTTCTACTAAAGGCAAATTAACCATCCCAAGGACTCATCTTGCACCTCAGTGCAAGGTTTGGTATCACTTTCTCAAAACTCGTCTGATGCTGTCTACTTATATGCAAATCGTATCCAAAGATCAAGTCTTGTTGCTTGACTCTATTATCTCGGGTCAGCCTATTGATGTGGGAAAAATCATTTCTCAAGAGTTTGGAGTTTGTACGATCGAGAAGTGTGGTAGTTTATGGTTCCCATCCCTCGGCATAAGCCTATGTACTAGCAGTGGTGTGCCAATTTTCGACAACGAGGAACGGTTATCCTACAAAGGGGCCATAACAAACATTGTTATAGCAAGGTTAATACAGACCAAGATGGCAGAAGGACAATCAGAGCCACCACATAGTGAGGAAGACAAGTTAGGCCAAGCTCCTTAAGCAACCATAAGTCGTAATGCTGCAGCATCTAGTAGCCGAGATCTAACACACGTCGAGCTGACCCAATCCTTGAAATTACTCGAGCAACAAATGAGCCTCGCTGAGGTTCAGCAATATCAAACTATGACAATGTTACAGCAAATGCATTCTCAACAGCAGCAGTATTGGACTTTATGCTCAGCATCGAGATTTGGCTTTGAAGAAGTCATTACAGAAGAAATTTACAAAGCATGTCTTTCCATTCCCTAAATTTCCAGACAATGTGCTAGAGTCAGTTGTTGTTGATGAGGACGCATAAGAGGTTGATGAGGATGATAGGGTGGATTGAAAGGATCAACCAATAACCCACCCAATCAGGGAATCTCCAACTTTGTCTTTTTCATTGTTTTACAATATCATGTTTTGTCTTGTTGTGTCTTGTTATGTTTGTTCTGTTTTGTTTTATTTTGTTCAAGTAGTGAGGACACTGCTGATTTTAAGTTTGGAGGTATGGGATTTGATCTGTTTTAGTCAGTATGAGTTTGTTTTGTTTTTCTCTGTTTGTTTGGTGTTTAAAAAAAAAAGTTCAATATGTTTTGTTTGCTCTGGTTTTGCTATAGCAAAGTTAGTTTGAGGAAATTCTATGAAGAGTAGTAGTGTTTTGAGATTCTTAGATTATAGAATGAATTGGCATGGGTTGAGTATTGTTGATGTTTATTATTGGTTTGCTCCTTAAATGAGACTGCTTGGATTATGCATATTATACTATAGCTTTGTGTTTCTTTTGAAAAGCTAGGAAATTTTAAATCACTGTGAGAGTTTGGGATTTGGAAACTGATTATATGAAACCTTCAAAGCGAAACATTAGGAGGCCAAACATCCTGGGGTGAATTGATGTGCATTTAAAGTATTGGTATTTCAAAAAGGGTTGTTATTTTAGGGTGTAAAAAAAATTACGAATAAAGAACTCTGTTATTCAGAACCGCCCAATAACCAGGAGTAATATGAGCCCCATGTGTACTTTTACCTCAAAAAGTGATTATGAATACAAATATGCTATAGCAACTCTGAATGGTGACGTTGCTGAGTTACCGGGTGTCTTCATCACAAATGTTGACATTCGCGTAAAAAGATAACAGTGACATGAAGATTAAAAAAAATACACCTTGTATAAAACCCTAAGCAGTATTTAGTGGAACATGTCTAATCCCATGTGTTTGGTAAACTGATAATAGTGAAGAAGGTTTATGCAGTCAGCCTATTGAATCATTAACTAGGTTCAATGATTGTGGTTTGAATGACCTGAGTAATTCAAGGATACTTAGCTATAGTCACACACATACACACCTTTAGAGGAGTTTCATTTGGGAATGAGTTCAGATAGAACAGATGCTGATATTTAATGAATGCTGATTTTAACCATGAGCTGGAAATTAAGAAGCATTTTTGAGAATAGAGAATCAACTTGTTTAGCAACCAAAGCAATTTTCTATTTTCTATTTTGTGTTTTGAGTTTTCTTTTTGTGTGTTGTGTCTTGTGTTAATTGAGGCATTACTCGAGGACGAGCAATGACTTAAGTTTGGGGGTGTGATAACTCTATGAAATAGAGTTATTTAGCATGCTTTTGAGCTTATTAAGTATTGATATTTCAAGATAATATGCCTTAGTTTTTAGTATTTTATATAATATTAGATAGTTTACTTTAGTTAGAAAAGGATAGATAACATAATTTTAAGTTTAATTTTGTGTTTTGCCTTACAACTGGAGCTCACAATGCCAAATAGTTGAAGGCCCACCGGACAAGAGGAGATGATGAAATAGAGATCAAAAACGCAACTGATGCTACAACGATGCTATAGCAATGCCGCAGCTGAGGAGAAACAATAAAAAGTGCAAGTGGTGAAATTCTCTCTTAACAACTGTTAGTTGGCCTACTTGCCTAATTTACAAAAATCAGATAGCTGTATTCTTTTGGGTGTCACCAGCCCTAGCTACTGGAAGGACACGTGTGCTTAGGGTACCTTAAATTACCCTAGTATAAAAGGAAAAGAAGCTAACTATGCAATGGGGGGCCGGAAAAATATACCATTTGTGGAAAGGAAGCTGTGAGAGAAACAGGGGGAAAAATAAGAGAAAGAGGTGCATGGAGAGAGATTTGAAGAATTTCAGAGGCAGCCGTGGTCCATTGGTTGGACCGAAGGATATATCACTTCACGCATGCTCATCTCTTTGAATTTCCAACATAAGCTGTCTGAATTCTTTTGGGATTGTCTTGTTTTTCTCTCTGTGAATCATGATCTTCCTTGTTGATTTTATTGCTTTTGAATTCGTTGAAAGAAGTATGAACTAAATCCTTTCACTAGGATTGTTGATGGAGCCAAGGCTACAATGAAGGTTTAGATGTTGGTGATTTTTATCCAGGTTATTAAGGTATTTTGCATTGTTTAATCTCTGTTGATTAACTAGCCATCAGTTGGTAGAGTATAAAAAATATAATTAATTCTGAGAAAGTTAATTTTGGTTAGATCTAGCTTGGATAATATAAGTGTATGATATAGGAATATATTATTACCTTGTACAATCCATTAAAATTGGTGCTTAATTTTATGTTTAGAAAACTGAGATGCATAGGAATATGTTGATTTTGGTTTAAAGAACTGAAGGCATAAATCTTTCGGAAGAGGATTGTGCATAATTTTAAGTTGACTAGATAAACTTTGCTATAGCATTACTATAGCATTCGTGGTCAGATTTGCAACTGAGGGGAAATCAGTAATTCTAGCCATTACCCATCATTGATTCACAGTCTAAGCCTTAGATATTGTCACGTTTACCTTTCATTTGCATTTTTAAATACACCCATTCATTTCAATTCATTTTCTATAATTTTAGTGCTCAAATCATTCTTAAATTTATTTTAGAATAATTGTTTTCTGTAATTAGATTTTTAGTAATACAATATCTGTGGAGACGATACTTTACTTACTACTGTGTTACTTGTTCGATTATGTATACTTGCGTAGCATTTTTGCAAACATATTTTTGGTGAACAACCAAGGAGAAGATGGTGAAGTATCAACACAGCACACTTTGATTCCATAGTCTGAGACTTGCTAGGCAAGGCGAAGACCGGCAGGGCCCATGCCAATGATGATCACGTCCAACCGAGATTCGCCACACGGGTTGAGCTGGGGAAGATCAAAATCCAAGATTTCGAGTTTGGAGTCGGGTTTCAACTCATGGAAGTTGCAAGTGTTGCTACTCTTGATTCTGCCAAGAGTTGGTCTCGAAGACATGTGATTGGTTTGTGAGAAGCTAATGGAAAGGTGGATGGATGAAAGATTCGACAACTTTTGGTCGCAGGTGGTGTTGAAAACAGACTTAGAAAAGTTGCCATTTCAACTCTAAGACCACAAAGAGAAAATGGTGAATTGTTAACATCTACCGAGCGGTTTTTGAAAGAGATTTAAGTGTACAATTGTCCTTCACTGTAGCATTTCAATCGTGGGGTAATGTTTTTGGAAAAAAAAAAAAAAAAAAAGAAAAACACGTTTGACAAGTTTAAAGTATGGTCTTTAATTATCTTTAAAAAATAATAATAATAAAGTATTGGTCTTTAATTACTATATTGGATTTATTTGTTTGCCGGAAACCATTAAAAACCGCCTACTAAATAAAGCAGCCGATGTGAAATCGTCAACATTAGAAGTGTGAGTCCCAACCGTATCCTTCTTTTCCTACCTTGTTTTGATTTCCCTAATGTTTCTAAGTGCAACATATGGTTTTAAATGACCGCATGGCTGCCTCAAAAATTTTAAAATAATAATAATTATTATTATTACAATAAAAGAAAACTACTTGGTATTTTGGTTTCTCCCAAAGGTAGTGGGATTCTCAATTTCTCTCGATAGCCTAATTTTGCTTAGGGAGATAGAGGTAAACATTTTTTTTAAACAAATTTTCTAATAAATGATCAAAGTGTTTAAAAATTAATTAAAACCCATGTTTTAATGGTTAATTAATTTCCTTAACAAAATATCATTAATTTAATACTGTAATCAATCATTATTAATCATTGATTGATTATATCACAATTTATGACTGATTAAATTAAATGGTAAACAATCATTTTATTAAATAAAAAATGTTCAATCATTTACTAACCTACCCAAAATAACCTGCCCAGCCTTTTTTTTTTTTTTTCCCTTCACTAACTCGTGTGATAAATGCAATTAAATACACTAAAGTCTAAAAGGGTGATACTCTAATAAAGTTGGCCCCATGAAAAATGTGTGAAATTTTAAAACCCCTTTAAAACGAGGGAATGGATGGCATATGCATTAAAAATTTTGGTGACTTTTGTCCGGTGACAACCAGTGTGATACATATAGCATCAAAACTAATATCTTGTAACACAAATTTATTAATATGTAATATTTAACATTCATACTTACTTATCACTTGTAGTAGAAGTTTCAAAATCACTTGTAGTAGAAGTTTCAAAATGTATATATAAAATTACATAACGTCATATAAATTAACTAGTAATTATATGAATCACAAAAATAAAATAAAAATAAAGAATTACACATGCTTAATTGTACGACTGCCGATAGGAGACTCATCATGAAATATTTATTTGCAAATATCCAAACTAATTTCTAATAATTCACTATAAGTGGGAATTTAAAATACTGAGTGTCTAACCATTTCTCTTTCACAAATGCCCCATATGAAAAGATGATGAGATAAGTTTAAATCTGGCATACTTTGCAAGCATGATATATAAAAGAAAAAATGACTGGTAGATGTCATCAAATTTCCACGTGTTGTCAGTCTTTTCTCCTCATGTCAATTACTTTGTTAGCCCAAAAAAAAAAAAACAAAGACAAAACAAAACAAAACAAAACCAAAAAAAAAAAAAAAAAAAACAAAAACACTTTGATAAATCTACACATTTTACTTTGTTAAACTTTACCCGTTCTATCTTCTAAAGGTCAAATTTTCTACTCTCGTTTCCCTCGAGAAACTTTACAACATTTTAGAACTTCAAGCCTGCAGATTTTCAATCATAAAAAATTTGAAATTTTTATCCAAACATGAAGTACAATGAAGAAGAATAGAAACAATGTGAACAAGAACCAACACGAAACTCGCCGAATTGATACATTAGAATGACACAGTATTTATTTCTTAATACAACATAATACAACAAATAGTTGTAGACATTAAAAGAATAGAGAGATGACATGCAATATAGTGAAAACGACTAATCAAGCTTCCCAAAATAAATTATCGCTATTCACTCGGGCGAAGATAAATCTCTAGACACATTTTTTGGAATGTACAGATATTTTAACATATTCCCATGTAGACCTAAAAAGTCTTGGATGATCAAGCAACAGAAAACCACTGAGAATCATAAACTGGCGTGTATCATCTCAAAAGTTGATATTTGCAAACCTGTGCAGAGACTTGGCTACATCAACATGACCAGTCAAGATCTGCAGGAAGGTAGTGTGATGCCACCACAAGCAGCAGCGATAATTATGTACAGCAACAGAACAATCAAGCATGTCAACAAGGCCCTGCATCAAGCCAAACAAAAGTTTTAACTATTTAAGTCTGTGCCCTGGGGCTGCCCATAATTCAAATTGAAAACCAGAGCACCAGGCACTAGTTTTATTTTCACTATACGATGCCTATACTATATCTTCACGAGAAAATTATTGATTTTGTTCAGTTAACATTGAATGTAAAACCCTGAAAAGGGGGTTCAATATTAGATATCCCTCAAGACGTAAGGGGTTTGACAGTTCATTTGGTAAAATTCTAAATCCCATGAATGGTTGACAACAATAGAGGATACATTCAGTGTTAAAAGTGGATGATATATGCAAGAGCTCATGATGGTACACTAAATAAATGCTATTTCTCCCTCCTTTTTCCTAGCCTTGAACAACTGTTATTCTGCTACTACTTCCTATAAGACGTCAATTCACAATAGTCTTTGAAAGCAAACACAAAGAACTGTCATATGTTCAGATCAGAAGATACTTACAATAGCTTGGCATTTTTCATCCAAAGAGCTCGTCGGAGACGTTTTGACTGTTTCTTGAAGTGAAATGCGCCATCTTGCATTGTTGCTGTCTTATCAACGAGAAGCTCTATGCGGTCACCTCTCTCCAATATTTTTTCTATGTTATCAACCATTATTGTTCGTACCTAACAGCAGAAATAAGTGCTTGTGAGAAGGAACTGTTAAGAACGATGGTTGCATAAACCTAAAAAGATGAAAAAATTCCAAAAGATAGTAATCAAAAACAAATTTAGAGATTTTACGAGCCCTTGGAATCTTATGTACAAATCGCATCAACTAAGATTAAACAGTCAACTAACTACCAACACAACCATTTTGAAAGTGGCTGGTGCTTCGAATATTGGACAATTTGAACACAGTTTTTTTAGGCTTACAGTTTGACACTCAATTCTGTTTTGGATAACCTCCTCTTTTTGATAATCCTGTACACTCATACAAAATAACCTAACCCAACATCCACATTCAATGCAACCACCATTGAGTTGAACATGCTGGAAGTCAAGTCAACCTAATGGCGGTAAAGTTCTATCCCTCTCTTATTGCAGATCTGACTCCTGTCACTCTAAGCACTCTCTCTCCACCAACACTCCATCTCACAAATTCTCCCCTCTGCTCATCTTTTTTCTTTATAAAAAAAAAAAAAAAAAAAAACAACAACAACAACAAATCTTTCGTGGGCAAGTTCATCAATTACAGGGAAAAGAGGATGAGCTATCCTCAAGAAAAACAAAATAGAAACAAAAGCACAAAATAATGAGAAATCTGCTCATCCTAGAAAACACCGGCCAATTATCTTCCTATTACATCCATCTAATTTAAGGTTATCAGAGTAAAAGGAGGGACAAATTACACCCCCTCCACCCCGCGAAATTTATGCCTTGTCACAAAATTCCCCCGAACTTCAATTTGTGGCATTCTTTCCCCCTGAACTTCGAAAAAGTTTGCGAATTTTCTCCCTCAAAAAAATTTTTGACAGAAAAACGCACATAACACTAGTAGGAAGCATGAGTTGCGGGTATTAAGTATAAAATTATGAAATGGCACATATTGGTAGCAGTCCAAGTACCCGTTACCCTTATTAAGTATGAAATTACGAAATTATCTTTAAGAGAGAATTATGAGGAAAAAAATGACAATCAACTCTCAATATTTACTCTTTTCACTCAATTATAAGCGTTTCTCATTTAATATCTACACTTATGCTTTCAACAAGTGTCACGTGCATTTTTTAGTCAAAAATTTAATTGAGGGGGAAAATTCGCAAATTTTTCTAAAGTTTAGGGGAAAAATGTTACAAGTTGAAGTTAAGGGGGCATTTTGTGACGAGGCTTAAAGTTCGGAGGTAAACAGTGTAATTTGTCCTAAAAGGAATGTCCTTGAACACCTTGTCTGTAAAAGCCCAAAACGAAGCTAAAAATTTAGCTTTTTCAAAAATATCTATCCTCCCCATCCCCCCACCGACAAAAAAAAAAAAAAAAAAAAAAAAAAAAAAAAAAAAACAATTCTCTCCTATGTTCATGTTCATTTAAGCTTTTTGTCACCTCTAGCCTTTGGTCATCTACGCCAACACTCTCTCTTTTAATTTCTCTTTTGAAACCAAACTAGGTCACCTTGGGATGTTCGAAATTATTTCTTGTGAACTTGTAGAAAATCTTTTCTCAAAGAAGATAAATTAAGAATCGTAGAAGATCGAACTGTACTCAAACTGGAAACTGGAAGAGAGAATCCTGATACAAAGGAAGAACATAATTGTCTTTAGGAAAAGAATACCTAACAGGAGCATTTCCGATCACATTAAACTTTCTTTCTTATCCTCGTTCACGGACTAAAGAAAACTGTCTATGCCAGGCACTAGCCTGGAGAGTGGGCAAATGGAATAAGTTGACAACTAGTTAAAACTTTGTCACGTCCTAAAGAAGTTGGTTTTTAAAAAGAAAATATACACACATAAAACAAAAAGTTTGACCAGACACAGAAAAATTTTGTGTTTTCCTCTCTGAATACCAATTGAAGGAAGTTCACCACAATACATAAGCATGCAAAGTCATGTAGCCAGACTTGATAATGGAAATACCATAAATGGAGAACAACAAACAACAATCCTTTCCCTACAAATGGTGAACAACAAAACAACAGTCCTCGCACAATCCATAGTAAATGACCAGTAAGAATATGAGTTTAATAAGATTAAGCAATTTTATAAGCACTTTGAAGCAACAATGTTTCCCTGAAAAGAGGAGTGGCTGCCAAAACCATGTGCCCACTCAAGATGAAAGACAGTACACGAAAAGATAAGAAGAAAAAAATTCAGCAAATCGAGACAAACCACAAGATACTTGCCTCACCAACTTCGCCTCTCAGACGATTAAGAGTATCTGCGCTAGGATTGCTGGAGAAAAATTCCATTTGTTGATGCAAGACCCTCGAAAACTCATCATTCATCGCATAAGCAGGTGCATAATGTGCTACTTTGCCATAATTTTTCATAAATCTCATATGAATATCTTCCAAATATGAGAAAGGTATTCTCCCTGCATAAAGGGAAGAGATAACCAACTGTAAATCTACAACAGTGGAGATAGGAAAAGGATACAATCTTGTGAAAAACTTAACAGGAAAATTCAATACCTACGTCAAAACTTCAGAGACATGCTATTAGGGAAGTGTTAATTCTAAACACAGTGGGAATTAAGTTGTCAAATGGAAATGAGGGGGGGAAAAAAAAGATTAGCCTGATTTTTAACTTTTTTTCTTACAAGAAAACATGATCTCATTGATTAAATTGAAATTAGAAAAAACAAAGAAAAGATTTCATAAAAAATCATAATTAGGTGAGTTGATTTTAAAAAGCAGATGGAGGCAATAACCATCAAAATTGACCCTCACAGCCCCATGCTCATCTTACAGGGCATGCCTAATAATGACACTTAGTTTTCACAATTTTTGGTTTGGTTTGGTTTTTTTTTTTTTTAATTATATGTTTCACTAATTTACCAAAAAAAAAAAAAAAAAAATAGGGAGGACAATTCATCATGCAATGCAACAAGAACAAAGCTAGCAAGCACAAATCAGAAAAGATTCCTTCAGGTCAAACTAAACATAACCAAAGCAACATCCCTAACCATAAATGCTCTCAAAAAATAAATCTAAAATGACAAACCACATCTAATTTTGTCTAAAGAGATCCCTTGACTCCAATCTTCAAAACAATTCTATTGATTTCTTTTCAGCCACATTATCTATAACACTGCTATTTCAGCACAATTTCTGTATGGATTCGGCACAGAGCACCTTAAATATTGCAAAATCCAGAGCAGCCCGCTATCCTTTTTGGAATACCACATTTCAACTGACCTCATAAAGAGATACCAGCCCGATGACAAACTTTGCAACTCGTTTTTAGTTTCCGTCTTTTCAAGTACTAAAAGCCAAAAAAAGCTGCTAAGATAGGCAAATCTTTAAAAACTAATGGTGAAATTAGTAATATCTTTCCTGCAAATTATTTGGTTTAATTAATTTTTTTTCCACATCATTTTTTAAACTTTAAGCAAAACAATCTAAAAGAATATGTAAAAGGGTAAAAGGGCTGAAGGTATAGTTAGTGATGTTGAATTTTAGGAAGCTTCAATTCAGGTATAAAAACAAGGAAAGCACATCAAAAATATACGGAGGTCAAGCTTGCAACTGGTTTACTAAGATGAAGACATTTGTAATTGCAATTAACAAGGACCTTGACGCTGTATGCAATTCAAAATAATGAACTTTAACTCAAGATTTTTTGTTTTGTTTTTTGTTTTTTAATTTAACCTTTTTGTTTTTTTCCTATAGGCGACTTATAAAGATAGTGTGAGTATTGATGGCAGCCTAATATAAACAGGATGGCAATTTATATTAGGTTCGAAAATAGGACTTAAAGGATGATTTGGGACTTGAACAATGTTCAAGAATGTCCAAATATATTTAACTTTAAAGAGAAAGAGAACAAACGAAAAAATTGAATTTTCATAAGCTCTGTAAGGCTTCTAGGAATCTTACAAAAAAGAAGTTGCTAATGGAAAAGAAAGCAAGAAAGAAGTTTTCCAAATCTTGCAATATCTAGCAATAACCCTTATCCCATTTGTTATGTAAACCACATATTACATAAACTGTAATTTGTAAAAATGAAGGATCAACTACCGTGTCTTAATCCATAAAGTTTTGAGCAAAAATGGTTAGAGTTTTTCATTTAAGTAAAATTTTATCACATTGAATCTTAAAATCACTAGAGGTTAAAACGAGCAATCCTAATAAATCAAAGCAATTCCATCCTAATCTCAATTTCAGAAGATGGCAGGGATGAAATTGTGCTTGAATATGGTTCAACTACACTCTAGAGATTTGATTGTTTTATGTTGACCACCAACCCAGATCAGCCTTGACGTTCAGTTGTAAGTACGGCTTTATACTAGTTTGGGGTAGGATGGTTTTACTGCTGAAATTTACTACGAGCTTCAAATTCAATAACATTGTAGAAAAAAGAAATGGCAATTAAGCACTATTAGTTCAATTATTATTGAACGACGAACAAGAATACATCAAAATTCGATCACCTAGCATTCCTTTTTCTCTTCCACACAAACGGGAAAACTGCCAGAAATCTGATATCTGACTGTAGGTGTGGCCCTAAGGGTGCAGCATGATTTGGACTCAATAATTCTGCGCTTTGATAATCAGCCAGGTGTCGAACTAAACCCCTTTGCTTTTCAAGTCAATGGAAAAGTCAATTTCAGATGACACAGAGCACTTCATGTATGTTATTTTATTGACATTTTTTTTCCTCTGTTTCTTGGGTTGTCTCGCTTTTGAATTCTAATGGAATTGTACCTTTCTTAGCCCGGCAAAGAAAGACTTGTGCCACCTCCACATATCCACAGTTTTTAAACTCCATCTATTTCTTGCAAAATATATGCCATTCTCAATATAACCTCCTACTCTTAGCCTTTGTTTAGTAGAGTGGAAAGGGAGAGGAGGATGGGAGAGGAGGGATTTTAAAGAGGAAAATAAATTTTTGGTTGATTGGTAGGGTGGAAAATGGGAAAGAAAGGAAAACATAAATTGATGAGACCCACACCATTTTAATCTTTCCAATGTTGAGAAAGAAAATAAGAGGGAAAAGTTTGGCCAAAAGAATAATAGGTGAAATCACTATTTTGACCTTACTCTCTCCTTATCTTCTAACTTCTATGAGATAATAATTGTAAAATACATTAGATTAGACATTTTCTTTCTTTTCTAACAAATAACATGAAAGAAAACTAACTTCTTTCCTCTTTATTTCCTTCACCTACGTATTTACTCTTCCTTCCTCTCTATTTTCCATCCCTCCCACCAAACATAGCATAAAGACGAGATAACATCTTCCCATACTGTTGAATTCTTTTCAATAAGCAAGGAGAGGGGAAGAAGCTAGGATTCTGAAAGCCCTCTCTTGAAAACATTTTCTAAAGGCAGTTTGCAAACAACCATCCATAGAATAAGAACAAAGTTTGTTACAGATAATTATAATTCTAAAGAAACTAACAGAATTCGTGCTTGCATGTATAGACTAACCATAATTCCACGCCTGACTCTACCGTAACGAGTAATATCATGTACAGCTCCATACTCTACCAAAATTTATTCCAAGAACAAGAAACTTCTGAACAAAAGAAACAGCATTCTCTACGATCTTACCGTAACCTCAAAATTGGGGAAAAAATTTCAAGAAAATTAAAGACATGAACTAACCTACCAACCGACACTACCACAAAATTCGAGCGATTCACTGAATCTAACGAAAAAAGAAAAAAGAAAAGAAGAAGAAAGATTTGGAAAATGAAGAGGATGATACGTACTGCCGAAGGTGTCGTTTGCCATACAGAGGAAATCGAGGCCGTTGATTCTGAGAATATGGAAGATGTAGCGATCCTGAGAGAAGCAGAGCCTGGAATCGGCCTCCGACGGAAGCTTCTCGAGGATCCGGCGAGCCACGGCTCCCGTATTCCCCGTCACGGCGCTGAACTCCGCCAGCACCACCGTCCCCCGAGCCACCACCGCATACAGAATCGCCATAGGCGAGCAAGATGAGATTGCAAAAGAAGAAACTTCTCTTTCTCTCTCCTCTCTCTCTCTACTTCGATCGCCTTCGTTGAAGTCTCATGGAAATGGAAGCTTTTTTTTTTTTTCTCCTTTGGGGGGGGGGGGGGGATGGGATGGTGGCTACGTATTGGTGATTCTTTTCAAATAATCTAGGTTTCAACTTTAATTGCGGATTTAGCAAGTTGTATTCAAATTTTTCATATTAATTTTTATCAATTTTAAAAAATTAATAAAATTATAATTAATTTTTAAATAATTAGTTAATTTTAATTTAAAATTTTCACTTAAAACACTGTTTCAAACACAAGTTAAATTTGAAGAATGCAAAGTATAATATCATATTTTATACTTTGTTAACTAAATACACCATATTTAAGTAATAAATATCATATTTATCATATAAATTAAAAACTAAAGATAGAAGCTAACATCTAATATACTAGTAAATATCTATATTTGCTAGTGAATCTCAGATTTATTAACAAGTATTTATTAAATGAATAAATTCGATTATTTACAAGTAAATACAGTATTTGCTAACATAGATTTATTAACAAATTTTATACTTAAATACAGAATTTCTTAGATAAACAAAAAAAAATTGAACAAAAGAAATTATTTAATTGATTTACATGATAAATAATATATTTACTATATAATAAAAAGAATTGAATATGAAATAAACATCAATTTACTAGTAAATACAATATTATTTATAGGATTATTTACCGAATTTACATAAATAATCGGATTTATTGATTCTATATTAGTAAATACATTATCTTTACTTGTAAATAACCAGATTTTATGTATTATTTAATACTTAGTAAATTCATTCTTTTTTTCATAATACATGTCAAAAACATTTTAAAATAAAATTAAAAGAGAATTTTTTGTTTTCAATTTAATAGTTACAATTTTTACCTATAATTAAAAAAAAAAAAAAACCCCCCAAATCCCAAAAGTATCCCACAAAACCCTAGATCTAAACTAGGAGTTACCATTGTCGCCAGTGAGATAGTGAGCCAGTCGTTGAAGAAGAGCGATCATCTCTGTTAGAGCGTTGCACGAGATCATGATATATCGTTGTCTTTTGACGGCGCAATGGAGATTGATGTCCCCGACAGAGATTGTAACAGAGATCTGACGGAGCTCGCAGAGATAACATTTCTACAACTTAAGTAACAATTTCCGGTGATAAAGCTTGCGGAGGAGACTTGTTGGGGTTATACTTCATCTTCTCATAACACCGTTAGCCTTCGATTGCTCGTCCAACAAGCAACGAACTCTTAGTCACAGTCTACTCAATATTTTCGTATATTTGGATGGACCCAATTTATGACTTCAGTTCGTTCATTCATGAACACTAATCATTTGCAATCAATTGGCAGGCCAGCCTGTGAAACAAGGATTGGATATAAGCCACAAACACACAACAAGGACTAGGCTTTTGACTATCGTTTCGTTGTTCGTCGTTCGTGTTTGGCGAATACTATAAAGGTTAATTTCATTAACCGTCAAGCCCACGATCAATGATGACTTTTATCAGTTCACTTTGATAACTGCTAAATCTATGATCAAATTTATCTCAGTAACTGCCAAATCTACATCATGATTTGTATTCTTACACGTGTCCCAAGTGATATTAAGCGAAAACCATTCATCATAAATTACAGGTTCAGACCTGCTATTCTTCCTCTATAAATGGAAGAAGACCCCATTTAGAAAAAAGACGGTCTTTGGACAATCTTGGCTTACCTTTATGTTATCCAAATATACTCAGAAATTGTAACTCACTGTATTTGAAACCAGTCATATATAGTAAAGAAACCACACATATAGAGGAAGTAGCACATTTCCAGTGAACCTCTCTAAATTTCGGTGTTGTTATTCTGATTTCTTTCATCTCTTTCTGATTTGATTATTTTGTGATTGTAATGTTATGTGAATTTCATAACGATATCCAAGGACCTTAATTATTATATATTTCATTTATTTTACTAACTCTGGTTAAAAATTTGATGATAGATTCTCAGTATCTACAGTTTGGCGTCCACCATGGGGCCCTTAGCTATCTTACACCGGAGATTCATATAGCAGTTATGGCAGACGAAAACGAGCATCAAGAGGAACCACTGCAAGTCAGTCTTGTTACCCAACTAGATGCCTCAACATCAGGAGAAAATGCCCAAATTGCTAATCTAATGCGACTGGTTGAAAAACTTAGGTGGAAGCATAACGCCCAACAGAACCAGATGGAAAGCATCAATGCAGAGAACCAAGTTTTAAAGAACCAGTTGATGGCTATTAATACACAGGCTGCCTACTCCTACTACTACAGCCTATGTTGGGTATTCAACAGGGGAAAACACTAGGGTTGGAGCAAGCTACGCATTACTACCTTAGATCGCCCCTCCACCCGCCATTGACCATGACGTGCACACGACACAATTGATCGCATCTGATGCGTCTTCGACGCCCGATTTACCACCACCACCAGAAGGTCCCGTGTCGCTAGGAACGATGAACATCGAAAAAATGATGCGAAATATTATGTCTAAACAAATGAGGCATTAGAAGTGCAGATGGAGTAGCATTTTTCTTCACAGATACACAAAACAACAACTTCAACGCCGGAGTTCGATGATCTTGCTCGCAGAGTCCGAGAGACGTGCTTTATAAAGCAGATAACGACACTATAACCCCCAAGTTTGGCAGCATTTCATTTTCAAGGTTTGACGAAATGTCAGGCCCCCACGATCATTTGTTACAATACAAACATATCATACAGTCGACGAACATTCCGACTAACATGCTCGATGACATGATGTACAACTCTTTGCACAAAGCCTGAAATGAGTATCCTAAGATGGTTTTGTAATCTCCCTTCCGAATCCATTGATTCGTTTGATAAGCTCTTGCTCGAGTTCATGAGAAGTTATTCCGTCCACATACAATCCGGAAAAACCACCAAGGATCTGTGGGGTATGGTCCAAGGACCACTGAGTCGCTATGCGCTTATATCAAGTGTTTCAGCAAATTAATTTCCGAGATTATAGGACTTAATGACGGAATAGTGAGGGAAACGTTAAAGAAAAATCTAAGACACAAGTCCCTATTCGACAGTTTGCACAATATCTGCTATAATCCAAGACGTTATGCATCGGGCGAAAAAGATTCATTGAATTGGAAAAGGAAAACGAACGAGTCGAATGTGATTTAGCTCGAACGAGGGAGGAGGTAGCTAAAGTTCGTGACGAATGCAAGAAAACATTCAGACTCAAATGCACAAGCCCAATAAGATGCATAGAGCATCGAGAAGAGTGGATTTCAAGGCGTGATCACAAGCGTCATTTTTCACCACCCAAGTACGCACTCGGCATCAGCCCATCAGAGTTGATCGCTCATTTGAAGCACCAAGACTTCGTCACGTGGCCGAAGAAGTTACTAAAAAATCCAGCCAGAGACATGATAAAGTATTGTGAGTTCCACAAAGATCATGGTCACTATACCATCGATTATAGGGTACTAAGAGCTGAGGTTGCTGAGCTGTTAAAGAAATGACAGCTAAGGGAGTTCTTTACTGAGAAGGGAAGAGAGACATATGGACTTCGCAATGAGTCCAAAGAATAGAAGATTGTGCAGTAGATCAAGGATACGCCTTCACCACCGCCAGTTCGAAAGACGATAGGCGTCATCTCTAGTGGTTCAACTACGGTGGTAAGACAGTGACTGTGATCAAGGCTCACCAAAAGAAGGCCTTACGGCCCGTAGCTTCCATCCTCCTACACGATCCAGGCAAGCATTCAATTGCATTTCATGGCAGTGAGCCTACCGATCTTAGTCGACCACAAGATGATGCACTGGTCCTTACACTGAATGTATCGAATTGTGAAGTCAGCAGAATTCTTATCGATAATGGAAGTTTAGCCTACGTACTTTTTCTCTCCACTTTGTGAGAGATGGAGTTGTCAGATTCCGAGATTGAAAGGTCCACGACGGTGCTTACCGGCTTCAATGGGGAATCGTTTGCAGCCGTCGTAAAGATTAAACTGCCCGTTTTTACAGTATGAGAAAATAAAATGATCACATTTCTAATATTGGACTGCCCATCAGCCTACAATATCATCCTTGATAGGCCATGAATCCATGTCATGAAAGCTGTACCATCCACGTATCACCAGAGAATTAGGTTTCCTACGAGGAGGGGAATACGAAAAATCAAAGGAAGCCAAGAGGTCGCATGAACATGCTACCTCTATTCAATGAAAATGAAGAAGAGCGAGAGTTCATAGCAATTAGTCGTCAAAGAATCGAACGATAACACCCAACTGGACGTTAAGTAGCTCGACGAAATCCAAATTGACCCAATGAGTCCAGATCGATTTATCAACATTGGATCATTGCTCGATGATAAAGTTCGTAGTCAGTTAGTCAATTTTTATCAAGACAACCAAGACTGTTTTGCTTGGTCACATAGCGACATGCTTGGAATCGACCCTGAGGTGATGACCCATCGACGTTAATCATTAGCTAGTGAAACAGAAGAGGCGGAAGCTTGGTATCAAATGGAATCATATAGTCAATATTGAAGTACGCAAACTGATTAAAGCAGGGTTCATACAAGAAGTTCGTTACCCAGAATGATTGGCAAACGTCATTATCGTGAAAAAGAAGAATAGAAAATGGAGGGTCTGCATTGACTTCACCAATCTGAATAAAGCTTGTCCGAAAGACAGCTTTCGATTGCCACATACCGACCATCTAGTTGATGCAACTGCTGGGCATGAATTGTTTTCATTTATGGACGCATTTTCAGGATACAACCAAATTCTCGTGCATCCAGACGATCAAGAGAAGACGACATTCATCACAAAAAGGGAAAATTTACTACTATAAGGTGATATCGTTCGGATTAAAGAATGCTAGGGCAATATATCAAAGGCTCGTCAATGCTATGTTCGCTGATCAACTTGGTAGAGCAATAAAAGTTTACATAGATGACATACTGGTCAAATTATTAAAGGCTAAATACCATATCGGACACCTGTCAAAATGATTCTCAGTACTTCGGCAACATAACATGCGCCTGAATCCCTCCTAATGCTCTTTTGGAGTCTCGTCTGGGAGTTTTTGGGCTATATCATCACACAACAAGGGATCGAAGCCTACCCAGACCAGATAATGGCGATTATAAATGTACCATCATCGAAAAATAAATAGAAATTTCAGAAGCTAGTAGGTTGGATCGCAGCACTTGGTAAATTTATCTCTCACCTAACTGACAAGTATCAACCTTTCTTCAAACTACTCAAGGGGAATAAAAAATTTGAGTGGAACGAACTGTGTCAGCTGGCTTTTGATGGACTTAAAAGGTATTTGTCGACCCCTCTTATTTTAGCCAAAGTTCTAATTGACGAGAGTTTGTTTCTATACTTGGCAGTTACAGAGGATACAGTCAATGCTATCTTGATTAAAAATACGAATGACGAGCAACCAGTTTATTATGTTAGAAAATTATTACTTGATACTGAAACGAGATATCCAGTGGTTGAGAAGTTGGCCCTTGCCCTTATCACTACCGCACGGAAACTAAGGCCTATTTCCAGTCTCATTCGATCGTAATGATGACAACCTACCCCCTATGAGCCATTCTTCATAGTCTAAATTTATTTGGACGATTAACAAAGTGGGCAGTCGAGTTGAGTGAATTCGACATCGAGTACCAGGTCCGAACTAGCCTAAAATCATAGGTATTGGCTAACTTTGTGGCCTAATTGACTCCAGAACTTTTAATGACGAGAGATGAATCAAAAGACTGGTGGACACTAATGGTTGATGGAGCATTCAATGTTAAAGGTTATGGCATAGGAGTATACCTCAGCTCCCCCGATGGTGAGGTTGTTGAACAATCATTTCGCCTTGGATTCAATGCCTCCAACAATGAAACAGAATACGAAGTCTTGATGGCTGGACTAAGGTTAGCGAGAGCGTTGGGGGCTTGTTGGTTAAAAATTCATAGTGATTCACAGCTCGTTGTTAACAGGTACTCGGAAAGTACATAGTAAATGATACAAGAATGGAGGCTTACCTAAGCGTTGCTCATTTACTTGTAAAGCATTTAAAAGAGTACATGATCCAGCTAATCTCAAGGGATTTGAACACTCAAGCGGATGCCCTGATGACATTTGGGTTTACAGTTGAGCCAAGCCTACGACGAAGTATTCTGATCAGTTTTATTAAAGAATCAAGCATCGAGGTTGAAACTACAATCATTACAGAGGAAGTTGAAGAAGACTGAAGAACGCCTATTGTAACTTATTTGGAGGAAGGACTATTACTCAAAGACAAGCAGGAGACCTAAAAGATCAGAACGAAGACTGCACGATTTTCACTGATCAACAATGTCCTATATCGTCGCTCATTTAACGGCCCTTATACTTGTTGTCTTGACGAAAAAGAAGCTACATATGTTTTGAAGGAAATTCATGAAGGCGAATGTGAGAATTATTCCGAGGGAAAGTCTTTGTGCAATAAGAGTAAGCGACAAGACTATTACTGGCACACCACGCTCCACGATAGCGGCAATGTCGTAAGGCAGTATGATAAATGCCAAAGGCATTCTCTAATTTTCCATCAACCAGCGGAACGACTATCAAGCATCGAATCTCTTTATATATTCATGAAATACTCAATGGACATCATAGGGCCATTACCAAGAACAAGCGGCCAATGCAAATACCTGCTTATACTCACTGATTACTTCATAAAGTGGGTCAAAGCAGAGGTATATACAAATATTAAGGATTCGGACGTTGAATGTTTCATATGGAAAAACATAATTTACATCTTTGGCGTATCCCAAGAAATAGTCACTGACAATGGGTCCCGATTCATTTTCAGCAACTTTAGAAACTTTTGTGAATGATGAAAAATCGAGCTTAGCTTCTCCACTCCAAGGTATCACTAAGGGAATGGACAGGCTGAGGTAACTAATAAGATAATAGTCCAGAATTTAAAGGAGAAACTCGAAGCTCGAAAATGACAATGGGCGGATGAACCTCATAGCGTTCTATGGGCTTACAGGACAATCCCACGAAAAGCGAACGGTGAATCTCCATTCTCACTAACATTTAGTGTAGAGGCACTTGTCCCAATAGAAATTGGCGTTTCCACAATTCGACGACAGCTATCATTTAAAAATGAGGATCAGAATCAAGAGATGCTCAATGACAACCTGGAAGTACTTCATGAAAGACGAGATCGAGCTCTGGTTCACATGGCGAACTATCAATAATCGATGGCGAAATATTACAACTCAAAAGTTCACCCATGAACTTTCAATGAAGGAGACCTTGCACTCCGCAAGGTGTTCTAGAATACTACTAAACCAAATACTGGAAAGTCGGGAGCAAACTGGGAAGGACCTTAAAGAATCTCAACGGTCGTTCACCCAAGTGTTTACCATCTCGAAACGATCGATGGAGTTGAAGTGCTACGTAGCTAGAATTTTCATCACCTTTGCAAATATTACTTGTAATTTTACCAAGTTCTTGTAATTTGTTGTAATTTTGTTTACATTTGTAAAGGCTCGATCCGTTACAGTGAACGTTCGATGCAAGATCGAACCTGTAGGATGAAGCCTAAAATTATACTGTAAAATTGAACTACGTTTGACTTGATCCCAATGTGGGTATGTAGGCAACTCGTATACGCTTGTACAAGTCCAGTTACAAAAATCAGAAAATTACATTGTATAATTGAATTATGTTTGACTTGATCCCAACATGGGTACATAGGTAGCTCGTATACACTTGTACGAGTCCAGTCACAAAAATCAAAAAATTAAATTTTACAAATGAACTACGTTCGGCTTGATCCCTATACATGGGCATATAGGCAACTCGTGATATATAAACGAGTATAACTACTCTTTTTAATCAACAATATGTACTCAAACAAAAACATGTTTCCTCACACTCACTGCTTAAGTGAAATAGATTTCCATTGGCTTCATACCGCCAAAATTTAACAATCCAACATTCATTTATCACAAACAATACGATCCACGATCGAATGATTTCGATTTGATTATCTCTCGTTTGACTATCGATTTGTCATATGACATTCGATATTTCACATCATTATATAAACAGATCATCAAAAAATATTTGATCAAATTTCCAATAAACAAATCATCAATGTTTACAATTCAATATAAAAAAAATCATTACTACATCGAAAAATAAATTATTCTTTCGTCTCTTAACCTTCTGAAGGATCGACCTGAGGGGGGGCTTAACGACAGATGGCTCAAGCTCATTTGATATTGGTGCTACAACAACATCAAGGGCTGATGGTGAAGCTTCGGCTTCAACAAGGGAATCTTCGTGCAGCTCGATCTCTTCCTCGACATCAGCATTGACAATGAGGCCTTGTTTATACACTTTTAAGAGATCGTAGCGAGCCTTAAGAGTAGCCCTCTTTTATGCGTCAACAATACGAGTGACGAGCACGGAGTTGTCAGCTTCTTTCTGTTGCAACGACTCTTCAATGGTCTTGATTTTGGCCGTTGCCTCATTAAAACTATCGGCCATACCTTTCATCATGTCGCCCCCTCCTTCGTTGACTGATTGACCATTTGGAGCTCTTTCATCAGGTCATCAGTGCTCGCTTTGACATCTGTGAACTTTTGTTCAATGTCAAAAAGCCTTTCACCCCTTGTTCTGTCAAGCTTTTTGAGCTCCTGGATGCGTGCCCTCTGCTTGACAACCTTGTCAATTGTGCGATAGACCAAACCCAAAGCTCGCAGATTGCTCTGTAGAGCAAAGATAAGATCATAATCTTTCGAAACAATAATTGGTTTGGATTTGAATTCGTATGTTAAGAAGACTTACCTTCAAACCATCCCACAACAATTCATTGAGATGGCTTTGGATTCGACACTCATTTATAGTATCGGTATCAACGTCGGACAATAGTTGATGCATGATCCCAACATTAAGTCTCTTGTTTTGCAAAAGGCTCGCCCTTGGTGGCATTTCCACCTCCATGTGTTCATCCCCTTGTTTGAAACCTCGAGGTTCAACATCTGTTTCGGAAGTCGTGGCCTTTGATGTCTTTTTTCTCTTCGCCAGAACCTTCTTCTTGGGCTTTTTATTTACCTTCGTTTTCTTAGCAGGGGACTGAACGGGTACGGCCAAGGTTCTGGGGAAGATTCAATGACAAGCAACGGTGGAGGTTCGATCGCTCAACCTACTTGAGCTACCTTCTCTGCTGCGGTTACCTTCACAGCTTCTTTCTGCGCCTTTTTCCTCACAAGTAGCTTTTTCGTAGAAGGGAATTCGATGTTCATTGTATCCAAGGCCAATTCTGTGATCAAAGCCTCTTCATCAGAAAGTGGCTCGATGAACAGTGGAGTGTCAAAGAATCTCCTCAATGCTCCTCTGATCATGAACGGCCAATCAACCCATGAAAGAACTCATTTAATTATACCTGTTTCAAGCTCGACGAAGTCCTTCCAGAGGCTCGATGCTCTGAATCTTTTGGGAACATTTATTTCATCCTACTCCCTGTTCGGCTGTGCTAGCAACTGTTTAAGCTTTTCTTCGAATAGAAGAGCTTTCAAAGGTGGTTTTTTTAGCTCCTTGCCTGTAACACAAAACAACAAACTACATCAGAATTTTCACGACAAATACTTTGTTTAACCCTCGATATTCTTCGTTTGAAACTTATGAAGAATACCCCATAAAGTGTAAAAAGTATTGGCTAGTCTACCCATTGATTTGACATTCACTTGCATGAAAAAGTAACAGTCCTATCAATATCTGTTGGTGTTCTTCATTTCACCGACCATCTGTTTCTGCCTCTTTAGATACATTGAGTATCGACATGGTCTTTCGAATTTTCTTGTGGATAGTAAAGGGCAAAGACATCATCTACTGATAGCTCGACGCCTGTCTCATCCACTATCACAATAAGATCCAAGAAAACTCTCATACCATTCGACATCAGTTGAGGAATACTAGTTGATAATAATGCATGCTTTGGATAATTAGGGGATGAATCGGAATCGAAGTCCACACTCAAATAAATAATGTACATACAAATCCAACCCTCCGACACTGTGTCTGCCTATTCGTTTGGAAATGGAAGGCGAAGTCAGACTTCGTTCGGGAACCCATATCGACCCCTAATGGCTGATAAGTCATCATCTGTCAAAATGGAACGAGGATTCGATGTTCGAAAAAATGACTATACACTAAAATGGTGTAGAGGCTTATTTAGTCGAGCTATGAGAGGAATTGATAGAACACTTGCTCTAGCCACTGTTGCCGGACGATTCCTTTTTGACGCTTCATTGCTCATCTCAGTGCCATTTCGCATTTGAAGCGAATCATATTCGGCCTTTGAACAACAAAAGATTAATGCTCATTCTTCGTTATCAGAGTCACCGTCGCTAGAGTCGCTACTCGTCCAGTCTACTATGACGTCCTCAATGGGTTGCTTTCCTATATCTTTATCCATGGATTTACAAACAAAATTTGAATGAAGGATGGAAGGATTTTGGATCTAAACATTTAATTTGTTAGAATTCTACGAAGTTAGGGATGAACACGAAGAACTACAAACCAAAAACTCAAAGGAAAACCTAGAAAAATACAACAAATCCCCTAACCAAATCACTTACCTAAAAGAAATGCAGAAAAATAACTAGAAAATCTTGGAAACAGAACAAAAACGGTCCTACCAAATCAAAATTACTCAAAACAAAGAAGAAGAGAAGAAATCTTGCTTGAGATTCAAAGGTCTTGGGAAAACTCTCGAACTCTGATTTTTCAAGATTCCAAGCGCAGAAATAGGAAAGACGGGGAAAAGTGAAACGTTATATAACCCCCTGCGAAGATATCAACGCCCTGATTTTCATATCACACTTGATTAAATGGCACGAATCATGAAACCCTTCAAATTCCCGCTCATAGATCTTACATCACAACAATTCGAATTTCAAAAAAGGAAAAGCAGTCATTTAGAATATCCAATCAGTGCATGCCATATGTAGGAAAATACCTCTCTATCTCTAGGCTCGGGATTTTCACTCAAGTAATATCAGTCCATTCTGATTTCCTTAATCTGACGCACTAGAGATTGACACTACATTCTCAACAATAATTAAATACTCTATCGAGGACCCATCGCTGATAGAGTGGGGGGGCTATCTGTGGTATTAGACTTTATCTTCCCATAATACCGTCAGCCTTAGACTGCTTATTGAATGAGTAACGAACTCTTGATTACAGTCTACTCAATATTTTTATATTTTGGGCCAGACCCAATTTATGACTTCAGTTCATTTGTTCATGAACATTGATCGTTCGCAATAAATTAACAAGCCAGCCTACTCAAACAAGGATCGGGTATAAGCAACGGACGACACAACAAGGACTAGGTCTTTGTGACTAATCGTTTCGTCGTTCGTTGTTCATGCTTGGCAAATACTATCAAGGTTAATTCCATTAACCGTCAAGCCCACGATCAATGATGATGTCATTTCAGTTCACTTTGATAACTACTAAGACCACGATCTACGATCAATTTCATCTCAGTAACTGCAAGTCTACATCATGACTTGTATTCTTACACGTGTCCTAATTGATATTGAGTGAAAACCGTTCGCCACAAATTATGGATTTAGACCCACTATTCTTCCTCTATAAAAAAGGAATACCGCCTTCAGAAAAAGGACGGTCTTTGGACAATCTTGGCTTACCTTTATACTGTCCAAATATTCTCAAAAATTGTAACTCACTGTATTTGAAAACAGTCATATATAGTGAAGAAACCATACATACAGAGGAAGTAGTACATTTCCGGTGAACCTCTTAAATTTCAGTGTAGTTATTCTGATTTCTTTCATCTCTTTCTGATTTGATTATTTCATGATTGTAATGTTTTGTGAATTTTATAAACAATATCCAAGGACCCTAATTATTATATATTTCGTTTATTTTACTAACACTGGTTAAAAATTTGACGTAGATTCCCAGCATATACAAAACTCATGGCGACTATGACCTTGATGACGACTAGGACAAAGATCGAATCTCTACTGAAATCTCGCGATCGAGAAGCGAAATCTCGCAATCGAGAAACTCGCAGAGGCCAAGATGAGAATCACGACCTCGTGGCTGCATTAACGAGACCTCATGATAGCGACAATGTTGTCTTGCCGGATATGGAGATGGAGATGCTGGAGACTTTGAGTCACCGGAGACAGAGAAGATAAGACAATTATGCAATTTCATATTTTTCCCAATACAAATATGCTAGTATGTTCACATTCATACAATCTTCTATTTTGTTAAAAAGGAATATAAGATTATGCTACTCATGCAATTTCCATTTTGACAATGACTATTTTGTTTGTTTAATTGTTGCCAGTGAGTCCACCATGTGTGAGGTTTTTATTTTATTTTATTTTATTTGGGAGCTATGTTTTGTTAAGTTTTGACCAATGTATCATGATGAGTGTTCGTGCAACTAGAAGATTTTTCTTCCCCCTATTTGAACTCTATGTTTACCGAATCTGGAAGTACGCTCTAGACACCCTTATCAAACTGTAAATTAATGTAATGAGAAAGAGAATAATATTGAAAAGTAAAGTAAATAAATATGAATAAGTGATTGAAAAATGCTAGAGACATCATATCTAATCTCAACTTTTGAATATCAACTTATATGGCATATGAATTGTCGTGTTTTTATTAGTAAGTGTTTAGATTATTGTCATATCAATTGATTTAATCTTCTACTCAAAATATAATATATGAGTTAGTACTCAAAAAGTTGAGAATAAAATTGGTGTCCCTGACACTACCCTGATTGATTCCCTTTTTAATTGTTTCTTCTACATTGAACATTGTAAAGGGAAACAAACCTAAAAAATTTATTAAATATCTTTTTACACAATAAAAAAAAAATTAACACATAGAAACTTACTAAGGGTATATAAGTAAATTTGGTTCTTGTTGAATTAATACCAAGGGGATATAAGGATGTGCATTCCTCTTCTATTCCCTATTTTGTACGAGACACACTAAATTTACATTCTCCATTTTATAAGTAAATACTTGATTAATTAGGAAAGATAATGACTGCTCACTTACTATTTTCCTTTTACGTAAAGTAAATATACCCTTAATGCATTCAATCCAATCCAAATTAGGGGACTCATGGATTGGGATTTTCAAATCTAAATGCTATAAATTAAATTGCGGATTGAGAATTTTTGAATCCATAAAATCTAACCATCCTAACTGTATAAATGTAAAAATATATAGATTTTCTCTAAAGTATATAAAGTAGCTATTGATGAATGATTAACACTTTTGATTTTATAATTGATGCTTATTTGTTGTAATGAATTGTGATACTATAATTTAGATTATTATCGAAGTTTGAATTTGATTGCATTGTGATCCATTGAGCAAGATGGGTCCCAACAACTCGCGACACAGTGGTCTCGACAGCTTGTGGCAGAAAGGACTTGACGGTTGTGTGGTAGAGGGAACTTGAAGGCTTGCGCATAAGAGTGCGCTCGGCAGTCTAGCAGTCGAGGGGACTCCAATGGTGGAAATTTTTTCTTACTCTTTGTCCAACACTCAGGAGCGTGACATAGGCAAGTTGGAGATGGAGATTTGGATTTCCAATGCGGATCTGGGCGATGGAGGTTAGGTTGGTCTTTGTGATGAAGATGTGGATTTCCACCCTCAACAGTGTGAATGGGTCTTCAAGTGCGATGGTGTCTGCTTGGCTCTTGTAAGTCAGAGGCGAATTGATCTCTCCTGTCATCGGGTCTGGCCACTGTCGTGAGTAGTGGTGGTTGCCATTAGTGTCGAATGGGAAGGGGCTACCGGTGGGTGTCGTCAGAGTCGAAAAGTGGTGGGGTGGTTGTGGAGCTTTCATTTTTTCATTTCAAGTTTTTTGAAATGTTTTGTAATTTAATAATCAGGCGTGATAGGTTCTATGCTATATTAGAATATCTTTTTAATTAGGGCTAAACAAGGGAAACAAAAATTGAGTGCAACCGCTGGTGGTCACCTGAAACCGCCCGTGTAGTCAGTGACACATTAGCATCAACAGCGACGAGCAGTAAAGCAGGCATGATAGGTTCTATGCTTTATTGGTGTATTTTTTTTTCCCGTTAATGTCACTTCAGTGGAATGACATCGTTCCACTTATCTTTCTCTCTCTTTTATAATTTTTTGAAAACAACCATTAAAACCCTACCAAACCTCTCCAGTCATCCTTCCTTTTCTTTTTGTCTTCGTTCTTCCATAGGTGCCGTTGAACTGGAAGTTGCCACAAAATCCACCACCTCTTCCCTCTAACAGAGCATCACCAATCGAGTAAAACTGACGATTTCTACTTGGTTTTCGATCGGTCTTAACATGCAGCTCAGGTGGCAGCGGTTTTCAATTTTCAAAAATTGGTGATATGCGGGAGGTCACCAAGCCGACAAATTTAGTTAGTGACCACCCAATGGACAATCCTATTTTTAATCTCAACCATCCAAGATCAATCCGATGGCAAATATTTTTTACATTAATAAAGTAAGGAGACCTCCTTGTAAACTCTCCAAAGACTATTGCAGAAGATCTTGAAATGCTAATGAATTTTAAAATATTAAAAAAAAAAAAAAAAAAAAAAAAAAAAAAAAAAAAAAAAAAAAAAAAAAAAAAAAAAATAAAAAAAAATATTATCCTGAAAAGGAGATCACAGTGTAACTAACACTGTAACTACAACTAACCGAATAATTAGACAATTCATAAATGGAAGTTAATAAGATTCACTTCAAAGAGACATTTTTGTAATTTTAGGACAATTTCAGCTTTTTCTACCTAAAACAAATGGGGGACAATTTAAGGAAAAAAAAAAAATAGAGACAACAATATCATAAACATAATAATTTAATAACTAAGACTCTATTTGGAGCTCAAGTTTAAACTTAAGGTTTAAACTCAAATTTTTGTTTTTTTTGAAAATTTTTTTGTTTTTTCTGAAATTTTTTTTTATTTTTTTAAAAAATCAACAAAAATTACTATTTAAACTTAAAAATTTCAACTCAACTCAAACACCAAATACCTCCTAAATAAACAATTAAACGTTACATTGTTGGAAAAAAAAAAATTGTAACATCTTCTTAAAAAAAAATAAAAAGAAAAAAGAAAAAAGAAAACCATGTTACTAGCATGTGGGACATATACTTCCACGTTGAGTCACGAGTACGATGACCAAGTGCAAAGGTTCTTTCTTTGAAAAAAAAAGAAAAAAAAAAAAAAGTGCAAAGGTACTTCTCTGTCTCTTTGTTCCTTTGATTTTCACCTTCTCGCTCCCGAAGTTCGGATTTTTGGCAAAGGCACCAATTAAAAGCAGAGGTATTTTTCGTTTTCCTTTTTAATTCTATTTCCATTTCGATTTCCAAAATCAAATGCCTTAATATTTTCATTCTGAAAAATTTGTTTAGTTATATCCCTGTCCATCTCGCAATGCATTTTGGTTAAGTTGTTGGCTTTGTCAACAAGACGGAGATAGTAAAGTTTCATTATTTTATTGAGTTATTTTTATTTTATTTTTTAATTTACTGTGGTTGGTAGATATTGGGTTCTTCGATTTATGGGTTAGTATTAAAAAAAAAAATGAAGGGACAAAATACGGAAAATGCTGAAACAAATTCTTGTAACAAAATTTCCCCTTCATTTGCTTCTTGGGAAAGTTTGAAGAAAAATGTGGAAGTGTAAGGAAAGTTCATAAGCAAGTTCTTTCATTTTGCATTTTACTTCTTTTAAAAAGGAAAAAATAAATAATAAAAAAAATAAAACTAAAAGGGGTTGATTTTCTTTGTATTCAGGAGTCAAGACTGGTTTCTGTGACGTTTTTTGGTGACATTTTTTGAAAAGGTTTCCTTGTATTGAATTATTAAGATTTGTTGTTTCTGTGAAGGGAATGTAAATGTGAACATAATGAATAGATTAAAAGCATGTGGTATTGACATCTAGCATTTTCAATTTTGGAGTGGTGCTTGTTGAATTTTTCCTGATTCAAGATAGCGAGCTTTTGACTTGGTTGGGGGTCTTTTTATGACGTGAATTTAAAATGTTTTAATTGCTCTCTCTATAACCACAAATGAGGTGGTGATGGTTCCGAGGTTTGATACTCCAACGTTGGCTTGTGAACTGAGGTCGTGGGAGTGAAACTGAGTCCATCTTTTGAGGAGAATTGAGTCGGGTTCATTCCATTTCATTGGTGGATGTTGTGACTTCCGCTATAAATGAAGGGGACGAGGAATGAGATGATACCAATGATCCCTTTAATTTTTAGTTAAACAAAAAAAAAAAAAAAAAAGAAAAAAGAAAAAAAACTGCTTGCTCTCTATAGTTGCCTTTGATGAAGAGTTGCGTTTTGCATTCTGAATCATGAATTGTAATTGTTGATCTAACTAAGAACCGGTTGCCACTGTTTTGTTTGTTTTATTTTGATTTGCTTTAATTTTAATTTTTCTTGACATGTTGCTTTTGTACACATCTATGTTTAACCTCTAAAATGTTTTTGGCTTTCAGAATATTCTTTAAATTCTGATGTAAAAGAAGGATCTATTTACCATTTCGTCTTTAAAATAAAGTGTGTCTTTGTTTAAAATTAAATCACATAGGACTTATCTTTTTAATTTTCTAGTTGAACAGCCTTTAGGAAAAGTGAAGGATCGGATACTCTGAACACGAAGGCATAAGCATAAGAAAACATGTGTTTTCTTAATCTGATGTTCCTCTTATTTGTTAAGTTTTCATGGACATTTGTGAACGGTTGCGGTCGGTATAGGCACAAATCCTTTGGCGTGGATCCATATAATGCTGTAGAAGGCTGGGACAAGGTCATGTGGCATATTGATAACTAGAATTTCCCATCAAAGTGGTAGCCGAGCTCAAAGTTATTTGAGGTTTAGTTTCGTATTAGGAATAAAATTGATGCTACTACTGTTATCACGATGATGTTAAACAATTGCATTTTCTAGCTTTTTCTGTAGCTTATAAAAACATGCATAAGGCGATCCAAAGGTGCTGATGCAAAACCAACAGGTAAAGGAATGAGAACTAATGCAATGAAAAGAGATTGCCTGGCTTGTTGCACAAGAAACGAGGTAGATTCTCTTAAATGAGTTAGAGTTGCTGTGTAGAAGATAAGTACTTGAAATCAAGCTTCATTTTCCAATAGGCGTTTAAATTTAAGACGTAGTGATGAACATAGAATTTGAAAGCTTGGTGAACTAGTTGTCTTCGTCTGTAAGAGCAACTACTTTTGTAGTTATCATTGCACCAAGCTTGGGCATGCAAAAAAGAATGGACTTCTGAAATGGGGGCATATATAACAGATGAATTTCTTCAAATGAACCAAAAATGCTGTGCCTTCAATGATGCATTTGTTATTTTGAGCCGCCAGGTTTTGTTGTTAGATAACACAATGTGGTAATATTTTTCATGTAATGTGCAGTGGAGGTTGAAATTGGACTACATTCTCCTTTTGGCTTTTTATTTGCTACTTCTTCTGGATTATGTAATTTGGCTTTTCTGTGATGCTTTTGGTGATAAATTCATGTTACTGGTTATGTTGGTTTTGTTCGACACATGAACCTAATTTAAGCCGTGGAACAAGTCTTTGTCGTGCATTATTTATGGCTGTTTCCGCCAACATATTCATAGTTGGTCTATATTGTTTGATTGTTTTATAACTGTTTGTACCTTTTCCATATGCTTGAGCTTGTTTCTGCTTCAATTTTCATCAGCATCACAGTTATTCCTTGTCAATTTTTTCTATCGAGGGTGCATTTAAAAATTGCACATTCCATTATGATTGAGCTACCTGGTTTCACCGTATTTCTTTCAGGGTTCTAGTTTCTCTAGTATGATTTTGTAGTTTTTGACTTGTTTTCCCCCCTTTGGTGTTTAATTCTCCTTTTGAAGAGGACCGAGCTACTTCTTGAGTTATGTGCAATAATTAATGCTATATGTATCGATTTTGATTTCAAACCTGTTTATAGACAGAGAGATGTGGGGGGTTTTCATTCTACAATAGATGCTATTGGCAAGATACAATTTTCTAAAATGAATTGTTCTCGGATTCACCTATTAAAGAACGATGTTCGCCTCAATTGATTAAAAAAATTGGATAAAAGTTGGGTCCCGTATTATTTTGTACTTCAATAGGACATAAAGTTCTTTCCCATAGTAACGAGTTAATTCCCCGTTTCTGCCAAATGCATTACTTGGCTTCATTTTTTGGGTTTCATTCTTTTTTGTTCGAGAGAATCATGTAACACGGGGTACATTACTTGTTAAATGATGTTTTTTTGCCTCAAGTTGAGAATCAGGGTCAATGTTGACCTTTTTTGGGCCTTTACGTATAAAGCATTTAAGGGTTCTCCTCTTTCCTTGATAGTTCTGAGTTGAAAGATGTAATAGTTAATTGGTTGTGTTCACTTATTTCTTGCTTCTTCTTCTTTTTCTTTTTTCTTGTAATTGATTATTATCAAGGAAAGGTGGTTTATTGATACTATTTTAGTTATTTAAATAATTACTGAGAAATTGTACTAGACACTTCTTTGTATCTTTTTCTCTATCTAAATAGGGCCAGCTTTTTTTTTTTTTTTTGGCTAAAAAAAGGATCTGGTGGTGGTTCCGTCATTTCCAGTTTTTAAAATTCACGTAGGCAGGGACACTCCCCTGAGTTGTATTGTTTTTGGAGGCCATCAGAAGTCTTTTGCACACATGGTACAGTTAGAATGTTTGATAAAAGTGTCCAAAAGTACTTTGCATGTATGCCAATGCACTTTTATGGTTATTTGGTGAAGCTATGATTTAACTTTTGCCTTGCCTTCAATTAGTAAAAGTAGAGCTTCTTTTAAAAGCTCGACCATCCCAAACTAAGTCTTAAGCTGACTACCTGAGGGAGGAGGAGTTTTGTACCTCTTCAAGACAACTTGGAAATTCTTGGTCATCAATTTTTCATTTCAAGACAACTCCCTTAAGAGGAAAGGTTAAGGAACATAGAATTCTAATACACCTTTTTGGTTTTTCAAACAGTATACTAAAAGTCAAGCACGGAAGTAGATTGACTTCTTGTTTCTCGGGTTTTCATTTTGATTAAAACACAAACATGAAGCTGTCTATTAACTTGGATATTGCTGTCTATTTTCTGTTATTTATTTTTGCCTGGAATGGTCAAATACTGAAAATTCATTCATATGAAATAGTACACATACAGTAAGCTTATAATACACGGCCAATAGCCCACAAATCAGGAAACTACCCTAATTGAAATATAGGGCTAACCATACAGCTAATCTAATCCTTACCTCCTATACCACACTTGGTTTCCTTTTTTAAACCGTGTCTGACAAAAATTTTAATAGTTTTATTGCTTTAATTCTTTTTTTTTTATTATTATTATTTTGCTTGCAGGGCACCTTGTCTAGCTTCTGAACATTATACAGATTGCTTATTATGAACATGTGCTGTCTTCTTCAACACAAGAACGCCAAATATTGTCAGATATTCTGACTTAACTCGGAAGCTGATACGAGGTAAATCGGCATCCATGACTCAGCTTTGCTACATCAAATCTCCCTTTTAACATTTATGTTCCTACCAGATAATATTGCCAAAAAAAAAAAAAACAAGGGAAAAAGAAAGACCCGTTTTACATTTTTTTTTTTCAAATAAATTCATTTTACATTTGTGACTATTATTCTTCACTCACCCAGGGAAGAGGTGAAAAAAAAAAAAAAGAACTCTTAAAACATCTAAAGTCATGCCTAAGTTTACTTCCTCAAGTCCGACTAACCTAGAAAATGGCTTCATTTATGGCCATTTAGGTTCTCCCAGGTCCCAAAAAGTTTGTTCGAGGCCATCATTCATTTCCCAATCATTAATGTTTTCTGCAGCCCCCTGGAGCTCAGCGGGGTCTCCTGAGTACGAAGTTTCGGATGAACTTCCAGCTTTTTCCACCATTGTGGCGTTCTGAGCAGATGGTCCCGCTCCGTCACCTTGGTGTTGTGGGTCCCCCATCTCCTCTAACGGGAACGGGCGGCGGTCAAAAGCTCGGAAACTCCCAGATATCACGTATACTCGGCACAAGCAGAATTCATGCCTCAGCTGAACAGAAGACATGGTTGATAAGAGATGGGAATAAAAAGATTTAGATACATGAAAGGAGGAAAAGGCAAAAAAAAAAAAAAAAAAATATATATATATATATATATATATGCACATATTGCTATGCAGTACCGTAGGAGTAGCAGCGTTATTCGGGTTGGCTACTTCGATGGCTCTATATTCATTCATCTTCCATTTTGTTTTTCTACCGGTAGGAGCTTTCCCCTTGTAGAAAACCATGGTTTTCTTCACTCCAATCACCCGGTTATCCGAGGAGTAAACATAGCTAGGTGACCCTGTCGCCTTCCAATATCCAGAAGCCGTGGTGCGGTTTGGTCTCCCTCCTCTGGCCTCTCTCTCTTGTCTCGGCGTGAAGAAAAACCACTGCTCGGTATCTCCATTGCATAACTCTCCTGAATACTCTGCAACAAGCAGCAAAAGCAAAAACAAATGCAAGTAAGCTTACTTTATCCGAGAATTTATACAAAACTAACTTCGAAACACTTTTTTTTTCCCCTTTGCCAAGAACCAAAAAAGATAGAATCCAAGAAAAAGCTAGGTGATGTGTATTGATTGTACTTGGTAGATCCCATGGTTCAATGCTGTAAATGTCTATGACATTGATAACTCGGTTTATTTCTTCTCTTTTCCCTTCGAGCTTGTTGACAAGATAGAACGAAACCAGTTCTTCTTCTGTCGGGTAGAAGCGAAAACCCGGCGGCAGTTCTTGCATGGTGTAATTTCGGTTTGTGTGTTTTCTGTTTGGTTTTTGGTGTACTTTTTCTTTTCTTTTCTCGTTTGGTGAAATGGTTTTTAAGATTCTTGTCTGCTACTTGGTTGGTATGATCTATATATTTATATATGTAGAGAGCAGCTTGAAAAGGACCATAATATGTTGAGGTGGGGAGAGAGAGAGAGAGATTTGCCGAGTGAAATGATAGAAGTAGCGGAGACCTGGTATACATAACGCGGTTATTGGAGAAAATGTGTATTTTGGTTGTATAAAGTGATTCCATGTGTGGAGATGTGATATCCCATCCAATGGAATACCTTTTTGAACCGGTCAGAATTTCTTTCTCCAAAACTCTGCCGCTGATAATATATGATACGTTTGCTTACCTATTAATAATAACAATAATCATTAATAATAATATAATATATTATTATTATTATCATAAATCAGTTGTGTTTGGTTTAATGATTGGAGACGAGATTTTTAAGTTAGAATTAGTTGATTTTTTAAAAATTAGTTATAATTTTGTTGAGTTTTCATAAAAAAAATATATAAAAATTAGATAAAAAATATAATTTAATTGATTAAATTCAAATATCAAACAAGCTTTGGTTTTTATAAAAACAGCCCGTAAAAGAGGGCAAAGCATCAGATCACACATAATGAGAATGTGTTTCAAAACAGTTCCCAAAAAAAAAAAAAAAAAAATTCTGTTTTTCAAAACGCTAGCCAATAATGGGTTGCTGTATAAGTGTACTTTTCTTATCAATAGAATGTGATCTAAACGTAATAATTTAATCTCGTAAGGGTCTACTGGCTCTTTATTATACGGATTACAAATATAAGCATAGTAGAAATTTTTATAATAAAACTTCTATGTTTTTATTAAAAAATACGAGCTTTCTCCCAAATTTTAATGGTTATTAAACGTCCTTTATTTTAAAATTTTTTCTCTATAGACTAAGAAAAAATATCCTTTCTTTTATTCTTGCATATAGACAGAGAAAAAGATGGGATAATTCTACAAAAGGATGAAGTGCTTTACTAAATTGATGGTGTAAAATTTTTAATCAACGATTGATATTGGACGGTGCAGATCAAAAAAATATACCAAAATTAGTGTACACCAGTTACACCTGATTATGTTAAAAAAAAAAAAAAAGAAAAAAATTTTCCTTCTTCCATTGTCCAAAACACAGAGCCACCGCCGTGATGGCTGCCGGAGCGAGCTCGCAAGGCGGAGGGATGGGCTAACGAAGGGACCGACGGGACGGAGATACAACCTGCGACGTGGATGATGGTGGCTGGGCTCGCCATGTCGCGAGCATCCGGCCACCGGTTGATGTTTGGGGGGGGGGGGGGGGCGACTCGCCGGCGCCTCTCTCTCCATCGGATCTGTCGATCCACGCTGTCCGGAGACGTGGAAGAAAGCCGGTGAGTCCGCTAACCTGCTCTGCCTTCGCCTGGGGCTTCTAGTGGTCACGGAGACGGTGGCCGTGGCTTCGAGTTATTACCGTCGGGAACGAACTCCGAGCCAACGGCGTCAACACCAGGTCGCAATTTGGGCGGTGGGTGACGATCGAGAACGTCGTGGCCATCGCTCCGGGAGTCATCACGGTGGCTCAGCAGAGGTGGCTTCCGGTGCCGGAGGGGCTTGGAGGGATTTCTCCTTTTTTTTTTTTTTTTTTTTTTTTAATATAAATATTTTGTAAAATGGTAATCTAGTGTGATTGGTGTTATCTGTTTGATGCATCTTTTTAATCTTGACTGTTCAAAATGATCCGGCGGTCAAAATTTTTTACACCATAGAATTTCCCAAAAGAAAAGAGGGAGGCAGAAAAAAGATTCTTTTGTTTTGTAGCTCCAACTATTGTATTGTTTTTTAAGAGGAAATAAAATAATAAAAAATAAGTTGGCTGTAAACTTTAACCTAGTGATCCAAGTTCTCGGCATAATATCAAACAAAAATTTCTGCCCATACAACTTTTTTTTTTTAAACATATGATTTTTGAATTAAAAATGTTTTTTAAAAAAAAGATAACTAGGTTTTGTAAATAAAAAGGAGCCTTATATAATAGTGCTTATTCCTAAATGTTGAATATGGTTAATATCATATCGAAAAAATTCACAAAATTGATAGAATCTTATACAAAATTTGTTGTATTAAAACAGTGCCCAATTGGTAAAATATTTTGCATATTCTAATCAAGAGTTCGCCTAATAAAAAATATAAATAACCGAAGACATTTTCAATTTTAATTTGAGTTTGTGGGACCTAGTCTGGTTGAATTGACATAACGAAGTGAATACTTTTCTAAAGGCAATGACACCGCATTAGTTCGAACTGCCAACCTCCAACCATTGAATTTTTTGAAGACAAGGGCTGTATGGCGTTGAACTGGGGGGGAAAAAAAAGAATAATCAAAATGGTCCAGCATCAAGAGGACTTCCTAAATTAGTGGGCATACTAGTTCTTTTTCAACTGGGTTGTGCTTCAACACTTGGCTCGTTAAAACGGCTCGCACAAGGGTGGTCTCTCAGCCGAAAACTAGAATTTCCAGCCGCACAATCATTTTCTTTCAAACCGTTAACTCTTTAGGTGTATTCGAATGGTAACATTTTCTGATAAAATATTTGAATAAAAATATTAAATTATCATCCGAATTGATATTTGGATATTCACGGTTTGAGTAGTATAATATATTTAGATAGATATTAACAAATGTTATTTGGATTGTAAAAAAATTAAAGATTAGAAAGTAGGCACCATTTTCTTTCGCCAAAAAAAAAAAAAAAAAAAAAAGGGAAGAAGAAAAAAACTATACTATGTCTTGACATTTGCATAAAAATCCAGCAAAAAAAAAAAAGTCATAAAACATATAATATGAAAATATTTTTTTTATATGTTCATTAACACGCGTACGTAGCGCCAACAAATTAAAGTCATAAACTTGCGTTTATTCTTTTTTCAAACAAAAGAGTATAGTATTATAATTTATATTTAAATTTATATAATTTAAATTTAGTAGATACAAGAATCTTTTTTATTATAAAAGGGAACCACTTCAATTTACTATTGCTATTGATTCGGTCAAAACAAAACATTAGAGAATATCCATTTTTCCTTTTATTTCTATTTAGATATTTTTATTATATATATTTATATATATTAATAGATAATAGAATACATAAATTTATAATATATAATTTATAATAGAATTATAAAATATAATTATTAAGGTAATATAATTTATAGTTTTTATAATCTTTTAGATTAAACTCGATGAACGCAAGATTGATGGTCCAAATATTAGAAAATTACATGTGAATTATATGTATGTTATCCACACATGGCATACACAAAAACCGGTGCCAGTCTTTCAAAATCTGAAAATCAATTACTTCTACTGAAATATGGAATAAATTATGAATACTCATCAACCTTCGTTTTACATGTTTGATACAATCTTGTCACAAACATTCAAGATTTAATTTCTCTTTCTTCATTTTTTAAAACAAATTCTTTTCACATATATTATTTTCAGATGAATACTAACCCGTTTTAAGCTCCCTTTCGATATTCCAGAGCCCAAAAAAAAAAAAAAAAAAAAAAAGAAGAAGCCCCCTTTTGATAAAACGTTCTAATCCGTTTTAACCTCATCTTTGATATCCTGTTTCAAATTCTTTTTTACAGTATTTTCTCTTATAAGCTCTTGAATTTATTGTTTAATTATGAGTATTGAACATATATCTACTCGGATCTAAAAACTAAAAACGAGATTGTAAATATTATTTAATAGTAATTACACATATCTGACTCAATCCATTGACTCCAAGTTCAAAAAAAAAAAAAAAAAAAAAAACACGCGCACACACACTAGGCCAGTTGGTGATCAACAAAAACCTAAGAAAATCATCAATGGTTCATTTTAAAATGTTATTAAATTAGCTTGCTATATACGTGTAAGTATGTGCGTGTGTGTATTTATATATATATATATATTGTGTGTGTGTGTGTGTATACACGTAAACAAATTAACTAAAGAAGTATGTGAAAACAAATCGACTTCTTACACATATTTGATCCAATATCACAAACTTGCGGAAGAGAAATTACACGCATGGTACACGTCTGTACATAGTACCATGTGATTGCCATCAGTTCGGAGAGTAATTATATGATGAATATAATATTAATTAATGTCCGAGACAAGGGAACACTACATCTAGCTTGTTGGTCGAAAAAAAAAAAAAAAAGCATATCTGAAAACCCAGCAATTTTCCGTTTCACATTAGGTATAGGACTTAACAAAAAGTAGCGTTCATGCATATGAATATGGAAAAACGAGTATATATAATTATATACACATACAAACATATCTACACATATATAGGGCACGTGTTGTTTTCGGAGATACAGAAAAGGGGAGAGAGCCTCACAAGATTAATGACTTCATCAACTGATTATATATACATATATACGCGTGATCATTAAAAATTCGTATATATATTTATATATATATGCTATTCATGGTATAAATTGGAGGAGGACTAACACCTTCAAAAATGTCAAAACTGAAAACGGCCACATGAAGTATCAACATGAACAAAATTAAAAAAGAAAAAGAAAAAGAAAAAAAGGAAGTAGCATTCATGTATGAATATGGAAAAACGAGTGCGTGTACATTTATAACCATATAAATACAAATGTAATTTACCATATATATATATATATATATTGCACATGTTATTTTCGAAGATACAGTAGTGGAAAAGAAAGAGAGCTTAAAAAGATATTACTTTCTCGGGTATATACATAGTCATTGAAAATTCATCTAAATATATTGTGTATATATACATATATATAGACTATTCATATTAATTATAAAGAGAAGATTATCCAATTAGCACAATTTTTTTCATCTATTGACAAACATGAATAAATTTCCTTTTTTATCAACGTGACTCAAATTTTAGTATTAGTTTGTGTCATATTATCCAATATTATTAATTTTTTATATCATATTAGTACAATAATCTTTAAATTTGTGTTCTTTAGATACTTTTCCTGTTAATTGGAGGAAGACTAGCTCCTTCAAAAATGTCAAAATTGAAAACAACTGCATTATTAACATCACCAAATTAAAAAAAGAAAGAAAAAAAAGGAAGTAGCGTTCATTCCTGAATGTGGAAAAATGACTATACTACATATGTAAACATATAAACATACATATACATGTTATTTTGAAGCTGCCGTCATAAAAAGGAAGAGAGCTTAACAAGATTAATGACTTTATATATATACGTCTATGCATACGTAAGTGTAACCATTGAAAATTCATCTAAATATAAGTCATGTATATGTTTAGACTATTCATGTCATAAACTGAAAGAGGACTAGATCCATCAAAAATGTCAAAATTTGAAAAACGGCTGCATGAAGGTATCAACATCAAAAAAAACTTGAAAAAGGAAAAAAGAAGAAAAAAAGAAAAGAAAGGGAAACACAAAATTAATATGAAAGCGATATATAATTCGTATGAGAAACACAAAATTTTGTAATCTTTTGGTAAAGTTAAATGCCCCAAATATAAATGTAATTAAAAGGATGCCGAGAATTGTCAGCCAATTATGGTACATGATGACCCAGTCTTGACGGAAAAAGGACAGACACTACAAAATTAATTAGCCTTCTATAACATTCATCAAAATAATTAACCCTTGTTTTTATGCTAAAATTAAAAAAAAAAAAAAAAGAATAAAACATTGCTTTGCTTTATATATCATGTACGAAGTGGACTTTAAAGTACTAATGGTTTACCTGTTCTAATCCGCGTCGAAATCACACTCTTACAAAAAGTCATTCTAGTTAATCCTTCCCTGCTGAGTACGTAAATGTTACTAATTTTTTGGGTTGAACTTATTTTCAACCCTCAACCGGATTGCAATAAGTGAAATCTCATTATGGTTCTCTATTATTTTTAAAAACAAATTCTTGATGTAAGTTGTTTTAAATTATTCATTGTCCATCTTTCTATTAAAATCTTATTTAAAAAAAAAAAAAAACTTCCGTAACAGTATTTTTTACCTATAACTTCATGGGGTGATTTTTGGTGAGGTTCATGTATTGATTACTCTCTTTATAATATAATTAATTACAAGGATATATAAAGTTTGAATTTAGCAAAGCCTGGAAAAAGGAACAAATTAGTTGAAAAAAGTATTGGAAGACCTTTTATTAGGGTTTGACTTCTACTTAATGCTCCCGCCTCCGGTAAGTAGTACGTGGCCTTCTATTACTGGGACGATACTGCTGATCATGTAGTTGAAAATTTATCCACTAATTAGCATTATCATGACTTGTTGAAAGATAGATACCTTAATTCTATAACACCAATAGCAACAAAATCAAAAAAATAATATAAAATTTACAAACATGCAAAATATATATACAGATTCATCTTAATACGATGCTACATCCTATTTCGTTATTCACTATATATGCTAATAAAAAAGTTTATAAGAAACTCAAACACCTTTAAAATCTATTTAAAATCATTAAAATTCACTCAATGGAATAGTTATCAATACTTACCACTCTTATCCTTGGGAGCGGCTTTCCCTATCCATTTGCATATTGTCTCTGTATTTGATATTAACTAAACTTCACAACTTAAACATGGGTTATACTTAATAAAAATTTCTTAGAAGTTCAACCAAATCTAGCACAATTCTAATTGTTTAAAATTAGAGGATAAAAGAGCTAGACGCAACGGATGATATCCATAGAATTAAGGACATGTTTGACAGAGTTTCTTCACAATGCTTTTGGCTTTTAGATCTAAAAACAGCTCCTAAAAGTATTTGAATGGTCTATCAAAAGAGCTTTTAGTCTCCGAAAGTATTTCATATTAAAGCCAAAAATATGACTTCTGACAAAAACTTTTATGAGTAGACTTTAAAACTTATAACAAAATTTGAATTAGATATTATAAACTTCATTTAACATTTTTAGCACTTATTAAAATACTTTAGGATGTATTTGGTTGGAGGGAGAGATGGAGGGAAGGAGAGAGGTGGAAGGAGATGCCCATTCCAACGTTTGGTTGGATGGAAGAATGGAAGGAGAGGAGAGGTAAAGGTGGAGAGTCACCTACTAGGCCCACTATTTTGCATCCTTCCACCAGTGGAATGATACAAGCTCTCCCTCCACTTTTTAGTTTGAAAAGACTGATATATCCTTATTTTGAATTAGAAAAATATTTTACTAAAAGACAATACAGTAATTATATTTATAATTATCATCTATCATTTCAACTCTCTCTTCCTTATATCAAACAACACAAAGGAACTCTCTCCATCCTTCTTCCTCTCCATCCCTCCTACCATGCAAAGCTTTAAAGATCATTTTGATCTCAAAATCTCTTTGATTCTAAACACTTATTGAGAAGTCACATCTTTTTCTTCTTTTCCTCTACTGACTAGAAGCAAAAGCAAAAGCAAAAGTAAAAACTCTACCAAGCGAGCCCTAAGTAGAGTAATTGCATGACAGGAAAAAATTCAACTAATTTGAAAAATGTAAATCACTTATAAGCAATGTAGGCAGTGTCTTTTGGAGAATTATTATTATGATTATTATTTTTTTGTTTATTAAATCTATATAGTGAGGATCAATACCCAATGTACCATTTAAAAGTTGGTGGTGATTAGCTTGTTTAGTGCTTGAATTATAAATATTCTTTCAATTTGGTATTTAAACTTACGTAAATTTGATAGATAACTCTTTAAATATTATTTTTTGATAGTTATTATCTCTTAAACTAAAATTGACAAGGGATTTCTAAAATTTAACAAAGATATAATTGTATTCGTATCACATATAATTTAGTAATTTTAAAATTTTAAATGAAATTATTACATATAGCCCCTCTGCAAAACTCGTTCTTTTTTCTTTGTAGCCTATATAGTCTTGTACAAATTTATACGTGGTTCCCCACATTAGAGCATCATCAAATATATAATTTTCCACCTTTTTTTTTTATACCAAATATAACATTGACATTAACAATTACACCGAAAACAGTTTTGAGATATTTTCCTACTGATAAATTACTGGCTTAGATTGTAATAGTTAATATTCAAATCTTCATTATAATCCGTCTCCTCATAATAATTCTGGTTTTATTATTCTCCTCAAGTGCCTCAAGTTGAGATTTTGATAGAACTAATTTGAAATAACTTCATAGATTGGAGACTTGTTCTTGTACTTTTTAAGTGTCAAGGATCAAAATAAGATTTGATCTATAGTTTGAAAACTAAAAAACCCCTTTAAAAACACGTGAGACAATAGAGTTAATTGTAAATTTCGAAGACACATGTGGATATTCTTCTCTGTGGCAATAGTTTTTTTTTTCAATAACAATAATACATATTTATTTATTTATAGCAATAGTTTGACATGTAATTAAAGATTGATCGCAAAATTAAAAATCTCAAAGCACATTAGCAAGAAGAGCCAAGATTCATGAAAATCCATGGTATTTTTCTGTTATCAAGTAGAAGTGGGATTCTACAAACATAAATAATACGCGAAAAAAAAAAACCCCCACTACTATAAGTTTAAGCCTATACGTTCTTAGCTTTTTTCAAATAAAAACATAAGATCTTTTATTCAAATTAATTATATTATCTGTTTGTTTAACAATTAAACAACAAATAATGAGATAAAAAATTTAATTAAAATTCTTCGATTACATATCTCATACTCTCATCCTTATATATATATATATATATTATTTTTTTTTTTTTTTTTTTTTTTTTGCGGTGAGGTCCCTACTTTACAATGTTTAACTCTGCGTCCTTATCTATCATTCCTATTTGACACTTGTCATTTATCTTGTTCTTCATCTATCAGCTATGCTTGCTGATATGACAAGTCTCAGGTTCTTGTTTTGCACTTTGCCCCCCTTTAGTTCTGCTGGACTTTTTTACAATGAGATCGTTTACTCCTTTTTTAAAACGTTCTGTCGTTTCTATAACTCACCCCCAACACCATCATAATTATCAGGATATATATACTGACTTCTCCAAATATATCACGTGAGAACATAAATGTCATTGTTTTTTGAATTATCAAAGGAAAAGAGGTTACCAACACTAATTATATAATTTTAACTTTTTAGTATGACTTAGATAAGATATGAGTTGTCATTATTTAATAGTAGATATTTAAATATTTTTCATGATTATATGTATTAATGAAAATAAAACAACTTATTATTATGTGAGTTAATATTCCAAAATTGATATCAGAGTTAATATCCCTATCAATTAAGGGTAGAGTTACTGATTACTGAATTGGGGATTCCATATATGCAGCAAACTTTTATTTATTTATTTTTAACTTTTTCCTCAAAAAATTTATATTTTTCTCAATTTTATTTTTATTAAAAATTGATTTTAATGTAAACCCTCACTAAAATAATAGACAAACTCTATTTGCTATTAACAAGAGTACATTACTTCCTATCTTTTTTTTTTTTTTTTTTAAAGGGAGTAAAGTTGATGGCATATTACGTACGACATAAAATTGCAAATATAAGTTAAGAAAAGAGAGTAAAGTGGCCGACAAAGCTTGTACATAAATTGGTCGTTCCGTACAAATCCAGCAATACTAATGAGAGAAACATGATGCTTTTGTGGAGCTTGAGGGAGTCAAGTGTCAACTCCTCAAAAGGGTCTTCCATTTTAAATGTTCTTTATTAACTATGATTTTTTTTTTTTTTTTTGCAGGGAATTATTATTATTTTTGGACTTTGGTTGGCTAAACCTAATGCCCTTCTACTTTTTTGGTAGTAAAAAATTCGGGAAGAAGACTACTAGTATTAATATATCCGCGTAGACGTTAGCAAAAAGGGCCCCAAAACTTTTTGGTGGTAAGGATCATTTACTTGGGCTTTGTTTGGAGTTAGATTTTAACTTTAATTAAATTATATTTTTTAATATCAGTTTTTATTTTTTTTATTAAAAAATTAACAAAATTTATAATTAATTTTTAAAAAATTAATTAATTTTAATTTAAAAATTTTATTTCCATCTAGTAAATTAAACTCAAGTTTAATTAAAAAAGTGATATATATATATATATTTCTGGTAGACGATTTCAACCAAAGAAAAAAAAAAAAAAAGAAGTGAACCAGTAGTGAAGATTAATTAACTTCCTCTAAAAAAAAAAGAAATTAAACTTTAAATAGAAAAGGAAAAAAGTAAACCAAGTCCAATATTTAGTATCAAAAACAAACTTTACTGTCTTGTCGTCTTTTTAACGTACGTTTGGAACCTTGGACCAATTCTTTTTGTTGATTTGCTGGTAGATTTGGAAGCATCACCCCATTCTGGAGTAGACAAAGGTGCCAAGATGGCTAGGATATACATACATACATACATAATATATATATATATTAATTGTCTTCTATTTAATAGTCACATAAATCAGGTAATTTATAAGTTTTAATAAACTACTTATAATAACTAGTTTATTTATTTATAATTTTATATAAAATTATATGTAATATGTAGTATTTAATATGTTGATGTAAAAATAAATATTATTGAAAAATATTACAAATTGGCAGTCGAATAAAAAATATGCATATATATATATATCCGTATATAATATACAAGAACTTGCAAATAGATTCGGTATTGGGATTGTGGGTCAATGATGATCAGAAAGGAACAACATTGAACAAGTAAGATTATCACATATCATCCCAAGCACCCTTTTTTTTTTTTTTCCAAGGTTTTTCAAGCAAAAAAAAAAAAAAAAAAAAAAAACATGTAGGGATATTAATAAGTCTTTTGATCGAAAGTTTGAAAAAGGTGACAGTGATCTCAAGATTTGAGTGGCACGTCTGATGTATATGAAAGTGAGAGATCCAAATAAACTTTTTTTTTTCCACCTATACCACGGTAGAACATTGCCAGAAGATATCAAGAATAAAAAAGACAAGCTCTCATTTGACGTCCTATATATTATATTCTAACTTCTATTTTTTAATTTTCTTCTACATCGATTTTTGAGCTAAAATTAAATTTATTATTTAAATTTTACGTTTGAACTTATATCCAAATAAATCAAAGTAACTCTTATATTTTTAAATGCCTCGTCAATTGCGTCTAAATAGATCCTCGATTCCAAACTCCGTGGAAGGCTCAATTCATCAACTATAATTAATGAACGGGATTCGGTTGAATGATTACTCTAATATTTATATTTTTGATAGGTATTATTAATTTAACATACATCAAATAGTTATAATAAATTGAATTATTGACAAAAAAATGGTTGTTAATGAGATAATCACATACTTTTATAAATATAGAAAAAAGTATCTAAATAGTCACATTTTCCATTCATTAGTCAACATGGTACAAATTCTTCAATCTCGACAACATGACATAAATTTTAATTTAATTTTTGTATCATGTTAGTTTAGTGTCATATTTTGTGTCATATTGGTACAATAGTTTTTTAAATTTGTATCATTCAAGTGTTTTTTTCTTATAAATATACTTATATAGAAGCTTTTACTAGAGTCCTTTGGTAGGATAGCTTTTTGAAATCATGTGTTTTTCTCAGCTTATTAAAAAAAAAAAAAAAAAGCTAGTCGGTCCCTTCTTTTTATTTTTGAAAAAGACAAAAAAAAAAAAAAAAAAAAGACTAATAGATGTCGTAACATCATTTTGGATCGTGTAATTTGGTGTTCTAGAGGGTATTTCATCAACTTAAGCTCATGGATGTTTCTAAAATCAAGAAAGAAAAATTCGTGAGCATGTGGATGGTTTAGGGCTTAGAATCTGAAAAACATATTGCTTTGTTTATGGGAAGGTATAGGTATTCGATAACTTAGAAAAAATAGGGAACATTTAGTTTTCTCATTCACACTAATTAATCTATTAGCACCTGATTGACACCTAGCTGACAACCGTAAAATCTTTAATGACAGAAAGAATTACAAAGATAATTACAAAATCAGATAATATCTCTAACCACAATTTCGGTTGTATATAGACCTCCATCTATGAAGGCACGTATTTTATGTCACAACTCACAATGAGGCAAAAATTGTGCTGATGAGACCAAATCAGAGCATAAGGAGAACTGCTCATAGTCGTCACTCTTTATTTATTTATTTCTTTATGTTGAATTTGGGAGATTGAGATGATTCGAATTTATATCTTTTAATAAAGTCACGTATAAAATTACAGTTAGGCTCACACTACCTCTTAGTTCAAAGAAGAATATAAAAATCCGTCTCTACAAAAATGTGAAAATTAATTGTTCATGAATATCGACAAAATACAATAAGTAGTGAAAGCAAAGATCGAATTTACACTCCATATGATCTGGTAGATGTTAGAACATTCAAAATATTTGTGTGGAAACATTTTGTATGTCATGTCACATAGAAATTGCAGGATATGCAGCTGCTAAATAAGGGGAATTATTTTGCCAGTTGGTCAAAAAAATAAACAACTATTTTCAAAATCTGAAATTAACTTCTAATATTTCATGTGGCTCAAATTATGAACGGTGGTTCAACCCTATATATAACTGTAAAATAATAATAATAATAATATATAGCAAAGTAAGTTTGCTTTCCAGCAAAAAAACTATAAAATAATAATAACAATAAATCAAAGATGAGGTAATTGATAATTGAGAAATTTAGCGTATTATAATTAGGTTAATATCGAATAAACACCTCGTCCTATGAAAACCATCTCTCTATTTTATTATTAAAAATAAAAAAAGAAATAAACACGAGATTTCAGAATCAAACCACACCAAGACTAAAAAAAGAAAAATAAGAAATGCAATAAGAAACAACCCCAAAAAGTTAGACAAAAAGAAACAACCAATGAAATGGATCCGATTTTATGTTTGCAACCTGAAACTCCTCAGCTTCGAGTATAAATAGCATTGGTATTTTTTTTTTCCCTTAGATCATGTCTCAACTTCTCACTACTTATAATTAGTGTACGTTTGGTTCATCGGTTGAAGATGAAATTTTAAATTGGAGTTGTTTGACTTTTTAAAAACAAGTTATAAATTTTGTTTATTTTTTAGAAAAAGACGAAAATTGAGATGAAAAAGTATAATTAAGCTAGAGTTAAACTGAAACGCCAAACAAAGTGTTAAGCTTAGAAAATTTATCTCCCAAAGCCTTCAAATCACAATTTCCCTTTCTTTCTACGCAACCACATAATTATCAAGTTTATCCCTTGCTTTGTTTTCTTGAATTAATTGGACTTGAAGCTCCTTCTTGATTGTCACCAACTTGATTCACCCAAGAGCTATATAGATGTGAGTATTTAGGAGAAAGTGTCCTGCTCAAGAGGTGTGATATCAGCCTATGTAATATTATTTGATCCAATATTAATATATATATATATATATATATATTATCACAAACATTCTGAAGATAAAAAAAAAGTTAAATAATTAATTTTAGTCTTTAATCATACATGTATAGAAATTGAAAAGGCATAAACTATTCACGAATTGAGGCAAATTATTGTAAAACATATATTAGCTATGGAGAAGTTCTAGGATGAAAATATATATCAATAGAGTTTTCATATTTAAAGAAATTATTTTTGGAGAAATTATCAATATCTGTGGAATTTTCAGTTAAAAATTTTATGAAAATTATGGAATATTTCTTTTGTGTATAATATCTTTTTAATGTTTTAGGTATTGATACACAATAAAAAATGCATATATAAACAAGTTTAACAGAAACACTTTATACACACTATTAGTTAGAAATCTCAGTACCAAAAGAAATCCTGTAAAGTGCTAATAAGTAATACTGGAAACATGATATGCTAAGCTACATATATGGTGTACAAGTATGCTAGGTGATAAACAAAACTATCACTTGACTAATGTGATAAACTTTTAAGAATAATAATAATAATAGATTGCTGATAATCATGAATTCTTTAGACAGTTTCCGATATTGCTTTCGATATTTCTCCAGTGGTCACCGAAATTGTATAAAAAAACACACTATGTCACCGAAATCGATATAAATTGATATTTTTCGGTATTTTTACATCTAAAAGATATCTCAAGACCTTCAAAATTTGAAAATTTTAATGAGAATTTTGGCACTTAAAAGATATTTTGATACTTTCAAAATACAGAAAATTCGGAAATATTGGAGAAATTTCTCTCCATTACTAGCAGACCAAGTTGGTCATTAATAACACTTCCATACATTCTTCCAGAATGTGACCAAATTAACTCACATATATATATATATATGATATATATAAATATATGCGCGCGCACCACATATATATATATATGTATATATTGTATACACACATAAACGAATTACAGAAATATGTGAAAGCAATATATATCGACTTCATACACAAATTTGATTCAGTATATCAGAAAACAGCCGAAGAGAAACACGAATGCGAAAACTCTGTATGCAATATTGCCATCAATTTTGCAAAGCGTCAATGTATAGGGTTCAAGGAAACACTACTACCTGGTCAACAAAATCAAATAAATAAATAAATCCACTTATAAATAATATATATACCAATATACTTATATACGTATTTCCTTTAAAAAAATACATGTGTTTCTAGGCATGTTATAATATATGAAAAGGAAGAATGCTTCGTAACTTTTAATGATTCAACACCCCGATATGTATATATATGCGTGTGTGTGTGTGTGTATACCACATATTTATATGTTATTATCCGAACGAGGACTCTTTCAAAAATTCTAGAAAATTACACGAACTATCAACATCAACAGAAAAAATAAAAAAAGGAAGAGTAGAGTAGGATTAAAATGAAAGCGACATAAAGTATGAAAAACACATTATTTTCGTAAGATCGACTCTTTGGGTAAAGCAAAATGCCCCAATTATAAGGTACAAGAAAGGTGAAGACCCATGGAGTTGTCTGCTAATGAACATGAAGACCCAGTCTTGAAGGAAAGAACAGACAGTTCTGCAAAGTTAACCCCTTTTTTTTTATTTTTTTTATTTATTTAATTAACCTGGTTTTTATGCTAAAATAAGAATAATAAAAAAAAAAAGACAAAAAGAGAACCTTGGCTTTGCTTTATTTATCATGCGCTCGCGCACTTTTTATGGTTTACCTTTCCATCCGCGGTGAAATTAAGAATATCTTATAAATTAATGTTGGGATCATATTTGTAAGAGATCCTGACTTAATCTCGTCTCGTTGAACATATATATATATGTATATAATGTTTATGTAGGTAATTTTTAGAGAGGTCCATAAAAATAAGAAAATAACATACCTATTAATTGGAGGTCTCAAGACCCACTAGAAAAGGACCATTCGTTGGTTTTTCTGTTGGTGTCTTTCTTTTCTCGTGTAATGAACCGTGCCTCATTTTGATATGATATTGTCCGTTTTAGGTCTTGTGTTTATACATTTTTGCTCTTGGGCTCACCTCAAAAGGCCTTATACTATTATGAGATGGTTTCTTTACTCATGAACCATCATATATATCTATTCCCAAGCGATGTAGGACTGTATAGCTTACCCTTTTTCCTTCTAGGGACTGATAATTGTCACGATCACCCCACCTTTTGGGGCCCAACGTCCTCGTTGACCATACTTCCAGTTTGGTATAGGATCTGACATCATTTGTAACGACCTATGTCTTTCTTTGGTATGATATTATCTGCTTTGGACCTCGTACCTGTACAATTTTACTCTTGGGTTCATCCTAAAAGCCTTCGTACCAATAAGAGGTGGTTTCTTTACTAATAAATTATCACATATATATTCATCTCCAAACGATAGGAGACTACACAACTTACTCTTTTTTTATAGGGGCTGATGACTATTACAATTACCTCACCTTTTGGGGCCTAACGTCCTCATTGACCACACTTCCGGTTGGGCATAGACTTTGATTCCCTTGCCCTCCTTTGGTGTGATATTATCTGTTTTGAACCTCATACCCACACGGTTTTGCTCTTAGGCTCACTCTAAAAGGCCTCATACTAATAAGAGATGGTTTCTTTACATATCAACTATATCAATTTCTAAGCGATGTAGGACTGCACAACTTACTTTTTTTTCCTTTTAAGGACTGATGAATATCACATTTCAAATGCTTGTTTCGGAATTTATTTGAGGGTCCGATTTTAGATATATTTTAAAAAGTTTTCAAACTTTGTAAACATGGGATAAAATTAATTGAAATTCTATAAAATATATAGGGATGTTTTTATATCAGGCACTATAGTAATAGTATTCGTACTAGATCAAGAAAACAAATAACAAGATTTAAAATATTCAAAATAAATAGCAGTAAATAAAAAATTTATTAGGTAAATAATCAATTTACTTGAAGTAAATAAACTATTTAATAAATTTGCTATTTGTTATAAATATTTTTAAAACTTGCCATTTACTGTAGTTCTTCCTTTTTTAAAATCTAACTTGAAAGGAAGAGTATATGATGTCTAGTTGTCTTTATTTTAAATGGTGTGTGGTAATATTTTCATTTACTGTGAAAATGATTTTATTTTTGGTATGAAAATAAAAATTATAATATCTTGAAAATGATGATGGGATTGTTTTTGACATTGTGTTTGGTTATGTTTTTAAAGAGATTGATTTGGGTTAAGAAAATATGAGTTGTGTTTAGATATATTTTCTGAAAATATGTGTTAAGTTGTATAACTTTAAACATGAAAAAGGAAACGAGACCTATTGTCCGTTTAGGAGCAATTTGGGAATGATTTTATTTTATTTGTGAAATAGAAGTGATAATGTTTTGGTAATGATTTTGACATATTTTCTGAAAATTGTGTTTGATTGTGTGCCTAGAGAGTTTAGGTTGAGTACGAGAAAAAAGTAAAATTGTATTTGGGTATATTTTTAAATATATTTGTTGCGTGTATAAGGCTTAGAAAATAAAAACAAAAATGAAAAAACAACTTTTATTTTCTCGTTCCTTAACAAAAAAAAAAGATGGAAAAGATTTTTTTCTTTTCGTTTTTGTTTTATGATTTTGTACAAAATAAAAATATTTCAAAGTTTTTTCCAAAATATTTTTATTGAAAATTGTTATATTTATTTCTAAAATGTTTCCAAAAGATTACCAAACCGGGTCTTAATTTCTATAGGCAACACTATCTTGAGCCATTGATCTATTCAACATGGACCAATGATCCGTACCTATCAATAGGGAAAAACACATTTAACTTAATATTGAATTAATGATACCTTAATTCCAAGTAATATACACAGTGTGTTATATTAATCCATCGTGTTTATCAAATATTTTGTTCGAACGAGTGACAGAAGAATACCATTTTACAGCTTACATTGATGATCCCGAATTCTCCCTAAGTTTGTTTTTTTTTTTTTTGTTTTTTTGTTTTTTTGTTTTGTTTTGTTTTGTTTTTTTTTTTTTTCAGATGGGGGGCTTCCCAATATCGATGTAGAGGTTCACAAACTGCAAATGGGAACTTTAGCAAAATGGCATAAATTAAAGCCTTGATTGATTTTTATCATGGAGAATGAACTGTTGCAAAAAAATATTTAATAAAGTTACTAATTAGTATTCATGATGATACTGACTAGGTGATGGATGCTAATTGGTAACCATTTGACCTCCAATTTGATAAGATACCGGATGGTAACCAATAGTAACCACCCACCTCTGATCGGATATTGGATGGTTACCTATTGGTACCCACCTCCTTCGGTGGGATACCAATTGATAATCAGTTGTTAACCATATTTTTTTAACAAGATACTGGTTGGTTATTGCTCGGTAATCATCTGGTTACTGATCGGTAATCGTCAAATCCTCTGGATTTTGTCACTTGAGAAATGAAAGAAATCATAAAATTTCATTAAAAATCACAAAAACTAGCGTACACCAAGAAAACATACACCAAGAACATCTCATAATATAGAGGCTCTTTCTGCTTTTCCCTAGCAGCACCCTCGGGCACACCACGACTAGAAACGTCATACTTCGAAATTTTCACTGTCAAACCGTCCATGTAATATTTTTTCTACTCCTCGGACGACGGTTTCATCATGAAACCACGAATCTGTTGGAAAGAGATAACGAGATTAATAAATAACAAAACAACTTAAAAAAAAAAAAGTATCGTGCAGAAAAGAACATAAGAAATGAGAATTAGAGAATCCCCTGGTAATTGTTTTAAAGAACAACATCAATAGCCGCTTTCGTGGTTTCATAACGTATGAGAATTAGAAATTAAAAAAAAAAAAAAGTATTGCACAGAAAAGAACATACGAAATGAGAATTAGGAAATTGATGTTGGGAGTCAGACTTTGTCTCCATATTATGTAATGTCCGGGGCACGTTGCCGGTGAATAAATGAGCAATAGGCATTGAACTATGGTCCACTGACTGTTCAGCATGCTTTCAATATAGCCCATATACCATCCAGAGTCCTGGGCCCGGTCCAATGTCCGACTCTTTACTTCTGATGAAAATTCCAATGAATCTCGAGCCATGGTTCATCAATCATGCGATACGGGTTTCAAAGGTTCCTTGGAGAGCCCGCAAAATCAAGAAGTCCTTAGTTCAGTATTTGGCATAACTGAAAATTTGAATTGCGACATCCGATTGCTCGACGTGGGCCTCATGACTTGGGCCTATCGCATATGACATTCGGTTTATTGTTCGACATGTGATGGTTCGATATCAGAAAGTGCATCTTTAACGATGACGATCTCTATGACCATCAAGCTCACGATCTCACACACGACCCCAATTATTAGGAAAGTGGGGAATAGCCCACTATCTCCCAAATAATGATCCGGACTCACTACTTTATTTTTATAAATAGAGGGAGATATCACACGTTTAGGGAGCTTTTTCCTCTCCCATACCGAAACTCTGCCAACATTTTTCAGAAGTGTTATGTGTATTTTTTTGTCAAAAATTTAATTAAGAGGGAAAATTCATATACTTTTTTCAAAGTTCAGGAGAAAAGAATATTATAAATTAAAGTTCGGTGGGCATTTTATGACAATGCCTAATGTTCGAGGAAAAAAGTGTAATTTACATTATCTTGTTATACCCTATATTTTGTTTATATTTTGAAAGTATACAATAAATTTTAAAAATTTCACATTAATTTTTATACCATTAGATAATAATTATTAGATAAATTTATGAGTTTTTCTCGGTCAACTGTTAATGTTGACGGTAGGTGGGAAGGGGGTGGATGATGATGGGGATGGTGGTGAGAAGCATGAATCTTCTTTTTTTTTTTTTTACTCTAGATTCTGTCATTTTTTAATTTTTCTTTGTACAGGAATTTTGGATAGTCTTATATTAAAATAATGTGTTGATTGAGTAAAGATATAGATTTATCTATTAAATAACATATAATAATCTAAAATAAATGACTTTAAGATACATGTTATGCTTTTAATAATCGCAAAATACATGATAGAATATCGAAATCTTTTACCGATACCGATCGTTAGAGCCTTAAATCTTTTAAAAAGGACTCCTGAAAAGTAAAAAAAAAAAAAAAAAAACACAATAACAATAAGCTTAAATGGGTTACCAAAATCAGATTTTGATATAGTCGACCAAACTTACAACACTTTACAAGAGGAGATGAGAAGTAAAAAACTATTAAAACTAAGCAATAGAGGAACATGAAAAGAACAAATCCTACTAGGGAGAGATCCTAAGATCGCCCTTTCTTGTAGGACAAAATAATGCATTTTATATTATATTTAATACACAAATCTATATATTTTCTTAGTCGACTCTTCGTTTAGACTGTAAAATTTCCAACAAACATACCCTTTAGATTTAAATTTCTTCAATCATTTTTTTAACTTTGATTTCTGTAAAATATCCAACAAACATACCCTTTAGTTTTAAATTTCTTCAATCATTTTTTTAACTTTAATTTTGAGAGTATTTACGGCATTTAGAGATCAAATAAGTGTTGATTGAAAAAAGTATAGATTTATATGTCAATTGAATAAAGTCTCGTAGTATAAAAATTTAGAATTTCAAAATGCTTAGTATACTTTTTAAAATTTAAAAACAAAATGTATCATATAAAAAGATAAATAACACTTGATTTTAGTTTATCTTTCTCTAGGCATTTTTAGGTCAAAATTAAGTATCGACCATGAAAGGGTATAAATTTGAATATTAAACATAATCTGATAGTATAAAAATAAAAAATTTCAAAATGAAAGATATTTTTTTATAAGAGCAAAATAGAAGATATGAAAAGGTCAAAAACCAAAATTAAAAAACTAAAATTAAGTATTGTTAACCTTTTTATACCCTGCATTTTATTTTATTTTATTTTGAAGAAAGTATACCATGCAATTTATGGTTCTGTATTTTTATACCAATAGAATATATTTAATACATAAATCCATATTTTTTTTCTCGATCAACACTAATTTTAATCTTGACAATGCCAAAAATACCCTCAAAATTAAAATTAAAAAGTTATTAATGTAATTTAAATTTAAAAGTATTTTGGGCCTTTTAAGATCCAAATGAGAAGTTGATCGATACAATGTATAGGTTTGTGTGTTAAATATAGAAGTATGATATAAAATACATGATGTTAAAATATAGGACACACGTACTTTTTTAATTAAAGTAAATTACATGATATAAGAGGTGAATAATATTCCAATTTCTAGTTTTGTTCAGGGTATTTTTTGAATTTTTAGATAGAAATTGGGGAGTTTGGCCCATAAATTTAAACCCAAATTTTTCAACTCAATTTTTGTCTTTTTTTGAAATTTTTTTTTGTCTTTTCAGAAAAAGTCAACAAAAATTACTATTGAAACTTAAACACCAAACACCCTTTAAGTGTTGATCCAGAGAAAATGTATAGATTTATATATTACACATAATATAGTAGCATAAAAATGTAAAATTTCAAAAGAATAGTGCTTGGATCATTATCTCTAATCCCAGTTTTTAAAGTACTGACTCACATGTCATATTTTTATTGGTGAATTTAATTAATTGATGGTATAAAACTTTAAATACTTATCAATAAAAAAATGACAACTTATATACAATATAAGTTGTACTTTGGAATTATTGTTGATATCCCTAGCATTTATCATTTCAAAATACATGGTATAATTTTTGAATAAAAACAAAATATGTAGTATTAAAATATTAATCTCTTAATTTCTTTATGATTTGCTCTATGTTGCTGACAAGTGTGTAGGTTTTTGTATACACAACAATAATTATTGTTATTCCAAACTCATGTGCTAGCCTTGACGAGGTTTTTGCATCTATTTATTTTCTATTTTAATTTTTTTCTCTGAATTGTTGCTGGCCTCGATCATTACCTTAACAGGCGGGCCAGTCTTTGATTTTTCTGAATGTGTTTTTCTTCCATCCATGAACGTCCAACATAAACTAATTCCGTTGACCATAACCTGACTATATACTGCCTATTATCTTTTATTCTTGATCTATTTCTTCCAATATTTTAAGGTATAATATTAATTTTTCTAATACGCCTAGGTAATATATATGCGTTACCTTGAGTCAGTGTCCAGGAAATTAAGTGTGATCTTCACTGGTTCTGTGGCATTTTTAATTTCTTGATCTCCAATTTTCAGTATTTTTGATGAACGACGCAGCCATTTCCGTTGCTTTCAATCCGAATCAACAATTCCTAGTAAAGGAGTGGAATCAGCAATTGCCAGCTAAGCCAGAGTGAGATCACAACTAAAATCGACTGCAGCTTCTTAGAGTTGAGTACTAGCAAAAGAAAGATGTTCTAGTTGACTGCTCAAAAGACGTTCAGAAAATAATTCGGAAGATGCTCCAATCCCGAGAATTATGAAGATTTAGCCTCCCTTATTCAATGGGGACGTGATTGCGAATTAAAGAGCGAACCTTCAATCAATAAGCGCACATTAAAGTTGACCTATTCAAATAAGAATACTAATGTTTCGTTTGGCAACTCAATTCAAATCTTACTAAACTATATTTTTTTATATCAATTTTTATCTTTTTTTTTTTTAATAACTTATTTCTAAACTATAACATTGACATTTAAACTTTAATTAGATCTTAATTTAATCTATACCGGCGAAATTGACTCTCTTGCAGCCAATTAAAATCGAATCTTTCACTGAAGATGATTTTCACACTGTGGTTTAATTCAAAATTAAAATTTAAGAGTGTCCTTAAATTTTCTTTGACCACAGTATAGATTGAATCTTAATCACCTGTCACCTTAAATCTCCTTATGGTTCATATGGAACTTATGAACATCAGTTCGACCTTCGTTTTCATTTTATTAACTTAGTTCAGTCGTCTGCATATATAACTATAATAATTTTGAAGTGGTTTCTACAATCATTTTATGGACTTGATTCAACATATTTCACCTTTAAATCTTTATGCCTGCACCCATAGGATTTAGGATCATGTTTAGGGTTTTCCATTTACTTCCTCTGACTTAAAAATTCTTCTCATATTTTGTCTAAATTCTTAATTTTAGAATTTAAATATTTCAAAAAATTTATTCAACTTATAGGAATTTAAGCATAGACTTTCATCTTAATAGTTTAAATTCTAAGCAATCATTAATGTCCTGAAATCCTTACTATAATTTATAATTAGAATGTTTATCTAATGTGCCAAACCATGCGAAGCATATTTTATAATTACATGTTATGTTAACATATTTCCTCTTTCAAGAATCTTATTTTAATGTACATGCGATGTGTTTATATTATTTCTTGTTATCCAAGTTTCTATATTTTTGAAGAACATAGCCACTTTCAGTGATGTTGAGGGTGAATTTCGTCACTCAATTTGTTCCATCCACGAATCATTTCATATCGATAAAGAGAAAGTGTCAAAACACTGTTTGTTTCTAAGAAATAGTGGAGAGATGAGAGGTGAAGGGTACGAGTCTCCCTCCGGATTCACCATATTACATCTTTTCATCTATCATACAGCAACTTTTCATCTATAAAATGATATAAGCTCTCACTCTCGTTTGGATGTAAAAATACCACTTTAACTTTAAAGAGTTTTAATAATAAATTTGATAATTAACAGACAACTTAGTTATTAATGCAATTTATGGTTCTGTATTTTTATACCAATAGAATATATTTAATATATAAATCCATATTTTTTTCTCGATCAACACTAATTTTAATCTTGACAATGCCAAAAATACCCTCAAAATTAAAATTAAAAGTTATTAATGCAATTTAAATTTAAAAGTATTTTGGGCCTTTTAAGATCCAAATGAGAAGTTGACCGATACAATGTATAGGTTTGTGTGTCAAATATAGAAGTATGATATAAAATACATGATGTTAAAATATAGGACACACGTACTTTTTTAATTAAAGCAAATTACATGATATAAGAGGTGAATAATATTCCAACTTCTAGTTTTGTTCAGGGTATTTTTTGAATTTTTAGATAGAAATTAATATAAGTATAGATTTAGAAATTACATGATATAAGTGTTGATCCAGAGAAAATGTATAGATTTATATATTACACATAATATAGTAGCATAAAAATGTAAAATTTCAAAAGAGTAGTGCTTGGATCATTATCTCTAATCCTAGTTTTTAAAGTACTGACTCACATGTCATATTTTTATTAGTGAATGCAATTAATTGATGTGACAAAACTTTAAACACTATCAATAAAAAAATGACAACTTATATACAATATAAGTTATACTTTGGAATTATAGTTTATATCCCTAGCATTTATCATTTCAAAATACATAGTATAATTTTTGAATAAAAACAAAATATGTAGTATTAAAATATTAATCTCTTAATTTCTTTATGATTTGCTCTATGTTGCTGACAAGTTTGTAGGTTTTTGTATACACAACAATAATTATTGTTATTCCAAACTCATGTGCTAGCCTTGACGAGGTTTTTGCATCTATTTATTTTCTATTTTAATTTTTTTCTCTGAATTGTTGCTAGCCTCGATCATTACCTTAACAGGCGGGCCAGTCTTTGATTTTTCTGAATGTGTTTTTCTTCCATCCATGAACGTCCAACATAAACTAATTCCGTTGACCATAACCTGACTATATACTACCTATTATCTTTTATTCTTGATCTATTTCTTCCAATAATTTAAGGTATAATATTAATTTTTCTAATACGCGTAGGTAATATATATGTGTTACCTTGAGTCAGTGTCCAGGAAATTAAGTGGATCTTCACTGGTTCTGTGGCATTTTTAATTTCTTGATCTCCAATTTTCAGTATTTTTGATGAACGACGCAGCCATTTCCGTTGCTTTCAATCCGAATCAACAATTCCTAGTAAAGGAGTGGAATCAGCAATTGCCAGCTAAGCCAGAGTGAGATCACAACTAAAATCGACTGCAGCTTCTTAGAGTTGAGTACTAGCAAAAGAAAGATGTTCTAGTTGACTGCTCAAAAGACGTTCAGAAAATAATTCGGAAGATGCTCCAATCCCGAGAATTATGAAGATTTAGCCTCCCTTATTCAATGGGGACGTGATTGCGAATTAAAGAGCGAACCTTCAATCAATAAGCGCACATTAAAGTTGACCTATTCAAATAAGAATACTAATGTTTCATTTGGCAATTCAATTCAACTCCTATTAAACTATATTTTTTTATATCAATTTTTATCTTTTTTTTTTTTTTTAAAGTCAACAAAAATTATAACTAATTTTTGAAAAGTTAACAGACTACAACTTAAAAATTTCATCTCCAACTGACGAGCCAAATGCAAGCTAAATATTAAAGAGGCTGAAATTGTAAAAAGAGAGGATTTCAGCCAATAGGAGAACACAATTACACCCAAGCTCTGCCAAAATACACTCAAAAGCTCTGAAATACTTTTTCCTCCATTATCGTTCATAGCAAGTCTCTAAGCCTCGTATGTACTCATATATCTCTCCCATATAGTAAAAACCCCTTCACTCGCAAGGATATAGACAATCAATTAAGGCGAACTTCTATAAATCTCGACTTTAGTAAATATTTTATGAATTTTATTTACTTATTCACCGCTAGATTTATTTTAAGCTCTTGGCTCTATATAAAATGGTGTTCAAATCAGTCGTTTGTCCTTAACAAATTGACTGTGAATACCTCTATATTTTATTTGCAAAGTAACTTTGTTTTATTTTGGTTTTTTAGCGCAAATGGTCATAGAACATCTAATAAAGGATGTTTAGAATAATGAAATCTCATTTTTAAACTTAGCACACGTGAATTTTTTTTTCTAAGTTAGGTTTTTTTATCACGTTATGTAATCACATTCGGTGTTATATTATATTAGGTTTTTTTATCTCGTTATATAATCACATTCGGTGTTCTATTATTATTTGGTTATGTTTATTTTAATATTCATGTTATCGGGTTATCATTCACATGAATTACGAATATATGTAAACATGACCTAATAAATATACCTTAGAAAGCTCTTAGAAATTTGTTCCTTGAACAGTTTTTCAAATTAATGATATAACAGTTTCTGGGTTGTTTGACCAATTGCCTCACTCTTTGGAGATGTAGCATATCATTTTTTTAAAGAAAAAAAAAAAAACTTAGATAGTGCCTGTCTAGCATGATTTGGAATGAACACATATCTTAATGAAGATGAGTTCTTGACGCCATCGGAATCGTCATTCATTTTTGTCTCCAATAATTAGTTTCAATTAAAAAAATACTACATGAATGTTGGGGGATTTTCAGCATTAAAAAGAAAAACAAACTAAAATGTACCAAGTAGGCTTTAGGCTCCATTTGGTTGGCGAGCGAGATGCAGGAAAACAAAAAGAAGGAAAAAAAAAAAAAAAAGAAAGAAAAAGAACCGTTAAATTGACGCTGGCAACTTTGCTGACATGTACAAAAGTATAAGTGACGCGGGTTTAAAGTCATGTGGTGTATTTTTATTGGATGGAGACAGAGAAGGGAGACAAGTACTGGGGACCGATGATCCTATTCCTGGAGAGCAAGTGATAAAAGGAGAGTGGGAATAGAGGACGGAGAGGAGAGGTGAAGGGTGCGAGTCTCCCATTGTATTCACCATATTATTTCTTTACACTATGAAAAGATGTAAGCTCTCACTCACATTTAGATGTATAAATATCATTTTAACTTTAAAAAATTTAATTTCAAATTTGACAATTAATAAACAATTTAGTATTTAGAAAAATAATTATTATTCCTTGATTCTTGTGTCAGCAAATGCTCACAAAGACGACATAAACGGAACATGATTTATTTTTTTAATATCTTTTAAATTTTTGCACTATTTTTATATCACTATTCATTTCCAATTTAAACTTAAATCAAATTCACATTTCCAAACCAATATCTAAAACTCCGTCTCCAAAAATTCCTCTAGACGAGCCTACAAAAGAAAACCCTTAATTATTCGGTTGTTTTGTTTTATTTGGTTTTGTCTTTGTCTTTGTTTCTATATTAATGTATGGATTATTTCTCTTTTTATACCTTATATTTTTACTTGTATACTTTACGTTTTGAAAACTTTCATTTTCATATCTTTGGATAACGTTTTATATAAAAATTTGTACTGTTTCTTGAATAACACAATTTTGACTTAAAAGTACTTTTTTAGTAAATGTAAGGTTATAAATCAGTAGGTATATCAAGATATTCTACTCTAACACCCTCATCACCTTTCTATCACTCAAAATTTATTAATAAAAAAGAAAAATGTTCATATTATATCATATATTAATGACTTAAAAATACTCAAAACACCCTTAAAAAGATGGTTATATCGATTTTTATATCATATATTTTTGCTTTTAGTTACAAAGTATATCCTACATTTCAAAATTTTTTTATGCTATCAAATTACATTTAATATATAAATCTATACATTTTTGAGGTTAACACTCAATTTTGACTTAAAATCACCCAAAATACCCTTCGAAAGAAAATAAAATTTGGATTATTCACTTTCATATCAAGTAATTTACTTTATTCAAAAAGTATACCATGCATTTAAAATAATGTATTTAATAGCATTATATTATATTTAATACACAAATCTATATATTTCATTAGTCAACTCTTCATTTGGACCGTAAAATGTTCAAAATACTTTTAAATTTAAATTTCTTCAATTATTTTCTAATTTAATTTTTGACGTTTTTTACAGTATTGTGAGATCAAAATAAGTGTTGATTGAAAAAAGTATTTATTAATGTATTAATGAAACTAGTTCTAATAGTATAAACATATGAGATTCCAAAATGTACGGTATACGTTTTTAGATAAGAACAAAATGTAAAGTATAAAAAGGTAAATGGAACTTAATTTTAGTTTATATTTGTAAGGCATTTGTGCATTTTTAGGTCAAAATTAAGTGTTGACCAAGAAAAAATTCATATTTGTATATTAAACATATTCTGGTGGTATAACAATGTAAAATTTCAATATCTAAGGTATACTTTCTGAAGAAGAGCAAAGCAGAAGGTATGAAAAGGCAAATAACAAAAAAACTAAAAAAAAAACTAAAAAAACTAAAAAAAACTAAAAGTAAGTGTTATTTACCTTTAATTTATACCCTGCATTTGTGTGTGTGTTTGTTTTTCCCCTGAACGTATACCAAGCATTTTGAAATTCGCTATTTTTGATCAACACTTAGTTTAACCTTTACAAAACCAAAAGTACTCTCAACCTTAAAATTTAAAAATAATTGAAGTAATTCAAATTTTTAGGGTTTGTTGGGCCTTTTAATATCCAAATGATTAGTTGAGTGAGAAAATATATTAATTTGCGCATTCAATATATAATAGAATAGTATAAAAATACATGTCTTAAAATATAAAGTTTATTTTTTGAATAAAAATAAAATATATGATAAGTAAGGGAAGTAATCCAAATTTTGATTTTTTAAGGGTATTTTAAGTATTTTTAGGTCAAAAATATGTGTTGACCGAGAAAAAGGTGAGGATGTTTATATTATATATAATACAATGGAATAAAAAATTAAAACTTAAAAAAGGATAGATCTATTTTCTAAATAAAAACAAAATGCAAAATATAAACATGTAACTAATCCTTTATTTATTTGTGATTTGTTCTACGTTGCTGACAAGTGTAGGTATTGTAGACAACAATAAATATTGTTCTTCCAAACTCATGTGCTAGCCTTGATGAGGTTTTAGCATCTGTTTATTTTATTTATTTTTCTCTGAGTTATTGCTAGCCTCTATTATTACCTTAACCGGCGGGTCTCTTATTTTTCTTAATGTTTGTCCAACATAAGCTAATTCAGTTGACCATTACCTGGCTATTCGACCTATATATTATCTTCTATTTTTTTTTTTTGAAGGTACCGTTATCTTTTATTCTTGGTCTATTTCTTTTAATACTTTAGGTATATTAATTTTTCTAATACGGGTATAATTTTTTAGGTAAATCAACAATTCCTTGCAAAGCCGTGGAATCAGCAATCACCAGCTAAGCCAGAGTGACAATTGAAATCGATTGCAGCTTCTTGGAGTCACTAGCAAAAGAAGAAGTTCTAGTCTACTACTCCAAAGACATTTAGAAAATAATTCGAAAAATGTTCCAATTCCGAGAATTATAAAGATTAGGCCGTGATCTAGTCTCCCTTGATTAATGGAGGCATGACTGCAAATCATAGAGTGAACTATCAATAAAGAATTAAGGAGAAATGAAGCTTGCATTAAAGTTGATCTATGCAAACTAGAAAATTAAGCATTAAAGAGGCTATAATTATGAAAAGAGAGGATTTCAGCCAATACAAAAGAAGAATCACAATCACACCCAAACTCTGCTAATATTCACTCCAAAGTTCTTAAACACTGTTTCCTCCATTATTGTCCATAGTAAGTTTCTGAAGTTTGTACTCATAAATCCATCCATACAATGAAAACCCTAGCACTTACAAGGACGTAGCATACCAATTAAAAGCAAACTTCTATAAATCTCGACAATTCGTTAATTATTTTATGCATTTTACTTACTTGTTCATCGCTAGATCGATTTTAATCTCTTGACTTAACATAAAACGGTGTTCAAATCAATCATTTTTTCCTTGATAAGTTGGAATTATTGAATATCTTTGATATGGAAACTGTTAGTTTTGGATTCTTTTACGTGATTTTGTTTCTTGTTTTATTATCTTTTAGGAAAAATGGAGACTGAGACTTGTAAGTGGGAAATTGAAGTTAAAGGAAAGAATGAAAAAAATATGGAAACAAGAGGAGCCAAGCATAGCGCCGTAGCGCTGGTGTAGGGCGCCGAAGCGCTTACGAAACAAATTCATAGCGCCACAGCGCCATAAAGGGGTGCCACAGTGCCATAAAGGGGCGCCGCAGCGCCATGGGGATAAGTCAAGAAACTGATTCGGGCATGAGCAGAGCCGCAGCGCCACCAAGGAGTGCTGTGGCGACCAGTCGAGGCAGTTTCTAAATTTTAGAAGCGCTTTTGCTCCCCAACTTGTCCGTTTTGATGAGCTTATAAAAACACCTGTTGGGGACTGAAGAGGGGACTTTTTGGCAGTGATTTGAGAAGCAAACTTGGAGACAGAATTGTGGGTATGGAGAAGAAGACGGCGGATTTCGGACACAGAGAAGCTTAACTCAACTTTGCTCCCTTGTTCTTTTTTTTTTTTTTTTTTTTTTTTTTTTTTTTCCGATGATTAAGAACATGTTTTGTGTTTCTTTAAATTTTGTTATGAACTAATTTTATTTTTCTAGTGAGAGATGTAGTCAATGCCTGATGCTATGTTTTGATTGTCCATTTATTTTATAAGGTTTTTCATTCAGTTTATTTGGGTTGTCTCGTTCTTAATGCTTCTAATTTACTGGCCATGAATTAGATGATTTTATATTTAGAATTTGACACTCGGGAGAGGAAAGTTTGGATATTGTTAAGGGACAATAAGATATAGGATTTTATAGAGTTTAGGAGGCCTATTATTCCATTGAAGTCGTTTAAAAAGAATCATAGATCGTAATAAGTTTTCAATTCTTGGTTTTTATAGATATATCGAAATCGGGTTCTAAGAATATGCTTAGCTCGGCACATGGGAGAGGGAGTTTAATATTATAGGATTCTTTGGCTTATAAACTAGGAAAAATTGATTAGTAATAAATTGGCATGTAAAGACATAGTTATCGGCTAGGTCAAATTGAACTTCTAAGCTTTTTCTCATATTGATTTCTTCTCGAATTACTTTCCAAATTGTCTTATTAGCTTTGTTTATAGTTTTAATATTTTATTATTGTTAGTGTGATTTAATTGTCTAAATAAAGTAAGAATTATTTTAATTATGATACTTATTGAAAATTCGATTGCAATCCCTAAGAACGACATTCTTACTCACTCTTTACTATTAAAACTTGACACCATATACTTACGGTCTTGTCTCGATCAGTCCTTAATAAATTGACTACGAATGTTGCCCTCTCTAATTGCTTCAAGGCAAAGTAAATTTGTTTTGATTTTGGCTCTTCAGAACAACTGGTCATAGAACATATAATCCTATTTTAAGCTGGTGTGTTTAGCACACATGAATTCTTTTTAAGTTAGGGTTTTGGTCATGTTAAAAAATAACATTCGGTGTTCTATTCTTATTTGGTTATGCTTATTTTAATATCTATGTTAACGGGTTATTATTTATATGAATTACGTTTGTATGTAAATATGACCTAATAAATATAGACCAGAAAGCTCTTAGAAATTTCTTCCTTGAACAGTTTTTCAAATTAATGACATAACAGTTTCCGTGTTGGTTGACCAATTGCTTCACTCTTTGGGTCGTACAATAACATCTATTTTTTTAAAAAAATTAGTATCATACCTGCCTAACATGATTTGGAATAAACATGTAACCGAATTTTTTATTACGGAATTTTGTGAATTAGTGGAAAAATTCACATAAATTCCCTAAGTAATCGAAAGCTTAAGTTATAATTTTTAACCTATGGTTATGAATGAAGTTATGATTAGTCTTTTGATTTGATCTAATTTACAGGTGTTATGTCGCAACTAGAGTTATCACAGTTTTAAATAATGTGACTAAAAGCCCATGGTATATGTGATAATTAAATGCAAGTTTATGATGTGACAATTATTGTCACAATACATAAAGGTTCACTAATTTTATTTAAGTGATGGAATTATAATATTATAAGCTTAGTTAATTCATGGTATGACAATTTAAAATTGTCATAAAGTTTAGTCATATTACTTGTCTATAGTAAGTAGAAAGTAAGTAGAAAGTAAGTGTGACCAATTATTGTAAGTTGTAGTGTTAGTGAATTATCTCATCATCTTATGCTGTAGAAAAGTAATTTTAGCAGTGCAGAAAAAGATATAGCAGTCTTATGCTCTTCACAAATAGAATTCCTACTGCAAATAGGAAATGCAATATTAGAATTTGACATCAACTCTAGACATATCCAATTTAGACTACTTTTTCACATGTGAAAATTAGACAGGTTAAGATTTATACTGTCTATATTTCTGCAAATAAGAACTAGACAGCATACCGGCCGATGGCAGTATTGGAACTTGGAGATTAAGTTTCCTCAACAATATAGGATTATACTATTCTATCTTAGTAGTGTCAAAACTTGGTGGCAGAGTTTTCAAGGCAGTAAAGATTTATACTGTGTAGTCTTCTCACAGTATGGGACATTGGATTCGTGCTATAGGTAGTCAAAGGATAATACTGTTGGCATCCATATGCATATCAAGATTTTATCTGATTAGGATAATATCTAGAAAAATCCCTATTTTCTTAAATTTAGAAAATTTAGAATTTTCGATCTAATGGTTGAAAGGAGATAAAGATCAAAGGAATCAGGGGCAGGAATTTTCAAGACCATGTGGTCTATCCTTTCCCTAAATGGCGCTACCTTAGTCAAAGAAGCAAGCTTTGCTTCTTTTCTTCACCATGCCCAATTCATGCAATGTTCATAAGGGATTAGACTATACGATGCATGCAAAGCCATGCTTACGCATGTTGACCAAAATTCTAGACAACCATAAAGTTAATCAAGGTTGATTCCATAAAGTTAATCAAGGTTGATTAAGTGTGTGGAAAAGATTAAGCTAAGGATAAACAACATTAGCCAAGTTAATCCTTGTTCATTAGTGTGCGTCTATAAATAGGCCACACTTATCTCTATTTTTAACCTTTAATCACTTTACCACTTAGGAAAAATCCTCTCTAACTCTCTCTATTTTCCCACACGTTCTCTCCCACTTTCCCACTAGCCAAACGCTACCCTAGCTCACAAAATACTAAAAATTTCTCCAAACTCTCTTCATAAAAGTTACTCTCTATGGAGTCGTAAACACTATTCCGGAGGTAAAACGAGCTCGGAGGTAGTGATTTCTGCACTCGTCATTGTGTTTTACTCTTTTTTTTTTTTCCTTCAAATAAGGTTTTGTGGTTAGCAAAATTTGTCATTTGTATCTAGTTATCGGAGCATTTCTAGATTCTAGCTGGAGACCACATGAGGTATAATCTCTAGATCTCGTTTTGGTAAGATTGCAAATATGTTTAAGTTTGGTTTTTGGTGTTGGTGATTTGATAATATGTGTAGATCTATATGTTTTTAGTTATGGTTATGGTATGATTATGGCTAAGTTATGTTTTTATGCTTGTTGGTGCAAAAAGTTTTGGTAACGAACTCAAAATGACGTTTTTAGATCGTAACAAAGCTCGTTAAAAAGTTTATGCTAGAACAGATTTTTACGAGTTAACAACCGCTAAAATAAATTTTTTAAGAAAAATATGTTGGAACATGGATTATGGTGTTTAAAAATATTGAGTGTTCACAAACAAGAGAATATGCTCTTTAAGCAAAGATTTTGACAACTTAAGCAAAAATGGTAAAAACCAATTTTTAATGGTGATTTTCAGAGTTTTGAGAAAATGGAGCCTTTAACGACAAAATCAGACAAAGTCACAAACACGAAAGTTTTAGATAACAGAAAAAAAAAAAAAAAAAAAAACGTTAGTGAAGAAAGTTTTGTCAAAATTCTTTCAGTTTAAAAGATACGATTTTTCTTAGAAAACTCCGAAAAAGGGAAAACAGGGGAAAACACACTGTTTTCCCCTGCCCAGACCAGCACAGGCTGCAGCGCCAATTCCTGACACTTTAGCGCCAGTGCATGGGTCCAGCAGCGCCACGGCGCTGTGTTTGCAGAAGGGCCGACACGGCCGTGCCGAAAAAAAAAAGGGGATTTTAAAAGATAAGTTTTGATATTTAAAATACAGGATAATTTTATAATAAGATACCATCTTATATTGATGTTTAAAAGTGTATTTTTTTCTACAATGAGTTTCATTTTTATAAAAATATGGATTTTAAGATATAGTATCAAAATGAAGTTTTGATACTAAAAATGAGAATATGAAATTGGAATTTAATTCCAATTTCTCTAAGAATGGTAAAGATTATTTTAAAGATAATTTTGAAAGTAATTTCAAATAAGTTTTGGAAGATTCTATATAGTTGGAAAAAAAAAATTAGAATTTTAAAGATATCAAAATTTATAATTTTGATAGAAAGTTTGAAAATGAGATTAGTTATTCTAATCCAGCCTTTGTTGAATTAATTAAGGACATTATTTCAAAGTTAAGAAATATCATAACCATATAACCAACATTAATAAGGGATTAATTCCTTAATTTTCTTTTTATAAAAGGGATTTAGATAAAATTATGTCTTGAGAGTATTAAATTAATACTCGTACCGGAAATATCTTTCAAGACTATACTTGACCGCAGTCTAATTGTTAAGATGTGGATAAAGTGTGCGTATAAATCTCGCATACAATATGGGAATAGTAATTATTTTCCTAATGTTTGGATTAGGCACATGCCATGTTAGGATCTTATGACTTGAATCCATGATTATGCTATGTTAGAAGTAAGCCATGATATGTTAGATCATGATAAGTTATAAGTATGCCATGATGATGATTTACGAATATGCCATGATCATAGGTTATATGTATGATATGTTATATTTATGCCATGTTCACATGATGCCATGCTATGTATCACTTTTATAAGTATGCCACACTCTCATAGTATGCCATCTTTTACACTTATGCCATGAATTACAAATATGCCACACGTGTACACTTATGCCATGTTTACATTTGTGCTATGTTTTAGTTTATGCTATAGATCTAATATCATGTCATTGCATTTGAACTATGACTAATAAGATCACAACTTATAAGCGCTAGTCTTAGACTAAGTCTTTTAATAAGACTCTAATAGGAGTATGAAGATCGACATACTCACATAAGATTAAGATTAACACATAAAGTCATAAGGTGTCATACCAACCTCTCTTAGAGTGTGGAGGAATTTAATTTAGTTTTGGTTTTTAAAATGTCCAGATTCGTTTCCAGACTTGATAAGGACTTTGCAAATCCTAACTTTCTATGAAATACGCGCATCCGATACATACATATAGGGGCCCAAATATGGGCTAAGATAAGAAGTTCATAACGGAAAATATGACTTGAATAATCGAGAATAATCAGATTACGTTTATTTTTTATAATAAAACATAATCGGATCATGCATCCACATATATATGCCATGTTCTCTAGTTGTTATTTCTGCGAGATTACATTTGTAATTACTGAGTGAAAGCTCATCAGGTATATGAGTTAAGTTTTATAATTGAAAAGGTTTAAAGCATTTTAATGCCAAGTATTTTAAGAAGCATGATTAAAAGGTATTTAAAAGTTACTGTTCAAATTTTGATAAGGTTTTAAAAAGAAAATTTTATTTTGAAATTTTAAGATTAAGATCAAGTGTTTTCAAGTAAGTTTACGATATGTAGTAGTTAGTAACGGCCTACATAGTTAGGCCATTACAAAATACATATCTAATAAAGATGAGTTCTTGACGCCATCGGAATCGTCATTTATTTTTGTCTCCAATAATTAGGGTAAAAAAAAATTCATGAATATGTTAATTGGAGGATAGTCAGCATTAAAAGAAAAAACTGTAACAATACCATCGATGTATTGAGTAGACCTTAGGCTCTATTTGGTTGGCAAGTGAACTACTACAGAATGTGGATTCCACGATGGTTTTTAACCGTCGTGATAACACTTCCATGAAGATTTTCTAACCTCGTGGAATCCAGAGTTGTGGAATCTTTTTAGATTCCACGACGGTTTTTTATCCGTCATGTAATAGTCAAAAACAGGGTCTAACGGAATACATTTCAGACCATACCTGGCTACCACGATGGTTTCAAGGTGAAACCGTCATGGTAGCCCTGGCTACCACGACGGTTTGGTATAGAAACGGTCGTGGTAGCCAGGTGAAACCATCGTGGTAGCCCTGGCTACCACGACGGTTTGGTATAGAAACCGTCGTGGTAGCCAGGGCAACCACGATGGTTTCATGATGGTAGCCATAAAATGGTATATATCTTCAAACCCAATATATATGGGTATGCCATCACCAATGACGAACTGTTGTAGTGGGCACATTATTTGGGTACCGTCGCGCATGGAATTTTGTGCGTAATATGCCAAAGGTCTCAATTCGAAGGGAATTTCATTAAAGTCAAACGAAGGTAGTTCTTGTTGTGCCGGTTTTTGTTGTACCTCTAGTTGTGACTGTATTTTCTTCCTCCCTGCTCTCTTTTTGGTTCGTTTGCTTTCCTCAGCTTCGCAGTCAGGAACATGACTGGGACCTTGACTCGCCTGACTCAAACTTGTTTGAACGACGACTAATCCCTTCGGCCAAGCACCAAACCCACCGACAGCTTCTTCAATACATGTTGCTTCGTTTGTTGAAATAGGTAGGAGTGCACGTTTTAGTTTTGGGACTGTAATTATCACTCGTACATTCTCCTCACCTAAAGGAATCCCATGGATTGTGTCGGTTGGAATACAGTCCATATATGTCCTGCCAATTGCAACAAGCATATCTCCTTCATTAACTAAATCAGGAAGAAAGAGATGGCATTCCTTACTTGCATTCGGCATGGGCTTCGGATCCGACGGCACTGCTTCTTTTTCATTCAGAGTGCAACTAGCCTTGAAGCTGTTGTGTTGATCAACAGTCTGTGTGTTTGCCTCCTCGGCCATCGTCTTTCAGTTGATACCGTGCTTCGCACAAAGTTCCTATATGGTTTTTTCCAATGCGGCAAGCTGCCGTTTCATATCCGAGATTTCAGTATTTTCTCTTGAACCTTGCACAAGGTTGAAGTATTACGACTACTTGACAAACTTAGATTGACCTCGAATCCGACCCAAATTCTCGACATTGCCTAATGCCTTGGTCAATATGTCTTCTATCCCCATAGATTCGAAACTTCCTTGTGTCTCTTGTTGACTGAACCCATCCTGTGATAATTAGAGAAAATGTTATGAACTCACAAATAGAAAGGAGTACTGTACGTTATGAATAAATTTTAAATTGATTCGAAAACTTACTATTGTATAGGCAATATTTTTAAATGCTTTATTCTTGAACTCTACATCTGGTTTGATGCGCATGTCCAACCACCTAGTATGCCGCGGTGTATATGTTCCCGTCTTCTCGAACTGCAGTATAATAATTACCGTTAGTAAACATAAACGAAGAAATTGGAAGTACAACATACCATTTACACATTGTGTCCAAGTAATTCACGTACATAAGCTTGGTCACATTTCTTATATCCGTCTCAGCCCCCGGTTGAACCGTATTTGCTCTTCTTTCTTATCTCATTTGTTCGGATAGTCTTTTGAATTATGGGGTACGTCGATACTCAATGAATCTTTCCTAATCATCCTGGCTGATGGTGGGGTAATTGTGATCCACTTTTGGCAGTCGTTACCACACATTTTCTTTATTAATATGATCTCTGACAAAAGCTTAGTAAAGATCATATCTAAAATTTTTCACTGACTCTCCATATGACTTTAAAGCTTGTTTTTTAAACGAAGGCTCCACGGTGAAAGAAGTTACGATTTCCACCCACTCTTTCTTTCTTTAGGGCTAAATCGGCACTTCTAAAGTTAGATATCCAAATGGGTATGTGCTCTCGAGCAAGCACTCCAATTCAACTTTGTAATTCATCTCCTTCCTTCCCTATCGGTTGCCCTTTCGCATCAATCAAGACTTCAATTCGTTCTCCCTTTGTCCTAACCTGGTGGACTCTTCTCACAAGAGTTGCTCTTCATTTACCATCTTCATCGGGATTGAATCTAGGTGAGTTGGTTCGTCGTGGTTTTCCAATTTGAGTTTGCGTTTAGCATTCCTCCTCGTGATCTTGCAACATTTTAATTCAATCTAAAGCAACTCCGAACCAAAACACATTAAAAAACATCCATGCACAATCATTAAATCATTATAAAATCATGGCAACCAAAAAATAAAAAGCATTGGAGATTATACATTAAATCATTGTAAATCTGTGCTAAACATATACTTTACTTAATTATGGAAATGACACACAACCTAATCAAAGAGGCATATTTTATCAAACATGTCAAATGCTAATCTATAATTAACTAAAAAAAACACCACTTTTTCCGGCAAATTGTCAAATCCGTGCCTTACCCAAGCAATTTTAAAGCAATCTAAATTACATCCACAATCAACAATCGTCGAAGATGTAGAGAGCGAATTTTGGACGGAAAATTTCCAAGTCAACATGTAAGTTACAAAATCAACAAAATTTTTCAGAAATTTGGTAAACCGTTGCCTCACCCAACCATTGTACAACAATCCAAAACTAAGTCTCACTCAAATAGGCATTTTGTCGAACATGTCATATGCAAAAATTAAACATGCAAAATCAACATTTATTTTCGTCGAAAAAATCACCCAAAGTCATAACAACATTCAACAATCACCGAAAATCAAGTTTACGATAAACCGAATTCACTACCATAAAACGTGCGATGAAAGAGAGATGTCGACTTACCAAGAACTCGAGTGTGGGTATGGGCGACGGCGTGGGGGACGGCGTTGGCGTGGCGTAGCAGATAGAGAGAATGGAGATGGGAGCCAAGTGATACAAAGCAAAGAGAGAGAATGGAGATGGGAGGTGAAAATTAGAGAGAGAAATGGAGATGAGAGCCGAAAATTAGAGAGAGAAATAGTGATGGGATGCGAAAATTAGAGAGAGAAGTGGAGAAGGGAGGCAAAAACTAGAGAGAGAAATGGAGATGGGAGGAAAATTAGAGAGAGAAGTGAAGATGGGAGGCGAAAACTAGAGAGAGAAATGGAGATGGGAGGCGAAAATGAGAGAGAGAAATGGAGATGGGAGGTGAAAATTAGAGAGAGAAGTGAAGATGGGAGGCGAAAACTAGTGAGAAAAATAGAGATGGAAGGCGAAAATGAGAGAGAGAAAGCAAAAAAAGAGAATATAGAGGGAGAATGCCGAATATGAGAGTGAGAAATGGAGATGGAGGCCGAAAATGAGAGAGAAAAATGCATGGACAAAGTATAAATTGACACCAAAATTTAACACGCACGGTTTCTGGGAAAATTTTAAAATTTCCTAGAAACAACGACGGTTAATAAAACTGTCGTCGTAGAAAAATAAAATTTTTTTAAAAAATATTATTTAAACAAAAAAGCCAATAAAAAATAATTTAAAAATGAATATCACGAGTATCATAGATACCACACCAGTTTCTTTTAGAAACCGTCGTGGTAAAGAGATTTAAAACAAAAAAATTTTTAAATTTTTTTTCAAAAATAAGATACCACGACGGTTTCTAGAAGAAACCGTCGTGGTAGAGGGTAATTTTAAAAAAAAATTTTAAATGAGGTGCAACGACGGTTTCTAGAAACCGTCGTCGTATATAGATTTAAAAAAAAAATTTCAACAAAAATTAAAAAAAAAATGAGATACCACGTGGTATCAGAATACCATATAGAATTTTTTTTAACTTTTTTTTAAAAGGATGTACCACGACGGTTTTCTAGCAAAACCATCGTGGTAGCACCGTCGTAGTATTGTGACAATCACTTTTTTGTGGTATCGTTTTTTTCAACTATAATCCCATAGGTGGCCACACCTGTGTGTTATGCATGAATCAGTCCATCAATAACTCCTATTCTTGTATTAATTCACTCAAAGGCATATATAAATAATATAATGTACACAATTAACATAGTTAATATAACTTATTAATTATATACATCGGAAAAAAATTACTGTGTCAAGTTTTTTTTTTTTTTGGTCTTCTCAACACGTGTCTACTCGACATCTAAATGAAGCAAGTGTGAGCATCATCGTTGAAATCATCAATCTCCTCCACCGGTGGCAATCCGTTTGTGAACGATGGAATGTCGATGCAATCTTCAACATCTTCTTGGCCATCCTCGATTATTTTTGGCTTCATTGGCACAATTAAAGATAACTCTATATTGTCGGAATCCGTTGTGTAAAAGACTTATACCGCTTGCGACGCCATAATGAAAGGATCATTTTTGTATCCCAATCGCCTAAAGTCCACCACTGTCACGCCGTCCCTATCAATCCTAACATAATTATTGTCAGCCCACTTGCATTTAAAAAGTACTACCCGCAAGCCGCAATAATCAAGTTCCCAAATATCTTCAATGAACCTAAAGTAGTTCATGAAACCGTATACCGGGTTCTTATCCTTTGCAGATGAAATATGCATAGACTCGGCACAAAGGCTTACACCACTATTTTGGATGGGATGCTTCTTATCTCTTTCGGGAGTGTAGAAGGAGTAGCTGTTGACAAAGTACGATATATATCTTGTGACTATCGATGACGGTCCTCTTGCTAGCTTCATTAAGTCTTGGGAATGGCCAGCTTTCATATGCAAATCTTTTCTTATCCACTCCCGAAATGTCCGGTTGTGCTCATCTTGAATCCACTTCTCACATCTAGTTTTTCTTAGATTCGCATCTCCTAATTCCATCATGTGAATCTCAATGAAATGCTCCACTTTCTTAGCATTGTGCAAAACATAAAGACAAGCTTTTTCCTATTTAACTTGATTTACTGGTGAATAAATGCCCATGGATATTCCTTTCGACATGAATAGCCGGATCGTTGGCAACCCTATTGGGTCCGCGTTGGACAAATACTCAGAGCAAAATTCAACTGATTCCTCGGCTATGTAGTTTTCCACTATACATCCCTCCGGCCTATTTCGGTTCTTCACATAACCCTTCAAAATCTTCATGTACCTTTTGAAAGGATACATCCACCCTAAATGGACAGGTCCACATAGCTTAACTTCCCGAACTAAGTGCACCGTTAGGTGGATCATTATATCAAAAAAGACTGGACGGAAATACTTCTTAAGTATGCACAAAGTCATCACCAATTCTGATTTTAACGAATCTAGCATAAGTGGATCAATTACCTTAGAGCATATTACATTGAAAAATGAGCATAATTTCGTAATTACATATCTCACATCTTTCGTTAAAACTCCCCGCATTGCAAGAGGTAATAATTGTTGCATCAAGATATGACAATCATGTGTTTTCATTCCAATGAGCCTCAAATCCTTCATCGACACCAACCTTTTGAAGTTGGAAGAGTACCCACTTGGCACTTTCACGGACACAAGCCATTCACAAAGCTTTCTCTTTTCTTGTCTCGATAATGTGTGCTTTGCCGGAGGTAAGTATGTGCCATTCGATCTTTTGTCGGGGAGTAAATTTGGTCTAATCTTCATCTCTTTAAGATCCAACCGTACCTTCTTACCATCTTTAATTTTGTTTGGAATGTCAAGCAACGTCCCCACTATCGATTCACAAACGTTTTTCTCAATATGCGTAATATCTAAGCAATGACGAACATAAAGTGACTTCTAATATGGAAGTTCATAAAAGATTGACTTCTTCTTCCAAGGTCCATCGCCAACTGGATACTTACATTTTCTTTTTCCCAAAACTACTTTCACATCTTTAAGCATGTCAAATATATCTTCACCAAACAAAATCCGAGGAGCGGTTCTTTCTTCGGTATTACCTTCAAAAGCCTTTTTTTGTTTGCGGTATCAATGATTTTTTGACAAGAATCTCCCGTGACTAAGGTAAACGGTTTTCTTACCATTCTTCAACCGGATAGAATATGTTTCCTTCATACAAACTGGACAACCTATAGAACTCTTCACAGCATAACCAGATAGGTTGCCAAGTGCAGGAAAGTCATTAATTGACCAAATTAACATTGCACGAACATTGAATGTATCTTGACGGTGAGAATCTTTAACTTGTAAACCATCTTCCCACAAGCTTTTGAGGTCATCGATTAATGGTGCCAAGTACACGTCAATGTCATTCCCCTGTTGTTGAGGGCCTGAGGTCAATAATGTCAACATTAAGAACTTCCGCTTTATGCACAATTCTGGAGGGAGATTATAGTTGACAAGTATTACTGGCCAGATACTATGCCGACTACTCATGTTATTATGTGGGTTTATTCCGTCCGTCGACAAACCGAGACGTAAATTCCTTGGTTCTATACTAAAATCTGGATGATTGTCATCAAAGATCTTCCATTGTGGTGCATCGGCCGGATGCCTAAGTTTGCCATTGTCAACACATTTATAATGGTGCCATGTCAAATTCTTAGCATGCTTGGCATTACAGAATAAACGACGCAAACATGGAGCCGGTGGAATGTACCATAACACCTTAACCGCTTTTCTACCATTTGATGGCATCTTGCCCTTTTTCCATCTTGACTCGTTACAAACCGGACATTCATCTAAATCTTCATATTCTTTCCGGTAAAAAATGTAATCATTTGAACAAGCATATATCTTTTCATATTCCATTCCCAAGTGCTCAACGTCTTCTTCACCTAGTACATACTAGCTGGCACTTTGTTATCCTCCAGTAGAACATCTTTTAGAAATTCTAAAAGAGTCGTGAAACTCGAATTCGTCCACCCTTCCGACGCTTTCATATTCCATAATTTAACCAATGCCCCTAATTTCGTATATTTTGTACACCCGACATACAAGGGCATTTCGGCATCATTAATCATTGCCTCAAATAACTCTGGATGGTGCACAAAGTTTTCTTCCAAATCATTTATCACATTAAACATGTTATCACTAACGTCTTCCTCAACAATATTAGGCTCTTTACCTTTACTACTCGTCGATGTATATTTAATATCGAAAAAATCTTCGTCATGTAAATACCATGTTTGGTAAGAACAAATAATCCCATAAGTGCGCAAATGCCCTCTAACATCATCAATGGAATGAGATCTATGATTACCATAAATTTGACACGGACACGGAATCTTATCATTTTGTATGTGAGCTTTGGCAAATGACAAAAATACTTCAACACCATCTTCATATGCTTTAGATAATTTATCAAACCACATCCATTTCCTATCCATGATTTGCAAATCCTAAATAAAAAAAATACTTAATTAGAAGTCAAAGCACAATATTTTAACATGCATATATATATATATATATATATCATTTTCATTAATTAACACCGGTCCATTAATTGATCAATAATTAAAAATTGAATTAAGAACATAACAAAACTAATTCAAATACAAAACCATAATTAATTAAGTCTAAATACCGGGGGTAAAATAACATTTATTGATCATCACTTAATTTATTAACACCCATTGCACAATTTAACTCTAAAACTCTAAATCTATCTCAAAACATATATATATATATATATATATATATATATAAACACCTTAGTTATAAAATCATACAAATCATCAATAATATTAATATATAGAAGGAAAACACAACAATAAGAAGACGTTAATTAGCTATCACTTATAGAGAGATTATAATTATGGATATAGTAGATGGTGGTAGTGACGTCCTGTGATGCCCTAGAAATTTATAAGCTTGATTCATGAATTATTATTGTGGATTTCCTTCATTAATATACTTCTTATCTTAATGAATATCAAATTTCACGATCATGAATGATTGCATATGTATCATTGGTGTGATGATGTCGATGATATAATAATGTCGAGTTTCTCTATTTAAATAAGAAATTTTAATTACATAAAAGATGTATTGAGCGACATATAAACTTATATGAAAATTTTATTATGTCGTATTAGAGGTATAACGATAATTTTAGGAAGAACCCCGATTTTTATTAATCAGTCGATTTAATGATCTTAATATTTATTTTGATCATACCAATAGGTAAGTTTTGAGAGTATGATTGGGAAATTAATGTGTCACATAGATAAAAGAAGAGTGATTAGTATTTATTCTTAGAAAATCCAAAGGTGGGAGATTGATCAAGAATTGTACTCAAGTTTGAAATCAATGGTGTAGATTTAATGCTAGAGAATCCTAGGCAAATCAATGGCCAAACTTTGGATGTTAAGTGACCAATAAGAACTTAGGGTAAGGATTGGTTTGTTGGAAGATCGAATGGATGAGAATGAAGATGACAACCTTGGATCAATGGTGGAAATTGAAAGAAAGAAAAACAAAATAAAAATGAGAAAGGCTTGGGAGGATCCGGATTTTTGGTTCAAGAAACAAGAAGAAAGTTGAACAAATGAAAAAAAGAAGGAAGTGTTGCATGCATGTAACCTTGTGTAAGAAATGACATGGTTTATTTAGGCAAGTTGACCCAAAGAAGAGACAAGTAAAAGTGATACCTTGTCTCAAGTTTGTTGAACCAAAATTTTCACTCCAAACCCTCCTTTGAAGTGGCGGCAATGAAGGGAGAAATCAGCCAAAAATTTTCCAATCTTGCCCCTCAAAATACAGCTCTCTTAAGGTAAAAGTTGGCTGAGAATAAGCCTCTAATTTTTCATTTTTGGTCTCACACAAGTTAAGTTCAAAAACCATAGCTCTCTAGCCACCACTAAGCTCAAAACAAAAAGAAGAACCACCAACACTATTCTCGATCTCCAACACCCCTCAAGCACTCTCCTCCATCCATTTTTAAGCTCTAAGAAACCCCGTCACCAAGACCGAAGAGGTGAAAAACGAAGATTAGAGGACGTTCTACCAAAGGTAACCTAATGGTATTCTTTGTGTTTTAGTCATTTTAAGAGAACTAAAGCATGATATTTAGTTATGATCTTAATATTAGACTTCTTTTTACCTAAGAAAAGTTTTGAGAAGAACTTGGAAGGTTCGAGATCTTGAAGGATCCCCAGAGCATTTCGGTAAGATCTATGAACCTTGTTAAAGTTTATAGCTGTTGTGGTGATATAACATGCATTAGCAAAATTTGGTATGAAAAATAAATTATATATTAAAATTCTATAGAGGATAAGTTTCATTTTAGACTTTGGAATCACTTGATTTGCTTTTATATGTCTAAAGTTATGTACCCTTGAAGTTGTGACACAAAACTAGAGAGAAAATGAACATCTGAGACACAACATAGCCATGGTTTATTGCACGCCGAACCATTTAGACTCAAAATTTTGGATTATAAGTTATAGATCTAAAAACTATATTCTTTAAGCTTTCCAACAAGGTATCTTACGCCTTGAACAGATAAATGTGCAATTTTTGACGAATTTTACAAATTTGGGCTATGAACCGAAAATCCTTGCTGGAACCCTATACTAGCCACGGGTTTTGTAATTTTTGAGTTAGGAAACCTTAACTTCTTATAAAGCTGTTCTTATCATACAAAATAGACATTATAAGTTTCCAATGACATATCTTTTGTCTTATTTGGACTTGTAAGTAAATTGTTATGATTTTTCTAATCTTACCTATGAATCTGGATTTGTGGTTTAAATGTGAAACCAACAGTAACAAAACCTAAGTTGATGGCATGAATCACTCAAGTAATAAAGGAAATAACTTTACCATTGTAAAGTAGACATTTTAGGCTTCAAAATGAGATATCATATGTTTAAAACGGATATGTACATTAATTTTAATAAATCCCTTAAAATAAAGTGTAATATGGTAATATGGGATTTTACCATAAGACACTTAGAAAAACGTTCACATTAATGTTTGAAATACTTAAAACCTTGGAAAACAAGTTAAAAAGACAGAAACTAGATGTTTCAAGCTTTCCAATAAGTCATCAAGTGTCTAAAACGGAATTATACTTAAGTCTAAATAAATCTTACAAGTTAAAATCCTGCACCGATAAAACGATTAAATATTAAAATGTGACATAAGGGTAAGCCATGACATATGAACATATTTAGTTATGAAGTGAATTAATTTTTAAGTGTATGATCAAATAATATGAAAATCCTAACTTTATAAAATTAAATCACAAGTTTTAAATGGGCCAAGATAAAGTATACTAGATGGTTACCGAGTATATACTAAAAGATTACCTTAGCCCAACTAGATAAACATAACTTAGGGGTTGGGCTAGCCCAATGATAAAAGAGAGGTATACCCATAGGTGACTCATTGTCTTCTTGATTGATTTATTAATTAATTACTTAATTAATTAATTAATACATAACTAAATGTAATTAATAAAGTAATTAATTAATTAATTATAAGAGTTAGCATATAATAATCAAAATTTTTATGTTGAATAACTACATAATTATAATACATGATTAATCATAGATTAATTAATCATTAACCATTGATGTAATCATCAAAAATAATAATGGATGATTAACTAGAGATAAACCAAACATTAATTATTAAATTAATTAAATTATTAATTATTACTAGTAGAATTAATAATTAATAATTATTATATGAGAAATAATATTTAAGTAACATAATTAAATTATTAACAAGATCATTATTAATAAGTCAATTAAAATTATATAATTTAATTATAATTACTCAATTAAATAAAATAATAATTAACTATTACTTAATTAATTAGTTAACCAATTAATTAATCAATTGATTAATTAATTAATCAAAATAATTAATTAAATGATAATTAGTAGATATTTATTTTAACACTTAATAATTAATAAAAATTAATTGTTAAGGTTAATTATGATATAAGTAAATTAAGTTCACTATAGTTTATAAAATGAATAAAGCAATATTACTATAATTCTATCTAATAATGAGATATTGTTATATCAGGACAATTTCTCAAATCAGCATAGTAGGAGATACAACTCCGAAAGTTTAAGTATATAAGACAAGTAAGTACAAACCTCACCTATAGCATGGAACAAAATGTTTTTCTTTGTTGATGCTCTACGTTTGCTATGACTTGACTTGATGATGTGATGAGTATATGAGTTATACGTATTGCTTTGATTAAGTATTTGATGTGTATAAATTCCTCTTGTACTAACATGATCGGCATGCCTCACATATATTTATGCCATAATGAATGATATATAGTGACATGTAAATCTACACATTGTCACAATTAATAAGAATGAGGCAAATAAAGATAGGATTAAGTGTCGTACCTGTAATACCCGAAATTTTTATGGCTTATGATTCCTGTAGAAACAAGGAAAACCTAAGTTTGAATCATGATCGGAATAGAATATCAGTATAAGTTTGAGTTCTCAATTAATTAGCTACGAGACTCAAAAATAGTTTGCTTAGGCAAATATAGGCCTTTTTTGGAAAAAAGGGGGCAAAATAGTAATTTTGACTTTTATTCTGGTCAAAGTTGACTAAGGTGAAACCGCAGTGTAAATTATCGGTATAGAAACTATACTGCAGAAAACTGTCGTTTCGGACGATTAAGCGAAAATAAGGCTTGAGACGTCGCTAGAGGAAAATTAAGCATGATTTTTGAGACATAAAGGACTAAATGGTTTCGAGCTCTAAGAAAAAAATCCATTTGGCTCAGTTAAGTGCAGTTGAATTCTGGACCGTAGTCCAGTATGGCAGTACTGTTTTAAGTGAAAAACAGTACTAGTATTATTTCAATTAATGAGAAATTGGATTGTATCTCTATATTTAGGGATTTTTGGGAATTAAGTGGACCATTATGTATGAATTAGAAGTCAAGTGGCTCCACTTTAGTCGCCACCTCACAGGGACTAACATGTAAATATTTTGTCTTTGAGGGGCTAAAGTGTAATTTTTGGAAATTACTGCGAAAACCGTCTTTACGGTTGAGATAGCTAATAAGCTATGAAACCACCTTAGAAAATCAAGCACACCTAGTGGGAATTAAAGACCAATAAGGCTCGGAAGTATAAGAAAAATTTTATACAGTCCATTTTTACGCAGATAAATTTTGGACTGCAGTCAAGTAAAACAGTACTGAATTATACTGTGTATTAGTAAACACAGTATTAGATTTATCTGTGTTAGCTTAAAATGGGTTTGCTTTTCAAAAAGTAGCCAAACAAGGCTTTAAGATGACATCATTTACCTTTTAAATTATGACATCATTTTTATTTGGAATTATGACATCATAATTCCATGAACCAAGCCTTGAATGACAAGTGTCATGTTCTAGAACAAAATTTTGCTTCTTCCACAAGGTGATGGCCGGCCATTTTGAAGGGTATTTGTGCAAAATTTGTGCAAATACTTGCTTCTTGAAGGACTATTTTGCAATTTAAGCAAAGTTCCAAAACCTCTATAAATAGGTGCTGATTTTATTCAAAAAAATCAGAAAACTTAGCCAAGTTCTGCCCATTTTTCAGCTCCAAAAACCGTCCCTAGGCAGCCAAGAAAAACAGAACAAAAATCAAAAATCCAAGAGAGATTTCACTATGAGTGTTCGGATTTTTGAAAGTCAAAGCTGAAAAAAATTTGGTACCCATTGGAGAGGTAGAGGGCCGGCTGTGTTAGTGCTAGGAAGAAGAAAATTTTCGGTGGCCATTGGAGGGTGAGTGGCCGGTTGTTCTAGGAACCAAGGGGGAGAGATTTTCGGACCCCAAACCCTAACCCAAAAATTTGGGGCTAATCAAGGTAATCATCCCTAGCCCTTAAACCTTTTAAATTGAGCATTTCAATTTGAAATTTAAGTGTATTTCAAGTTGGATTGTAAGAGCTTAAGCTTAAGTTATTTTCTGCCCTAAGGTTACTCTAAGTAACCAAACAAGTTATCATGAGGTAATAAAATTAATATAGGAGGGACATATGACTAGGGTTACTATTAAAGGTTGGTTAAGGATACCAACATTGCATGAAAAGATTTACGGTAAGATAGGCTAATCCTTATCTTACACCCTAATTGAAACAGGAATAGAACCTGTCAATGTACCTTGACGGAACATTAGGTCAAGTTTCAAGAGCATAGGAAACCAGGTAAGTACAAACCTCACCTGCAGTATGGAAAATAATAAAAGATATTTTCCAAGTATACGTGCTATGCTATGTTATGCTATGCTATAATGCTATGCTATGTTATAATGCTATGCTATGTGATGCTATGCTATGTTATGATATGAGATGCCATGTAATGATGTGATGCTATGACATGTTACATATTATGCCATGTTTTCTAAAATGTCATGGTTTTAAAAATGTCATGTTTTCAAGAATGCCATGATATGGCAAATGTTAAGTTGGGATTTGACCTTGTGACATCATGAAGCATGTTCACTAATATTGAACCACATGGTAAGATAAATCAAGTAAGGTGTCGTACCAACCTCCCGTGATCGAGGAGGCTAGAGGTTTCAGTTGTGACAATTACCTTCCGTGATCGAGAAGGGTCAAGTTATAATTCCCAGAACTGTTAGGGCCTTGCAAACCCTAGCTTTGTCTGGAGGCTGCGCGCTTTTGGTACGGACACTAGGGGCCCACATGTAATCAAGATAATGAGTAAAAGTGCCTAAAAGATTTATAATTGAACATAATCGGATCATGCATAAACTACATGATGATTGATATGTTACTTGATGTTTAAAAAGATTTTTGTGAGATCATGTTTGTACTTGCTGGGCGAAAGCTCATTTGTATATTTCATACTGTAGGTAAGACGCCTGCAGCATTACTTGATAGGCCATGGAGACGATGCAGCGAGTGAAGGGCGGTGTGGGATACCACTACGCAATATTTTCCGCAAATGTTTTTAAGTATGATGTTGTATATGGATGTGATGTAATGTTTCCAAGGTCCGATTTAAAAGGTCATGGTAACCTTATAATCGGCATAACAAGTAAAAGGGGTAGACATGATGAAGTTTACCCGTCAGTACAAGTTAATTCAAGTTGAGTTTCGAGTTATGATTTTTAAAATAAAATTTAAAGTTTTAAAGTTTAAAAAAAGAAAAAAAAAATTTATACTGAAATTTTTTCGATAAAACAAAGATTTAAGTTTAGCAAGTTTGGTAACGGCCCACGTTTACGTAGTACGCCCCTACGTGGACGAGTCGGGGCGTTACAGTACCAACCTCCAATTAGTGAGAGGATATGATAAGAACGAAAAGTTATAAAAATATGACCTTAGAGGTTGTTGGAGGGTCGCTTCCCTAACTTCCCATTGTTTGCGCGTATATGGGTACGACATAGGGGCCCTTAAGTAGACAAGATAAGTAAATAATAAAACATAATTGAACACACATATTTCATATGCATTTTAATCATTCATGATGTTACATGCGATGATATGATTTTATAAAAATGATTTGTGAGATATTGTTTGTACTTGCTGAGTGAAAGCTCATCATTGTGTGTTCGTGCTGTAGGTAATGCGGGTAAGCAGCCCATTACTTAGATGTTTATGGACTGGCAAAGCTGTGCGGAGGCGATGAAAGATGGGAGTGGGATACCACCACGAATTAAATTTCTGCATTTAGACTTCGTAAACTATTTTGTATTGACTATGTTTATAATTATGTTCCAATATTTTGGTACTACTAAACTAGTATGAGTATTTTACAAGAAAAGACTTTAGACTCTCTTCTTATAATTTATATGAAGTTATAACTTTTTAAAATATCATCTAGGTATGATTTTAAATTGGATAATTAGTTGCTAAAGGTTTTCAATTTCCTTAGTTAAAAGTTTTAGTGATTCTAACTTTTGTAGTATGAGTATGATTTAAAAAAAAAAATTCTGTATTTTCGGAACCAAGCATAAATGAGTGTTAAGATTAAATTAAATAAGAATAAGTAAGCTAGTTAACGGTCTGAAAAGTCGGGTCGTTACACGTCCAATGGTGTACTGATTGTTTTCGGAGCGATCTGATCGTATTTTGGGATATACAAAGTTATTGATGTGAAAAATTTACGGCAACAACTCTCGGCGTTTTGTCTAATTTTTTAAAATTTTCCGTGACGGTTTTTTATTAACCATCGTGGAAACATGGTGCTTCCATGACGGTTTGGAAAAACCAGTCGTGGAAGCGCGCCATGCTTCCACGACGGTTAATCGAGCTTCCACGACGGTTTCGATTAACCATCATGGAAGGTGCCGAGCTTCCACGACAGTTTCGATTAACTATCATGGAAGCTAACCGTTGTGGAAGCTACAGCTTCCATGACGGTTAATCGAAATCGTCGTGGAAGCTCGGCGCCTTCCATGACGGTTACGATAAACCATCGTGGAAGGCCCGAGCTTCCACGATGGTTTGGAATAACCGTCTTGCAAGCTCTGGATTCCACGACGGTTAATCGAAACCGTCGTGGAAGCACTGGCTTCACGACGGTTTTCGAGAACTCTGTTCCGCTCCTTGTTTTTATGTATTTTCGACGACGGTTTTTTTAAAAACGGTCGTGGAGTCTTCCACGATGGTTTTCGGGAACTATGTTCCGCTCCGTATTTTTACGTATTTTCCACGACGGTTTTTTTAAAAACGGTTATGGAAGTGCCGTCGTGGAATCTACAATTTGTAGTAGTGGACGGAGCGAGAGGGAGAGTGATAAAGAGAGAGTGTCAAACCACTGTTTGTTTCTAAGAAATAGTGGAGAGAGGAGAGGTGAAGGGTGCTGAGTCTCCCTCCGGATTCACCATACAGCAACTTTTCATCTATAAAATGATATAAGCTCTCACTCTCGTTTGGATGTAAAAATACCACTTTAACTTTAAAGAGTTTTAATAATAAATTTGATAATTAACAGACAACTTAGTTGACAGACTAATAATTATTGTTCATTATTTTAACTGTCTCTCTGTCTTATCAAATAACATGAATGATTACTTATTCCCTATCCTCTGCCGAACGGAGCCTTAATCTTTAATAAAAAAGTGTCGTAATTTATATTCCTTGCCCCATAAATAGAAGATGCCCAGAGCTCACCCATTCTCATTATGGCACCAAAACAAAGGTTCAGTGATGGATCCTAAATTGTTCAGAGCTGCAGCTTCTGGGGATGAACGAGCCTTAATCACTGCTGACAAATTAATGAAAGCTGTAGTTGTTTTTATTATATATATTAAAACCGTCTATTTTAAATTAATTTGCTGCACAAAGACTGTAAAATTGATATACCGGATGTTTCCCTACGTGTAAAACAGCAGAAGTACCGTCGATCGTCGAGAATTGCAATCCACGTTCCGTTGACCAACTTACGATAATATTCTTAATTATAAGCTATGATATAACGTATTTATTATATACATACGTGACATAGAGAATTAAAATATATATGTGTTTAAGGACTTTGGTGCAGTGTATGAATTTGACCTTAATTAGAAATTAACACTGAAATTGTGAATATGTCTACTTAAATATTGTTGTTAAATGAAAACAAAAAATGTCTGTTAAATTGTAGTAATTACATTTTCACAAATATTTAATGCGTAGTGTACCGATAATCTAAACTCTACTTTAAAATTAACAATATGTAACTTTACCAAATAAAAAACACCTACTTATTTTTTATCTCATTAATTTTTAACTAACAATTAATACAGCTAATATAAATATTTAAACTGTACAATCAAACCGACAAAATCCAGCTTAGAAAAAAAACATATTCTATTTGTTGGTCTTTGTTATTATATTTATTTATTTATGATTTCTCTACTACTATGCTGACAAGTGTAGGTATTGTACTTGTTCTTCCAACGGATAGCTTTGATGGAGTTTTATTTATTTATCTATATATATTTTTTATCTTAGTTGTTGTGAAGCTTCTATCATAACCCTTGACAATCTGGTCTCTCATGATTATTTTATTTTATATTTTTTTATATTTTTCTTCAGTGAATCACAACCTGGCTATTCTAGCGTCGTAATCATTTCTTCTTGGTCTATGTCCTTTAATATTAGTTTATTAATTTTTCTTATGCGAGTCGGTGATATGTATGACCGTGAGTCAGTATCCGGGAAAGTCGCTGTTTTTAATAACTTATTTCTAAACTATAACATTGACATTTAAACTTTAATTAGATCTTAATTTAATCTATACCGGCTAAATTGACTCTCTTGCAGCCAATTAAAATCGAATCTTTCACTGAAGATGATTTTCACACTGTGGTTTAATTCAAAATTAAAATTTAAGAGTGTCCTTAAATTTTCTTTGACCACAGTATAGATTGAATCTTAATCACCTGTCACCTTAAATCTCCTTATGGTTCATATGGAACTTATGAACATCAGTTCGACCTTCGTTTTCATTTTATTAACTTAGTTCAGTCGTCTGCATATATAACTATAATAATTTTGAAGTGGTTTCTACAATCATTTTATGGACTTGATTCAACATATTTCACCTTTAAATCTTTATGCCTGCACCCATAGGATTTAGGATCATGTTTAGGGTTTTCCATTTACTTCCTCTGATTTAAAAATTCTTCTCATATTTTGTCTAAATTCTTAATTTTAGAATTTAAATATTTCAAAAAATTTATTCAACTTATAGGAATTTAAGCATAGACTTTCATCTTAATAGTTTAAATTCTAAGCAATCATTAATGTCCTGAAATCCTTACTATAATTTATAATTAGAATGTTTATCTAATGTGCCAAACCATGCGAAGCATATTTTATGATTACATGTTATGTTAACATATTTCCTCTTTCAAGAATCTTATTTTAATGTACATGCGATGTGTTTATATTATTTCTTGTTATCCAAGTTTCTATATTTTTGAAGAACATAGCCACTTTCAGTGATGTTGAGGGTGAATTTCGTCACTCAATTTGTGCCATCCACGAATCATTTCATATCGATAAAGAGAAAGTGTCAAAACACTGTTTGTTTCTAAGAAATAGTGGAGAGATGAGAGGTGAAGGGTGCGAGTCTCCCTCCGGATTCACCATATTACATCTTTTCATCTATCATACAGCAACTTTTCATCTATAAAATGATATAAGCTCTCACTCTCGTTTGGATGTAAAAATACCACTTTAACTTTAAAGAGTTTTAATAATAAATTTGATAATTAACAGACAACTTAGTTGACAGACTAATAATTATTGTTCATTATTTTAACTGTCTCTCTGTCTTATCAAATAACATGAATGATTACTTATTCCCTATCCTCTGCCGAACGGAGCCTTAATCTTTAATAAAAAAGTGTCGTAATTTATATTCCTTGCCCCATAAATAGAAGATGCCCAGAGCTCACCCATTCTCATTATGGCACCAAAACAAAGGTTCAGTGATGGATCCTAAATTGTTCAGAGCTGCAGCTTCTGGGGATGAACGAGCCTTAATCACTGCTGACAAATTAATGAAAGCTGTAGTTGTTTTTATTATATATATTAAAACCGTCTATTTTAAATTAATTTGCTGCACAAAGACTGTAAAATTGATATACCGGATGTTTCCCTACGTGTAAAACAGCAGAAGTACCGTCGATCGTCGAGAATTGCAATCCACGTTCCGTTGACCAACTTACGATAATATTCTTAATTATAAGCTATGATATAACGTATTTATTATATACATACGTGACATAGAGAATTAAAATATATATGTGTTTAAGGACTTTGGTGCAGTGTATGAATTTGACCTTAATTAGAAATTAACACTGAAATTGTGAATATGTCTACTTAAATATTGTTGTTAAATGAAAACAAAAAATGTCTGTTAAATTGTAGTAATTACATTTTCACAAATATTTAATGCGTAGTGTACCGATAATCTAAACTCTACTTTAAAATTAACAATATGTAACTTTACCAAATAAAAAACACCTACTTATTTTTTATCTCATTAATTTTTAACTAACAATTAATACAGCTAATATAAATATTTAAACTGTACAATCAAACCGACAAAATCCAGCTTAGAAAAAAAACATATTCTATTTGTTGGTCTTTGTTATTATATTTATTTATTTATGATTTCTCTACTACTATGCTGACAAGTGTAGGTATTGTACTTGTTCTTCCAACGGATAGCTTTGATGGAGTTTTATTTATTTATCTATATATATTTTTTATCTTAGTTGTTGTGAAGCTTCTATCATAACCCTTGACAATCTGGTCTCTCATGATTATTTTATTTTATATTTTTTTATATTTTTCTTCAGTGAATCACAACCTGGCTATTCTAGCGTCGTAATCATTTCTTCTTGGTCTATGTCCTTTAATATTAGTTTATTAATTTTTCTTATGCGAGTCGGTGATATGTATGACCGTGAGTCAGTATCCGGGAAAGTCGCTGTTTTTAATAACTTATTTCTAAACTATAACATTGACATTTAAACTTTAATTAGATCTTAATTTAATCTATACCGGCTAAATTGACTCTCTTGCAGCCAATTAAAATCGAATCTTTCACTGAAGATGATTTTCACACTGTGGTTTAATTCAAAATTAAAATTTAAGAGTGTCCTTAAATTTTCTTTGACCACAGTATAGATTGAATCTTAATCACCTGTCACCTTAAATCTCCTTATGGTTCATATGGAACTTATGAACATCAGTTCGACCTTCGTTTTCATTTTATTAACTTAGTTCAGTCGTCTGCATATATAACTATAATAATTTTGAAGTGGTTTCTACAATCATTTTATGGACTTGATTCAACATATTTCACCTTTAAATCTTTATGCCTGCACCCATAGGATTTAGGATCATGTTTAGGGTTTTCCATTTACTTCCTCTGATTTAAAAATTCTTCTCATATTTTGTCTAAATTCTTAATTTTAGAATTTAAATATTTCAAAAAATTTATTCAACTTATAGGAATTTAAGCATAGACTTTCATCTTAATAGTTTAAATTCTAAGCAATCATTAATGTCCTGAAATCCTTACTATAATTTATAATTAGAATGTTTATCTAATGTGCCAAACCATGCGAAGCATATTTTATGATTACATGTTATGTTAACATATTTCCTCTTTCAAGAATCTTATTTTAATGTACATGCGATGTGTTTATATTATTTCTTGTTATCCAAGTTTCTATATTTTTGAAGAACATAGCCACTTTCAGTGATGTTGAGGGTGAATTTCGTCACTCAATTTGTGCCATCCACGAATCATTTCATATCGATAAAGAGAAAGTGTCAAAACACTGTTTGTTTCTAAGAAATAGTGGAGAGATGAGAGGTGAAGGGTGCGAGTCTCCCTCCGGATTCACCATATTACATCTTTTCATCTATCATACAGCAACTTTTCATCTATAAAATGATATAAGCTCTCACTCTCGTTTGGATGTAAAAATACCACTTTAACTTTAAAGAGTTTTAATAATAAATTTGATAATTAACAGACAACTTAGTTATTAATGCAATTTATGGTTCTGTATTTTTATACCAATAGAATATATTTAATATATAAATCCATATTTTTTTCTCGATCAACACTAATTTTAATCTTGACAATGCCAAAAATACCCTCAAAATTAAAATTAAAAGTTATTAATGCAATTTAAATTTAAAAGTATTTTGGGCCTTTTAAGATCCAAATGAGAAGTTGACCGATACAATGTATAGGTTTGTGTGTCAAATATAGAAGTATGATATAAAATACATGATGTTAAAATATAGGACACACGTACTTTTTTAATTAAAGCAAATTACATGATATAAGAGGTGAATAATATTCCAACTTCTAGTTTTGTTCAGGGTATTTTTTGAATTTTTAGATAGAAATTAATATAAGTATAGATTTAGAAATTACATGATATAAGTGTTGATCCAGAGAAAATGTATAGATTTATATATTACACATAATATAGTAGCATAAAAATGTAAAATTTCAAAAGAGTAGTGCTTGGATCATTATCTCTAATCCTAGTTTTTAAAGTACTGACTCACATGTCATATTTTTATTAGTGAATGCAATTAATTGATGTGACAAAACTTTAAACACTTATCAATAAAAAAATGACAACTTATATACAATATAAGTTGTACTTTGGAATTATAGTTTATATCCCTAGCATTTATCATTTCAAAATACATAGTATAATTTTTGAATAAAAACAAAATATGTAGTATTAAAATATTAATCTCTTAATTTCTTTATGATTTGCTCTATGTTGCTGACAAGTTTGTAGGTTTTTGTATACACAACAATAATTATTGTTATTCCAAACTCATGTGCTAGCCTTGACGAGGTTTTTGCATCTATTTATTTTCTATTTTAATTTTTTTCTCTGAATTGTTGCTAGCCTCGATCATTACCTTAACAGGCGGGCCAGTCTTTGATTTTTCTGAATGTGTTTTTCTTCCATCCATGAACGTCCAACATAAACTAATTCCGTTGACCATAACCTGACTATATACTACCTATTATCTTTTATTCTTGATCTATTTCTTCCAATATTTTAAGGTATAATATTAATTTTTCTAATACGCGTAGGTAATATATATGTGTTACCTTGAGTCAGTGTCCAGGAAATTAAGTGGATCTTCACTGGTTCTGTGGCATTTTTAATTTCTTGATCTCCAATTTTCAGTATTTTTGATGAACGACGCAGCCATTTCCGTTGCTTTCAATCCGAATCAACAATTCCTAGTAAAGGAGTGGAATCAGCAATTGCCAGCTAAGCCAGAGTGAGATCACAACTAAAATCGACTGCAGCTTCTTAGAGTTGAGTACTAGCAAAAGAAAGATGTTCTAGTTGACTGCTCAAAAGACGTTCAGAAAATAATTCGGAAGATGCTCCAATCCCGAGAATTATGAAGATTTAGCCTCCCTTATTCAATGGGGACGTGACTGCGAATTAAAGAGCGAACCTTCAATCAATAAGCGCACATTAAAGTTGACCTACTCAAATAAAAATACTAATGTTTAGTTTGGCAATTCAATTCAACTCCTATCAAACTATATTTTTTTACATCAATTTTTATTCTTTTTTTTTTAATCAACAAAAATTATAATTAGTTTTTGAAAAGTTAACAAACTACAACTTAAAAATTTCATGTCCAACTGACGAGCCAAATGCAAGCTAAATATTAAACAGGCTGAAATTGTAAAAAGAGAGGATTTCAGTCAATAGGAGAACACAATTACACCCAAGCTCTGCCAAAATACACTCAAAAGCTCTGAAATACTTTTTCCTCCATTATCGTTCATAGCAAGTCTCTAAACCTCGTATGTACTCATATATCTCTCCCATATAGTAAAAACCCCAGGATATAGACCATCAATTAAGGCGAACTTCTATAAATCTTGACTTTAGTAAATATTTTATGAATTTTATTTACTTATTCACCACTAGATTTATTTTAAGCTCTTGGCTCTATATAAAATGGTGTTCAAATCAGCCGTTTGTCCTTAACAAATTGACTGTGAATACCTCTATAATTTATTTGCAAAGTAACTTTGTTTTATTTTGGTTTTTTAGCGCAAATGGTCATAGAACATCTAAAAAAGGATGTTTAGAATAACATAATCTCATTTTTAAACTTAGCACACGTGAATTTTTTTCTAAGTTAGGTTTTTTTTATCACGTTATGTAATCACATTCGGTGTTCTATTTTGTTAGATTTTTTTATTTCGTTATATAATCACATTTGGTGTTCTATTATTATTTGGTTATGCTTTTTTTAATATTCATGTTATCGGGTTATCATTCACATGAATTACGAATATATGTAAAATGACCTAATAAATATACCGTAGAAAGCTCTTAGAAATTTCTTCCTTGAACAGTTTTTCAAATTAATGATATAACAGTTTCCGGGTTGTTTGATCAATTGCCTCACTCTTTGGAGTTGTAGAATATCATTTTTTTAAAGAAAAAAAAAAAAAAACTTAGATAGTGCCCGTCTAGCATGATTTGGAATGAACACATATTGATGTAGTAGACCTTAGGCTCCATTTGTTGGCAAGCGAGATGGAGAGGGAGAGCGATAAAGTGAGAGTGTCAAACCACTGTTTTTTTTCTAAGAAATATAGGAGAGAGGAGAGGTGAAAGGTGTGAATCTTCCTCCGAAGTCACCATATTGCATCTTTTCATCTATAAAATAATGTAAGCTCTCACTCACATTTGGATGTAAAAATACCATTTTAACTTTAAAAAATTTTAATAATAAATTTGATAATTAACAGACAACTTAGTTGGTAGACAAATAATTATTGTTCATATTTCAATTGTTTTTCTATCTTATCAAATAACATGAAGGATTACTTATTCTCCATCCTCTACCGAACGGAGCCTTAATCTTTGAATAAAAAAGTATCGTAATTTAATTTCCTTGTCCTCTAAATAGAAGATGCCTAGAGCTCACCGACTCTCATTATGGCACCAAAAAAAAGTTCAGTTATGGATCCTAAATTGTTCAGAAATGTAGCTTCTGGGGATGAACAAGCCTTCATTACTGCTGACAAATTAATGAAAGCTGTAGTTGTTTTTATTATATATATTAAAACGGTCGATTTTAAATTAATTTGCTACACAAATACTGTAAAATTGATATACCGGATGTTTCCCTCCGTTTCCCTACGTGTACAACAGCAGAAGTACACTTCCGTCGGTCGTCGAGAATTGCAATCCACGTTCCGTTGACCAACTTACGATAATATTCTTAATTATAAACTATGATATAACTTATTTATTAAATACAAACGTGACATAGAGAATTAAAATATATATGTTTTTAAGGACTTTGGTGCTTGACCTTAATTAGAAATTAACACTGAAATAGTGAATACAAGTTTAATCGGGACGGAAGAAAAAACAAAAATAAAAAAATTGAGTATTATATAATAAAAACAGTTAATTAAGATATAAATTATAATTACAGTAAGTATATTTTTTAGTATTTACTATTATAATATTAAATTACATATATTTATATTTATAAGCGTAATTTTCTTAAAATAAAAAAGTTCAAATAATAAATAAAATTAAAAAAAATTGAAAAATCAAAAGGATAACAAAGTTATGGAGTAAATATAATAAAATAAAAACAAATTAAATTAATAAATAAACGTAAAAATGAATAGAAATTTTAAAAAATTTAAAGATTATATATATAAATATAAAAGAACCTTATTGAACATTTTGTTTAAATAAAAAAGAAAAAAAAAAGTAAAAGAAGTCAAAGAATAAAAAATTAATAATATCAAATATTAAAATAAAATATTAAGTGTAAGAATTGTTGTTAATATAATAAAATATAATAATATATTGTAATTAAAAAAATCAGAAAGAATAAATAAAATTAAAAACTTTTAAACTTAAATAGTAAAAAAAAATAATAACTTAAGTAAATCTATTAAATTTAAATAAAATTAATTAAATCAATAAATAAACCTAGAAATGGATTAAATATTTTAAAAAATTTTAATTTTAAATAATAATATTAATATATGACATAAATAATTATTTAGCTATAATAATTATAAATATACATTTTTGATAATTACGTTTCATTACAGTAGAAAAATTATTTATTGATTTTTAATTTTATTGTAATTTTATAGATCTTTTTATATTTTAGAATTTCTGTAAATTATTATTTAATTTCAAATTTTTTAATTTGTTTGTTTATTTTGAATATTATAATTTAATTGTATTAATTTATTCTTTAAATGTATTATTCTATTTTTTCCTTAAATTTTTATTAATTTAATATTTTAAAATTTTCCAATATTATTTAACGTATATAATTTTATTTTTTTATCATTGGAAATAATTTAATAAAATATAATTTTTTATCTTATGATTTTTCTTTTTCTATTTTTATTTTTTTAAAATTTATTTTAATGTATATATAGATATCTTTTACTTTCTTTCTCTCTCTATTTATCTCTCTTTCTCTTTCTCTCTCTCTCTCTCTCTCTCTAATGACCGAGCAATGCCAAAAGGGCAAAATCGATAAGTCACTATGTAGTCGGGAAAAAGCAAGGGAATTGAACGGCAAAATCGTCATTTTACTGTACAGTTATTGATAAGGACATGGCAAGCACAAGAGCATGGAACGCGGATCCTATTCGGTTCCTATTGGACCGGTCACAAGAGCACGGGCCAAGAAATTCCAAAATGCATTAAATGGGCTGATTAGAGGGCTTTTGGCTCAAGCATGCACGTGGAGGCCTATTGAGGAAGATGAAAACGTTGACCAGCCTTTTACAAGCTTGATTCAAGTTCTAGAAGATTTTGGAGCTTAATTTCAACCAACAAAATTGGCAAGTTTAGGAGTTCAGAATTTGTAAGGCCCACGTGAAAAAGGGCATTACTTTCCTTTTGTTCTTTTCTATTTTAGGCAAGTAATCAGCCACTTAAAAAGCTGATTGTAATTTTTAGGCAAGTACGAATATTTCCAGATTTTAGCCAAAATTAAGTTAGTTATTTTAGGAACTTTCTTTGTAATGTTCAGCCTATTTATAGGCGTCTATGAGGCAATAAAAAGACAGACTGTTATTCAGAAAATTGTGAGACTTCATTCTCTTTGGTTCTTTGACGAACTATTCGAACTTATCAGAATTCTCCGTGGCGTTCACCTTCAACTTATCAAACGGAATTCCACCACCGTTTGTGGCGTCTACGACAATACCAAGGTTCTTGTTTATGGGTTGGCATTGGGTTACGGTCTTCTATACCAAGGTTCGTGTCACGATTCAAGCTACGGGTCGAGGTTTCCCCATCCAAATCTGATTGTAGAACGTTCTTGGGTTCCTTTTTGTTGTCGGGTCTCGTCACAAGTTGGCGGGGTTCGCATCATTTGGTATCAGCCCATTTAATGCATTTTGGAATTCTTGGCCCGTGCTCTTGTGACCGGTCCAATAGGAACCCGAATAGGATCCGCGTTCCATGCTCTTGTGCTTGCCATGTCCTCATCAGTTATTGTTTGGATACTGTAGATTACTATATATTACTGTAGGTCACTATAGCTGAAATGGAAAAAATGAAAAAAAAAAAAAAAAAAACCCCCAAAAGTCATTGTAGCTAAAAGTCTGTTAAATTGTAGTAATTACATTTTCACAAATATTTAATGCGTAGTGTATCAATAATCTAAACTCTATTTTAATATTAACAATATGTAACTTTACCAAATAAAAAACACCTACTTATTTTTTATCTCATTAATTTTTAACTAACAACACAGCTAATATAAAATATTTAACTGTATAATCGAACCGACCAAATCCAGCTTAGAAAAAAAAAAAATCTATTTGTTGGTCTTTGTTATTATATTTATTTATTTATGATTTGTTCTACTACTATGCTGACAACTGTAAGTATTGTACTTGTTCTTCTAACGGATACTCATGTGCTAGCTTTGAAGGAGTTATATATATATATAGATATATATAGATATATATATTTATCTTAGTTGTTGTGAAGCTTCTATCATTACCCTTCACAATCGGGTCATTTTTTATATTTTTCTTCAGTGGATCACAGCCTGGCTATACTAGCGTCGTTATCTTTTCTTCTTGGTCTATGTCCTTTAATATTAGTTTATTAATTTTTCTTATACGAGTCGGTGATATGTCTGACCGTGAGTCAGCATCCGGGGAAGGGTGATCTTCGCTGTTTTTGTGACATTTTTCAATTTCTCGTTATCCAAATTTCTATATTTTTGAAGAACGTAGCCACATTCAGTGATTCGCGAATCGTTTCACACCAGCCAAGTCAGAATCATGAGCTTATTTATGACTGGACTGCAGATTCTCGGAGTCACCAGCAAAAATGTCTAGTGGACTGCTCCAACTAACATTCAATATATTATCAGAAAAAAGGCTCCAATCTCGAAAATTATAAATTTTAGGCCGCCATCTGGCGTCCGTTAGTAAATGGATCACGTGATTGCCAATCAAAGAGCTAACCTTCAATGCATTAATTAATAAAGTTGATTAATTTAATTAAGAAAACTAAGCATTGAAGAGGCGGCAACTATAGCAAGCTTTGTCAATTTCTCTCGAAAGCTCTAAAAGGCTTTTTTATTATCGTTGAACAAAGTAAGCTCTCCGAAGCTCGGCTATACTTGTAAATCTTTATGTATTAAAAACGTAAGAACTCACAAAGAATATAGACAACCAATTAAGGCAAGCCGGTATATATCTAAGCTTCATTGTTTTTTTTTTTTTTTTTTTTTTTTTTTAGTAGTAGTTACTCATTCATCACTGGATCGATTCTCGGCTCTCATATCTACATCAAAAGGTTTCAAAATTGGCCGTTTTCCTTTAAACAAATTGACTGTAAAGATTACCCTCTACAATTTCCTTGCAAAGTATATTTGTTACTAATTTTGGCTTTTCAGCACAAATGCTTGCAGAACATATAATCATATAAGGGTCATTAACATTAATGAAAGCCTGCCTTTAAGCTGAAGTAATATATTTTTTTTTAGGTACTTCAACACTCCTTTTAAAAATTGAACATAAACAAAAATATTTGCAAATTGAACGTTTTTTTGTGCGATTACCTAAGGTTGTTTAAGAAATGTATAATGCGGTTTGTTTCGTCGATTCAATTTTATGTTATGATTGGAAAATTCAGTTTCGTCCTTTGTTGAGGGGATATATCTCATTTTGTAATCGAAGATTTTGACTTCACGTTTTCTTTTTTAAACTTGTTTTACTGATCCATTTAATTATCAAAAAAGATGTTTATTGATCCAGATACCACAAAATGACATGGACAATACAACATTGATCCATATAAAAACATATTTATTCAATAACAATATGGTCATTTGTTAACAATACTTTATAATATGATATTTATATTACAACGACCTTATCGTTATATTGAATACTTTTGATCACTATCATATAGATCGTGCTATTTTAGAACCAAAAAAAAAAAAAAAATCACCAAATATAATTTATAAACATATTGGTTTATCAACATGATAATGACAACGAATAAAAAAAAAAAAAACAATCAAAGTTATTCATTAAAACATTCAAATACATGGATATGATGCTTTTAGGAAGTTTTGAATTTCTATCTTCAAGTACTAAAAATGGGTAAATAAAATTAATGTGGCTGTTTTTTTTAGGACAAATTTATCATTTTTTTAATTCTTAAATTAGGTTTAAGGGTATTTTCGTCAATACAATTTGGTTAGTTATTTTTTTGTCCCTTCAATTTTACAAATAAGTTTGTTTTGAAACATATTTTAAAAGCATGATTCTATTTAAACCGTTTATATAAATGATCCATTTTTGTCCTAAGTTACGTTTTTTATTACGTTAAATAAAAAATCCGTTATTCTTTTTTTTTTTATTTGCTTATGTTTATGATATTTCGTATTATGCTAACTGCTGTAATTAAGTTTAGTCGTATTAATGGATTACTATTCATGTCAATGACGTACATGTGTAAGCAGATCATTCTAATTCATGAGGATCTAATAAATACAAACCTGAAATTAAGCTCTTAGAAATTTCGTCGTCGAACGTTATTTTATTTATTTATTTATTTATTTTTAATTTTTAATAACGACATAACAGTTTCCACGTTGTTTGACCAATCGCCTCACTCTTTAGGGTTGCAAAATAATTTATTTTAGATAATACCTGTCACGTTAATGATATCGAATGCAATTCTTAATCAAGATGAGCATTTGATGCTACCTAAATTGTCATTCATTTGGTCGTCTCCAAATAAAGTACCAATAGAAAGAAAAATACGTGAACTTTCCAGGAAAATTTAGAATAAAAAAAGTTACAACAATAACGTCAAATTGTTGTACCAATAAAAGAAGAAAAACATGAATTTTCTAGGAAATTTTACCATTAAAAAAGCCACCTAAATTGTCAATCATCTGGCCGTCTCCAAAATAAGTAGCAATAATTAAAAAAAAAAAGTGAGTTTTCGAGGAAAGTTTTAGCATAAAAAAGCTACACCAATAACATCAGTCTATCCCTTTTAAAATAATAATAATGATAATGATAACATCAATGTATCTAGTAGGATTATAATCTTTGAATTTAAAAAAGTGTAGTAATTTATCCAACGAAGTACAAGGAAAGAGAAACACGGATAAAGGCAGTAAGGGCGGCCTGAAGAAGTGAATGACAGTCAAGGATTGAAAAGTCCACATTTTCATCCATATTTCGTATTTTGAGATAATTGATATGAAAATAAGGGTGTATTCTATTTTTTACAAAGTATCCACTAAATTTCCAAATTAATTTTCATAAGAATATCGATTTTTCTATGGAGATATTGATTTATGTGAAAAAGTGTTACATAAAAATGACAAACTATCATACAAAATTATGGAAATTAGGGTGATGTAAATATTTTCAAACATTTTAAAAGCTCATTTGAATGTTGATATATTCTATCATGTTTGAACTATGAATGTAACGAAGATATATTGGGTTAATTTTCAGTTATAATTTTACTTAATTGGTCAACATATATGCCTATTATGTGTTGTTAATGTACAATTACTTCTTATCATCCACTTTTATCATATACTTAGTATTTTAACCGAAAGTTTTAACTAATTTATGAATTACTCGCTATTTCACAGTTTCTTATTTTTTTTAATTGTGTTTTAGGAAAGATTTTTATATTTTACACTACTTTCTACCGATATCAATTTCTTTATCGATATTTCTGTAAAATCTAAGTCAACCGATATTTTTATAAATATCGATATTTTCAGCCTTGACGATAATAACGAAAAGCTGCTTATGGGGGAACAACTTAGCTCCTGTTTGATATCCTATATTAAGTCAACTTTTCAAAACTTTTTTAATAGTGTTAACTTACTGGCTATATAAATAGAAGAAGCCCAGCCCCACGCCCTTATCATTATATACAGTTCCCAAAAGAGTTCAGTGATAAATACACCATAACTAAATAGTGAGCTTTGGCCATTAATTATGGATTCTGATTTGTTCAGAGCTGCAGGTTCTGGGGATGAACAAGCCTTGGAGGGCATTACTGCTGACGAATATATGAAGCAAGAAACATCCCAGAAGAACAGTGTTCTTCATGTTGCAGTCCTACATAACCAAAGACGTATCGTAGAGAGGATCCTCGAGGCGCCTAACCGCTCTCTTTTGTATCGAATGAACTCAGATGGAGACACGGCGCTCCATCTCGCGGCACGACTAGGACTCCACGAAATTGCACGAGTTCTAATAGATTCTGCAGTATTGGATTTTAATCTGAAAAGGTTAACAAGAGAGGCGAACCGACGGAAGGATTCGGCGCTCCATGATGCTGCGCGAAATGACCATCTCTCTATTGTTGAGTTGCTGATCCAGGAAGATAGCGAATTGGCCCTTCTTACTAATAATGCTGGAGAATCGGCCCTCTTCCTGGCTCTGGAGGGAAAATTCTTTCACATTGCCCGACATTTGTTGGACAACACTGAAAACTGTTCTCTTTCGGGAAGGCATGGCATGAACGCCTTGCATTTGGCTGTTGTCTACTTACACACCGGTATGTCATATTTTTCATACGTATAGAATTTTATTTCAACGGGGACACATATTTTAGGATAAAAATTATGAACCAATACATTTATTTTATTTAGATAAAACTTGATATATTCCTATTTAGTAGTGAGTAATATACTTTATTGATCAAATTGTCTAATACTTTAAATAGTTTTTGACATATACATGACCCCCTTAACTCTTCGTGTTTTGACCCTCTCATATTTAAGTATAGTTTTTATTACAATTGCTAAAAATAAAAGTGTATATAAAGAAATTGGAGCGCGCAAAAAAAAAAAAAAAAAAGAATTGATTACATAAAAAGTTTATTTTTAAGGTTCTGTTTTAATATATGTCCACTTTTAAACATTATTAGGTAAATGTCTATTTTTAAAGAAATAAATATCTGTAATACTTATTTTGTTATTTTACATTAACCTCATTTATCTTTTATACATAATCTTTTTTTTTTAATACTTTTTTGTTTTGTTGACTTAATGATGAAAATGTTTTGGTGATAAATGCGGATTACTTTTAATAAACCCAAAACAATTTTTTTCTCTTTTTATATATTTTTTTAATTCTGAAATACCCCCATTTATATTTCTTTTTTGTGGTATTCATTTCTTCAGTTTTACCAACCACCATCTATATACTTATCCCGGTTGCATATACATATATATATAAATACAGTTATATATGTGTATGCGAGTAGTAGGATAATCTTAATTTAGAAAATTAAAAAGAGAGAGAGAGAGAGAGAGAAAAGAAAAATCTCTGATGCAGCAATGGAATAGGTTAGTCCCATCCTTCAAATTTATTTCCTAGTAATTTTTCATTTGCTTCCTGTTTGATCACTTCAATGCATACCATCTTCTTGTTTGTGTGACTTTTTATTTTTATTTTTATTTTTATCTATTGAACGTGATTTTTCCGATTCAATAGTTCATGATTTTTTTTTTTTTTTTTCACGTTTTGAGGTTCATGATATTTTTTTTATTTATAATATTTTCCTTTTTATTATGATTTTTTTTTCTGTTTAAACAATTCATGAATATTCTTTCATGAATAAAATGTTTCTTTAACATAATTTTCCTTCATTATGATTTAGATCATTTTTCTTATTTTTTATATCATTTTTATATCTTTATCTTAATAATCAATTCTTTATTATAATGATTCTTTTATTTCTTAAACTTATTTTCTTCAGTACGATTTAAGTTTTTTTCTAATGTTAGTATGATATTTTTTTCCTACTACTATTGGTCTTATTTCAATAGTTAGATTCTAAGTTTTGAATGTGGTATGAAATTGCTTAATTATTTATTATTTGTGATAATTACTATAACACTATGATTTTTTAAAAAATGTGATATACTTGTTTTCTTTATGATAGTTATTCTATGATTATGATGTCTTCTGTAATTTTAAAGTGGTTTTTTTTTATTTCTTTATAATTTTAATATTTTATGCATTGACTTTATCTTAATGATCTATTATTCATTGACTTTGACTTCTGTAATATTTTAATATTTATTCATTGACTTTATCTTAATGATCTATTATTTATTATAAATATTTTTTTTCCATACTCTACCATACAATTCATATTTGATCTAGTTTTTTTTTTTCTTTATTATAAATCAAGTAAAATGGTCTTTTTTCCTTTTATCGTAATTTTATTTAGTTCGACATTTTTTCTTTCCCTTTTTTTTTTTATCAATTCTTTATTCTTTTATTTTCAATTCTTAACTAAAGGGTAATGTAGCCTTTATAAATATCAATTTAGACATTAATGTAAAGAAAAGAAAAAATGGACATTTTTTAAATCATTGTCTTTATTTTAGACATTTATGTAGATAACCCCTTCCAAAAAATTAAGCGGGTGCAAACTCACCAAAACCAATTAAGCATATGTGCCTAAATTTTGAGTCATATTCTATATTTGCTAGCGTTTTTTCTTCTAATTTTTCTTCTGTTTTTTCTTTTTAAATAAAAAAATAAAAATCGAGGGTAACATTAGGGAATCCTAGGACCTCCCAAAACCCGTCCTATAAATTTAGAAAATAAAAGAAAATAATGATAAAGTTAATGGAAAAAAGAAAGAGAAACAATTTTGCGGAGCAATTCAACAGGCTTGAAAGTCAATGAAACCAAAAAAATACTCCCTATAGGATATACTAAAATTCATTCACAAATGATCATTGTTACCCTTTAGACACAAAAGGACCCTTCTACTAGAGAGGTTATACTACAAAAATTGCTTTTAATAACACTAGAGAAGTGCTGCAAAGGTCTAAGACGTCATGAAAAATCACTTTTATATTTAGACATCCTTTTTACAGGCAAGATGTAACACACATGCACATGCAAACTTAGTAATAATAAAAATTGATAGTTTGAAGGTTGGTTTTATACTTTTGATGCACTACTTACTGATTCTTGTGACAATGAATTATTGATCAGAGAGAACTATTGAAGGCCCCGCATCAGCTTACCCAGAACTACTCGGTAAGAAATTACTAAATGAGAAATTACAACAAATAGGTTATTTTTTAAAATGCTTAAAGTATATAGCATAATTTAAAAACGTTTGAGATCAAAACATATTTATGGTAAATTGTTTGTTCACAAGAATTTTTCATGGTAATTTTATCATAAGTATGTTTTGTAAATAAATTATTTATCATAAATATGATATTAACCTCTAAAAATTTATTTACAAGAATATTTTTAGGATGATTTTGTCACAAATAATGTTTCTTAAATACATTATTTATAGGGAACATACTATTTACCATCATCCAAAAAATTTTACGATATTTATTTTTATTACTAGAGGTTTTTGGCCTATTTCCCTCCAACTACCTTAACAAATATAGACTAAAAAATTGAATATTAGTGACAATATTTTCTCACGATATATTTTTTGCCACAACATTTTTATGTGACTAAATGTCTGTTTTAGTAACAACCTTATGACTAATATATGACCTTAGTCATAGATTTTTATTGTGATTGAATCTTTTAGTTATAAGGTTTTTAGTCAGAATGTTACTGAACCTTTTTCCATGACTAAAAATGCTGTGACTAAAAAATCATTTTTTTTCCAGTGATTATTAAGGACGAGATAGTAATCATAGAACGAGCCAAACCTTTTTTTATCAATGCTATTTAAATTTTATTTCTAATAAGTAAAAATACTCTGGTGGTGACCCTATCATCATCGTCTCAATTTCAGCCTCACATGTGAGATTAACTTCCCTGGATATAGCAAGAAAGAAATGGATTTTTAACCCAACCTATTTTAGTCGTGGTCCAGAACATCACCAACCTAGGGCTGTTAAATATTTGACTTTAGATGCATAGTTATCTCATTATTTGGTATTAATTTCATTTCAGATCTCGTGAATGACATGACGAGAAATTATACCTCAGCACTGGGTGAACAAGATAATTTAGGATGGGCATCTCTTCATTACGCGGCACACTATGGTGTGGAAGAAGTAGTTGAATCGTTCCTAACAACAGATAGGTCTTCTGCATACAAAAGGGACAAAGAAGGCATGTCAGCTTTTCATCTAGCAACTAAAAGAGAAGAGGTTGGCATTATGACCAGGATAATGGCGCTTTGTCCTGACGTATATGAGTTGTTAAGTTACAATGGTCAGAATGCTCTTCATGTTGCCGTGACTAATAGAAACAACGATGCGGTCGAGTATCTCTTGACCACTCTAAGTTCTAATGGTCTTCTTAACCAACAAGACAAGGATGGAAACACACCTTTCCATTTGGCTGCCATAATAGCAGATTATGAGATTCTAGACATGCTTTTATCTGTTCTCCCGCAAATGTTTCTAAACAATGAAAGAGTGAACCTAAATGTCATGAACATGGATGGTTTGACTGTCATGGACATCGTTCAATCATCTGGGACGCTTGAAGAAGCTCGTAAGGTACGAATTTCCATCTCCTTGCTAAAAACTGATGTTTTCAGTTTCTAAAATGATGGTGAAACTTTAGTACGAGTTTTTAGAGGACTATGTGAGAAAAAGATGATGTTGATGATGGTGGTAGTACTACTACTCCCATTTGATGTGATGTTGATCATGATGATGATGATAGTAGTTATCTATTCTAGAATAGGAAGGGGAAACAGAAGGAAATAAAAAAAATAAAAACCCTCATCATTTTTAGATAAAAGCATACTTTTGACATTAAAAAACAACTGCTAACAAAAGTTTGCGAAAGTTATACTAGTGATGATAATTAGTTCAAATGCTTATAAAATAGTAGGTTCAGTTGTAAATTTATGGGGCATGAAGGTAAAACATGAATATTGTATTCTAAGGGTCATTTGGGGTGACAATTGGAGTTGTAATTTTGAAAATATTTTGATTAGAAATGAGTTGAGTGGTAAAAATATGTATTTGATTGAAAATAAACTGATTGAAATTAAAAAATGTAAAAACTTAAAATGTGTTCGGAAAAAAGAATTAGCAATATAGATCTTATTTCGTTTTTCTTATCATTTTACCTAATTTAAAATAAAAATCATATCATTGTAATTTGAAATAAGTTATTTAAAATAAGAAATTTATTGACTTCTAAAGTTTGAGTTTTTTGAAAATGAAAGAGAGAGATTTAGAAATGTGAATAATAAAATTAGTTTTCTTTTGGAGAAAAAAGATTAAAACTTTTGGAAAAAATTTGGAGCTATTGCCCTAAACGGGACCTAATTAAATAGAGTTGAGTATGGGAAACTGTTACAAATAAGGGTAGTGGGAATTTTTGGTTTAGTGGATTGATCTCAAGAAATCTCCAAAATAAACACAGGACATATGTACAAACTACTATAAAAATTACGTTGATTTTTTATTTATTTTCTTTATTATTTGGTTCGTTCTTGATCACATATATTCATGTATAACAAGGGCATACAATAATAGATGGTCTTCATAATTATGAAAATACTTTCAGGATAACCTTATAGCCCGCCTTAGAGGACTACATTGTGTTCCTGGTCGACAACAACAGCTAATTGAAAGAAACATCCAACTACAAAATGTGGAGAACATGGTTGTGCCACAGCAAGAATTGGAGGAGGCAGTGGAAAATAAATCCGACCCACTTTCCATGTTTTTCCGTCAGCCTTTCATAAATCCCCACCTCGCTGAAAAGGCAGCTCAGGTAGACATAGTGTTGGCCACCCTCATCGCAACCGTCACCTTCGCGGCAGCTTTCCAAGTTCCCGGCGGCTACGACAGCACCAATGGGTTTCCGATCTTGAGGGAGAATAATTGTTACACGGTGTTTATCATCTTCGATTCCTTGGCTTTCGGTCTTTCATCTTCCACAATCTTTCTCCACTTCCTCGGTTCGATGGGAACAAATGGCAAGAACTTGGTCTTTCTCCAGATTGCCAAGCTGACAACCTTTTACTCGATTATTGCAATGGTGGGTACTTTCTTCTCTACACTATACCTCCTTTCCGAGGGATCGAACGGGATTCGTAAAGCTGCTTATGTTTCTCTTGGCGCCTTCTTGCTCGGTCCTTTTTACCTCGGATATTTTAATTGGTTGGAAAAACTATCTGATATCAGAGTTCCTTCACAGTAGAAGTTTTAAAATTTTTATGCTGCTCAGAAAAAAGCTCATGATGTATATAACAATAAATTAAATACACAATCAACATACCTTATTTCTCGGATTCCAGAATTGCTAGAGCATCGACCAACGTGTCTTCTCTACTATTCTCGAGTCGCCTTGTCTCAGAGTGTGTGTGGACACACGTGCTATGAATCCAAGCGACCGGTAATTCTTCCGAAGTCTAGATCTCACCTTCTCAATCCCGATGTACCTCGTTGAGAATTCGATCCGGATTCGTTATTCAAAACTATAAAATAGGAACCAGTTAACCTTTTATGAAAAATATCGGTTTAACCTTCCTCACAGTTTTGATTTAATGAAAATTTTTTCTTTTTCTCACACCCAAGAAGGACGAATTTTCTCAAGCCCGAAAAACCAAGTTTTTGTTTTTCTCTCTCCCAAAAAACCATCCACCTATGAGTATAAGATGATAGTTGGCTTTTTTCAAGAACCTTTAGCCTTTATATAATATTCCAATCATTTTTCAAAAATATCTCCTACTTGAAAAATAATTAATAATTATTTTTCTGGATAATCTTTTGAACCAAAATATCATTCGTATTTTGGGCCAGATTCTTTAAACCTTATGGACGGTTTTTTGCTAGGAGAAGGCTCAAAAATTTGTGCTCCATCCTATGTGGAGATTGATTGGTAGTTCAAATTTAAATCAAGAATCTAGACTAGTCAAAAAATCCTAATCCTATCTAGATTCAAACTCCTTTTAAACCTTTAAATTTAAATAAGATTTTCTTATTTGAATTTAAATAAATACTTTCCACAAACATTATCCATATTTAATTAATTTAAATAAATGGAATATTTTAGATTTTCTTTCCATTAAAAAAAAAAACGTGCACAATTCTTTAAGAAAAGAAAATCTATCAAACAAGCTTCATTATTTAAATCAATTAATAATTTAATGTTTGTAATATATTTAAACAATTTTGAAACAAAATCTTCTTCCCTCCATCCATTAAAAAACCGTGCACTATTAATTAGGAGAGAAAAATTTTGTTTTTAAAAATTAAATAATTCAAACACAATCTTATTTCCAAAATAATTAACAAATAATTATTTTATTTGCAACCAATCATATGTTGACAAATCACATTATTTGTCTACATTAATTTCACATGTTCAATCCTTTTCCGGGACTGCATGTAAGAGAGTACCATGCCTCAATTTTAAATTCCCATTTAATTTACCGATCTCATTAGGAATAAATCCCGATACGCTTCGTGGAACTATATGAGCTAGTAGAGCGACCCGATAGAAATATGTAAATAGGCTCATATAATTGTGAAAAATTAATCCCGGATTAATTATTCATCAATTATCAACTTCATGACTATTCCACTAAAAGTCTGAAGCTGAACTCTCGTTTACATACCGTATTATGAAAGCTCTCTAACGCAGTGCTTCTTCCATGATATATTCATCGCTTGCTTAATCCCCATATGTTATCCGTGATTGAATTAAGAACTTTTCCGCTTTACATTCTCAATCATTTTAACTTAAAGTTCCATTATTCTCCATTAAAAGAACCACTAATTGTAAAGCCATACAATCGGTAAACTATCGGAGAACACAAAGTAAACCAATGGTCAAGATCTTGTTATATTATCTTTCAGTTCCCGAATAATGCCTTTAAGTAGATAACATGTACTATCGTTAAGATAACTATGGATTCTGTATCTACAAATATTGATTTCTCTATACATAAGTCATACACCTAAAACACAAGTATATAGACCATCAATTATCAGTGTCTCACCTATAGTGGGTCAAAGTGGATAAGTTATAGATGCGAACTCAAGTATTCATTTCAGGATTAAGATTAATGTAGGATGATAACCAAAGCGTCATTGATTCTTATAAACGGAATTATTAAACCGAATCAATTAATATCTTAGGTCCAGTCCAATGTCATACTTCAATACTGGTGTATATTAAAGTTTCTACTCGGAACCTATCCGATTGTCAAGACAAACTATCCCTCCAAGTAAGTAGACAACCTTTACAATCTTATAATGAATAAGATCCCCAAATCTTATTCCATTGATTGCGGATTATTTATTTAGACTGTTATCAAATTATCACGTCTTCTTTGTATATCCCGTATACATATGGTAATGCGATATACTACCAACAGCCTATGAGTATTTTATGTTTGTTCAAAATGATCATACAATCAACAAATGAAGGTAAATAGGATACAACTTATTAAACATGAATAATCTCTTTTTATTAATATCAAAATGTCATATTTACAGAAAATTCTTATAATTGATTTTCTATCCTTATGGCACATATAGATCCCAACAATTTTAACTTCCTATTGTGGATAAAAGAGGTCCTTCCCTATGTTTTCTATTGCATTCTGCTTCTTATGTTGGTTGCTGCATCCAGTGGTATTTTTTGTTCTGCTTATCTTAGCTCGTGTTCATAAAGTGTAATTAATATCATATAAATGTCAATAATGATTTGTGGTGTAAAAGAATTTTTGCAAACAAGTTTGTAAGTTTAACAAAAGATTGTCTTTATGATTTTGTTTTTGGAATAATTAATAAATTTCATAATGTGTTCAAGCTTCGTGGGCTGTACGTTTTGAGAAATCCTTTGTTTGTTTGTTTTTTTTTTTTCCTTAATTTGTTTTTGTTGAGTAATCTTTACTTGTGAACACTGGAATTGATCTGCCCGTTAATTTTTACCCAAGTTGTTTTTTTTTTACTCTTGAACGTATTGGTTGTGATTCGTGTAATAATCTTACTTAAACCATTTGAGATAAATAGTATAATTAAAAAACAGTGAGAACATATAGTATATTTTAAAGCTTAATAAAATTTTCATTCTTCCCCTTGATATTTTCCTCCATTTCCCAGAACTATGGTTTCCATTTTTGATACTTTCAATATATCTCTCTCTTCCCAAACCATGGGAGTCTGTCAATTGCCGTCGTCCCATCGCCAAAACCTGATCATCATCTCCGGCCAAACATTGCCATCGCATCAACGTCGCAACGAACTCATGAACTCCTAATCTCGAGAACACCTGCGATTCTGATCTCGCTAACCCAACCTTGCGATCTCGCGTTGGTTATGGTAACACAAAATAATACAGCAAAATAGGTTTTTTTTTTTTTTTTTTTTTAAACACCATTACCTAATATCTCACATATTATTGCAATTAGAATAATTAATAACCTATAGGCAATAATTATCTACAGAGCTTCATCAGTCTTTCGCACAATAAACATCCTCTTAAGGTGATAGAATGTAATAAACTTATATAGGCCGTTACATTACTGGTTAAACTTACTTTTACTTATAATTACTTATAAATAGGTCAACTTGGGTACTGAAAATTTTAGAATTTTTTTTTAATACAACTTTTCAAGAAATTTTTGTTTTGCATGATAATTTTCATAACTTAACACAAAACATATATTTTAATAAAGTCTTGTATAATAGAAATTATTATATACATATACATTTAGTTCCTAAATATTATAATAATTCAAAATCCTCACAGCCTTTGCTTGCTTAACATCTCCATCCAAATTTGCCCTCCAAATTCTATGTTGCAGGATGTTAACCTACATTATAAATATAACTAATGAGTTTTCACTCAGTAATTATAAATATAGGTCTTGCATTACTTACAAATATGAATGACATATGTAGATGCACGATCCAATTATGGAATTAAGACATGGTCTAATTATACTCAATTTTGAATATCTTATTTTTCATTATAAACTTATTATCTTTCTTATCTGTGGGACCCCTAAGTGTATGTACCGGGTGCACGCATTTTACAGAAAGTTAGTGTTTGCAAAGTCCCTAATAATTATGAAAATTGCTATGGAACTTTAAAAACCAGAACATAGCATCATGATCCTCCCGAGATTCGGAACTTTGTGTGATACTTGACTTGTCTTGAATTAGTCTTAGCCTTTAACTTATATGAGCTTGAGTATGCCTATGATCATACTCCTGAGTAAAGTCTTATTCAAAAACTTAGTCTAGAGACTAAAGCTTTGAATTTGATCTTATTAGTCATGATGCAATGACATGATATATTGATCTATGACATAAACTTGAAATCATGTTGTAAGTGTGAAGTATGACGTTTACCTGAACATGACATACTATTAAAAGTGTTTCATGTACGTAAATGCAGCATACTTGTGAATCATGATATAAGTATAAACGTGACATATACGTGATTGTGATATAATCATAATCATAGCATGACATAACATACATGTTATCTCTTACAAACATAGGTTAAATATTCCTAACATCACATGTGCCTAGTACATGGTTTGAAAATAATAATATTTCTATAGGTGAGGTTTTGTTCTTATCTTGCACACAGTTTTTTCACACTTTAAACTACTTTGCGGTCTAAATCTTACTATCTAAAAAATGGATCCGAGATGAGTATTAATTTAATACTCCTTGGATTTAAACTAATCTAAATTCCTTCTTGCTAAAGGAAGTATAAACTTAGTCTATAATAATTTTTACTAAGTATGACAAAAGTATGGTGGCAAGATAGTGGCATATTCAATATTAAGAAATGAGTCATATTCAATTTAAATAATGAGTCACAATAAGAAAATTAACTATAATCAAGTGCTTTCAGTTATAAATTTATGGGGCATGACAGTAAAACTTGAATATTGTATTTGAAGGGGTTGTTTGGGGTGACAATTGGAGTAGAAGTTTTGAAAATATTTTAATTGAAAATATGTATTTGGTTGAAAATGTACTGTTTAAAGTTAAAAAATATAAAAATTTGAAATATGTTTGGAAAAAGAAATAGTAATATAAATCTTGTTTCGTTTCTCTCATCATTGTATCTTATTTAAAAGAAACAAATCATATTATTTTAATTGGAAATAAAAAAAAAAGTTATTGGTTTTGAAAATCTGAATTTTTTGAAATGAAAAATAGAGATTTAGAAATGTGAATAGTAAAATTAGTTTACTTTTTGAAAAAAAGATTTATAATTTTAAAAAATTATTTTGACTTCCTATTGTGGATAAAAGATGCCCTTCCCTATGTTTTCTCTTGCCTTTTGCTTCTTTTCACGGTTGCCATCGTTGTTGGTCTTTTTGGTTTGTATATCTTATTTCACGTTCATCACTTTTAAACGTATAGTATCTTCTAAAATGTCAACAATGCGGTGATGTAAAATAAAATATGTGAAAAGGTTTGTAACTTCATCAAACGATTTGGTTTTTAAAATATTTAATACATTTATAATGTTCAAGAGTTGTGGCATGTCGGTTTTCGGTAATCTTTTTTTTTTTTTTTTTTTCTGAGTAATTCTTTATTTGTAAACATTGAAATTTATCTGTCCACTAAGTTTTGCCCAAGATATTATTAATTATTGAATATATAGGTGGCTATTTGTGTAAATAGGTTACTTTCTTCTATCCATTTTTTAATATCACAAAATGTCAACTAGAACATTGACATTTTATTAAATATGTCAAATAATAGCTTTTTTTTTTTTTTTTATATTTTAGTATCAAAAAATTTATAGCTTCTTTATCTTATTATAACAAAAAAGTTATGGCCTTTTTTAGTCTAGTCTGACATCGTTGGAACATTATAACAAAGAACGTTTATTTTTTTTATAGCAAGAGCTCTTCAAGTATATACTATTACAAAATGTGGATTCCACGATGGAGCTTTCACGATCATTTTTAAACAATGGTCATAGAAAGTACGGCAAAAACACGGTACGAAACTGGATTTTCGAAAACGGTCGTGGAAGCCGAAGCTTCCACTACCGTTTTTAAAAACCGTCATGGAAGCTTCATGGAAACATGAAAATTTTAAATTTTAAATTTTAGAGCATAAATTAAAAAAAAAAACCCCCATTCCCTTCCGAAACCCATTCTCTCTCACGTCTCTTTCATTCTCGCCTTCAATCTCTCCCTCGAAACCTATCTTAACCTCCATGACTCCTCCCTCCATTATCTCTCGCATCTCTCCCTCTCTATCTCGCCGCCAATCTCTGCTGCCCTCCCTTCGTTCTCTCTCGCCCCTCACCCTCTATCTCTTGCCTCCAATCTCCGTCAGCCGCAACTCTACCATTCATTCTCTCTCGTGCCTCTCCCTATCTCTCTTGCTTCCAATCTTTGCCGTGACTCCTCCCTCCAATCTCTTCCTTGAAATCCATCCTCCACCACCTACCCCGCTACCGTGTCACCCACACCCACGCCTGTGGAATTGGTAAGCCTCTCTCTCTCTTGCTCTTTCTTGCGCTGCACATGTTATGATTTTGAAGACCATTTGGTTGATTGTGTTTGTGATTTTGGGTGATTGATAATTGTATTTGTGATTTTGGGTGATTGTTTTCCGGAAAAAATAAAATAATAAGTTTTGATAACTTGATTATATTTTTGCATGTTACATGTTCGACAAAATGCCTGATTGTATGATATTTATGAGTTTGGGTGAGGATTAGTTTTAGATTGATTTAAAATATTTGGGTGAGGATTTGGTTTAGATTTTATTCTAAATTGTGATTTGACGTTACATTATTCTTGTTTTAATTTGTTTTGAACATTGTTAAATTATTAGGGCACTTAATGACTATAAGATTTTGGTGGGCAAAGGAGTAAGAAAGCGACGCAACTATGAAACATTGATTGATAATGTTCGATGTCTTCTTCAATAAGGTTATATTGAATGCGGATATTTTGTTTTAGCCTTTATGCGAGAAATAACCTTGAGTCTTGGTGGATTATCCTTACTTCAAACTAAGGATTTTTACATCCAAAGTTGAGATGAGTTTAGTAAGGCAAGAGTGGGATAATTTTGTAATACGGTTCATTCAATATAATTAGAAGACAATCTATAAATTTTGTAATATAGTGTATGTTTTTGTAATAATTGTTGTACATTATGACACAAAATTAATTGAAGATTAACTATTATTTTAACATGGGCTATGCAATGGATAACACATGGGTTTTGCTATTTGTGTGAAATCGCATGAATTGTGAATTTTTTTTTCATTGTAATCTTTTCACGACTGTTTTTGCTAAAAATGGTCATGGAATCTTCCTAGCGAAGAACTTTCCATGACCGTAGTATATGGCTATTCCATGACGGTTTTTACTATTCCACGACGGTTTTTACTGAAAACCGTCATGGAATAGCCCTCTCTATCTAAGTATTTGGCGTCAATTTTATCTATTCCATAATGGTTAAAAAACCGTCGTGAAATCCAAATCCCAGATACTATGACAGTTAAAAAACCATCGTGGAAAGATACCACGATGATTAAAAACCGTCGTGGTATCTTCTTGTGATAGATCCATAAATTTCTAGCGAAATGGATTTTATAACAGCTTTCATTACTAATTTTTAGTTTTATATAAAACCTATTATCATCTTACAAATTTGAGTTCCCTATCGTTATTTTTTGTTTTTCTTCTTTTTTTTTTTTCTGACACGCTTTTTTGCTTTTTTATTTCTCTGATTCTTCCTTTACTATAAAAATGGATTATTAGGTATTGGACATTCTACAAATGAATGATAAACTCATTGGCGAGAAATAGTATAGTGGGTTAATTTTTGTTAATGTGCTAAATCATAAGTTGTGGAAGTTTAAATCTCTCCGATTAACCAACTAATTTCGTGCCTATTCACAAATAATAATAATGATGATGATGATGATAATGATAATGATTATTAATGAAAAAATAAATATCTCTACGCTTTATTTGAACAGATTTCCTCTTCTTTTGTGTGTAATTTACTGTTCTGTTAAAACTTTTTATAAGGATTTTTGTCAATTAATAATAGAATTTACTAAAAATTCTATATGAAATTAAACGTTTAGGTTATAATTTTGGTCTAAAGTTATGAAAGGTTATATTTTGATGACATGATAATTAAATTTAATGTCGTAAAACTATAATTACAATATTATAATGTAATGTGACCAAATAACATAAAATATGAAATGATAAAGAACATAATCTTATAGTGTGACAGCTAATGTCACGTATAAAGTCAGAATACTTTTACCAAAATAATAATAATAACAATAATAATAATAATAACAAGGTGACTTTATAATAGAAAAATGTGGTATAATATATGCCGTGACAATTTTATAATTTATCACATAGCTAAAAGTCACTCTACTTTATTCAAAAGAATAAATAATAAATATGACCAATTAATGAAAGTCATAATGTGATGTCAAATCACCTTAGTAGTTCAATAACATGAACACAAATAGGAATTAGCACTTTTAAGATCAACACAAATAGGATTTTACTACATATAAAAAAGCGGTATTGAAACTTAGACATCAAATTTCTAGATAAATCAAGATTTAGACCGTCTACTTTTTTAACATTTATCAAAATTTTCCTTCATCACCACAATTTACCAAAAACAAAGGAGGGTATAAGATATTCATATCAAATTGTGAAGGAAAACATGAATACTCATATTTTACGGTTATTATCTAAAAAGTATCAATATTTTAAAGACACTTGAGATGGAAATATCTATTCACCTCTTGTTTTTATATTGAAGGTCCCATTTATAGATACATCCAAAAATCATAGATAAATTTTTGATATTTTTATCACTACTCTTACTTAGATAGATGATCGAACACTCGCTCTTTATTTTCTCTCTTTTCTATCAAATATAGTGAAAGAAAAAACAATATTGACAATATCAAAACACGAGTTTGAATATTGTTTGGAGTACAAATGAGCAATTTATGGAGGGAAGAAAAAAATAAAAAGAATATTGAACATGACAATAGTCGTAGTAGTCAGCTTGTGTACAGGAAAGCTAGATGTCAAAAGCATTTAGTTCAATTGTAAGAGAGCAGTTACGCCCATTAAATTATTATGTATACGTGTTTTGGGATCGTCCCAGAATTTAAAGCTGGTCTCCTAGCTCCTTGTCCTTCGTAGTACCTGTGCGATTTACAACTAGTATTTTTTTAATATATCAATTTTTTTAATCGATTTTTTTATATAAAAAAATTTTAGCATATAAAATGACGTGACATTTTGATTTGTCGTTTTCAATTATTCAAATTTATATCAAGCTTTGAGACAATATAATTCTTTGCTTTAAAGTTTGTTTCATCAGAAATAATTAGATGAGCAGGTGTAACCCAAAATTTGAACACCAAATTATGTGCACGGCATATGACTTGTGTCATTTAAGTGTTAAGTCTTTGAATAATTATTACATCGATAAAATTTGAAAGTTCACGTTTATACTAAATAAAAAAATAACAACTTCTTATTATGTAACTTAACTTTAAAAATTAAAATTAAAATTAAAATCGATATTTTCAGTATTGTCCTTATGAAAAGAATTCGATCTATGCTAAAGTACTTCTCGAGAATTAATGATATTGGTCAAGCAATGTTCTTGAGCAAGCAATCTTGCTTTTTCACTTAGGCAGACAATTCAAAGCATAATATTTGCCTACAAAAAACAGTCCAATTATACATAATAATGCGTTCTTTCCGTTTCAAAAACAAATAATAATAAGAAGAAAAATTAGAGTGGGTGGTCTATATTTATTATCTAATCTAATATATAGCCTAATTTCTCTCCTAACTTTCTTTCTCTTCCTTTGCCCATTTCTCTCTTGGCCGTCATTGTGTTTTCCTTCGTGTTGTTCGATTTCAGTTCATTATTTGAATTGCAATTGAAATCTGAATGTTTATTTTTATTTTTCGTTTACATTTTTTTGGTGAATTTCGATTTTAACCTAGGTTTTATGCAAGATGATTGGTTTATTCTTCTGTTTTTGCTTGTTTCATTTTCTCTTCACTTTAGTTTCTGTGATTTTTTGGGTTTTTGTTCATCAAATTTTGGAAAAAAAAAAGTGTTTCGATCTTTTTTTTTTATGTGTTTTATCATATTTTGATATGTTTATGATCAATCAATAATTGACTGAGGGTCAATCAATGATTGACCATTAGTTAATCAGTTATTAATTCTCATCTCGGACTCCTTCAAAATCGATATCCTTTGCACTCATTTAGTCATTGATTATGCTACAGTCAATCATTGTTTGACCATTAATTATGATTAACCAGAGTCAATCAATAACTGACTATTAGTTAATCAGTTATTAACCAATGGTCAATCAATAATTTGTTTGTCGTCAATCAGTGATTAACTATAAAATTTTGTTAGTTATTTTATCATATTCAGTGATTTACCGATAGTTAATCAGTGACTAATAAAAAAAAAAGGTTTTTAAATAATTTTTAAAAACTTAAGCTATTTAACTAATTTTTAAAAACTTTAACAATTTATTAAAAAACTTATTAAAAAAGGTTATTTAACTATATATCCCTAATAATAATAATAATAATGCATTTTCTTTACACTGAAGTGGACATTTGATAATAAGTGAATAACTTATATACTATATTTAGATATGGTATCTAACATGAAGATACTTTGAATACACATCATAAACAGTACACTTTCAGTCCTCCTCACAAAAAAAAAAAAAAAAAAAAACGTGAGAGTGAGAGAGAAGAAAACTGAAATACTTCTACAAGCATATAATGGAAGTTGAATACACAAACCTTAGCTAATATAATATATATATATATATATATATATATATATGTAGATTTAAGCACACACTGTCTATATATAATTCTTCTTCTTCCACTCGCTATATATAACAGCTGATCATCAGACTACTGTATATAAAGACATAATTATGGGATGCCTATAATTGGGAAAAAAGGAATGTAGTAGCTAGAAGGAGCCAAGCCCCATTCACGTGGTAGTGGAAGATCAATAGTCTTGGAAGAACCCAACTTCTTCATATTCTCACATTTTGCACGATCCATGGTTGAAGGGCAAGATGTGTAGAAGGAAAGAGGGTTGGAGAGTGTGTAACTCTTGTCGGAATCATCGGTCTTCACGATCGGTGATGTCGTCGACTTCTTCGAGGCATAAAGCTGGTTTGGACCTCCAAGAAGCTTGGAAAGGCAACTCAAAGGAATTGGAGGTGGTGTGTTGATGTCTGAGGGAGCTTCCACCTCAAAAGTGCCATCATCCTCTGTGGTAGCCATAGCCAACTTTTCCACTTTGTCACACTTCACTAACACCATAATTCCTGAGACATATTTTAAGATTCTGGTGTCTCAAGATTTGTCAACAGTAAAAGGAAACTCAAGTCTTACATCATAAAAATATAACAATAAAAATAAACGTATAAGGATATTGCATTAGTCTACTAAGGATGTATGGGTTGGTTTGAACAAATTACCTGACAAGTCACTTTTGCTCATGCAATCAAGGCAAGAAACTTTGCCCTGGATGAGTACTTGGCATGTCGTGAGATCAAACAGTTCGAGAGAGAAAACAAAAAGAAGTACAGTGATCGCCTGAGAAAGCGCCATGTATCAGAACCGAGCAGGGAGAAGAAGTATTTGATGAACTTGTTGATGAGGATGATAAAAAGTAGACAAGTGTGTAGCAGATTATAAAGAAAGCAATGTCAGCTAACTTAAGAAAACAATAAATGAAAGGCCCAGCGCTGAGTTAGTAGTTGGTGTTTATTGAAGTGCAACAGCAACTTTTGATTAAAGCTTTTGCAGAAGGAGTTTTTATGAGTACTGATATTGCGTGTGATATCAGACAACTTAATATGCTGAAATGCTTAATTAGATTTTGTATTATAAGCCTCAAATTTTGCCCGCTGCCTAATTAAGATATTGGTTTTGAAACCTATGTACTGATTTTATGTTTTCCATTTAAGGCAGTACATGTTAATCCAAGAGATGTTGTTCGCAGTACATGTTAATCCAAGAGATGTTGTTCGCTCAAAATGGCATATTAGTAAAATTAGAAAACCGAAAATACAAATGTGAGATCCGAATACTAGATTAATTGTTCTGCATCCTAATTTTTGAAAATTAAGTTGCTTTACGTTTAAAAAAAAAAGTTTCATTTGAGCCACAACAAGAAGGGAAAAATGCATAGATAGAGAAAGGAGTATATAAGTAAAAAAAACAAAATAATGTGTGAAAAGATATTTAAAATGATGAAATTTTTTATTTTTTATTTTTTGCAAAGAGGTTAGGTGTATTTTTTGGAATAAAAGGGGTGTGTATTAAGTAACTTTTAATATATATATATATATATATATATTTAGTGAATAGAAAGGATTTGAGAGGTGGTCTTATCATTTTCAAGTTTTCAGTCCTACTAACAGGAACTCATTTTCTTAAGTTTGGTTGAGACAGGCTCTTGATACTAATTTCTCTAGTCGGCTACCCGAGATCTACCCTGCTATTACCAAGCCATGCTTCAATAGCCGAAGCTGGAGCGAGACTTAAAGAGAGGCAATAGGAATCGAACCCAAATGAAAGAAGGGAAAAAAACCTAGCAAAGGCACCCATCTCTTTGTCAACCATCTATCCCTGTGGGTGTAGTAGCTTTAATAATTTTAAAATTAAGAGAGATGTGTACATAAAAAAGATGTAAAGAGTTACAGAGGATTGTGCCAATAAAATCATTTGTGATATTTACAAATATCAACTTTGTATTCTAACATTTACTCCTCTGCGGTATGGTAGGTGGAGGTTTCTCTTTTTTGCTACAAAGACTGTACAGAAAGAAGACCGTGGGAGCAAGGAAACTCAGATCAGTTTGGACCAACACCCTTATGATTCTTTGACAAAGAAAAAAAAAAAAAAAGAGCCGCTTTAATTTCATAACTCTTGCTGAACAAAAGTCACAAGCTATTCTACTAGTTATATGGATATGCATTAACCTATCATTCACAAGCTGTTCAAGGCCCCATGCTTCTTCAACAATAGTAGTCCCAACCATATCATGGGCAACCCTTGAGGTTCTCTGTTGGAAGTTGAGACATATTTAATAATTTGGTTCAATCACCCAAGATGAAGAATCAAGGTATTGTCTTAGCCTGGTTTGGCATACCGTATTAATGAAATGAAATGAATGACAAAAAAAAAAAATTGAAATCAAAATTTAAAATGAATGGTTGTTTGAGATAAAGAAAAGAGTAATTGACTTAAAAGTTTTCACATTCTTTAAAAAGTGATAGTTTGTCTCCTTTTTTTTTTAGCCGTGATAATCGTAAATTCCTATTTTCTTGGTCATTTTAATAATTTTTATCCAAAACTATTAAATTTCTAACTTAATTCATCATGTGAAAGACATATGACCTAATATGAAAGGGCATTTTAGTAATCTATTAATAAATTTAATTTAACAAAAAAACTCATAAACAAAAATAAAAAATCCTAAAATGTCTCTCTCCTCTGGTGTCAGCACAAGGAGAAAGGAGCCCATTGGTGGAAGGGAGCTCGTCGAGTATGGGGGCGGCAAAAGGAAACTCATTAACAGAGGCGGGTGCTCAAATCTAGGTTGTCTGGGCGGGGGGAGTGGCCACCAAGAATAGGCGCGCGGGGGGGGGGGGGGCGGTGGGGGGGGGGGGGGGGTGGGGGGGGGGGGGGGGGCCGTGGTGGTGGAAGGGCGATGAGAATGGGCGCGAGGGGGGGAGGGAGGAAGGCATGGAGGAGAAGGGAGGGAAGGCTGGGAGCGAAGGGAGCCGAGAAGCGGAGGAGAGAGAGAATAGAGACTGGTTTGATTTTAATTCAGCCCTTTCTCTCTCTCTCTCATTTTTTTTTAATTTTTAACTTGATATGAATAGGGTGTTTTAGTCTTTTTAAGAGTATTTCTTTTAAAATGCATAAAACGTCATATACAATTCCATGAGTTTTGTAACGGAACCAAACGAAAAGAACTAGAATGACAAAAAAAAAAAAAAGAAGTTTAGGGTGATAACAAAAAAAAAAAAAGATCAAACTATCAACTTTTAAATAACTCATGGACTATTTAAGTCAATTACTATAAAAAAATAAATATGATACGTATTTCAAAAAGTAAACAAGTTTATTTGGATTGGAAAATAATGAAATTTTTTGGATTTAAAATGGTATACTAAACACAACATGAGTTTTGTTTTTATTAAGAAGAACTTTCAAAGGCTAGATATTTCTTTTCGTGAATTGTTGTAGTTACAATTGTGCTCCTATTTCTGTTTTTCTGAATTAGATGACCCATTAAGACTAGCTCCATGAGTAGGAGGGGATTCAAGTAATAGGTCTCGGATTTGAAATATATAATGTTTATTGTTTTTTTTTTTTTTTTTCAAATTTTACAAATGAGTGTTTATAACCCCATTAAAAACATCAAGCTTGAACTTGTCTAAACACATTATAATAATGTTAATACTTGTTCAAGAACATCCCAATTAAATTTTTGTGTTATTTCCGTTTTAATTTACAGTATGTTTTTTACTTTTATTTAGAAAATATATCATGTATTTTAATTTTTGACATTAAGTTTAATATATAAATTTATACACTTTTTAAGTCAATACTTAATTTTACCTTAAAATACCAAATTACCCTTAAAAAGAAAAACTATAATTACTTATTATTTATATGGAAACCTCTTGTGTCCAGCAATGAGAAATTACCGAAAACGAACGGCAGCCTATATTTGGCCGTTGGATAAATATAGAGGGTGATGATTTGCTAATGAGAGAGAGATAAATAGATAGCTATAGAAGAGAGGAGAGAGAGAGTCACCTCCCACAGCTTCGGCATCCTCGACAATGGTCGCCTCATGGAGTGGGGGCTCGAACCAAGCATGGTCGTAGACACAGTCGACGATGTCGAAGGATGCAAGGTTAGAGAGAAGGGTTGAGGAGAAGGGGAGACGTGATGGAAGCAGTGGGGAAGGAGTCATGGAACTCGGACAAGGCGAGGTCGTCGGCGTGTTGAAGGAGACGAGACCGGAAATGGGTTGACGGGAAGGAGATGAGTACGTGGAGGCGGCCATTGCAAACGATGCTTTTGCCTCTCTCTATCTCTCTCTTGGGGTCTCAGAGAGTTGGCCAAGTTGATAGTGGCAGTAGGGAAGGAGGACAAAGCGAGGTCGTAGATGCCGTCGGTGGTGATGAAGGAGGCAAGTGGTGGCAGCGGGGAAGGAGGACAAGGCGACATCGTGGATGGTTGGACTGGGCGTACCTTCGGCATTGCCGTATACGAGCCTTCGTATTTTTTGTTGCCATGCATTTTATTTTTATGCAAAAAGCATATCTTACGTTTTGAATTTCTTCATTTTTATAGTATTGGATAACATTTAGCATAAAAATTTATGCATTTTATCAATAAATAATTTTAATATTAAATATACCAAAAATACCCTTGAAATTTAAAATAAAAAATAATTGAAGAAATGCTAATTTATATTAAAAGCTAACTAAAGAGGCCGAGGCAGGGTTGGAAAAGGTGCCTAGTGGCAGGGTAAGAAAGGGTTAGGTGGTTATATATATATATATATATATATATATTTTTTTTTTTTTTTTTTTTTTTTTGTGGATGAATAAAAATGATTTGAGGATGGCCTTATTATTTTTATGTTTTCAACCCAACATGTAGGAATCTCTTTCTTTATATATAGCTGAAACAGGTTTTTTAAACTAGTTTCTCTCAATCGACCACCCAGGACCTACCCTGCCATCACCAAGTCATGCTTTAACAGTCGAAGCTAGAACGAGGTCTAAGGGGAGACAATGAGAATCAAACCCAGATAGACGAAGAGGAAAAGCTTAGCAAAAGCACCTACTCCTTTACGTACCAACCCACTACTCCGTGGATGTAGTAGTTTTAATAATTTTAAAATTAAGATAGATGTGCAAAAAAAAAAAAATGTAAATTGTTGAAAAGGATTGTGCCAATAAAGTCAGCCTGTGATATTTACAAATATCAACTTTGTATTCTAACATTAACTCCTCTGCCGTATGGTATGTGGAAGTTTCTCTTTTTTGCCACAAAGGCTGTACAGAAAGAAGACCAGGGGACCAAGGAAACTCTGATCAGTTTGGACCAACACTTAGGATTCTTTGACCCAAAAAAAAAAAAAAAAACAACGCTTTAATTTCATAACTGTTGCTGGACAAAAGTCACATGCTATACTACAGCTGCTTATATGGATATGCATTAACCTATCATTCACAAACTGATCATCAAGGCCCCGTGCTTCTTCAACCATAATAGTCCCTACCATATCAGGGGCATACCCTTAAGGTTCTCTGTTGGAATTTGAGACATATTTAATAATTTGGTTCAATCACCCAAGATGAAGAATCAAGCTATTGTCTTAGCCTCGTTTGGCATACCGTATTAATAAAATGAAATGAATGAAAGAAAAAATCAAAATTTAAAATGAATGGGTGTTTGAGATTAATAAAAAAAAAAGAGTAATTGGCCTAAATAGTCTTTGAACTCTTTAAAAGATGACGGTTTGATCCCTGATTTTTTTTTTTTTTTTTTATCGTGATGACCCTAAACTCCTATTTTCTTAGTCATTTTAGTCATTTCCGTCTAAAACTATTAAATTTCTAACACAATGTATCATGTGAAATACATGTGACCTAATATGAAAGGGCATTTTAGTAATCTACTAATAAACTTAACTTTAACCAAAAAAATACTCATAAATAAAAATAATAAAAAAAACCCTAGAATTTCTCTCTCCTCTCTCTCTCTTTCCTCCGACGACGACTCAAGGAGAGAGGAGCCCATAGTGGAAGGGAACTCATTGGGTCTGAGGGCGGCAGAACGAAGCTCGTCGGTGGAGACGGGGGCTGGGATCTGGGTTGTGTGGGGTAGGGGGGGCATCGAGAACAAGCACATGGGGAGGTCCGATGTCGGATTTGGGGGGGGAGGTTTGGCATTGGATTTGTTTGGGGGGGGGGGGGCATTCGCACTTGTTGAAGAAGACGAGGGTGGTCTCCAGTGTCCACTATCAGATCTGTTGGGGAGGGAAGGGAGAGAGAGACGGTTTCTCGGTCTCCGACATTGGATGTGGTGGTGGGGGGGGGAGGGGGAGGAGGGGGAAAGATGGTCGGCGTCAAAACCTGTGGGAGAGAGGGAGGGAGGGAGGGGAGGGGAGAGAGAGAGAGAGAGAAGGGGATCTAGGTTTTATTTTAATTCAACTCTCTCTCTTATTATTATTATTTTTTAATTGATATGAATATAGGTATTTTCATTTTTTTCAGGTGTATTTTCCTTCAAAAAGCACAAAACTTGCTTTTTATGTTACCATTCTGTGTGTTTTTTAACGGAACCAGACAGGAAGGATTAAAATGACAAAAACAAAAAAGGAGTTTAGGGTCATCACGGTCAAAAAAAAAAAAAAAAGAGACCAAACCATTACTTTTCAAAAAGTTCGGAGACTATTTAGGTCAATTACTCTAAAAAAAATAAGTATGGTGCGTATTTCAAAAAAGTGAACAAGTTTATTTGGATTGGAAAAGAAAATGAAATTTTTTGGATTTAAATGGTATACCAAACACAACATTAATTTTTTTTTTAAAAGAAGAACTTTCAAAGGCTAGATATTTCTTTACGTGAATTGCTGTAGTTACAATTGTGATCCTATTTCTGTTTTTCTAAATTCGATGACCTGTTAGGACTAGCTCCACGAGTGGGAGGGAATTCAAGGTAATAGGTCTCAGATTTGAAATAGATAATTGTTATTGTTTTTTTTTTTTTTTTTTTCAAATTTTACAAAATGAGTGTTCATAACCCCGTTAAAAACATCAAGCTTGACCTTGTCTAAACACATTATAATGATGTTAATGCTTGTTCAAGAACATCCCATTTAAATTTTTGTGTTATTTCCGTTTTAATTTATACCTTAAATTTTACTTTTATTTAGAAAGTATATCATGTGTTTTAATTTTTTACATTAAGTTTTATATATAAATTTATACGCTTTCTGATTCAACACTTAATTTTTACCTTAAAATACCAAATTGCCCTTAAAAAGAAAAGCTATAATTACTTATTATTTATATGGAAACCTCTTGTGTCCGGCAATGAGAAATTTCCGGACACGAACGGCAACCTGTTTTGGCCGTTGGATAAAAATAGAGGGCACTGATTTGCCGATGAGAGAGAGAGATATATAGATAGCTATAGAAGAGAGAGGAGAGAGAGACACCGTTGTCACCTCCCACAACTTCGGCATCCTCGACAATGGTCGCCTCATGGAGTTGGGGGACTCGAACCAAGCATGGTCATAGACACAGTCGACGACGTCGAAGGTGCAAGGTTAGAAGGGGAAAGGTGATGGATGCAGCGGGGTAGGAGTCATGGAACTCAGACAAGTTTAGGTCGTAGATGCCATCGGCGGTGTTGAAGGAGACGAGACCGGAGATGGGTTGACGGGAAGGAGATGAGTTCGTGGAGGCGGCCGTTGCAAACGATGCTTTTGCCTCTCTCTATCTCTCTCTTGGGGGTCTCAGAGAGTTGGCCATGTTGATGATGGCAGTGGGGAAGGAGGACAAAGCGAGGTCGTAGATGCCGTCGGCGGTGTTGAAGGAGACTAGTGGTGGCAGCGGGAAAGAGGACAAGGTGACATCGTGGATGGTTGCAACGGGCGTGCCTATGGCATTGCTGTATATGCGCATTTTATTTTTATTCAAAACGCATATCTTACGTTTTAAATTTCTAATTTTTATATTATTGGGTAACATTTAGTATATAAATTTATACATTTTATCAATCAATAATTTTAATATTGAAAATACCAAAAATATCCTTGCAATTTAAAATAAAAAATAATTGAAGAAATACTAATTTATATTGCAAGCTAACTAAAGAGGCTAAGGCAGGGTCGAAAAAGGTGCCTAGTGGAGGGGTAAGAAAGGGTTAGGTGGTTATGATGGTGGGGTTGAGAAGTTTGAATTTTTTGTTGAGAAAATTAAAGGTTTTTTGTTTTATAATTTTTCTTTTTAAGGAGGTCAAAATAAAGTATTGATCAAGAAAATATATTGATTGATTTATTAAATGTAATATAATGATATAAACTGTATGATTTTGAATGTAGGGTATACTTTTTGAATAAAAAAAATTATAAAGTATTAAAAGGGTAAATAATCCAAATTGTAATTTTTCTTATTAAGGATATTTTGGGGCATTTCGAGGTGTGTTGACGAAGAAAATGTATAGATTTATTTATTAAATATAGTCTAATGGTATAAATATATAAAATTTCAAGATACATAATATACTTTCCCAATAAAATTAAAATACAAGGCATTTAAAAATGTAAATAAGCCTTTTCTTTAGAATTTAAAAAAAAACCATTATTAAAAAAGGAGACCGCATCTTATGCCACATCATCCATATTTAGTCTTATCACCTATATCGCCTAAGAAAATAGAACAGTACTAGAGGATATCAGTGATGTTTAATATCACTCACTAATAGAGAATGAGCCCTATAACATGAAGCCTACTAGTGGGGCTTACTTTTCTATTAGAGTGCTGTTAAATATCACTGATATTCTAAAACATTTTTCAAGAAAATATTGCAATTTGCAAAGCTGAAAATAAGTTTTTTTGGTGAGTAGAAAGGTATGAAAATTATAGCTTGTTAAATGTCTCTATAGTCTCGTCTTGGAATTTGTCTCCCAGCTGGAGAGAAGTTGATCATTTATTTGGAAGTTGATGCACCTACTTCTAAATCATCTATTGTAGCATTTAGGTTGATCATACTAACAAATAACAACCTATGTAAACCTCGGCTCCGGAAATTAAACTCCCCCAATTTTATACGAGTACGAATGATCTTATATATATATATATATATATATATATATATATCTTTCCTTCAATGTTTGAGATATTTTGTTTCTAAGGATCCCAAATTCTTTCTCTTTTTATCGGATTTTCTCCATCGGTTTCTTTTTTTTCCTGACAAAGTTTAACGAGGAATCAGACTTATCTAGATACGTCCTATAAGACTATAGGACAGTAATGTAGTGGTATTTTATTGTGTTTGCTCTCCTCTTTGCATGGCTTTGTTTTTTTTTTTTTTTTTTTCTCTCTCTCTGTTTTTGTTTTTTTTTTCCCTCTGTTTTTGTTTTTGTTTTTTTTTTTTTTTTTTTTTGTGGACAAAATTCATTATAATTTCATTTGGGAGGAATAGATGCTGAGGGTGCTAGACATATATATCTATTTCGTTGAGATGTGCTTGTGTACTTACCACCATTTATTAAAAACAGAAAGCTTTGTTTCTTCTACCAAAGTTTCGTAGCATTTTAAGCCTTAAGTATCACTTTTCTTATATTCTTGATCTCTTACACTTGTTTGATAGTATTGCAAAGTGAGAGGGTTTTAAAAAAAAAAGGCCTGAGGCATTTGGAAAGAAAAAATAAGTAGTCAGGTTTTTCATAAAAGAGAAAAGTAAAGGGAGTAAAAGAGCCTAGTTATGGACTCCATCATTTGGTTTTATTTGGCATTTAAGTTTAATTCGAACTAAATTATACTTTTTTATCTTAATTTTTGTCTTTTTCTGAAAAGTCAACAAAATTTATAATAATTTTTGAAAAGTCAACCAACTCTAGTTTAATAATTTCATCTCCAAACCGACGAATTGAAAAGTCAACTAACTCCAATTTAATAATTTTATCTTCAACCGACAAATCAAACGTAAAAAGCAGAGAAAATTTTGGAGAGAAATTGGTTACAACTTATTTAAATGGTAAAATTGGTTATCCATGTCTACAATTCCACCCATGTTTACAACTCTACCCATTCCACAAAGGCATCCAAACCGTTAAAGCGCAAGACATGCCAAAATAAACCATTTAAATTAAATCCAAAAGTGAGCTGTTATTGAGGGAGTGGAGGGAACTTGTATTTACTCTTGTGGGTAAATAATTTTTAAAATATATAATTTTGAACTAAAAAGAAAATCTTAGGTCCCAACGTGGGGCTGTTCAAGATAACTGCACCATCGACACCAATCGCCGGAGACAAACAACTCTAACCAGAAAATGCCAATGAAGAATCAATGTTCGAGCAAAAAACTAATGCCACATCATTCATACTTAGTCTTATGCCCCCTAGGAAATTATTGTAATTTGCAAAGTTTGAAAAATTAGTTTGCTAAATGTCTATAACCTCCTAATGAAAGTTGTCTCACAGCTGGAGAAAAGATCGTTTTTTTTTTTTTTAATATATTATTATTGCTTAACAGAGAATATCATGGTTTATACTTAATGTACCTATTTCAAAATCATTAAAAAAAATCATCCATAGTAGCATTTAGATTACTATGTTAAAACATATTATACCACTAAATGGTGTGGCGTAGTGGTAGTACAGATGTGGGTATGTGATCAACAATTTGAGTGCGAGATAAGTCTTAAAAGCGAATACTTGTCCCTGTTACCTTGGTACTTGATCTAGAGTATTTGCGATTACATCCCCACATATTCTTATCATTTACATATTCAATAATCACGTCTAAAGAATATGTTAACGCTAGTCGCTCTCTTTCCAAATTTTAATTTAGTTTGGTATATTTGAACTTATAAAGATCTATCTAATTTGTCGTACTATTGTGAATTCATATAGGGATTATAAGGAAAGACCTTATGTTTCGTCTATTATTTTGAATTGAATTTTAAATGAATTTAAATCGCAAAAAAAAAAAAAATCAAAGAATTATTCGGAAGAAAAGGAAAAAAGAAAGAAATGGAAGAACAATAGCATCGTTCACAAAATTACATGGATAGGAACTAAAAATAAAAATAAAATAAAATAAAATAAAAAGAGATATTCAAGTAGTTCTGGTACTTTAAAAAAAAAATCATTATTTCAATTGTGGATTTTTAGTTACTTTGACTAATTAAATTTTTCCATTAAATTTTATTGATGTGGAATACGTGAATCATAATTTTTTTTTTTTTTTATGCGAGGAATTTAGCATGAATCCACTTATTTTTGCCGTTATTGCTGCTGGATTGGCAGTAGGACTTTACTTCTATTGGACCTGGAGTTGGTCAGGTACTGCTACGAGACAAGCTTTAGAAGAGATTGTTACTAATCATCGCCTTGATATATATATATAGAGACATATATATATATATATATATATCAACACATGATAACCTCTGTAAAAAGCTGTATATATGCTACCTAGTGAACAAGTGAAGGAAATAAGAGAAGAATTAGTTCAACAATTAGCGTTGTAGAACAAAGAAAAGGGTAGGGCACATGGCAAAGGCCTGAATGGACCACTATATTTATACCATATACATGACTCAAAATCGCATCCGAATCCTAGACAGATCAGCTGACACATGAACTTGTTCATTGGATATGCCAATTGCCTGATAGTAATATTTCTAATTCAATCTGTAAATAGCTCAGTACTACCAGCATTTGATGGTCGAATTTGGAAATCGGCCAATAGCGACGTCTTTGAAAGATATATCTGAGGCCGAAAACTCAAGCATCGTTTTCTAGTCAGCCAAACGAAATTATGAAGCCGTTGTAGTAGCAGGAAAATATGTTGCAGATTGTAATGTTTATTCCATCTGTCTATTGTTCAGTACAAGCATTTGATGCTCTAATTTGGAAAATGGCCAATTGCGACATCTTTGAAAGTTATAATTGAAGCAGAAAACTAGACCTTCATTTTCTCCTTAGCCAAACGAAATTAAGAAACCGTTGTAGTAGCAGGAAAATATGTCCAGATTGTAATGTTTCTTCACTCTGTATATTGTTCAGCACAAGCATTTGATGGTCTAATTTGGAAAATGGCCAATAGCGACGTCTTTGAAAGATATAACTGAAGCAGAAAACTAGAGCATCATTTTCTCATCAGCCAAACAAAATTAAGAAGCCGTTGTAGTAGCGGGGAAAAAAAAAGGGATGCCCAATTTTCTTCTTGCCAGCAGTTTGATCGCGACTCGAAGATTGAACAAAAAGTCCTTTTTGGTCAAAACTAGATGATACCAGCATCCAAAGTAGGGCCTTTTTAAATTGCTGAAGGTAACTTATGTATGTGTCGAAAGTTCACATTAGTTTAACCTTATAGGAATTTGTTTATTTCTGAGGCATTAATGGTTAGAAGTTAGCAAGCATGTTCTGGTAATCGTTTCCATCTAGGGAAAAGATCATCAACTTTGCGGACTGCATTTATCGCAAGCAAATATTCCCCAACCATTTTCTTTTCCTGATACTTCGGGTTGAATTTTATCGCTATCGGAGTTGATTTTCATCCTTTGATTTTTTTTTTTTTTTTTTTTTTTTCCAATTTAGAATGAAACTTCATTTAAACGAAAAGAGCCCAAGAACAGGGCTTACAAAAGCTCAACAGGAAATGAAAAACGAGGGAGGGACCTACCAACCAAGCTTAGAATCCCATCCCCTGTCATCGTGAGACTTGTAATTATTGTTATGGTTGTTTGAATATGTAGATTGCAATATGTGTATTTATCATTTTAATGCTGTAAGATTTTTACACTTTTAATGGATAAAACACAGGACTTGTCACCTGAGGAAAAACTGAAGATAACAACAGTTTTTTTTTTTTTTAAAGAACTTTCATGATTGCTTTAAAAAAAACAAAAAAAACAAAAAAAAAAAAAAAAAAAACCAAAATCCGTCATGAAAATTTTAGCATTCCATGACGGTTTTCTTATAAATCAGTTATGAAATGTATTGCACCAATAAGAAAAGGCATGGTATTTACGCCCCTAAATGATGGTTTTTAACTGGCATACTATAATATTGGATTTCACAATAGTTTTTAACTATCTTGGTATCTTTTCATGACTGTAATCCTCTATTTTAGTGGTGTTTGAATGGTTTAAGAGGTGAGGCCCAGTCTGGAATCCAATGTATTACGATCCATGACACCATAATCAATTATCCATGTGATCTGGCAAACAATGAGGTTATCTTCAAAATCCGACTACTATTTGTTAGGCCTTTTCAGAAAATATCATCTCCATCTTTGCTTCAATTGCTGCAACAATGGAGGTCTTCCTGGAATTCTGCTTCTGTGGATCACGATTATGATCCCACCATTTTTAGATATTTCACAACTTCAAAGTATTGACTTTCGGTATGACACGTTTGATGGCAATGGGTGCAGTTGTAAATTCCCATAAAATTATTACGTGAAGGAAAATTGGAAACCGAATTCGTACAGACGATTCAATATTTTTTTCGCTCATCGTCATTATAAAAAAATTCAAATGTATTTTCTTCAATTAATTTTGTTTTCAAATTCAATTTTATTTTAAATTTCCTTTTCTTTGTTACTTAATTATTTTTTACAGTTGTGGCTTCACTCGAACACTAGGGCTTCATATAAGTAATAAGCAACAAAAAGGGCTTAAACTAGGGACCAGGGCTGGAGGCGGCACTCAAGTACAGACTCGACAACGGAACAAGATCAATGGTCTCTTGGGCACGATGCACAGGGCAGGTGCATCAGGTGGCTTGGGTGCAGCAGTCCAACGGCAGATATCGAAGATTGCCTCTGATGCCAAGCAAAAAAATAGGAAGACATACTTTTTTTTTTTTCTATTCAAATGTATTGTGGTGAATTGAACATCAATATATAGAGTTGAATCTCAATCAAACTACCTAGAATCAAGCTCCTATAATAAATCTCATAATCTGTCAACACCTAGTGTACAATTATATAGACAATTAATCAATATAAAAATCGAAATAAAAAAACCAAGAAATGGTAAATACATGACTTCGACGATCTCAACAGTGACATATTACAAGAGAGGATAAATCACACATCTTTTTACTAATTTATGCAAAATATTAAAGTTCAAGTGCAGCCTAAAAACATGATGAGGAAAAATACAATAATAAATTAGGAAAAATGCTACATTTCCCATTCCGATTCACATTTACTCTTTTTGGATCAGCAATATTTGTTCGTGGGTCTCCATTTTCATTTCAAAAGCTTAAAAAAGATATATTTTAACGTATGAAATTTTGACATGTCTGAATGAGATTACATATCCTTTGAGAGAAAGAAGCACTCAAATACAATAAAAAGATGAGTTTAGCTCTACTGTCTCATTTTCCTGTTTCAATGGTTGTCTGCACATTAGCGCTTTGACAACTCATTATTTTCTTAAAAAAAAAATTTAGCAACATTTTTTATGTGACTAAATTTTTAAATTTAGATAATATAACATAACACAATTAGGGGACAGTCAATAAGACATGAAATCTAGGACAAAAAATCTCAACTCTTAAGAGTACATGAGCCGCAACACATGGAATGGGCTTGCATTTGTGGTCCCTTTCACATTAGAGGTGCACATGATATTGTTGTGCGAGTTTCAGAGCAAGTTAGACTCCCCTGTTTTTGATGAAAGGTCTTGGTAAATCAAAATGTCTCCCACAACGTATAGAACATACAAAGACTATTTTGTGAAGAATATTACTGAGATAATGATTTCGTAAATTAGCCCCAGGAAACAAAAATTACTCTTACTAGAATGAAACTTTATAATGCATAGTTCAGCAATAATAGCTACCCTTCGAATAGTAGGTTTGTACTCATAATTCATACAGTAAATTCCATTGTTTATAAAAGATAATGCTAAAAAAAAAAGTTTGAAAGTGGGCTTAAAACAGGAGACATATATATATATATATATAACTCAAGTGTTTCAGAACCCTTGTCTCTATTGCATCAAGAACTTTATGAGCCCAATTTTCCAACCCTGCATAGAAAATACCACTAAGGAAGGCGGCAATAAAAACGTCAACCGCCGCTAGAATGGAGTAGAAGGTCGTTAATCGGGCATTTCTCAAAGCATAGTTCACATAGTATGCCTTGTTTGGCCCAATCAAAGGCAGGAAGTGGAGAAAGATTGAAGATGAAAAGTCCGAAAGCCAGTGAATAGAAAATAATGAACTTGAAAAGAGATTTGTGCCTAAAGATTGGCAAGCCCATGTAAGGACCATCGCTTTCATATCCCCCGGGAACTTGGAAAGCTGCCGCAAAGTGACAGTTGCTATTAGGGTGGCTACAGTTAGTCTACCTCGGCTGCTCTTTTTGCGTTACTTGGATTTACCAAAAGATTGTTTTGTTTTAGACATATTTTTTAGTGATTATGTATCAATTTGGGTGCACAAAATTAGGGTCTTAATTACTCCATTGCAAACCCTATGGCATATAGATATCTCTCTTAGGTTAAAAAATTAATGATAGAAGTTCGTACCTTCTGCGATTCTTCAAGCTCGTTCAACGATAGAATGATGTCCATAGCGGTCAAGCCATCCTTATTCACAGCATTTCCATCCAGTCTTTGATTGTTTAAAAGCATAATCAAGATATTGTAATGTATAGAAATAGCGACCAAATGAAAAGGTGTGTTTCCATCTTTATCTTGCTTGTTCAAAATTGCATCCGAGCCCAATGAATTCAAAATGCCACCCCATCAATAAATTCAAGAGATAGTCAACTGCGTGCTTCTTTCCACTTCTCGCTGCAACATACAGAGCAGTCTGTCCATTGGAAGTCATCAACTCACCTATGTCTGGACAAAGTATGCTAAGATTTTCCATTATCCCAACCTGTAATCTTTTAGTTGCTAAATGGAAAGCTGACATCCCGGCCCGGTCCTTTTTGTACGCTGAGGACTTGTCGATTGTTACAAACAAAGTCGATAACTTCTTCTACACCATAGTGTGCAGCACAATGAACAACTTGATAATATCTTCTCCGCAAACATACTAAACTAATGGCAAACATACTACTTTCTCAACTCCTACCCAGCCAAAAGAAAAGGCACATAATGTCTATGCCCTATCTTACTTCAACAAGTTCCTAGTGAGGCAAGATCTACCCATAGGTCCCAAGATCACACATTTTGAGAAGGACGAAAGTAAAATTGAAGTTGTGACAAAACATTTCCGAAGCTAACAAGCCATCTTTTTCACAGTCAATCGAATTCATGTCAACAAAATCTTATGTTCACAATTTACTCTCTTGGTTCCATTGGATCTTGTGCATCTTGAATTTCTTTCTAATTTGACCATGAGATTGGTTAATAATACACTGCAGTGATAAAAAATTAGAGAGTTTTAACATTTACTCTTGCAACAATCAAGGTTAAGATTGACGGTTTTATTGCGCTTAAGATTGTTGCTTTAAAATGCTTTTGGGTTTTCACCCACTGGAGTCAAAATCTTTTCACTGAGGAAAAAGGCAAATGACGGAGATTAGAATATTATAGGATCAAGGGTGTAAGTATGATTAGTCAGTTAGTTAGTTGAGATACTCAATTAGATTAGAGAAGTTAGATAGTTAAGGGATTGAGTCGTCAGTTACGGGGTTTGCAGGATGAATAGGAGGCGGAATAGCTAGAGAGAAAGGAGGGTTAAGCCAAACATGGGAGATTTAGCGGAGTCTCAAAGGTCCACAATGTTATGAAGCTTGTAATCACCCTAATTCATCAATAAAGATTGGAAAAAACACCTGAATGACACAAATTTAAAGACTATTACACCAACATGACACCAAAAATTAATACTAGACCAATATGACACAAAATTGAACTAAATTTATATAAAATTTGTGTCATGTTGGTTAAGAATGAGGAATTTGTGTTATGTTGGTTAATAGATGAAAAAAAATGGTTATTTAGGTAATTTTCTCGTAAAGATTAATTCAGTACTGTGCTTGTGTGCATTTAGTTTTTATTTAATTAGTCATTTATGTTAGTTTCAATTATGTTAGCAATATCCTTGTTTTATTTGGTTTAGTTTTCTAATTTGTTATTTAGTTTGTTTATTCAATACTTAGTAGTTTGTAATTTCAATTCAAGACAGGAATGAATATTCATTCTACTGAGTTCTTTTTCTCTCTCTAGATCGATCCTCTCTTTGATAGCTCCTGTGTCTCTTTAATCTCTAGTGGTTTTGTTTCTCTATCGCTATTCTCTCTCTTCTATCTTGGTCCAAAATCAAAAGTTTTAGGGAATACGTTGCTGTTTTACTTCTTTTTAGGGAATACGTTGCTGTTTTACTTCTTTGGACGTTTGTATGAGAGAGTTTTTTTTTTTTTTTTTTCCAAAATGTCTAGCCTATCTTATAAACTGAGGCTGAACTTCCTTCAAAAAACAGCAAATGTGGGATAAAAGTTTCCAAATTTACAACACACCATTCTCCAAACCACTTATCCCATTATCGACTACCATATGAAGGATGAAATTTAGTTGTACTCACCGTAATGTAAGATCAAGCTCGTGAGAAGGAAAACTACTGATATCAATATTCATTGTCCCTAAAGCGAAATAAGGGAACTCGGTAATGGGAAACTAACCAAAATAGATAGAATAAGAAAAGTTGACGATGGGAAACTACTAACCGTATTTCTAAAATAGTAAACTAATAGACTCCGACGCGACTCAAAAGAAGAATCAAGGAAAAAGAGGAATGAACGATAGAGAATTGAACTGAAATTTACAGAAATGAACTGAGAAAATACACACTAATGGCAAGCTTTCGAGAGGCTCCCTCTCTCCTAACAAAATCCTCACTAGATTCTCCCTAGCCCACTCTACCTCACATTCCAACACTTTTATTCCCTTCCATAACAGAAAAGTCACATAATAACAGCATACTAACAAACAAACATCCAAAAACCCCATACTGCCCCTGCGCTCCTCACGTGCTAAGCATGCTTGGCACTCCTCATGTATGTAAAGCGGATGGGAGGCTTATCAATACCCTCCGCCCCCAAGAGTCACGTTGTCCTCAAGGTGGAAGGCGGGTAAAGGGTTTTGAATCAGCTCACACAGTTCCCACGAAGATTCCAGCTCAAGCAATTCTTTCCACTTATTAGCACCTCTAGACCACGGCCTCCTTGGCCAAGAGCAGCCCCAGCACAGCTCAACCTGCAACTCAAAGTAGTCCATGACATGAGAAAGGCTATCGGTGGAAATAGGCGCGGATCCAACAGCACGGCACAACTGAGAGACATGGAAAACCGGGTGACTGGTGGCCTCTAGAGGGAGAAGTAACTTGTAAGCGATGGCACCAACTTGAGCTACCACAGGATAAGGGCCATAGAAGCGAAGAGCAAGCTTATCGTTAGCCCGAGTGGCCAAGGAACGATGGCAATAAGAGCGGAGCTTCAAGTAAACCATGCTGCCCACGTCAAACTGCACCTCACGACGATGGGCATCAGTGGACTTCTTCATGCACTGCTAAGCATGGTGGAGTTGCCAATGCAACTCAGCCAACATCTCCTCACGCTCCACCAATTGCTTCTTGACCTCTGAAGAAGGAGTAGTGCCCAGATTATAACGAATGATAGGGGGAGGGTCACGACCATACACGATGCAAAAAGGAGTCATCCAGGACGAGGTGTGGTCGGAAGAATTATACCAAAACTCAGCCCATGGCAGGAAACAGGCCCAAGACTTTAGCTTAAAAATCATGAAGCAACGCAAATAAGTCTCCAAATATCTATTCACTACTTATGTTTGCCCATCCGTTTGAGGGTGGTATGTTGTGCTATGCTTAAGAGCAGTGTCCTGCAATCGAAACAATTCTCCCCAAAAGTAACTCATGAACACTTTGTCTCAGTCTGAAACAATAGAGTTAGGCAGGCCGTGCAAGCAAACCACTTTCTTGGTGAGAAAGTTGCAGCCAACGTTATGGCTGAAAAAGGGTGCCGAAGGCCAATGAAGTAACCATATTTACTCAAGCGATCAACCACAACCAATATAGAGTCCCATCCCTTGGACACAAGTAGCCCTTCAATGAAGTCCATGGATATGCCTTCCCAAATCTGCTGAGGAATTGGGAGGGGCTGCAAGAGACTAGCCGGGGCCAACGAGGACTTGTTCTGTTCACATACCGAGCATTCTGCCACCAGCCACTAAATATCCTGTTTCATGCCTTCCCATTACACATTAGCCGCCACCCGTTTGAAGGTTTTCAGCACACCCAAATGGCCACCTATGACACCTTTGTGGCATTCCTTGAAAGCCAGTTGAACCAAGGGTGATGAACGAGGAAGAACCAAGTAGTTCTTATAGAGAAGCTGACCTCCCACGGGCGAGTACCCATCATGAGCCGCTGCATTGGATTGTAAATTCATAATAATACACCGCAACCGAGCATCATCGGTGACATGGGACGCGACCTCGGCGAGAAGGAGGGAATGAGGGACAGTTACGGTCATGAGAGAAACCCCTGAATCAAGGCAAGAAAGAGCGTCAGCAGCCTTGTTCTCTAACCCAGGTTGATACTAAATGTCGAAGTCAAACCCCATGAGTTTCGTGAGCCATTTTTGGTGATCCACACTCACTAACGGTTGCTCCAAGAGGAATTTCAAACTTTTCTGGTCAGTCCGAACGATGAATTTGCAGCCCAACAAATAGTGCCTCCATTTTTGGACAGCAAAGACAATAACCATGAGTTCCCATTTGTAAACGGACTTCAGTTAGGTGTTGTGAGGCAAGACTTGACTGAAGTATGCAATCGGACGCTGGTTTGGAGACAAAACCGCCCCCAAGCCGTGGCCAGATACATCCGTCTCCACCACGAAAGGCTGAGAAAAATTTGAGAGTGCCAACACCGGAGCTGTTGTCATCGCCAATTTCAACCAATTAAAAGCTGCCACCGCCTCTTCACTTCACTTAAAATTGTTTTTCTTGAGCTATTTCGTCAAAGGCCATGCTATGGATCCATAATTTGCCACATTGTCAATAATCACCTGTGAGTCCCAAGAACGCCCGGAGTTCTTTAAGCATTGAAGGAGTCAGCCACTTCAGCATCATAGCAATCTTCGAGACATCCGTTGCCACCCCTCACCTGAAATTATATGGCCAAGATACTCGAGTTGGGGCTGCCCCAAAGAGGCACTTTTTCTCGTTAGCAAAGAGACAATGCTCCCTAAGAGTCATCAACACCAAGCTCAGATGCTCCACATGTTCATCCAAAGTGCAGCTATAGACAAGGATATCGTCAAAGAAGACAAGCACAAACATCCTTAGGAAACCACAGAATACATCTTTCATCAAGGTTTGGAACGTTGCCGATGCGTTAGTAAGCCCAAAAGGCATAACAAGAAACTCGTAATGTCCGTCATGATCCAAAACGCTGTTTTAGGCACATCTTCCAATCAGACGCGGATTTGGTGATAACCCGAGCGAAGATCCAACTTCGAGAAAATCATGGCCCTGTGTAATTCATCGAGCAACTCATTGATGACCAGAATAGGGAATTTGTCGAGAACAGTTGCTTTGTTTAAGGCCTGGTAATCCACACAAAACCTCCAACTACCGTCCTTTTTCTTAACTAGCAACACCGGACTAGAGAATGGACTCACACTTGGTTGAATATTTCCCGCCGCCAACATGCCCCGCACGAGTTTCTCAATCTCCTCCTTTTGAAAGTGTGCGTAACGATACGGTCAGACACTAATAAGGGTGGTGCAGGGCTGAAGGGTGATAGAGTGGTTGTGAGCCTAAGGCGATGGAAGACTAGACAAGGAGCCAAATACCTCCTGAAAGTGCTACACAAGCGCGAGGTCCGAAGGGGGCACCGATGGCAAAGCCGAAACCGAGGATACTTCGATACAACCCAACTCGAGAAGCACCCCTTCCCCTTGATCCTTGAGGGCTTTCCACATCGATTTTACAGAAACTAGTGAGTTACAAAGCCCCGGATCCCCTTGGAGAGAGAGACTGCCACACCACCAACCCGAAATCTCATAGTGAGATTCTTCCAATTGACTTGGATGCCCCCCAAAGTCTCCAGCCATTGCATCCCAAAGATCACATCAGCACTCCCCAACTCCAACGGCAAAACTCGACCACCTCAATGTTCTGTAGAGTCAATAGAACGCCCTTTTACACGCCCTTCCCACGGACAGTAGCCCAGTACCCAAGAGCACTCCATAACCTATTGTAACCTCCCGTGGCAGATTAAGCTTCTTCACCAAATCCATTGAGATGAAATTGTGGGAGGCCCTGCAATCAATCATGACAACCACATCTTGTTGAGCAATCGGACCCTTAACTTTCATTGTCTTAGGAAAAGATAGTCCTACCACTGAATTAATAAAGAGCTCTACCACTCTGCTATGGTCATTCTGCCGACGTAGCCCAATTCTCCTTATCGGCTTCTCCACTCACTATCAAGGAAGTCCTCGTCCCCAGGCTCATCACTAACCACTAACACATGAAGCTCCTTGTTCTTACAACGATGCCCAATGGTGTATTTCTCGTCACAACGAAAACAAAGTCCTTTCTCACGTTTTGCTTGCAACTCAGAATCAGTCAATCTCTTGAAAGAGGGAGAGTTCACTGACCTGTTTGTCGTGGAGCCACCGCTTGACCGCATTGGAATGAAGGGAGCTAAGGAGAATAAGAGCTAGGGCTAAATTGGGTAGTTGGGCCCGGCCCACAAGAGGAGGAAAAGGGCAAACCTAGGCTAGAGTAGCCCGACCCAACACTTGGCAGGTTGTAACCCACAACCGGACCTGACCCGACCCACCCTGTCCCGAACCACTAGAGAATCCATGGGTCCGAAACCCGAGCGTGCCCGACCCGTGTTTGTTGGCTCAGAAAGCTCCATACAATCCTCGACCCACTGAGCGAATTCCATGATCTGAGGCAACCCCCTCGGTTTCATCATCCGAACCTGCACCCGGATATCTGGTCGAAGTCCCTTTATGAATGTACTCTCCAAAACGTCCTCAGACAAGCCCGTCAACAGAGAAGAGAGGGCCTCGAACAGGCAATGGTAGTCCGGGACCGTCCCTTCCTGCCGGATCACCAAGAATTTCTCACAAGTGGATCCCTACTGGGTAAGTACGAGCCGCTCCAACAACAAATTCTTCAAGTCCTGCCAATAGCAAATCGGCCGGCGACCATTAGCCCACTGAAACCAATTCAACACCTCGCCCTCCATGCTCACCGCTACTGCCTCCAGCTTCTCCGCCTCGCCCAAGCGGTGGAATGTAAAATAATGTTCCGCCCAAAAAATCCACCCCTCCGAATTCCAACCCTCGAAGATCGGCATCTCCAACTTTCGATTCATCGGATCCGCCTTTGTCGCCTCCCCCAACAACGCCTCAGGAGCTCCAACCCTCCAGAACCCTAGCTGATCGCCCCAGAAATCAACGGCAATGGTGGATCAGAAGCTTCCGTGGCCACCACCTCGCCCCAATCTAAGATCTCCAGCCCAGATGACATCAGCTTCACCCCTGAGCTCAAACCCAACAGATCTGACTCCATTTCTAAAGCCAGCAATCCATATGATCCAACACCGTCATCCTTCCGAGAAGAGTTTCGACATTCTTCTCCAAAGAAACCAAGCGATGCAACTCACTCCTTACAGACTCCATCTCCCTCTAAACCTCACCTCCCACCTCAACCACCTTCTCCTCCACAAAATCCATTCTTCCCTCCATCTTCTTAACTGCCATTCCCCAGAAAAGAACGGCTCTGATACCAAATGATAGACTCCGATGCAACTCAAAAGAAGAATGGAAAAAGATGAATGAACGATTGAGAATTGGACTGAAATTTATAGAAATGAACTGAGAAAATACGCACTAATGGCAAGCTTTCGAGAAGCTCCCTCTCTTCTAACAAAATTCTCACTAGATTCTTCCTACCCCTCTCTCCCTCACATTCATGCACTTTTATTCCCTTCCATAATAGAAAAGTCACATACTAACAGCATGCTAACAAACAAACACCCAAAAACCCCATACTGCCCCTGCGCTCCTCACGTGCCAAGCATGCTTGGCCCTCCTTGCATGTGTAAAGCGGATGGGAGGCTTATCAGAAACATCCCTAATTTAATACAAGGTAAATAATGTCATAATATTATTCCACATTGTACTCTCTAACAAACAATCAAGGAAATCATTTCCAGATAAGAAAATAGCATAGAATGTCGAAATGATGCACTGTAGCCACAAATGGTCTTTCTTAATCAGGAATTCCCTTGATTCTGAGGCCTATATTCAAGAAACTCTGTTAGAAGTGTGATTGGAATTCCCTAGATTGAAACAACAATTCCTTAACTTGCAAAAACCCACTTTCTAGTAACTACTTCACCACACAACTAACCAGTTAAACCTTAAGTGCTCACTTGTCACTTGTGCTGCTTTCCCTGTGGTCATTTGCGTGGGAAGGCTTTATTGCCAACTGGTTGTCCCCACATGGATATGTAGCACATATGTTCTAGTTATTCACTTGAAAGTCTAATAGCTACACAAGAAAGGTAATACTCAACTAGGGAAACTAATGAATATCAAATTCTAAACCGAAAGGCAAAATGAGACAAATAAAATTAATTAAATTAAATTACAAAATTTTAAAAAAAAATTGTTTACAGCAAAAAGGAAGAAGCCAAAAGAAAATTTGTACCATTCATGAACAAAGTTCATCTGAGGTTTCACTTCGATAAAAACTCCGTTCATGGTACCTAAATCCCTCAGCCAGGGATGTCCCGAATGCTGTTGTTAGTAGGAAGTGGCAAAAACATAATCTTCTGATAGAAACTAAAGAATCACGAAATTCTTTCGTTTATCAAGTCTATTTCCACTTTTACAGTTTTTATTACAGAATTTATTCTTTGACTAGCCTATCAAAGGAACTATCGGAAAACAGACCAACTTTTATGAATCATCCACAATAAAAATTCAAAGGATTACAGAGAAGGAACAATGTCAATACAAAATACAGAAAGCAATACTTCCATAGTTCCATGTTTGTTTACAATTCTATCATTCCATTCAAACTAATCAAAACTTCTGCTTCATTGCTAAGGAAACAACTAGAAAGGACTATCAAGAAAACAAAAAGGAAACAGTATCTTAAATACTCCCATGTGTTTTTAAGAATTCAACAATTAATTTAACGAATTAAAACAACACAAGTTAATGAGCCAAAATTGGATGCTACATAATTGATTATAAATTAATTCCCCTCAAATTTCCTACAATTGAAAACAACACTAAAGTCTTATTCCCTTCAGTACCAACAAATAAATGCTTAGAAACAAAATTTGGCACCAAGACTAGTCCTAAAAATTTTCTAAGAACTACAAAGAAGAATTAATACGAACAATAACAAAAATAATATCGATAACAATACAAAAATCTGCTTCTAATTTCCCTAAAAGCTTCTCTGTTTTATTCCGAAAGTCCAATTACATTAAATGTCTGATAAGGAAATCAAACACTTAGTTTCGGAAAAAATTAAATCAGAGAGAAAAGAGAGAAACGCGTTGGTTTCCCTGGAAAGCAGAGGAAAATTATCAGAATTCTCAATCAAGAAAACCTGTTTGCCGAAACACCGCGTTCCTGACCTGGCGAAGATCCCTGCCCTTCAAGGTTCTCCCCGCGCCTTCGAGAACCGAGCACGAGAGCATCGGCGCCTGCGCTAAGCTCCTTGCTACAATCTCGTGCGGCGGCAACATCTCCGCATCACCGTCGTCGTCATCGTCGGCGTCAACTTCTGCGAAGAAATTCCGAGGTCTACGCATCGGCTCTGCCAGCATCGGGACGTTCACCGGCGCCGACTGGTGGTACTTCACGGACGAAATAGGCGTTATTCGGTCCTGAGGTGGCTTCGGAATCACCGGAATCAGGCGCGAGGAGGACGGCGAGGAGGAACACGAGGACGAGACCGAAGCCTTGTGGAAGAAGTGGGAGAACTCCCGGAGATTCGGCGACGAGGTCTCGTTCTCGGGGAGCGCGGCGAGGATTCCGAAACCCTCGGGCTGGGCGAAACCGCCCTTGGGGTGGACAATCCGGTTGTTGTGGTTGTTGACGCGAGAGGCGGAGGCGGAGGAGGAAGAAGGAGAGCTCGGGACGTGGTGGTTATGGCCGTTGCCGTCGTGACGTGGGGATTCGGCAGCGGATTCGCCATTCCAGAAGATATCGTCCTCGTGGAGCTCGTCTCCGAGGACGGAGCTTGTGCTGGCGCCGGCATTATTGTCGGGAGACGCGTGGGAGTACGCGCCGAGGAAGCGCTCGGAGGATGTGGATTGCTTATGGCGGATTCGGGAGGTTCCGGTTATGTCCATGGCGGGTTTTCTGGTTAGGAGTCGAAGAAGGGAACTCTCTAGGAAAACGTGATTCCCAAACGCGCGAGAGACGAGAGAGATGAAAGGGAAAGGAATGGGAGAGCGAATAATAGGGCTAGAATTTACAATGGCCAGGAAGAGTGACGTGGCCACAACCACAAAAAAAGAGAAGTTTGTTTTTGGAAAAATAATTTTGGAATTTTGGATAAAAGAGTTCGGTTAAATTTGACACAAGCACGAATAATAGGTCAGCTATCGAAGAATAATAAATAGGTCAGCAACGTCCCACCAAAAAAATAATAATAATAAATAGGACATCAACGAATTTTAATTTAAACTTTATTTGATATTTTAGTTTAATTTTAATTAAATTATATTTTTTTATTAATAAAATTTATAATTAATTTAAAAAAATTAATCAATTCTAATTTAAAAACTCCATCTTCAACCAGCGAATCAAACATAAACTTGTTTTTTAGATAGGATTTCTCCTTGACTTGGTCTATGTTTGGCAAAATAGAAAACGGAGAGGAAGGAAATTTAATTAGGAGTTTAGGTTAAAAAAAAATGAAGTTATATGTTATTTGATAGAGTCGAAAATAGGAAGAAACTATCCAATTTTTACAATGTGATAGTTAGTTGTTCATGAACTAAAAAATAAAGATACATTCTAGGAAAATAAAACTTCCATTGTAGATAAATAAACGGTAATTTCACACCTGACTCTCATCACAAAGCATAGAGTTCGAACCATTCACCCTCAAGTTCAAAAAAGATTATAATTTTATAATGTTTTAGATTATATTTTTTTTTCTCTTTTCTTGCTACTCTACTAAATAACATAAAAGAAAACTTCGCTCTCTCCTTTTTATTGTTGTTGTATTGTGAGTCTAAGTTACTATGACTAAAAACATTATGGATTTGGTCATTTTCTTTCAAAGCTATTGGGAATACCAACATTGGAATTTTAGGTGTTTTGGTAAGTTATTAATAAAATTGATGCGAAGATGTATGAAGATTAAAATTGACAAAGTGTTGTGAATAAATTGATTTGGCCCCTTCCTTGTCCCCTGCCTCATGGTCGCATTATTTGGCCACTCTGTCGCCAGTTCCATCCACCTCTCCTCCAACATTTGCTTAGGCATTGCCATCACTTTCTTTTGCCTCATCGCTCTTAGGCATTGTTGGTCCTGTATGTCGCAGATCTCTTTTTGTACCCTCCACATGCTCATGAAGTTCCATCACCGCCTTCGACTAGCTCAGATTTGGAGTCTGAACCACAGCGAGTTCATTACGAACACTAGAGAGATCGCCATGTCCGATTTTCTTATGGCAACACTTACATTACCATGGGCATCCAGTTTTTGAACATGTTAATGAATAAGGCGTTCTTTACTTGCTTTTTAAACTGAAAAGTCTTGAGTTAAATTCTTTTTTTTTTTTTTAATCTTCATTTGGAAAAGCAAAGGACAGATGTTAAATAACAATTTTCTGAAAATTATTGTCTAAAATGGGAATAGAGTTTTTTTTTTTTTTTTTTTTTTTTCCAAAAACCGTTGTAGAATTCATAAATTTCGCGATGGTTATGAAAACTACCATGGAATGATAACATTACATGACAGTTTAAGGTAATTGGCATGTAAAGTAGAGATGCCTCGACGGTTTCAATGCCAATGGACCCCGTGACATTTGACGTCGACACTTGCGACAACGACTAGCAGAGATGAGAGAGACAAAGAGTGAGAGAGGAGAAAGGGAAAAGGAGAGATTAAAGATAGGGTTTGGGTATGAGGGTAACTTTGGAATTTTAATACCTCAATAATGTGATTATGCTATCATTTACCATTTTCTAAAATTTATGCTATTATTTTCTATACTAACTCTCAGTATGTTATTTCCCTCTTTATCCCTAAAATAATTAAATAGTTTCCAATTTGTTGATACCTACTATAGTACAAGACTTATTTTTAAAAAGGTTCTATTCTTGAAAAGGTTCAAGCCCAATACTCGTAACCAACAATGGATAGGCTCTTTTGTGGACGCAACTGTGTAGGTTCTGGTTTGGTGGGTCACAAATAATCAAATGGACACGTTTATCCTTAGTCCGAATTGGATTCTGATTCCGGTTGTGATGTTTCAAATGGGTTTGTCAAGATTAGTAGAGGAAAAATACCCGTATTTTTACCGCAAGTAACCAGAAGTATGCCCTTATGGAAATAACCAAAAAAAGTCCATTCCATGACTCGTTGAAGCCCAAAAAAATTGGTCCTAGAGAACTCCTAATGGCCTCATTACCCTACCAAATGGGTAAACCTTTATTTCAACCTATCTCCAAAGATGGACTCCAGATACAAGATGATTGTCAACCTCTATATAGAGACATATGTCGCCCCTCAACCTGACACTCTCAGAGTCTGTGAAAGAGAAGCAATGCCTACTCCACCCTGGCTAACAGATAAATTTTGGAGAAATGAAGAAAGCGTCCGGCAATTTCTACAGATAATTGATGTGGCAGCCACAAGGCTTTACCATCCCCATCTCCACTTTGGTGCTATCCGACTTGTCCTTACCTTTCATGGGAGAAAATGACTTTTAGTTTGTGTCCGAATTGCACTATTGGATTAGAGATACAGGGATGCTCCACACAAACAAACCGGTCATAATGAGCTCTGGAGATTGAGTTTGTTATGAGAATGCACGCTCCAGCTGACACCTAAGATTCTATTTCCCTCCTGTAAATAGCCGCCATTGTTAACTCTAACACAATAACAAGGACAAGAAGAACAAGCTTTGGATAAGTTAATCCTGTTACTCCCTCCCTCCCTCCCTCCCTTCTATGGAGGCAACCTGTGGAGTGCTGATCCCGAGCCATCTCCAGAAACAATCTTGCCAATAGGAACTCAACCCTACATTTTCCTCATCAACTCTCCATTTAACCATCGGATTGCCCCGACTAACAGAGACAGACACGTCGGCTACTCCGACACGTTGTACCTGCCAGATCTAGATCAACTTCATTTAACCGTTTTTTTTTTTTCCTAATTTAACGTTGCACTAAAATTAGCATGTACAGTCTGAGTAAAATCAAATTAAGTCAATCGAATCTCTTCTCCAATTCTACATGCCAAGCATCTATGTATTTTAGGATGGGATTTTGTGATTTTAATTAATATATATATATATATATTCTGCAAAGTTCGTCCATAAGTTTGTCCTTTAGACTCGATTCTAAGGTTGATCACACTTAATCTAACAAAGGTAATTGAAGAATTGCTCTAGTTTATTGAACTAATAATATGTTTCAATTTCATTAAAAAAAAATCATATTACAAAGCGATCATTTTTATTAAAAAAAAAATTCATGAGCACAAAGTGATTATTAATGTCAGGACTTATTTTTTTGAATACCAATATATATGATGATGAGTTGTCATTTTTTTATTGATAGATGTAATTAATTAATGTGACAATCTTTTAAATAATATGTTAATAAAAGAATGACAATCACATATTACATAAGTTATGGTACTCAAAAATTGTAATTAAAGTTGGTGAATCCCTAACATTTTTTTTAAATGATAGAGTTAAGCATGACAAACAATTTGAAGCCGTAATTATTTAGGATCCAACAACACCCTTCAAACAAGGAGGGTAAATATTATTCATTGTCACATTAAATTGGGAATGGACATAACGACATCAAAACAAAACAAAACAAAACAAAAGATAAAAATAAAAATAAACACACCACATGCAATATTTAGGACAAGATTATTAACAAATTATTAACTTATAGCAATTATAGAAATCTGCATCTTCATGTCCTCCTCATGCCTTTGGAGCAAGGCCAGCCTTGAGCTTCTGAATAGTGGCCACATCGGTCTTGAAAGAGATAGCCAAGACATTGTCGTCAATACCACTCACAAACAAAGTGCTGGGAAGGGACACAGTCCCGGCACTCGCACTTCCGAACGCCGAAATCGCCAGCGCCGGGTTCTGTGCGTCGGCGTTGAACTGGTAGTGCACCAGCCCCTTGGGAAACACGAAAACGTCGCCGGTCTGCAGGGACTGAGTGTACAACTTGTTGGTCGTGTCGACGAAACCGACTTCCAAGGCACCGTCGATGAGGAAGAGGAGCTCAGCGGCGCGGGGATGCGTGTGGGGCGGGTTAGTGGTCCCGGACGGGTACTGAAGCACGGCGTAGGAGACGCTTTGCCCGTCGAGAGCCGGGAACTCCTTCAGGCTTACTTTCGTGACCGTGAAGGTTGTAGGCGGGGATTGTCTGGGGAGGGATCGGAGGCCTGTGAACGTGAAGAAGCTTCCGTCGACGCCCATGGTAACGTTCGGAGGGACGATGAAGTCCGTGAGGATGTCCGGGTCCGCAGCCATTGTTAGGGTGGATGAGAAGATGATCAGAAGTGAGAAAACGTGAGAGAGGACACAGCTGAAGCGGCCATTGCTTGATAGTGACTCTCCTTTCCTTTTTCTTTTTCTTTTTCCCCCCTTCAACTTTGAGGATAATTAACTTTGTTAATTTGCGTTATGGGTTTTGTATGAATTAAGGGCCTATTTATACAATTGTAACATCTAAATCGTGAGCCAATTACGTCTTGATACAATGAGTTTTTTGACACTTTATGCAGACCTTATGTGAGGAGGGTTTGTATTATAGAACGATGGAAAGTACAATGTTGTTATTCTTTGTAACAGTTGTAAAAGCCGTCTCGTCCGCCTGTTGTGCCTTCCAAAGGCCGAAAGAAGATCAAATATAATTTATTTCCCATCCCTTCTTGTTAAAAATAATAACAATAATATTATTATTATTATTAGCTATAGAATATTTCAGGTATCTTTTATTATAATATAGTAGTGTGAATAGTTTTAAAACTTTTTGTATTTCAACATTTGATCCAATGGTCCAAATATTTACCTATCTGAATCTAATGAATTAGCTTAAATATCTCCTTTATTCTCTTACACCTAAATATTATAATATCCATTTGTGCAAACTTGATTGGTCTGATAAAGTCATTTTTTGAAAAAATTTTTACTTGATTTTTGACCAGTAGACTATTCTAGCATTTAATTGGGGTAAGATATTGGGATAGACAAGGTCATAATCATGTTAAGACATATAATGTTATCTATGAAGTCTGAGTCAAAATATTGGCGCAAAAATTACTCTATAGCTACTTTTTTAATCAAATTTAATATATCTTCTCCGGTTTTTAAATGTATAGTTGATTTATATTATTATTCCGTATTCCTGAATATATATATATATATATATACATATTTGTCTTTCATTCTCAAATAAGGTTCATAATTTACTATGGAAAACAAAAATTCAAGTTATAAGTTAAAACATTTTCCTCACCTTGGCAAAAGAAAAAAAATATTATGAAAAAATAGGACTATATTAAAGTCTTTTGGCAACAAGAATTACCAGCATTTGAGTTATAAATATCTCTAAGGCGACTAAAAGATGAAAAATAGGAATTTCTTTTTGTAATCCCATGTTAATTATTTTGCATTATATGTATTTCCATTATGCTTATATATATATATATATATTGAAATTCCATTAAGCTTATATTTGCATGAATTGTATCTACTTTTTTTTTTTTTTAATTTAGAGTTCTGTAAATTTTCTATACATATTCAATAATAAAAATATTTTCATTTTCAAGGCACTTATTAAATTAAAAGCAAACAAGTTCATTTCAAAAAAAAAAAAAACGCAAAAGTGCCGAAGGCACTATCACAAACTATTATATATAGAATGCTATAAATTACTTAATATACTAAAAGAATATAAACTCTTACTGCTTAGTGAACAGTAAATTATATAGTAAAATGATGTTTTTGTCCTTCAAACCTTTGCCTTCTCCCGGGTTGCATAGGGATTTACCAGTTTTACCCTTTTGACATTATACGGACATTTTTGCCCCTTTTTTATTATTCACCCATTTCGTCCAAAACGCACGAAACTTGCCTTTTAAGGAGAGAGTGAAAGTGAGAATGAGAGAGAGAACTTTTGGGATTTTGTTTTCTTTCTGACACACTAAAGGGTGGGCAGAGAAACAGAGCAAGGAAGAGGAGAGAGAGAGAGTACTTTTGTTTTTTTTTTTTTTTTTGTTCACTGACAAACGGGAGAAAGATAGAGAGACAGAAGGGTGGACTTTTTAGTCCTTTAACTTTATTTGTTTTCTCTTTTAGCCTAATTGTTTTTATTTTTTTTGAATTTTTTTTTATATAAGTCTATTTTTGATATTTTACTATTTTTATTTTTTTAATCTTTTTTCTTGCTTTTTTTAAATTTATTTTTAGATACTTTATTGATTTTCTTTTTTCGTTTGTTTTATTTACTTAAAATATTTTTAATTTAAATAAATTTTTAAATAAATCTAATCACGTGCTACACACGTGTTCTTAAACTAGTTAGTACTACAACAAAAATAACGGATCTCCATTCCTTTTAATGGATTTTGTCCTTTAACTCCTTATTCGGTATCAGTCAAAAGAATTAACATTCTGAAAGGGATATACTTGGTAAAACCATTTTCCCTAAAGAAAAAGTTGAATGGGGACAATCAAGAGTAGCATATCCTCCTAATACGTTATCAAAATGGCCTTCCAGACGTTAATAAGAATGACTGATAATTAGTCCAACGGGCAAAGCCTAGTTCTTGATTAGGAGCAATATAGTGGATAATATTAGAAGATATTAGAGCTTCTCAATAGAGTACCGATGTGAAATTTTTAGCATTCGAGTAAAAATATTATTCTCCATAAACCCTCTTCAATGTTTATACCAATTCTATGTATTTGTTAAAAAAAAAAAATAATAAAGTATTTTTAAGCTTGCGTTTGGTTTGCCGATTGAAGATAAAATTTTTAAGTTAAAGTTGATTGACTTTTCAAAAACTAATTATAAATTTTATTGATTTTTCAGAAAAAAACAAAAATTAAGATGAAAAAGTATAGTTTATTAGAGTTGAACTTGAACGCCAAATAAAACCTAAAACTTTATGCCTAATTTATAATTGATACTATAGCTATTTTCTTTACAATCTTAGAATTCGTAAGTATAACCTTTTAATGTTTAAATTATAATGCATAAATAAAATAGTAATCAACAAATAATAAACAACTATAAATTTAACTATTACTATATTTCATGATAAATTTCCATTAAATTTAGTGTTTATCACATTTTCCACTAAATTTAGTACTTTATTGGAGAGCAATTTTTGCATGAACATAACAATATTTTGCATTGGTAAATTTGTTTGGCACTCCATATTGGAGATGCTCTAAGACCATCTCTAATTTATATGTTTATGCTAATGTTGAATTTGTCAGCGTGAAAATAGCATCTTTGATATTTGTTGTCCGGTGTAGACTAATATTTCTAATGATATATGTTCATTTTGCGATCATCATTAAACTTTGAAATTTATAAAAGTGAAGTTTTATTATTCAAAGAATTTAAAAATGACAAAAATGTAATGATTAGATGTAAAGTTAAGGCGTGTTCTATCACCTTTATTAGATTATCTTTTTGTATGCATTGAGCATGGTTTTTATTATGAGCTTTTAGTAGATATTAAAGTCACTAGCTCAAATATTAATTTTCAAATACTAATTCATGTAATATTAAGTTGCCATTTTTTTAAAATAATCATTTTCAATTGATATAATAATCATATCAATAAAGAAATAACAATTAACATATCATATAAGATATATTAATTAAAAAGACGTAATTAGAGTTAGATATCTTAAAATATTTTTTCTATAATTTTTAATTTGATTGGCCGTAAAAACTGATGAAAAGTAAAGGCCTTAAATTATTTTCACCTAAAACTTAGATATTATAATTTTAATGTGCCCTTCCATATTAAAATATAAATAATTGACCTAAATATCCTAAATTATTGTAAAAGTGACAGTTTGATCCCTATTTTTTTAATTTTGATCGAGACGATCATAAACTCTTTAATAGTGAAATCTAGTCATTTATATCTAATTCTGTTAAATTTCAAATGAAAAATGTCCGTAATTTATCACATGAGTTGAATTACCCGTTAAAAGACAAAAATACCCGTATACATTTAAAAAAAAACGAGGAGAGAGAGGACTCAAACCCAAGTCTCCCCCACCCCGCGCATTGTCTTCTCTGTCACCGAGTCCCCCCCTCCGGTCCTTACCAAGCCCTTCCCCCCAGCCGGCAGCTTTCTTGGGCCCCCTTCCTTCCCAGATCTGTGCTTGTCGAGCAACCCCTCCTCCACCCCCCTCCCCCCCACCCCTCGTTCTTGTAGAGTCCCCCTTCCCACCATTGTCGCTGAGCAAAAATGCGCCCCCCCACCCCCCCCCCCCCCCACCCAAACTGAAAACCCAGATCGCCCCCCACCCACCTGAACTCAAAATCCAGATCGCCCCCCCCGCCCAACGGCTTTCTTGAACCCCCGCGCCCCAAGATTTGGGCTTGCCGAGCCCAGCCCCCCCTCCTCGCTTCTCACTGAGTCCCCCTACCCCCACCGTTGCCGCAGAACAGAAGCACCCCTCCCCCATACCACCTGAACTCAAAACCCAGATCGCGCCCCCTCCACACACCACCTGAACTCAAAACCAGATCGGACCCCCCAACCCCCAACCTACCCATACTCAAAGCCCAAATCGCACCGCCCCCCATCCCACCCGAACCTAAAAACCCAGATGCCCCATCCTCTGTCGCCACCCCTCGCCAAAGTCCATTCTCTATAGTTTTTTAGATCCAGGTTTTGCTACTAGAGGGAGGAAATGAAGAGAGAAAGAGATGGGGGGAGGATGGAGAGAGAGAGATGAATTTTTTTTTAATGGTTTTTTTCTTTGTTAAACTAATTATTATTAAATTATTAAAATATCATTTTAATTTTGATTAAATGTATTACACATGACTTATTTCATTAAAAATTTAATAGATTTGAACGAAAATGACTAAAATTACTAACATTTAGAGAGTTGATGATCTTCTCAGCTAAAATTTAAAAAAAAATAGAGATCAAATTATAATTTTTAAAAAAATTCAGAAATATTTAGATAAATTACTTGTAAGATAATATATATCAATTTCCTTTAATCTTTGAAAGGACAACAAATTAGTTCGTTTTGTTAGATTTGTTAATGAAATTTTCACCTATGTTGATTTGTGGCTATTAAAATATAATTCACTATTGCTCTACAATGAACTTTGTGTTTTTGAGTGAGCAATGCTAAATGCAGGCGCTAATTAATAACTCTTTGACACTCACTGCTTCTGTGAGTGACACGTGTCTTTATTGCACAATTGCACTCCACTCAATATTTGTTCCAAAGTGATCATTAGACAACTTCTGTAGTTTCATCTTTAGCGAAAAAAAAAAAAAAGAAAAAAGAAACTTCTGTAGTTTTACAATTTTGGATTTAAACAACGATTTTATTTCCCGGTAAATTTGAACAACCACTCAATTAAAGAAGCACAATGACCAAACGGAGAATAGCAAATAAATTTTCATGAAAACATTATTAACAAGAATTAACAAAACTTGCAGGAAAAAAATAAACAAAAGGAATTGAAGTGGACGGAAATAAAATTTGAAAATAGGAAAAAAAATATTTTAAAAAAGTCCTCCAAGTTTGTTCAAATGTAGAAAGATTCCTTCGTAGTTTTAAACAAACAAAAAAGCATCCTGAGATAAAACAATATGTTTAACCACAGAAAACAAATTACGAGTTAACTAATAAATGTTTATTTACATATAATATATATTCATTTAAACTAAACAAATGAATTACTTATCATAAATATGTCATTTACTTTAACTCTTATTAAATTTTGTTATTTACTTTTTTAAGCTAAAAAAATATTAGTTTTTTCTCTCTTAAAAAAATCCATTTCACTTTTTTTGCTAGAAAATCTTTTTTTTTTTTAATTTAAGAGTGGGATTCGAATATTCTTCTCATTATAGAGTTAAGTGTAGAATTCAAATTGTCAGATTATTAAAAGTGTTGACATTGCCTCGATAATCAGCATTTAAGTACTATTTAGACAGTAATTGAATAAAACAGAAAACTTTAAACTTAAAAAGAATCCCAAGAAGTTCAGACTAAAAAGAAAATAAGATACATTTTGAATTTTCTCAAATCTCTTCTCAAATACTAGAAAGAAAGTTGACCATACAAAAAAAAAAAAAAAAAAAAAGAGAGTAACGAAAATAGAGAACAGTGATTAGTAGTCCATAGTTATGTCTTCAAGCATATCCTAACACTATTGCATTATTTCTTATTGAAAAAAAAAATATAATAATAATAATAATAATTGTCAAGGCAATTGTGTAGTTATAATATGAAAACATGACTTGGTTTAATCTTGAACTTTTGCTCCTTTCAAAAAAGAAAAGAGTAAGGACACGTGGTGTTTGGAAACAGAGCCAGTGTCATAGAGATATTCCTAGTAACTGCATTTAGCAAAATTGCTCACTTTCAGTACTGTTTTTAATTAGTTTTAGAGTGTCTAGATAATATCAATTATATCATTTTAAATTTCGTAATTAGGAAGTATAATTATATTAAACAGACCAACAAGGAGAAATCAGAGATATCTAATTTACTTACCACTTGGAGAATAAATTAAGGCAATAAAAAGCTGATATATCCAAAGTCCTGGTTTGGGTTTTCCGTTTAAGGTTTGGATTTATTGATGTGGGTTTCGATTTTTCCAACCAAGCAATACGATAACGGATATTCCCTAAGAAGGAAAAAAAAGTTATTATTTAAAGGCATAACGATAACGATTTTCCATATTATTTCTTCTTATTTAGTAATATTAATCATCCTATCAATATATTTGGCATTTGCTGCCTTGTATTTATTTGTTTTCTTGTTGCATTAGAAGCTATTCTTATCTTGTGTAAATATTAATCTCCAATGTGAGCTAATTATAATTAATTAGAGTTGCAAACAATGAAAATAATCCATACCTATACGCTCTTACATATAAAATTTGAAGCATTTCTGTTCAAAACTTTCCGTTCTCTATTTTATCCTTTTTTTTTTTTTTTTCCGATCTTGTTTCACTTAACGTTCATGGAAAGTCTCTCAATCTCTGCTCATCTCTTAGACTACCGACTATTATCCGTCGACGTTGCAAGGCGTTCTCTCATGACAATAGGTTGATATCAACTAAGCCGCCAACCGAAATATCAAAATTTACGACAAATTGACCCTGCAAGGGCTCTATGGCGAAACCAGGTTCTCAAAATTCAGAACAAACAACCAACGTAAGCGCGATTTGTTCGGGTATGTTTTATTTCTTTGCAAATTTATATTAGAGCGACTTTCCACGTTCCAAGAATTGACGCTGGTTTTTGTAACGGACGTCGTGTACTTTTCACGTATGTCCTTTTTGTACGGACGTGGAATTCCCTCTTCGTAATACTCGTTTAATTTGATTAGTAGCTTTGTTAGTTGGTCCAATTGGCTTTCTATTCTACTTATAAAAGTGAAACAAATCATGCAAGGCATGCGCACAAGTTGAATCTGCCGGTTCCGATCCGGTACTTATCAAAGCTGAAGAAGAATCGTTGGAGTCTGATTCAGTATTTGATCAAATCTTACAATTTGGATATACTTGGTATAATTTTTCAAGGCCCGTTGCAATGCTTCAAGTGATTATAGCGTCCAGGTAATTAAACATTTACGGTGGCCAAAAAAAAAAAAAAATCAGAGGAAATTAGAGAGAGAAGGGAAAAAAAAAGTTTCCAGTGGGAATTAATTAATTAGCTTGACATGATATACATAGCTAATTTACGCATGCTCTTTCTCTCGGCAGTTCTTTGTTTGCAAGAGTGTTGATTGAGAACCCACAGTCGTTTAAATTTTCTCTATTATTCAAGGCATTTTCTGGCCTAATTGCTATGTTGCTTGGGAATGCTTATTATAATGGCATCAATCAGATTTACGATGTAGAAATTGACAGGTACGCTTTCAAACATATGAGTCAACATCTATCAGCACTACACTAAAAATTAATATATATATATATATATATATATTTTTTTTTTTTCTAATAATGTTATATTTCAGGGTCAACAAACCTTATTTACCTATAGCAGCAGGGGAACTTTCAGTGAAACAAGCATGGTTCTTGATGATATTTTATGTACTTGCTGGCATATCGATTTTGTTGATAATGAATGCCGACCTAGTCACTACTTCTCTCTATTGTATTTGTCTTTTACTGGCCACCTTCTATTCAGCTCCTCCTTTTAGATTCAAGGGATCTCGTGTTGCATCATCTATAGTGATTCCTCTGGTATTATTATCTTCTTTCCAATCTCTGAATCTTGTCTTTTAATTTATTAATTTATTTGGTTTCTCGAAATAGAGTGATCCTCTAAAAAAGACAAAAATAACATGAAGAATGATTTTTACATAAGTTGGAAAATGCTAGAAAAAATTAAATGATATCCCTCATTTATACTGATATTATAGTGTACCGCTTGATTGAACTTAATTACAATAATGTAACTCTATCGAAATTTAGTTCGAGTCATTGGATATTTAATGAAAATCAATCTAAGCCTTTGATTACCGATCTAAACTTTGAAGCAAGCCTCATATCAATCCCTTAAACACATCTTATTTCAACACACACACACAAAAAAAAAAGGGCCTAAACATATACCTGCAAGTTTCCTATCCATGCAACTAATTACCCAGCCACTATCAGCAACCCTAATGCCGGTGACCCCCTTAGTCGTTAATTCGTCCGCACATGCCCGGACCTGCACCTGCACAATCATGCAACCAAGCCCATCTGTGATGTTCGGGAATTGAAAATTTCACGTTTAAAAAAGAGTGAATATCAGTGATGTAGTGATAAAATGTGTTTGATATGTTTTTTCTTTTTAAGGAATGATTTTGATGTGCTTGATATTGGCATTTATGAATAAAAAATAATTTGATATTGCATATTAGGTTATGTATAACGTATAGTTTGTGTTAACATAATCAGGTATAACCATGGATTTGAATTTTTTTAACAAAAAGCTAAAGTGTTGCTTGGAAATGAGATTATTGAGAAACTAGAAAGTGAGAGGTTGGAAATAAATAATAAACAATTTTTGAATGGATAGAGAATTTTTAAAAGAAAAACTAGAGAATTTCATATATTTTATTTGAAAAATTACAAAGATCTAATTGACAAGCTTGAAAAATTATAAGAGAAAAAATTTTATAAAAATTGAATTTAGCTTTTCAAAAAATTATGAATTTAGGGGTGAAAACATTTAGAAGTGGAGTATTTTTATTCTAAAAGTATGACATTTAATTACTTATTACTCATATATTTGTTAATTAATGGCGAACTTAACATGGGATAGGTTAATTAGAGGATATCAACTTAATTGAGACATGCTTTGATTGACAATAATATTAGTCATGTTTTCTTTTATTAGTTTATTGAAAGAAAGTTTAGTATTTGATTTTTTTTTTTTTAATTTGAGAGTGTGTTATACAAGCTCTGCATCTTGTAGTGAAATCAAGCATGGAATTATCACTATAAAAGTTGAGTACATTACACTGTGAAGTTAGTGCCAACTTGTATTAATTTCTATTTAGAGTGTCATAAATGCTTTCTTTGCAAAAACCGTGGTATTAATTTTCCAAAAAAAAATGATAACAAAAGCAACTTATGCAGAACGCTGGTATCCTTCAAACTATCGGTTTACTTTACACAGCGAGAGCTTCCCTTGGACTTCCATTCGGGTGGAGGTACGTCTAATACTATTTTTCAAAACATAATATTCAAGATTTAATATAAATCTCATGCTAATTGGCTTTCAATTTGCTTTGCAGCCCCCCAATTGTTTTCATCACTACCTTTCTTGCATTGTTTTATCTGGTAATTAGTATTGTGAAAGATATTATAGACGTGGAAGGTGACATGAAGTAAGTTGTAATTATGTTTATATATATATATATATATCTATATATATAATCTTATTAACTCAATTCAAACTCTAACAACATATTTTCCATTTTGATCACTCTATTGATCTCAATTCACTTTTCTTATGAAAAAAAAAAAAAAAAAAAACACCCATGTTACAGGTATAACATAAAAACATTTGCGGCAATATTGGGACCTAAAAATACTATATTCCTTGGCACTGGGATTTTACTGGTAAATTATATTGGTGCTATAGCAACAGCAATTTACATGCCTCAGGTAATTAATAATACTAATAGCTATTTATATACTTTTTATGTGAAAAAAATTGCAAAAACATATAAACTCTTTTACCTATATTTTTTTTTTCAGGAAATTGATCTGAAATTTTTTTCCTTTCGAATTTATGTCCATTTAGCAATTTATTGATTCACAAAACACAAATAATGTTCTACTCAAACAACCAGTATTTCGCTTTAATAAATGAGACAAGCTACCAAATTAAGTAATTACAATTTAACTGTAGAAGAAATGGACTTTTTTTTATAAAATATTTATATAAAAAATTAGACGCAGATTTACATCAGGACAAGTGAGGTTGTAGCTCCCATTGAATTCTTTTTTCTTTTTATTTCTACCCGAAATATTTTTTTAGTTTTTTTTTAATTTAATTATCTCACTAAAAATAAAAAATTCTCACAAATAGCACTCCCTAAAATTAATTCTATAAAAAAAATTTTAGTTTTTCTGCTTTATCCCTACTAAAAATTGAAAATTCTCATATGACCTCTACTAAAATTTTACCATTTAGCTTTTATACATTGATGTTATTTGTTTTAAAATTAAAAATTTTAGTGTTTGTCTCCAATAAAATATATATCTGGCTCCACTCCTGTAAGGAATAGACTTACTTTTAAGAAAAAGAATTTTTAGTGATAGTATTTCAAAAAGATTTCATCGCCTTTTTTTTTTTTTTTTTACCCTAACTGTTCCTTATTTGTTTATGTAGAATAGGAATTCAAGTTCTTTACATTTCTTGTTTACAGGCTTTCAAGAGTTACATAATGTTGCCTGCTCATTCAATCTTCGCGTTGTGGTTAGTTTTTCAGGTTTGTCTCACCTAAATCAAGCAAATAAATAAAAATGAATTAATAAAATAAGAGTAAAAATGAAAAACTCTCTGACAACGTCTTGTCTCGTGTACCTTTAGGCAAGGATGGTGCACAAAGAAAATTATACCAAGGTAACATTACGAAGCTTCTATAGGAATTTTTTTTTTAATTAACTTGATACTTGAGATTCGAACTGTACATGTTATGATAATAACAAATGTGAAATTACCGTTTGATTATGTCCATAATCACACATCTTCTAGTGATGTTGGCAAAGTGAGTATAGAATTATTGTTACTAATAACTACAAGTTTGTCTTTAATATAAATGCAGAGAGCAAGCGCTAAGTTCTATGCAACGGTTTGGAAGCTTCTTGCGTCGGAATTTCTCTTGTTTCCTTTCATATAGGAATTTAGTATCCATCCTGAGAGAGTTCTGTTTGTTCTTGTTAATGTAAAGGTAAATCTTTAATCTGGTGACTGTACAGGTTCAAAATATATATATATATATATTTTGAATTAATAACGTGTAATATATACTGATAAAATTAGTGTGTGACATTTTTAGTTGATATTTATAATTTAAATAAAAGCTCTACAAAGTAATATGTTAATTTTATGTAAAATTAAAATTTTGAAGGTTAACTGGATTTATGAGTCTAAGAAAAACTTACATCTACCGGATCGGTTCAGCCGTTGGAGTGAACACTAATCTGTTAACTGCATTGTTGTTTTGTTTTCTTTTATTTTTGCATACAAACTATGAAGTTGCCTTCCGAGTCTCAAAACGCCCATTTAAAATCTCCAAACTTTGCCTGAACTAGATTTGTAAAGTTTTAACAGATTCTTTTTGTATGAAGCATGCCTTGTAAAAGGGTAGGAATCTGTTGTTAGAAGTATTGATAGAGATGGACTCAAAAACCACTTTAATTAGCTTTCAAATTAAATAATAACATTTGAGCGGAACAAATAATAGCATTCGCGCAAATCTGGCTTCTTTCACGCTGTCCTCATCCTGTAGCCTCCGGTTTCCTCCACGGCGTTTTCTTTCAGCTGCCCTATGCTTCATGGCGACCTCTTTACGCCATCTCTATACGCCGTCATCCAAAAATACCTAGCCAAGGAGCTTCTCTCCGTTCGCAACAAAATCATGCTTAGCACTCGGGAAGGAATGCAATTTTTAGTAGACTTTGACTTTATATAGTCAAGGAAATTAAGTGCATATGATCCCACTAACGTTGTTGCAGCTGTGAAAGGTACTCCAAATTATATCTGGAATGCTAATAGTGGTGATTTTGAACAACTGTAGATGCCTGTTCTCACGGCTTGATGCGGGCCTTCAAATCAACATGTGAGGAAGATCTGCAAGCAGTGTTGCTCATTTCCTTTCTCAATTTGGTTTCAGAACTGTTTATGATTTTTCTGTTTCTAGCTCGATGACCCTTCCCGGTCGGTTTGATCATTTTCTTTTTAAAGTTAAAAACCACTTAGCAAATTAAATTTTCATTGTTGTTTTGGTGTTTAATAATTTAAGAAAATCCTTTAACCATTCAGCCATGAATGCTTAGCGGGATTCCTATGCACTATTGAGCTTTGACAGTATTTATTATGCACTTCTGGGTTTCTATTTATTGCACCAAAAACAGCGTAGACATAGTGGCTATCTAATGGGAGAATATTTAGATAAATTATATCAATATCCGGTCCTAAGTTAATATGTTACATACATTATATAGTATATGGTATTAAAACTAACATAAAATAGAATTAATTTTGTTTAAGTTTAGCGATTCGTTCCTGGATTGATTTGGTGTATATAGATCAAGCTCCTCCAAATCATTACTAAAATAAAGCAATTCAGTTTGTGTCCCTAGTTTCACTGCATTACGAGGAGAAATCGTGTCAATAATTTTATATGAGTAACTACTGAACACAATTGGTCTAGAACGATAACTAATAACTTTTTTTATTTAAGTAAAAGCCACATTGTTTAGTTAATATCTATTGATGCCCAAAATTCGACACGGCTCAGGCCTAACCCATATCTTGTAATGTGGGCTAAAAATGGTACGTGGACCCAAACCACGCTTAAGGGATCTTTGAGTGAGTTGTGGTTTTGAAGCCCAAGGAATATGAATAGACCCATTTATTTTGTCCAATTAGACTCTTAGCCAACTTGAGAGGCTTTGAGTCTACGAGGAATTAGAATAATATAGATTGTGTGGAAACTTAAACTACCCTAAAACACTTAGTCTAATAAAGCCTAAACAAGCTCATTAAACTCCATAGAAGCCCAAGGAATATCCCCATAATAATTCCCCTATTTTCCCTTTTAGAAGGAGTTTAATAATCTGTTGCTTAGATATTAACCATTAACCTTGACCATTTAGGCAAAACATCCCCGGCTGAAAATGTCTTCCACCTAAGAAGCACCTAAAAACGTCTATCTGAGGTAGCATAATCGCCAACTACCTTCCCTAGGTGTCTCTTACTTAGAAAACCCACTTTGACTATATTCAAATCCCATAGGAGGGAATTTCTCCTGCTTCTAGAGCTTTCCCAACTATGAGCTTCAAAGGAAAACGCTTCCTACCAAACTAAGAGCTCTTAGTTGTCATCACTAGCCTATAAATAACATTTATACAAACCTCAATAAACGCACAACTCATTCAAACCCAAATTATATAATCCAGACCTTAACACCAAATACATTCTATATATTAATTAATAATAATCATGTCTCGCCCCTTGGCGAAACAACAACAACAACAATTCTATATTTTTCCTCGATTTGAATTTTTATTTTTAAATTGTCTCAATCTTAAATATTTTTTCTTTTTAATGTATGGATCATGCATACATACATGTCCTTATACGTATATACATAGTACTTTTCTCAGAAAACAAATAAAAAGTTTAGCTGGTGGCGATGGTTTTCCTTATTTTTGTTTGGTTTCATTTTCTTTTGGTAAGCCTTTTTGGCTTTTCTTTTTTGTTTGTTTCTTTTATCTTTTCCAGATGCTTTAGAAACTAGTAATTTCTATTATTCTTATTTATTTTATTTAATAATATGAATTGGAACCTGATTGATATGATGGGTTAAATTTCTGAAAATGCAGTCGAAGATGTGGAATGTAAATATCTTCGGGTAATATTTTTCAACTGGTGAACTCAACAAAGTTTAACTTGGAGAATATTCAGTGGGAGATCAACCGACTCATGCTTATAGCAATTAGAGTTTCTCACAGGAGGTTAATGTTCATAATCATATAATTAAATATTGCTCTTGATTTTCAGTCTGTCTTTTTTGAAGGGAAAAAGCCAAGTTGATGAAGAACCAAATTAAAATAAGGCTTCGCAAGTGGTGCCTAGTTTCAATATTGGTCACTACTGAGGACAAAATTTACTTGATGTTGGCTCCTACAAGTTTGATTTAAAAAAACTCTGTTTTTTTTTGGATCCAAGGTAGTGACAAATTTGATTAAAACCTGTGGGCAGTACTAGAAATCGCGAGATTCCTAACACAGTCAAAACATTGCTGAGCTATTAAAAGCGTCACAAATTTGATTTAGCAACGCGAAGGTGGCATCGCTAGAGGTGTCGCTAAAAATCCGTAACCAAATTGACTTAGTGGCGTGGTCTTGCCAACGCTCTTTTGGCGTTAGTAAATTGGATATTAAGATTCTGCAGCTCTTTAAGTAAACAGGGTATTAATGGGGCTATTACATGGTGGCCGTGCTGACGTAGAAGGTGGGTGTCTGTGGTCTCCTTTGGTTGGTCCAGTAGCGTCTAGTTGGCATCGAAGGAATGTGCCACCAGGGGAAACACAAGCTACGTTAAGAGGTCGAACACCCGAACAATCAATAGGTGTGCCCGTATTACTCTGTCTTGCATGCCATAATATTGGCCTCGACAGGGATGAGTTGAACCCGGATGACCCAGAGGAAGACAGTTCTAAAGGCGACACCTATTTCGATTATGGCCCTATGTGGATGAAGACGTCTCAATGAAAGAGATCTTGATATGACCATATGGTATGGGAGAGGAACATGAGTGGTTTGTGGAGAGAATTTTAAGTGAATGAAAGGTTTGTTTGATGCTTAGTGTGAAGGTTTGGATTTGTGAATATGTTATGATTTGCATGTAAGGTTTGAATTATAAAATGCCTAAGGGTGGCTCTATACTTCAGGTGTTCCTTTATTGGCAGATTAATATGAGTTAGAGAGGGTTTCCTCTCTTAACCGAGTAAGGAAAGTGAAGGGTGAGGTAAATGATTACTAATTGTGATTAAGGGTTTGATGGCTACATGTTTTAGAGTAAGAATGAAGGGTGGGTATTGAAGTGGTTGTATACATGGAAACGCCTATTCCAGAGGATCTCCATTGTCGGAGACGTCATCTTAAGTTATAGTATTGTAGAGGGTCTCCTCTCATGGCCATTTGTTGTGAGTGAAGAATTGGTGAGGGAAGAATTGGTGAGGGGGAGGGTCTCCTCTCATGGCCATTTGTTGTGAGGGAAGAATTGGTGAGGGAAATGTTGGTGTCTAGTAACGGTGGTTGTGATATCTTTGTGTTTCAGGTATGCCTCCATCAATGGAGTCACATGAGGTGGAGAGGGTCACCTCTCTTGGCTGGAAATGGTGAGTGAAGGTAAAGAGATGGCTGCTAGAATTGTGAAGGGTCAGAGAAATCTGATATATATATATATATATATATATATATATGTTTTTTAATTAACCTTTTTCTTTTGAGAAAAATACTAGGCTAATGTATATGGACGTTAATGTTTGCACAATTCATTCGTCATTGTCAACATCTAATTGGAATCATATTGATAAAGTTCAAGTCAAAGGAAAGAAAAGAAGTCATGACGTTCGATCAATTTATCCAAGTCAAATAAACATTATTATGACAAACTTATGCCTCGTTTGGTTCAACTATTTGTAACCATTTAAAATGATCAATATTAATTACCATTTGTATATATGTTTGTTTCTCAATGTTTCAAATTATCACATTTAAAATAACTCATTAAAGTGCGTGGTTCATGTGAAAATGTGTTTGGCTCTAATCTCTGAAATGTGCTATTAGAATGGTAAAACACTATTTCATTCAAAATCTAAAAACACATTCTCCCTAAATTTAGCTCCATTTGTATATAAATTAAATAACAATTTGAGAAGGCATTTTTTAATTCTTTATGAAATAACGTTCCCATCTTAATAAACATTAATATAGTTATATTATTTTTTTACTTTAATTAGTTATAAGGATTTTTACAATTTTTATAATTATTTTTAATCTATCCGAACACATATTCAATATTTTTGTTTAAAAGATTTCTATTTAAATGATTCTATGATAATTACGAATATCCATATGAATATTCAAACGTTAGATTGGACACCAATGTTTGCATTCAAAATATTTCCATCGAGTGGCTGCATCAAACGGTGCTTGTAGTATAAAAATTCCATCACGACTATAAAGAAAATAAGAGACAGAAATTGACATTATTTTTTTTTCAACACAAATACAAAACATAAGTGCTTTCAACCATCCACAGGCGGCATTAATACAAAATTATTTGACAACACAATAAGGCAGGAAAACAAAATCACAAGGCAAAGATTAACAGTTTAGTCATGAATATAATTTCAGTCTCATTAGGGCTTGGGAGCGAGACCAGCCTTAAGCTTCTTAATGGTGCCAACATCAGTCTTGAAAGAGATGGCCAAAACGTCGTCGTCAATGCCGGTGCCGAACAAAGTGATCGGAAGCGACGCCGTCCCGGCATTTGCACTCCCAAATGCCGAAACCGCCACCGCAGGGCTCCTGGGATCTGCATTGTACTGGAAGTGCACAAGACCCTTCGGAAACACGAAAATGTCTCCGACTTGCAGAGACTGCGTGTAGAGCTTATTGGTGGTGTCAACAAAACCTACCTCAAGACAACCGCCAACGACAAAGAGGAGCTCGGCGGAGCGGGGATGAGTGTGCGGCGGGTTGGTCTTCCCAGCCGGGTACTCAAGAACGGCGTACGAGACGCTTTGCCCGTTGAGCGCCGGGAACTCCTTCAGGCTCACTTTTGTGACCGTGAAGGTCGTAGGTGGTTCTTCTTCATTAAAAAGGAAACGCAAGCCAGTGAATGTGAAGAAACTTCCAGTTATGTTGGTTGCGCTCATGTTGCCAGGAACTATAAAGTCGGTAAGAATGTTCGGATCGCCGGCCAACGTAATCCGAATAAGGGCAAATGAAGAGACTAGTAGGGGGAAGATTGTGACGAAGAAAGTTTTCAAAGCCATTTCTTTGCTCTGCGAGATTGGATATTTTAGCGAATGTTATGTTTGAGCTAAAGTATAAACCCATTATATAGCATATATAGGGTAAGCCCTACTCTTTTTACAATGATATTTGTTTTTTTTTTTGTTTTTTTGTTTTTTTTTTTTGTATTCCTTCTAAGTTTAAATAATATGTATATATGATAACTACGTATATGAGAATTACAATGTCATATGCTTGTTGACAGTTGTTTTTGTTATTTTGCTATCAAAAGGTAACAACAACGTTAAATCTTTTGCTTATATATCTTCGTCGAATACAAGTATATGCTTGAACATATACGTGTATTTTTTACCTGACAGGTAACTCAAGTCTATTTTTAAATTATCCAATAATTAACCTCGTTCCTTCCGAAAAAGTATAATTGCATAAAAATCTCTCGTCAAAATTTTTTTTTTTTTTTTAAATTCCGAAAGAGCCAGAACTGAAGCGAATCAAAAAGAAGGAAAAGAAAATGGACACAGAATGTCATTGTGCAAATCGAGATATCGAAATTCAAACAATGTAGCGCTTTATAAGCAACTGGCAATATTTGTATTTGAGTTCAGTAAAGTCTTAATACCGCATTGCACAGTTTGTGCATGTACATATACATACAGATACAACACATGCGTATGCTAGTGTATGTGGTTACATACATATTGTAAGGATTTTTAATCTTTTATTGGCATTGATTATCAAAACTTAATTACTGAGTTTTATCGATCTACACTTCATTATCTTGTGTTTGAATTCGATTTTATTAAGTTAAATAATTTTTAATTTGAGAATGAGAATAATGATTAATCATGTTTATCTTGCTGCAAGAAATTCAAATTTGAACATTCAGAAATCGATTATTTGAATTTGCGTTTACATACTAATCTTTTCGGATTTGAATGTGGTGAAATTAATTTTGCGCTTACTTTATGTCTAGATTCATTAATTTGAGCTTAATCCCCATTTATTTTCGTCATTATCTATTGGATTTGAATTAGAAATACAGGTCAAATTCACAAATAAATAAATAATCTTTTTGCTACAGTTCACGTGTCAAAATTTACGCATGTGTAATGACTCGATTTATATGGCTGTTACATAATTAACATAATTAACATACTTGTTAGTTCAATAACTTAAACTTGAAAGACTTGAAAATTTAGAAACATTATTTTTTTTCCAACTTAATCATAAACGTATAATTAATAAGTGATATTATAATGTCCTATCAATAAACTTGTCAATACTAAACTTTAACCATATATCAATTATCATACCTACTTAAATAATTTACCTTACTATCATAAATCGCGCACTTACTTATTTTACGTAAGTCATAACGTATACCTTACTAATAATACAATATAAGTCTCAAATAACATGATTTTTAATACGTTGCCTACTTAATAATATAAATTAAAACATTCTTGGAAGGTGAATGTCTAAGGCCTCCTGGAGTTGGTCCAGCTGACATCTAGTTGGCGTTGATAAAATGTGTCACCGATGGTACTGTGGGCTTCTTCAAGAGGGATTCATCTTGCAAGCCACAAGTTTGGCTCTGGCTGGGACAAGCTAGACCCGAATGACCCCGAGGAAAACAATTTTAAGGGCAACACCGGTTGTAATTCCGGCCCCGAGTTGATGGAACTTCTCGTAAAAGGGGATCTTGGGATAAGCATATGGTGTGGGAGAGAAACATGAGTGGTTTTTGTGGAGGGATATGCTATCTTTGGTAAGCTTTGGAGAATGGTTAAAATAAGGCTCTGGATCTATGGTACAATCAGGAATGGTTGGTGAAGTCTTGAAATATATGGTGCTCAAGAATGGCTTCGTACTTGAGGTGCATCTAGGTCAGTGGAGTCGTCTAATATGGAGAGGGTCTCTTTTCTTGGCCGTGAATAATTAATGAGGGTGAAGCAATGGTTGTTGGCAGTGTTGAGGGGGGCTACAGATGTGTCATTGGAGTAAAAAATGTATGGTATTTATTGGCTGTTGGAGGATTTAATGGCAACCAAAACTTTTCTAGTTCAATTTGAAGGTTTTCCAATTGAAGGCACTTGTTGGGAGTTTCTTCAGTCATGGTTTCCCTTTCATTCCTTGAATGGAGTGCTCGATCCGGAGGAAGGAAGAAACTCTCCTTAGACCATTTGAACTTGGTCAAATAGAGTATTGGTAAGGGATATATGGGGAGGTAGCTAAATGCTCTATTATCTCAGGAGGGCCATTTTCAAGTGTTCCTCGGGCACAAAACGTTTCTAGTAGTGAGAGTTTTGCTCAAATGGTGTATAAATAATTCCTATACTAGCAAATCTTGAAATTCTAATTTGCAGTGAAAAAGAAGATATCACAGGAGCATTCATTGGGCATATATTATGTTTAATGGTCTTACTTTGGATGATATGATTGGGCTAACGCCTTTGAAGTTTTATAATGGCTTCAAACAACCCATATTTTTTTAATTACTCATAGACTCAAAGCCTAGTAAGTTGAGAGTCTAATCCTAGCAAATAAAATAGACTCACTCATATTCCTTGACCTTCTAGATTATGACCCACTCAAGAATCCTCAAAGCATGGCTTGGGTTCATACATCGCTTTTCGCCTCACATCAAGTAATATTATGGGTCAAGCTCGAACCTCGTCAAATTTCGTGCATCAACATTAGCACCCCTTTGATTATATGGGCCATGCAATGTAGCAAGATGACCTCGACAATCAATCCTTTTGCCCCGAAATTTCTCAACGCTAGGCACCTTAGTATAAAGTAAGGTAAAAATGTAAATAAATATCTTACCTGTAATACCGAATTTTTTTTTATAAGAAATTATTAAGAATTAATGAGGTAATACATTAAATTTCTTATGTAAATTAAAATTTAGGTTATAAATTTAATCTAAAGTTACGAAATAAATTTTATGACGTGACAATTAAATTCTATGTCACAAGATATGACCTTATGATATACATGTTATGGTAGGATTAACAACAAAATCCTATGGTGTGACATTTAATGTCACATAGTAACATAAAGTTGCCATATTGTAAGAAAAATAAAATAAAAATAACTTTATTTATTATTGTTCAAAAAGTTTGAATGGTAAAAGGGTCACTAATTGATAAAAGTGTAGAAAAGTTTACAAATCACCAAATACAATATTCCAACAATTTGTTAGAATTAGTTGTCTTAAAGTTTTCCTAAACAGGATTTTTCTATATATAATGCAGTACTAAGGATTTAATTGACGACTGATATGATAGGTTACGAGTAGGTAGTCTATATGAATGAGATCATACATCCTAACTCACCCAAGTCGAACTTTTTTTTTTCTTGAATATATGTGCAGCCTAAATTTCAGTCATTGAATAAGGTTAAAAACGATTCCAATCCTTGAATCTTGTTCAATTTTTATGAGATGACAGTTGAAAAAAAATTTTAATTTTTTAAATGTCTCAAAATGTTTTCCTTTTAATTATTAAATAATTGTGCTTTAGGTATCCCAAAATTTGGGATATATTGTAGTTCTAATATTTATCCTATTTAGTATAACTCAACTATACGTTAAAAAAAAAAAAAAAAAAAAAAAAAAAAAAAAACAACAACAACAACAACAACAACAACCATAGGTGCATCATACCAACTAGATCAAAGCTATCATCGTAGAGCCCTTCTCTTTTTTGAGTGGATCCTACCTTATCTCGTGAGACTCACTTATTTGAGTCCAATCGGTATTTATATTGAAATTTTGTTTCATTTTGTATTGTATTATAAAAATATAAATATATAGGTACTCATGAAATATTCGACAAGGGCACAAAAATTGGCAGAAAAGCTGAGGGCAATTAGGAGAGGGCCGCAAGCTTGCCTTGGTGAAGAATAAAGATAGATAGCCTATGACAAATAAGGCTATATGAAGAGTTTTTACACTTTTATATATGTACTTTGTACATATATGAACGTGAAAAAGAGCGATAATGCTATTTATAAATGCACCGGGTAGTAACAATATATATACACATTTAATGCTGCCATGATTACGCCCAAATGTGTACAAAAACAAGCGGTCGATTGTAGCACAATTAGGACGGTCGATCCCACGAGAAGGTGATAAAAACAAACAAAAAAGATTAGCGGAACAAAAGCGTTAGAGGAAAAAGTAATCAAAGAAAGAAGGAAAAGAAATATTTTGTGATTTTTAAAACAATTTTTAAAACACCGTAATTTAGAAATGAAGAAAATTCAATAATTAAAAGGTGGTAAAGCATCGAGAATCCCCTATATGTTTCATGTACCTAATTGGATTTTGATTCATAAAATAACTCAATTGAAAGTTTCACATCCCAAACAATCAATCGGAAAAATAAAGATTTGAAAAAACTTATGGATTAAAATTTATTTAAGTGAATAAAATTCTTATGTGAAGAACTAATAAAAATTATCTTATAAGAAATCCAAAAGCGACAATATACCATAAGCAATATTGCAGTAAAAGACTACTTATAAAATAATGCTATCAATATATTTTATCATGCAACAATTCACATAAAAAGAGCTTGACTAGATTTATATAAGAGCTGACAATAAAATATATTGAAATGAGAAAGAAATAGGATAAAAGAGAAATTATTCACTCTAATGTATCAACTTTAGAAACCATTGGAGAATCAAAACGCAAATAAATTCACTACACATCTAGGATCATCTCTAGCCTCACCAAAGAACTCTAGCCTAGTTTGCAATTCATCTCACAAAGTTCTAACAAGAAAATATGAGATGAAAAATAAAACAATACTAAAAACTCAGCTAAAAATTAATAGAAAAACTATATTTTCGTCCTCTTGAGGAGCCCTTATTATATAGGCTCGAGTCCAACAAGCTAGGGAGGATTTTTGGCCAACAAATCCGCAACCCAAGTTGGTTAATTACGTGGAGATTCGCGGTAAACCAACTGGAGAAAATAGAGGCTGGGTTGGCAGCTGGAGTTGGGCGCGCGCAGTGGAGCAGCTGGGCTGGAAATCTGGCCCGAGATTCTCGCGGGCTTGGATTGGAGGAGCAGCTGGACGCGCGCGCGGGCTTGGGCTGGGTGTACGTGGGCTTGGGCCACTCTCTGGGCTGGGGCTGTGCTGCAGAAGAAAGGAGGGAAAAAGGAAAAGAAAGGAAAAAGAAAGAGGAAGAGGAAAGAAATAAAATAAATTAAAATAAATAATAAATATTTTAAAAGTAGAATATTATGAATTAATATTGTGGAAATCTTTATTGAAAATGTAAATTATCTAATAAATTAAATAAACAAAAATGTATTTTTGTGCATTTATCATGCCACGTTGTCAACTAATATAGTTTAAAGTATTCCGAGTAGTTTTGAAAACTAAAAATATTATATATAGTAGAATATATATACAGTAAACTTTATTAGATTATTCTCATGACCGACGCCAACGATCGGAAGCAGAGACGAATACAATATATATGATATTGTAGTATATCTTTTAAGTATTCGAGGTAAATTGGGTAAAACATATAAAGTTAACATTTGATTTCATAAAACATATTAAGTTTATCTTTAACGATAATTATTTTATATTTTATTAGTCAAGTATTAAAAATTTATGTTATTTTAATAAATAGGACTTCAAATCTATGTTATTTAGGTGTTTTTTCCTTTATAATGTACAAAGTCGGTGAACAAGGCTCAAGACGACTTTACTTGCTGCTAACAATTGCCTTCTAAAAAACTATATTCTGGACTCGTCTTAGTCATTTGTGGCTGTTTTAAATATCCTAGAACCTTATATTACGAACTTGAATTTTTTTACTTTACCTTTTTTTTTTCTTTTTTAAGTTTACTATGTATACAATAAAACACTCAAGAAACATGTAGAAATGTGTGCATCAATTTTTATAGAGGTTTTCGTCGTCTCAATAAATTGAATAACAAAAATAATGAAACAAATTGAGAAACAAAATATTGTTTCAAGATACAAATCGAAAACAGATTAAAAAAGAAAACGCCAGATATAAACATAGCTCGAAAACAAATCAACCATTAAAAAACAAACAAACAAACAAATATCCTCAGCTTAATTTCAACTTATGTCTTCGATCAAAGAATTCGAAGGTTTATATCTGAACTGGCACTCGGCATGATTGCCTAACCTGCCCTTCCTGATAAGGTAGAACTCCGACGCGTTGTAAATTCACCATGGCCTCCCCAAAGTTCACGTTGAACTCTTGGTAAGTATCTCTCGCTACTTCTTGGACGATACTCCTCGTGGCTTCATTGTATGCGATGTCTTGATCGACTTTAAGAATTCCGTTCTGCCAGTACAATACTTGCTTGTAGTATGAGTTGTCCACAATTGAGGGAGTACCCTGGTCCAAGTTTATAGGGTTTGCTGGATTACTTTTACAATATTGTCCCATACTTCCCGCTAACCTTGCATTCATGGTTGGGTCAGGACTCCCGGTGTTGCTGTAGTTGTAAAGACGATCCTGGATGAACCGGCAATGTGTCACTCCAACGCTGTGACCACCTGCACGATCATGCATACATTTATACCCGAATGTGTGTGCAATGATCAGGTCAAGTGTCTCCTACGTACTTAGTTTGTAGACACTTACTAAAAAAAAATGGTCGAGATTCTTTTCCTTTGTTTTTTTAAAGAAAATGATCATTGATTGTTAAATTATTGATTAACTATAATCAATCAGTGATTGGCAAACACATATTAATATCAATCAATTAATGATATTTGACCATCCACCAAGTGATCAATCTATACTAATTGATCATTTGAAAAAAGACAATTATTTTTCTAATTCAATAAAATTTGATATATATATATATATATATATGCGCGCTTAAAAAGATCACTTTCCCACCTATCCCCTCCCCTTTTTTCTTTCACCTAAAGTATAGTTGCATCCAAATTGTGGTTGGTAAACTGGAAAAGACTACCTTCCGCGACCAAATTCTTTTTGTCGCGGAACGTGTGTTTACTTGCGGTAGGCATGTGATAACATTGTACAAGCATATACACATATGCACCTATATAATATATGTAAATAGATATGCAGAGGGTTCAGCCTCGATATTATTGCTCAAGATAGATGAGCTAGCTAGCCAATATAAGTATACGTAAACGCTAAACCATTGAGCAATCTTTTTTTTTTTTTTTACTTAAATTGAAGAACAATTGTTTATGGCATATACCAAGAAGATAGACCATGTCCGTCACAGTGAGACCCTTTTTCTGAAAGGCTTGAATGGAATCTGAGGCTGTTGCTGTGGGAGGTGGCAGATCATTGACCTCGCTAGCGTGAGGTTCATAGCTATCCCCTCTTCCGGTTTCTACATCGAACTTATATGGTGCCTCCCATGCACTCTGCTTCATATGCACAATCCGCGGTTATCAATAAATACAGAATTTATGATATTTTAAGCATGATGGTTGTATATGAGCGATGTTAGCGGCACCACTACTTTATCATGGAACCCGCATTTGTGATCCACATATTATTAAAGATTATGGAGTTCAAAATCTATAGTACTACCAAATGTTTTCATGCTCATGATGCATATTTTTCATTCACCTTGATTTACATTTAATATAATACAACAGAAAAAATGAGGGTTTGTTTACTTCTCAAAAATAGAAACCATACGAAAGGAATTTTTTCTTTTTCACTTAGTCATGCAATATATATATATATATATATATATATATATATGAATGGTGATAGTAAGCAATTAGTATTAGGATAAACTAAAACATCCCAACTCAGTCATGTACTTTCAATGTTAGAATACAGAGATTTTTGGAAGGCATTCACATTTTTCGGGTACAAGAAAAAGCAAGTGCAATCCCAATCTATTCGTTGGCTTTGTTTTCCCCTAAATTAGAATCATCCTTAGACAATTACTAGCTTTTATTATTACTATTTTTAGGGAACAATACATACGTCTCAATTGACAATAAATCTAACTTTTATATAAAAATAAAGGATGGTGACAAGAATCAATAGGTGTACCAAGATATCGCAACAAAGTTGGTGCTCCTCTAATACTTTTATTATTCACCCATCTCATTTATTATTTGATAAAAAGTTAATTAGATTATCCAGGAAAAAAAGCCAATTTATATTTCATTTTCCAAAAATTCATATTTGAACTGAATACTAGAAAGAAGAATAATAATTAATCTAGATCTTTTTAATGTTTTCATTTTTTTTTTTTAACGGTTATCCTATTCCATTATTATTAATCACGGATTGGTAAACGCACCCTTAAACTTGCAAGCGAAACGGCATCCCTGGTAGCCATGGCAATGATGTCAGCACAAGTGACAACACCAGGGCAAGTTCTCTCTATCTCGCGCTTTATATCATCAATAAGTTCGTATCCCCTCACACTTAGATTAGGTTTCGTAGTTTTCTCAGTGTCTGGCCCATCCAGCAGGATAGAAGCATCGCAACCCTACACAAGATCAAAAGAAAAGAGCTTAGTACTAAATTCATGCTTAGTTAATCCCTTACAAATCCTTACAAATCTCACAAAGAAAACTACCAACAAGAAAAAAAAGAGAGAAAAGAAAACTAAGTTGGCAACATCCTTACAAATCCTACGATGAACTACCAACAATTTATCTATAAAAAAGGGGGGGGGGGGGGGGGGGGGGGGGGGGGAATTAAATAGAGTAGAATATTGTATGTATCTCCTACTTCAAAACAATTGCATGCATGATATTTGGTGAAATAAGAAAAATGTGGATGAATATTATATAGAAAAACTCACGTGAACAAAGCAATCGTGGAACTGCAAACGAAGGAGAGCAGCGACGATGGTTTTGTCTTGAAAATATGCATAGCGGACTTTGGCAGCTACAATATCCTCTACATTATATTCACGAGGAAATAGACCGAAAATGCCGCTTCTGACACACTTGTCGGCGTAGAATCCGACCTGTAAATCCTCCGCTGTGCCGTAGCACTGGCCTGCCAGGCTCATCAACATGAGCCCCAAGGCCATTACGGGAGCTGAGATGGATATTTTCATATTCGTGTTGATGACAAGCTGAAAAACTACGTAAGAGATATTATAAACTATTCTTTTTTTATCTCAAAGTTCACGTATTGGACTTGGAAAATAATGACGTCCTTGTTTACTATTTATAGAAAAACCAATTGGACCTCGTTGATAAACTAAAACAGATTTGGCAAAATAGAATTATATTATTGCCTTGCACGACCACTGGTGACCGACTAATTAGCTGGCTGTGTTGATATTGGAGTTGTATGAGAACGTGCACAGTGGTATGTATACATGACGTCTGAAAAATATTTTGGGAAGATCTATAAGTAATTCCGACAAGAGTTTTTCTGTTCTATACTTAATAATAATGGGATGAGACTACGTAAACAGTAATTTTATTAATAAATAAATAATATATTTACAACAAATATATAAATTATTTATCCAATAAATTTATTTTTTTCCTGCAATTTACTCCAAATATTTTTTAGACATATTATTTACTTCAACTATTTATATTAAAATACTATTCACTTCGTTCTCCCTTAATTAAATATATATGAGCCTCCTTGTTTCTATTTTTGCGATAGTCATCAATTCTTATAAGGAAAGGCTAAGCTGTGTAGTCCCACATTATTTGAGAATGGATATATGTGATAGTTCATAAGTAAAGATACCACGTACTAATGATATATAAGGCCTTTTGGAGTGAATCCAAGAGCAAAACCATGGGAACAGGAGGCTCAAAGTGAACAATACCATACCAAAGGGAGACGTGGGTCATTACAAGTAGTATCAGAGCCTATACCCCCAACTGAAAGTGTGTCCAACAAAGATGTTGGGTCCCAAATAGAGAGTTAATTGTGACAGTCATCAATCCCTACAAGGAAAGGCTAAGCTGTGCAGTCTCACATTGCTTAGAGATGAATATATGTTATGGTTCATAAGTAAAGAGACCACCTCCTAATGGTATGAGGCCTTTTGGAGTGTGTGCAAGAGCAAAACCGTGAGGATACGAGGCCCAAAGTGAATAATATCATACTAAAAGGAGGCATGGGTCATTACAAATGATATCAAAGCCTATACCCAACCGAAAATGTGACCAACGAAAATGTTGGGTCTTAAAAGAGGGGTGATTGTGACAGTCATCAATCCTTATAAAAAAAAAAGGTAAGTTGTGCAATCCCACATTGCTTGGGGATAGATATATGTGATGGTTCATAAGTAAAGAGACTACCTCAGTACCTCCTAATGGTATGAAGCCTTTTCAAGTGAGCCCAAGAGCAAAATCATGGCCCAAAGAAGGGTAAACTGTACAGTCCTACATTGCTTGGGGATGAAATAACGTGCCGGTTTATAAGTAAAGAGATCACCTCCTAATGATATGAGACTTTTTGGAGTAAGCTGAAGAGTAAAACCATGATCCAAAGCGGACAATATCATACAAAGGGAGACATGTATCGTTACAATTTTAGATTTGAGAAATATGTTTTAATTTCATTACTTATGCAATGTTTATTTATTTATTTATTTATTTATTTGGATAAGAAACTTCCTTGAATGGTTTATGAAAAAAAAATTTATTAGTTAAAAATATCGAAACCATAAACAAAAAACAAGCTTTTGATGGAAAGCTAGCAGATCCATCACCCATAATGTTTTTTAAAACAGATCCACCACCCATTAGTTTAAAAACATTATATTATTTATACCCAACAAATGTGGGAACTATAGAGATTCTTAATCTATTAGTAATAGAGAATCGCATCCCACCAATAAAAAAGTACGAACAACTATGTTTTGAGAAGTTCGGCAGTTAGAAAAAACTGGTCTCCTCTTTGAAACATGCAAGGAAAAAACCATTGGTGATTTAATAAGTGATCTTGATTTTGCTCGTTTTTTACATCGTTATAGTTATGGTTAGAAGGCATACTTAATGTCAATATTATTATTATTGGTAGAATGAAAGAGCAACTAGCATGGATCTGATAATTCTATAAAATAGAATTATTTCATTATTTTAATGCATTTAGTTGAGCCATGTTTTTGAGAATTTTATTTTATTCTCCCCTCTAAATAATTGTTTTTCTCATTGAGTTGGTTTAATTAGGTGAAAAGTGGAATTTTTGGACACAAGTTGGTGACAAAATGGTCAACCAAAAAAAAAGAGAGAGAGAGATAAAAAAGCAAAAATAATAAAAGAATTCGGATTCAAGCCACCACCACACGCACTCACGCAGGCCAGAGATATGCAACCCCCTCATGTCGACAGCCGTCAAATAAGTTACCAGATATCGCGCGTGGGGAGTATAGCCGACAACCCTGCATGAAGTTGCTGGCCCACGTCAGGAGACTGCAGCCTTGCTAGATCCACTGCAGCCGCTTACACGGAAGAGCCCGTGAGCTAGCGTCTTGACCCATCCAGCTTCCGCCAGGTGTCCAACCAATTCAGTCGGCGAATTCGTCATCGCCACGTGTCCTACGACACCGGAAGCCCAAAATGCGCTAGCTATTGTTCTGTTGGGAGAAAAGGACGAAAAAAAAAAATTTTGAAAAGAAAAGGAGGCCGAGAGTTCTGGGTCGGTTGCTGGGCTGGAGGTCAAGGGCAGCAGCCGAAAACCAGAGGAGAAGAAGGAAATGAAGAAATAGAAGAAAAACAAAAAACAAAAAGAGAGAGAGAGATATTTTCAAATATGTAGTGCTGTAAATTTAAGTTTCAATTTTGCAAACCCAATGTCATGAAGTTACAAGTGGAAGAGAAATTTTCTGAACCTTTACTCTCTTAAATTTGAATTTATAATTTTGTGATGAGGTTGGTTTTGTGGCGTTGGATTCTTATCTTTCTTTGCACTTTGATTTTGGAAATGTTTTAGTTCAATAATCTAGAATTGTAATATTGCTCGAATTATCAATTTTGATTAATTTTTACTCTCTTTGATTTTTATTTGGTTAATTGGAATTGTTTAACCTGTTAAGATTTTAATGCGCCTAATTAGTTGGTCACTAATTAGATGATGTTGTTGGACCTCAATGAAATTGGAAAATCGATTTTTAATCTTGATCGCTAGTAGGGTTTCATATGCAATTTGGAATAGGAATATATCCTTAATGTATGTGTAGTCATTGTGGATGTTTGATCCTGAGAAATTTATGTTGAATAGTTCCTCATTGAAATATAGGTGTGCCTACTAGTTTATAGGAAAAGACTTTTAAGTAAATTAATACATTCGGCTAACAATTCGGTTAATATTAGCCGCAATGTTAGCCATTGCATTAAGTGATGAACTTTTTCTTCTACACATTTTCAGATTATATTTTTCTTTCACTTAATTACAAAATACTTGTAATAATCTTTGGTGATTCAAAGCAAAAGTTCTGGTTTTCCCTCTTTTATGGTGGAACCTAAGGAGCTAATGAGAACTGAAAACGTGAATTTTCAAATGTCATTAAGTCTCGAAAGCTACCCTTATTATTGAACAATAGTGACAAAATCTTTTACAAAGATGGACAATAATGCCAGTTATGTTGTTAATCTCATTCACCCTAAAAGCAGAGACTTTCGTTGAATGTTTTAAGAAAATGGGTGTCTCTAATTAAGGTTCACAACCACCAAATGCAATGGCCTAGCGGTAAAGGATTACTGTGATGGGTCAATAATCAAAAGTTTGAGTGTTGGGTTACCCTCTTAGGGGTCTTAAATGTGAATATTTGTTTTCTATCAATATAATATTCGATTTAAAAGTGCTTGGGATCATGCCCCATGTTTACTTGTCATTGGTAAGTGATGCACTCTCATCGAGGGATAGGGCCTTTAGTAATCATTAATTTCAGTTAATTAGGAGTCCATTCGGTAACACTCATAAGATATGCTAATGCTGGACGCTTTCTTTCCGGACTTTTGTTTAGCTAAAAAATAATAACAGTAGTAGAAGTAGTAAGATGTTCAAAAATGAATCGTGGATTGATGATCGATTGTTACATTCAACTTATAGTTGACAAACAAACAAATTACACCAAACTGAGTACAAGAATATCTGTAACCAAAAAGAAAAAATTAAAATCTTTAGCAACAAAAACAGAAAAAGCATCAAGCAGGAGACAGAATAGAAATGAAAGCAAAATATAAGTTCATAAAAATGAATGATATATTTATTCGCTTATTAACTAAAATAGATTGACTGCAGCACAAGTTCTTCTAATCTGTCCATTTTCCCCGGTCTTGACTTCAACTTCTCCCAGCTTCACCATCGCCTGACCGAACCGAAAGGCGAAATCAAAACCATTGGCGAGTTCGAACACCGTCTTGTTAGTGAGCCCACTGGTGGCTAAATCTTGGTCGATTTGAAGAATTCCTCGGCCGCTTTTGATTTGGACGTGGTACGACTTATCGACGGACATTGGAGTTCCCTGGTCCAGGACAATAGGGTTGTTACTGCCACTTCCATCTTGAGGACACCTAGTCTTCAAAAATTCCCTGAAGTTTGTGTCCATTGTTGGATCAGGTCTGTACAGGCGATCTTGGAAGAAACCGCAATGTGTTATTCCAACAGTGTGAGCGCCTGCAAATTTATTATCATGATTTAGGTCTTTTAGGCTCACGTCAAGACGAGGATACTATTAATGTTCTTAGGTAACAGACAAAATGTTCTCCAACTTAATCATAATTTTTATATTAACTCACTATTATTTTTGAATTGTCACACTTTTTTTATTGGTAAAAAACCATGGTCTTTTTTTTTTTTTTTTTTGTTTAGGGGGAAAAAAATTGTTTCTAGAATTCATAAATATATACATATATATATATATAAAAAAAAAAAACAAATTATGTACTTACCAAGAAGAAGTACCATGTCAGTAACATTGAGTCCCTTCTTCTGGAATGCATCAATGGATTGGCTGACTGGTATTGTTGGAGATGGCAGATTCACATTACTCGCGAGAGAAGTCATGCCATCCCTTCTCCCTGTCCTTACAGGGTACCTCACGTTTCCGTTCTGCAATTACATAGAAAAACATGGGCTTCAAAATATATCATAACTGTTGTTTGATTATAATTTATATATATATATATATATGTATATATGTATACGTACATGAGTACGTTTGCAAGTCTAAAAATATAGCATAGGATGAAATGTTAGATATAACACTAAAAAAATTATTTTAAGGATGATACTGATTTTGAATTTTTTTTTCTTTAATATCACTGTTTAGTGATTATAATAATTACTATGGTAATTACTGAGCATAGTGGTAATAATAATAGACAATATTCATGAAATACTGCGCCTAAATAGATATACCTACATAAATACACACATGATAACAAATGTAATATATAAGGAGGGAAACAAGTCAAAAACCTCAAGTAATAAAAATAAATAGTTAAAAAAAATTTCACGTGATGATAAATAACATATTCATGATAATTTACAATGCAACAAAATTATTCTAAAAATTTCCTTATAAATAAAATGCTAATAGTAAATATCATATTAATGATAAATAATATATATACGAAGCATAATTACAAAAAAAAAAAAAAAAAAAAAAAAAAAAAAAAAACATTTTAACATAAAAAAATGCTATTAACCTCAACTACTATTTGCTTAGTTTTTTTTTTTAAAACGATCAATTTGTTGTAATTTCCCTATATATAAATATGCAATCCTAAGATAAGAAATCATTAAAATGGCTATTTCTACCTAAAAACAGAAACAGAAACAGAAACAAAATCCATATCATGAAATTGAGGATGGTTTAATGGGACATTACACTAGCCAGGGCTACGGCATCTCTGGTGGCCAAAACAACAATATCAGCACAGGAGACAACTCCGGGGCATGTTGTCTCCAACTCTCCCTTGATACGCTCGATAACATCGTAACCTCGTACGCTTTTATTTGGTCCTGCTTGTTGCTCACTGGAGGTTCCATTTATTAGAATCGAGGCGTCGCATCCCTTTGCAAGGTCAAAAATAAGATAATTTAACCCAAATGCTTTAATGTACAATGAAACCAAATAGCAGAGGGAATGGATGAGCACTTTTTTGGTCATATGCTGTACATTTTTAACATAAGATGACGACTTTCGTATCTCATATCGTTGAAAAATATCAAATACCGATCGTGAAAATTAAGAAGCCTAGAAATTTGCATGTTATGAAAATACTATCAGTTCACGAGCAAAGCTGTAAAAAAAAATAATAAAAAATAAATAAAAATACACTTAAAACAAGTACCTCAACGAAACAATCGTGGAACTGCAAACGGAGGAGAGCAGCGGCAAGTGTCGGGTCTCTGGCGAACTCTTTGGCTACTTTTTGAGTCACAATTTCCTCAACGTTTTCTTCAGTAGAAGTAATCTCACCGGAAAAAAAATCAAAATCATGGCTAATACATTTTCCGGTGTAGAATCCCGGCCGCAATTGGCCGTAGCATTGCCCCGCCAGGCTCAGAAGCACAAGACTGAAAGCTGCAATGTTAGCCACTGCATTAACTGACGAACTTATTCCTCTAGACATTTTCTGATTATTTTTCTCTCACTTAACTCCAAAATACTTGTAATTATCTTTGATGATTCAAAGCAAAAGTTCTGGTTTTCGCTTTTATATAGTGGAACTTAGGAAGCTAAGGCGAATTGAAAACGTGAATTTTCAAAAATTTTCGTTGAGTTTCTGCTTTACACGATTTCGTAATTATTTTATTCGAATTATGGATAGCTAGCTAGACAGACGTGAAGGCGTGGAAGACATTTCTTTTGGACACGTCATTTTAGAACATTATGAGATTTCCACAATCAGATATAAAATCAAAATAATATAAGGTTTAAGGAATGGATTGAAAAGGTTCTAAAAACTCTCTTTTGAGCTGCTTATTAAATTGTTCTTGGTGAAGCATTACTCGTTGAAAATTTGATTCTTAGTTTACATGTAAATTATATATTATGATTGGCACCTTCCATAGAACTTTTTTCAAATAGCGCGGTGAGAAGGTGTGCTAAATTGTTCAAATATAAATTTGTTCTTCTGAATGACAGCTTTTAAATAAAAATTAGAAAAAAAAAAAAAAAAAAAAAAAAAAAAGACCCACCCACGTTCAAAAATAAAGTAAAATTAAAGATTAAAATTAGCACAAAAACAAAAAAAAACAAAAAAAACCAAAGAGGAGCAAATATTGCTCAACCAATAACGTGTATTCATATTATAATGCAAATAAATTATATTATGATCTCGGAAGGATTTACACTGGTTGCAAAATCCAATATTAATGTTCACATTTGACTATTTCGTAAAATGGAGCACAATTTTTTTTTTAATATTTAAATGCCATTCATTTGTTGATCTTGTTTTTAAAAAAAAAAAATCTAAATAAAACCAAATTTATGGACGGATTAATGAGAATTACTTTTTGACTAAATTTTATCAGAAAATCCTATATCATCATATCTCTTAAAAAAAAAAAATAATAATAATAATAACAAATCATAACTCCCTATCTCAGTTCACGCGCACCATCAAACCACCACGCCCGTTGTATGGGCGGATCTCAGTTTGGAATTTTCCCAGACCGTCATTATACAAAACCGAACCACCCCGCCCGAAACCGCCCGCTTGTGCACCCTAGTGAAAATGTATCCACTAATCAAGCTAGTATAGCTCAATATGACATGTGGTTCAGATGCATGATCAATCAACTGTGGTGTGTTATAAAAACTATACATATATATATATATATATATATATTTGCAGCATTTTTCATTGCCTTTAGCCTGTAAATGCTTAGGATTTGAACTTTTAAGCATTTATAGGCTGATTGAACCTTGGAAACATGGAAACATTAGAGGTAATGCGTTGCATTAATTATTCAGTAATCAATATTGATGCATTTGGCCATAACTTTTTGTGCGGTAAGAATTCCATTTATTGAGCAGTTTGTTGTTCACAAATAACAAATTTAATATACTATTAACCTTCCTAAAGAAATAAAAAAATTTCATTAAAAATTTGGTGATATTAGTGTCTTTCCATTTGCGATGTTACTTCCCAGATATGGAGGAGGTGAACTTTAATGGCTTGAAATATTCCTGCAACTTCATAATCGACGAAGAATGAGACGGTCAAGGAAACAGGAAAAGGCCATACAGATACTTGGAAAATTGCATGAATTTGCAACCTGGGGCAGATGAATTCATGAAGGAAGATTGCTTAAACCAAAGTAGAGAGTTCTTTGATGAAACGCATTAATGGCATAATCAACTTGAAAATGGCCAAACCGCGATTTGAGACGAAGGCCATAGCCGAGCCCAATTCCAGATCCTGGTTTCCCCTGCCTCAAGGCTGGATTTCCTGAAATTCCAAAGTTGAAAATTATGTCTAACGAGAGACTTTAACAAGAAAAAGAACCAAGAGACTGCCACCAAAATACTAACCATAAAAGTAGATTGACCATTTAAATTCAATGAACAGAAAAAGAACACATTTCGCTACTATAAAAGATCATAATTGAACAAATTCCAGCATAATTACACTAATATCTCATCCAATCGTTCGCAAGAACTGCTAAAACTATATTGGATTGACGAATAAATGAATTCAGAACGTGTGTCTTCCAGGTCTCACAAAGTCAAATACTTGGACTTGCCTAAACCCTTGCTTCTCATGACGAGAATGTTTCTGTGTCTTATTTTTCTCTTCAAGAACTTCTTGTTCTGAAAATGCTTGGAAAGAAAAAGGACTCTGATTTATGCTGGGAAACACAGCAAGACTGGAACAAGAATAGAGAAGGACATCATATTGAAACCTTCAATAACTGTTGAATAAGTGCTTGGCAAGAGTCGTCCACAATGTCGATGTTAAAAACCACAGTTTTGTGACAATTATCATGACCTACATAACTTTGAAGTTACCTATATAAGCTAACAGTGGTCCATTATTAAAAGAGCAACCACCGTGAAGCAACCTTCTATAACCACTCTGATCTTTACAACTCAGTTGAAAGCTTGCTGTCCAACCTCAACTCCTAGCAGAACACTTGCAGCCTATTTCATAGTGCTTTGAAGTTGGAAGAGAAACTCTATCTTGGAACCAGTTTCGCTTGGTCTAAATTAAGGTCATTTAGCCTAAAGGCTGAAACAAATTGAGAAAAATAGCTTTCTATTTGCAATGCAAAATACCCAATTTTATTTTGAGTTATCATGGCCGAGTTTATTAGTTTTGCTGATTCTCATTATTTCCTGAAATTCTCATTTTTAGCAGATATCAATTGTAATGCGCGGTCTCATTTCCATGAGTAACATTTTCAACATGTTGCTTTACTTCAGTAGATTCATCAATATGTCGGTATTAACACGTTGATGAACCTAAGTTGCCACCCGTTTTGCATTTCTGAAAAGAAGGTCTACCATATAATCTATTGAAGCAAAACAAGGACAATGAGAAGCTTCGAAACTCCCTCTGTCCTCTCTTTCTTCTCTATTTTATCAACTTCTCAATTGCAGTTTTAGTAATCTGTCCTAAAAAGTTTGGAGATGGTTTAGCATTTATAGTTGTATAGGATTTCTCTACTGGGTTCTGTTAGATACCAAACATCCCACGTGGAATAGTTATAAGATGATGAGTGGGTTTATATGACTTTGTGTCCCCTCCCCTTGCAAGCCAGTTTTGCAAGGGTGAGATCAAGCCAGCCCACCACGTCGAGGGTTCATGTCCAAGCAATTGTGTTATAGGCTGAATTAAGATGTATTGGTGGAGTCATCAATACATCGAACACTGATAGCCGAGTGAAGACACCGAACGGAGGAAAGGGCTATCATTGGATCAATATCGATAATATGGACCGCAAATTTGGGCCCAAGCATGGTGGTTTGACGTCGAGTATGGGATGGGAGTAGGACATAGTACTGGCTACGATTTTGTGGCCGTCATTGCAGATGGAGCAACCTGGGTTGGGCTGCTACCCAGTAGAAGGCAGGTTTTGGGAAGTCACCTAGTGGGGAAGATGGCCATGGATGGTGGTTGCGGAGCGTGGGAGAATGTTAGATAGCATATGTCCCACATGGAATAATTATAAGATGATGTGTGGGGTTATAAGCCCTTTGGTCCCTTCCCCTTACAAGCCAGTTTTGCAATGGTGAGTTCTAGCTAAAGGGTTCCTAACACTTTCCAGGATATTCGATAACACATTGCACACAACAGCAAATTTTTGTGTTTTTTTTTTTTTTTTCAAAAAGAATTTCATGAAACTTAAGGAAATTTCCTTTATTGGTTTAGAGAAAATCCAAGCCCCATCCAGTCCCAATAATGTATACCAGCACTCTAAGCAATTGAGCTTATTCAAATAAAAAATTCAAAGAGCTAATTAAAAATATCATGATATTGCACAAGGGAAATGCATCTCAACAGTTCTCTAACTGAAAAGAAAGGGAACTCACCAGGAACATGGTGACTAGACCCCAAGTCAGTTCCACAATCTAAGAAAACAGCACCTTCCAATAATTTGCTCTAAATACAAAATAGAAACTCCGTAAGTACTAGCATAGTTCATATTTGATGGTAGGAAAAAAAAGAATCAAAACGAAAATTGGTAGACTGTTTCTATAGCAGAAATATACAAACATTACAAGTGAGAGAATTGTCAACAGAAAAAGTAATTGGATTATAAGTTCATTGGATTTTCAAACATAATACCTGCACATACCTATCATCAACGGTCAAAATATATGGTCTATGTATGTCAGGGGAAATAAAAACAAGTTGTGCAGACATTCATATAAATTTCACAATTAGATACATGTATCAGCAATTTGTTTATGGAGTTAGTAGCGGTTTAGTCTGTTTAAACGTATCAAAATACACGAATATGTAAACTTAAGCCTACAATGCATCATGGGAATGCCAAGATGTTGGTCACTAGTAAATATTCATTCGCTAAAGAAAACTCAGCAGTTTTTGCAATCAGCCAGGATTGCATGGACAAAGCATGAATAGAAGTGCAACAAGTATCATTCGGATGTTCTTGGAACATCAAGCAGTGCAAAATAAGTTCAACTATTTTTTCTAACATACCAAAGGAAATGTTATTTCACTATTAGCAACAAGACATGATCTCCCAGATCCAACTGCACCCTCACCATATCCTCGCACGCTACCAAGACCCCCAATTGCAAACGCTTGGTAAGGAGCCATGTCCCCCACAATGGAGCCACCCATCATCCTGTCAGAGGCAAAAGTATGGATAGCGTGAGTAGGACAACATCTAGACTCTATTACTTCCAGGAAGCACAAGAAAAAACGTGCATTTGACTTCCAAAGTGGAGAGCGCAAAGATTCTAAAGATTGTTCCATGTCATGTTACAAGCACAGAGTACTGCCTCGCAGATACCAGACCAATGCGGCTCTATCTGTTTTAATTGATACCATTTTGCGCTACCCCATTTTTATTCTTCTCTATTGGATTTTTAGTTTTCTAGTTTTGACATACAACTTATGAAATTTGTTTCTTGTTGTACGCAAATTCAAGGAAAATACCCCGAAAAAAATGAATAATGAGGAAAATGTTTTAGCATGCACTTCTTTAATAACAATCGCAGGCATACTTCTAAGCCACCTCAAATAATTCACGTACACTGCTGATGTTACTTGAGCACCGGCTAATAAAATTTTTAGGATACCAATTTTTCGAACTTTAAATGTTCAGTCTTCATATGCTACAGGATATCTAACAACATAATAAAGACTGCTTACTTTGTTAAGAGAAACGCTGGCCCAACTTTGACTCCCTTTGATGCAATAAACTTAAACCGGTTGAAGATTAGCCACTTGGATAGAACTGGAACCCCTTGTTCTATTTGTAGATTAAACTGCACATAGTAAACGATCTCTTAAATAGTGGACAACTCCATGACTCATGTGCAAGGGGCCAGTACAATTTGTGTTATACTTTATCGAGTAAAGAAGTCTTACATGAAGAAAGCTGGAATCATTTGCCTTTGCAAATCGAGATTCTTGCTTTAGAATGACCATACTATCATGAAAACTTCCACTGCATAACAATCATATTATGACGTTAAAACCCCATTGCAAACACGTGTTCAAGAGAACAGAAAAAAATTTGTTCACCTGCATGTCACAGGGAAACCATCCATATCTCGGCTTATAAAGCGTCCATCGTCACTCATTGGACGAACATGCTGCAAGGAATATGATAACAGTTTAAAATCTAGTTTTAAAACATAATGGAAATCATAGATAAACACACGCAAAAAGAAAAACGCTAAAATATTATTGATAAATGTATAGTTGTGCATTATAATTAAGTTAAACCAAACCTCGAACTTTATGCTTGTTGTGCTGCTCCATTTGGAACTTGCAGGCTCGTTCAGGTCCATCCCTACAGATAATTTAGACAAATTCACACCTCCACTACCTGAACGGGAGAAATTATCTACAGGGACACCATGGACCCCAATCTCAGGGGAAAGAGAGTGCTGCAAGTTAACAAGCCTAAACATTAGGATTCTTTTGACGAAACTCTACACAGAATATCAATGTCACAGCAAATATTTGTTAGATATATGATGTTGTGCGGAAGCATGCAAAAAAGTCTCCCGAGTCCTGGCAGAAAAAAGGATGCAACCCTGCTTAAACCCCTTATTCACTCAGAATACCGAGCAATAGGGCATCTATTAACCTATTCAGTCACTCACAAATGCCAGAAGGATAAGGATAGAAACAGAACTCATTTATTCAGGAATAGTGAGAATTGCACTCCCCAAAACTTTAGAGTTAAAACTTTTATGAACAAAATCACTGATAGAAATCCTAAAAAATAAACGTGAAAAGAAGAGTTCAATTTACAGCAACCGAAATCTAAAGCGAACCTGATTCAAAAGTAAATCTAACTCTTAATGGAATCCCCAAAATGTTTTCAACTACGCCACCGCATCAATACACCAGCAAACAAGGATAAAGTACCTGAATTATGAAAGATTGTTGAGCTAGCCATTCGGGCCTTGGCCTTCTAAAAGCTACAAAGACATTAGAATCGTACAGCCCCTTATCCCATGATACATCAAGCTTCTCACTTCCACCAAATAAGTTCGGATGTTTGATGCAAAGACTGCAAAGCCAAAGACATTGTCCATTGATGAAAACTGACTGAAAAATAAAATGGGTTACCTTCTATTCTCTTTTATCTTTTATTGGTTAACATTACATTTCTCATCAACAAAACAGAGAAAATGCATTTAGTGGAAATTTAAACTAAATCTATATTTCACATACTGAAATAGAAGAAAGCTGAGTGAATTCCTAACCTTCCTATTATCAGAGAGAGAGGACCGCCACTGCTGCTCCTGTATGACAAAGAGAAAGCACTCAACCACTTGTCGGATATATATATAATATATGTATAAAATAAAAAAATAAAAATAAAAAAACCTGAGAGGAGGAACCATTAAAGAAGCGTAAAGCTTGTGAGTGAAATCGACGTTAACATCAATCTTGGCTGTGGAAAAGAGAAAAATGAAAAATAAATAGAAACTCACATTACCCTTTACAAAATGAAGAACGACAATGGCAGAAAATTCAAGAACCAACCCAGAAGAAAACTGTTTCCCAACAATCTTTTGCTATGAAGAAGAAGAAAATTAAAGCTTAAATGTGTTTTGGAAACCAACCTTTACCAGCATGGATGCTTTTCTGAGCGCCCATCCCGTTACCAGAAACAGTGGCTCAAAAACCATTAAAAATAAAATGGAATTTAAGGCTCGGACCGATGTTTGTTGGGAAGGAAAAAGCAGAGGAACATGTTTAAGAGGAGAAGAGAAAAAGGAAAACGAAAAGGAAAACTGTGGGAAAAACAAATAAAGGGCAGGCGTGGCGTTCTGTGCGCTGCGCGGAGAGTGTATGAGTTACGTCCCCAACTGAGAGAGGTTGTTCTTAGCTTCCAACTTCTGTTATCCCTTTTGTTCTTTTTTTTTTTTTTTTTTTTCACTTTTATGGGGGGCTCTAAGTTCCTTTTGGGCTTCTTTTTTTTTTTTTTAGTTTAATTTAGTTTAGAATTGGTAGGGATTTTAATTTTAAGAACTTTTAACGGGGTATTTTGTATTCGAGTGAAGTTGAAATTTTTAAATTTGAATAATAATTTTTGTTTATTTTTTAGAAAAGATAAAAAATTTCAGAAAAAATTAAAAAAAAATTTCAGAAAAAAACAAAAATTTGAATTTAAATTTGAACTCCAAACGACTCAGATTAGAATAAAACGGGGACAATATGGAGAGATGAGACATGGATGGGGACAAAACCTCTTCTCTAAATTGTAAGTGGAGCAGGGACGAGGATGCACTTTCCATCCTGTTTTCGTCGTGATATATTTATGTCACAAATATTTATTTTAAGAAAAATTTCATCTATTCCCTCTTAATTATATAAACGGTATTAATATGTCTCTTAAGTATACCTTTTGAATTTTAATATCTATGTTAAATTATCTCTCTATTTATTTTGGTTAGTTATTTTATCATTTTTAATGTCAAAATACCTCTTATGTTTAAATTTGTGTTAAAATATCCTGATTTTTTATTTGTGTCAAATATACCCACTAATCTTTAAAATATTTATGTTAAAATACTCATTAATTTTTAATATTTTTGTGAAAATGTTCATTGATCTTTAAATATTTGTGTCAAAATACTGATCTTTAATATCTATTGTCAAATTATATCATCTATCTTATTTAATTATATCTAATATTATATAATTTCCTAATAATTATTAATTTTTTTTAGAATAGAAAAAATATTTATTTTTTATCTAATAAAATAATTTTGACATACTATTTCTTATTTTATTTTATTTTATTTGGCTATGTAACCTTAGTTAGTATGCTTAAAAGGAGCCATTACGATATTTATGTATTTACTTAAACCCGTAACGAGAATGAAATATTGTAAATTTATTTTTATATCCATCCTATGTATTTGTTCTTAATTATATATTTTTATTTAAAAATAATTGATTTGCATATTTTATTCAGCATGGGAGCAATGATTGCTTCACTCTCGCCAATCTCCTCTATGCGAGAGCCATGGCCGGAGATCAAATCTCCACACCGTTTCGAATATACTTTTTTTTTTTTTTTGGTACTTTGGTGTATGTGTTTGTGGTGTTTATTAATATTTGTGATTTAGTATATTTTTTATGATTTTTTTTCACTAATCCAATGATAAAAAATCTAAAAAATCTGATGAAGTTGTCAATTACCAGTCCCAAACGGTATCTTACTTATCTTACTAGTAGAAGTGGTTACTAACCGACAACCAACCAGTATCCTATTGACAAAAATTATTATCAACTAGTTATCTGTTGATAAACATGGTTCTAGCCGGCATTGATGGTCACTAATTGGTATCACGGTAGATACTAGATAATAACCAATCGATAATCATTAACTAGCCAGTATTATTTTAGATATTTGCTGATATCATTTTGGATACCAATTTCTAAATTAAGAAGTATAATTTGACTTTTAAAATGAATAAATGTTATGTCATGATATTTTTTTGCAACACCTTTTTCTGTGTCAAAACTCAATCTTAAGGCATGAATCTATTGCATTTCTTTAATATTCTCATAAATATTTAAAAACCAATTAACAATCTTTTGATTGAATTTGTAGAAGTAAAAAAATGAATAGAAAGATATCGGGAAGGGGAAGAAAAAAATAAAAAGGCAACTAGAATATCAATAAATTGTAAGTAATCTAAACGTCAAGTAAGGAACATTCAAAACAAAAGTATTTAATTGGGAGTATAAAAAGGGGCTGATTTTGTGGAATGCTTTAAACAAAATACACTTCTAAAATATTGTCTTATCTATGACTTTAGGATTTTTATCCCTCTTACAAAATAAGTCAAATGTCAACCTAATATGTCTTTTCAAAAATAACTATCATCAATCATAATGAAATTCTAATTAGTGTTCTATATACCACACATTTTTACCAGAATACGACATGTATTCCACCAAAGTATTGCTCGACGCCTGAAACCAACATAGACCACCAATAGTCTCTAATCGAGGGTGTCAATTATCGGAGAGTATTCTAGAAGAAATTTTTTTTTTGTAAAAAGTATTCTACTAGTATACGTTTAGTAATAAATATAGGTCTTCAATTGGTCTCAAATTACGACGACCAGTGCTAAAGAGTATTCTAATATAATCCATCGGAATACAAAAATTTATCCATTGGAGTACAAAAATTAAAACATTAGAAAACACTATACTATTACCGACTACAATAGATCATATGACCACCAAAATCACAACAAGTACACATCCATAAAATCCAAACAAGTCATCAATAATCCAAACAAGTAACAAAAGAAAATATGCAGATCAGGCGAGCTTCAATCTTCAGCTGAAATGAATCACTAGGCCAACATCGCCGACTGGTGGTCTGGCTCTTTATCCGGCGGCCTCGCAAGCTTATAGCTACCATAGGCCTCGTTCTCTCTCCAACCACTTGCTAGCATATCGCGATCGGCAGCTGTCGTCTGCAGATCGGGATCGGCGGAGATTGTGACTAGCGACTGGCGAGCAAATCGCGACCTGTTACTCACTCGGAGGATGACATTGGCGACGACAACTCACCAGAAAGCAGTCCGAGGAAGGAGCTTCCTTGTTAATTGAACAAATAAATAAAATATTTGTGATTATAAAATAATAATAGCATACACTCTCTCTTATGTTTTATGTCACATAGTTAGTGAGCATGAAATTATTCAAAATTCAACAACTCAAAATTTATAAATTTAATCCATCAAATACACTTGTTCAACAGCATTATGAAGATATGTGGGAACAATGGATATATAATTTCAAGCTCAAATAAATAACTAATCAAACCCTTTAATTAGTTTACAACTTTATTAATTCTAAATTTACTCTACTAAAAACTTGCACTCTTGAAATTACAAATATATTATTACTCAAAAAATAGAGTTTTCCATTTAATATAGTCCTTACATATAAATCGATCATCCATAAATAATTCATATTAGACCTAAGTATAAATCCGTTAACCTCTTTAATTACGTCTTTATCATTGAGTATCATTGATTCTCTAATAAACTATGTATTCATGAAACAAATCTCGAATTTAAACACTCATATCATTCAAGACCCAAATCAACATTCAAGAGAATTATTTATCTAGCTTCTTTAATAAGAAAGAATGGATTCTATCTTGTAATATTAACAGCCTTTATATAATTGCTTAAAGAATAAAGTCGTCAATTTGACATAAAACATTACATATAAATTAATCCTACATAAATAACTCATAATTTTAGCTAGATAAAAATCCGTTAACCCCTCTATTACGTCTTTATCATTAAGTACCATTGATTCTCTAATAAATGATACATTCATGAACTTAACCTCGATTCTAAGTACTCATAGAGTCATCCATTTGATATGGTTATTATACATAAATTGATCCTCTATAAATAATTCATAATTTGACCTAGGTATAAATTCGTTAACCTCTCTAATTACATCTTTATCATCGAGTATCATTGATTCTATAATAAATGATACATTCATGAAACTAATCTCGAATTTAAGCACTCATATCATTCAATGCCCGTATCAACGCTCAAGAGAATTATTTATCTAGCTTATCTATTAAGAAAAAATGGATTCTATCTTGTAATATTAACGATCTTAGTTATTTACTTTATCATATTTCGAAAGTATAAGAAATGAGATTGGACACTTTAAATCTATACCAAGTAAATAAAAAGACATGTTCACATAAACATGAGTCTACTAATAACTAAATATTAAGATCATCCTACATAGGATCATGAGTTAAAATGATTAGAATATGTTATACTGAAACACTTTATTTATTTTATTTTTTATTTATTTATTTTTATTTTTATTTTTATTTTTTGAGAATACTGAAACTCTTTATTAAAAATGCAAAATTCATGCGCAAGGGAGAGGAGTCAAAAACCTCGCCCAGCATAGCAAATCTCCCTACCATTTCTCCACCCTCCAATTGGTATAAATTGCTCATACCAAAAATATATATTGATACCTTATGTGTATGTGTCCAAAACTGCAAGTACCAAAGTACCACATCCAAAGGATATCAGCTCCCCACCATTGTGCCTACATAAAGATCATGAGTTGGTGGTGTAAAGTAGAAAAACGACCTTTACAGGCCTCTCCAATGGGCTTTGAATTTTGGGCTTATTTATTTATTTATTTATTTATTTTTGAATTGAACTACATATTTAAAAATATATATATATTGGGTACTTTAGAGAAATGTCACAAAATATCCATTGGATTGATTTTTGCCACTTAAAAATAAAAAAAATAAAAAAACTCTTATAAAAAATATCATAATATAACAATATAAGTAATTATTTATTTTAAAACATCAATTATAATTACAACCTCCACCAATTGGTTACTAACTGGTTACTATCTGATAATCAAGTGATTATCAACTGAAAATTTGATAACCAACTAGTTACAAATTTGTAACTAACTGATTGCCGATATGAAACTTCTGATTTTATCGAGATTCGACAGTACTAGTTGGTAACCAATTAGTTCCGAGTAAAAACTTTGGTAACCAACTGGTACCAAAAACTTCCTATTTCGTTGAATCGTCACCGGAATATTAGACAAACATCATATTTCAATAACAAATTCAACCAAAAGTCACCAAAATTCACAAAAATCATTAGAAAAAAATTCAGAATTTACAAACCACAATAATTTTTCAACCAAATGCATCACAATATGTAAATTAAAAATGTATACCTCCATTATTTCTGCAATAAAAAATATGAAAAATTAAAAAAAAAAAAAATTGGGATCTCAACTGCTCAAATCCCCGCTGCTCCGATGGTGTGGTGTTGCGGAAGCTTGGATCGCAACAGCTCCGGCAGTGTGACATTGCAGAAGAAGGAGATCGGAGCCACCGCGAGCCACGGCTGGAGATGATGGTACACTGTTGCGGAGGAAAAGATGATCGGAAGGTATCCTGACCTTCAATCTCAGCCTCACAAATGTCACGGCGATGGAGCCCTGATATTGACGTCGGAGCTAGATTGCCGCCTTAGATCATTGGTGCAGCAACCAACAACTCCATTCTTGCCACGTCGTGGATCTCCACCATTGGAGTTGAGGTTGCGATCAACATTGGTGCAAGGATCGGGCTCGAAGGAGATGGATCTCGTAAGTTTATGGTGCAGTGGCGAGAAGGTGGAACGGGCGTGAGGAGGAGGAGAGAATAGAGAGAAATGGGGGAGCGGACCTCGCTTGGGGGGCAAGGCAAAGGGGGGATGATTGTTGAAGAGAGAGAGAATTTTTTTTTTTAATTTCTTTAAATTAAGTATAACATCATCTTTATGGCATTTTTCACAATATTTTTAGGACTTATTTGGTAAAACGGTTCAACTCAAATTAAACTGTACTTTTTCATTTTAGTTTTTGTCTTTTTTCTGAAAAATCAACAAAAATTAGAACTAGTTTTTAAAAAGTCAACTAACTCAAACTTAAAAATTTCAACTCAAACCGTTTCATCAAACGGACAAAAATCAATCCACTCCTTAGTTTTTGGGTATCTCCCCTATTTATCCCGAAACTATATAGCAGTAAAATTCAAAACATAAAAGTTATATTAAAGTTAATAAAATCATTATTTTAATCCACTGAAATCGGGGTGTTTTTTTTATTTATTAAAACAGAATGTGTTGGTGCAATTTGGATTTTTACTTTTTCTAAAAACCAACATTTCGGTTTTGGTTAGTAGGTTGGGTTTTTGACCGAACTGACCGATATTCACTTCTATAACTTACAGATTAACAGTTTAGATAAAATCATTATATTCTTAATAGTATTGACATGCACTATTTATATTTAATTAAAGTTTTCCACATTAAATAATTAATTATTTATTACGAACCATTTTGATTATCATTTTTAAATATTGTCTTTTGAAATATAACCTTTATATATATTATTTAATATCACATAGATAATTATAGAATTTTTAATGATTTAAAATAAAATTTGAAAATTACCTAGCTACAATACTATAATGAAATAAAGCAATAAAGCAATGTGTTATTTAAATCGCATTAAAGTCTCAAATATCATAGGCTTTCAATGAATCAATCCCAACGTCTATATGTTAAACTTGACACTCAACTATAAAATGACCTAAAATTAATTTAAATTGTACTAATGAAACTGTTCTTTTTTTTTTTTTTTATTTTGTGATTTTTGCCTTTGCCTTATTCATGTCATACATACCCAATCATCCAGACAAATGGTCTAAACATTAGATGATATTTTTTTAACAAAACATGCGTGGCAGCCGAACTGGGCATATAATCGTGTAATTATAATCCGTCGTTTTCCAATTGGAGATGACCCAGCTGTCCAGGCACACGTATACAGAAAAATATCTTCTTCTTTTTTTTTTTAATCACATTAAAGGCAAATTGAATCATTTGTACAATCCAAACACTCCCTTCCATGACCCTCCTAGGCTTTCCTTTATATCCCTAAACAGGTAAAGTTATCTATAATATCTTCTGTACAACAATCGAATAGATTTGATAATTATAATTTTTTAATAATCAATTAATATTATTTGGAATTTTATATAAAATTATATATAACAGGTGTTATCTAATAATTGTTGCTGTAAGATATAAATATTATTAAAAAATTACAATAAAATCAACAAAAAAGTATAAATTTGACAGTTGGATAAGAACACGTTAACAGGAGAGGAAGAATCCTAACTTGTATTTTATCCCTGTTTTTATTTCTTTGTATATTATTTACGAGTATACCTGACAACAACTAAAAAAAAAAAAACAAAAGAAATCAATTCTTCAGAAGCCCGCTAGCTATTTTGTGTACGGTACGATAACTGAGAACTGATGTTGAAAAATATCTACGCATCTGAGTTTTTCTTTTTCTTTTTTAATTATTATTATTATTATTATTATTATTATTATTATTATTATTATTGTTTCTATGTCGACTGTTTTAGTTGTTTAATTAAAGGATGAATTGCCAATTTTCTCCCTATCTTTTTATGCAATTACAATTTAGTTTGTATTTTTTTTTAATATTCTAAAAGCTCCCTGAACCCTAGTTCTTTTTGCAAATAAAGGTTAAAAATTTGATGGAGCAAAGTATATAACACATGTAATTTTTTTTTTTTTTTGGTTTGGTGAATATATGATACGTATAAGTTGAACTATATAAAATTTACCCTATTTTATGGGGTACATTAATTTTATCCTATTAATGAGATAAAGATTGTCAAACTTTGAATCGGTTCTTAATCATCAAGATCGAAAAAAATACGCCAAAACTACAATGAGATATTTTACACATAATACTAAAAAAATTTTAAAAAAATTTATTTCCTTCCCTTTTCTTCGTCCAACAACCTGTCTATCGAGCTTTTTGTTTTTTGTTTATCCACAAACTTGATCTCCATATCCCTACCATTAGGGAATCTCATACATATTTTCTGAAAGCAATCTAACAGAAAATGAGAAAGAAAACTCATTAGCTTCTAGTGATTTTCATACAAACTAAGAATGAAAATTGAAAATTCTAAGCACATTAACATAGAATCTAAAAGTGAAATCAGTTTTTTTCTGTTCAGAAATTTCATTAGCAATCTAACAGAGAATGAAAGTAATCTAAAAGTGAAAAATAAAAAATCTACCATTAGCTTCAATGTCGATCATTTACCAGCGAAAAGACAAAAAAGAAAAAAAGTTCATTTGGCCATTAGTCATTATCGTTAATTACAACAATATTTAAATAATCAAAATCCAAAAAAAAAAAAAAAAAAAGTGAAAATCCGAGAATCACTATCTGTGATCACCGCGAGACAGCCACCTCATCGATCTCCTGTTGCTCACCCAAAGCTGCCGTTGGATCTCCTATGCCAGTGGTCTCACTGCCAACAGCCAGTCAAGACTGTATTGTTACATCCTTCATTATTCTACCGTCAATTTTGATCCAATGGTTGAAATAAGTTTTCACATCCATGACAAAAAGTAATTGTCCCCATGATAAAACTCTTCTATTATTAATCATGTATCATGTTAAAATTACATACCCTTTAAAAAAGTTCAAAAATCTTTTATTAAAAAAAATTTAAGGAGCAAATTGTAATTTCGTTAAAAAAAAAAAAAAACAAACATACTCTTAAATCTATTTATAAAAAGTTATTTTCATCCAGAAAGTTTTCCGTACGGCATTAGATGGTGTTTAAAAGAACAAAACTACACACACACACACCACGTACACGAGTACTTTAAGATATCTAGTACTGCTTTAATTTCAATCCATGATGGATGATGTTAAAACTCTTGTCAATTCACATTAGTGCAATACTTCTTTCTCACTGGTTTTTATTTTGTATTATATTATTTTATTTTACATATTTGAGAGTACGATAATTAAAATTATAAACTTTATTTATTTAAAATTAAATACAGTAAAAATATAAATTTATAGTTAGACTAAATTTACAATCACCGTATGCAGAAGTTTTGGATGATGAACATTCAAGAAAAGATTGAGAGCGATTGTTAGTATTATTATTTAGTTTAGTTGGGAGATAATGACATTGTGAGCGATTACTAGTATTATTATTTAGTTTAGTTGGGAGGTAATGACAAACCCTTTGGATCTAATGATTCAATAAAAGCTGAATAAGTAATGATGTGTACATATAATTAATATTTATTGAAATGTCTATCCATTCTAAATTAAATGGTGATAATTATCCCAAATATGCTACATAGTTATCCAAAATGAGTAATTTCCGAGTGCCATCTCATCCTCATCTATTTCAGCGTGTACCAAACTAGTGGCAATGAACTAACATGGCCAATTTGTGGTCAATGTTAGAGTGTTGGTATTTGTTTTTTCTTTAAAGTTTTTAAATATTAAGGTTTGTTCTTGTTAATCTGATATTTAACTTAAAGAGTTTGAAATCATATTTTTTATTTTGATAGGATTGTAATGAAATCCTACTTATGTAAGGGTATGTTTGATAGGAATGAGAGAAAATAAAAAGAAACAAATGGTAAATGATCTATGTGAGAGAAATAAAAAATGAGAAAGATATCTTAATAATCTCTCTAATTCAGAGATCACATTATGATTTTGAAAGAGTGGGTCCCTTCACTTATCCATTCTCTTTTTCCTCTTATGAATAATCATGAATGTCAAGACTCAAAACCTCTCCCCTTCCTTCCACTTTTCTATCCTATGTTCCAAACACATTCTAAGACTCAGGGTCCGTTTGGAGATGGTATTTTGGAAGTTAGAGATGATTTGAGTTTTAAAAATATGTGTTTAGTGAAAATAAACTAGTTGAAGTGAAAAATGTAAAAACTTAAAATGTGTTTGAAACAAAATTAACAATATGGATCATGTTTCGTTCCTCTTGAAATTCTATATAATTTTTAAAAAATTATTTCATTTTGACTTAAAATGATAAAATTATGGACTTTTAAAATTTAAATTTTTTTAAATGTTTGGAAAAAATGAATAGTAAAAAAATTCTATGTAATTTTTAAAAAATCATTTCATTTCGACTTAAAATAATAAAATTATGAACTTTTAAATTTAAATTTTTTTAAATATTTGAAAAAAAATAAATAGTAAAACCGGAGAAAAAGACAAAAAAAATGTTTGGAAAACACGTTTAGAAACATGAAACGGAGTCTTAATAATTAAATTTTCAACGAATATTAGTGTCTAAAAAAATTAGGAGTATGTTAATAGTGATCACCCTTATATCAGATTTTAATACATTTAATTTAGAAAGAAAAGAAATAAAAAATAAACTAATTTTTTTTGTTTTTTTGAAAAAAGAAACTAGTTGGTTGACTTTGTGGGCAAGTGGGCAGCCATGTCCCGACAACCAAAATGGACCAACATCCACGTCATCTAGCTTCTAATAACGTGTACTGGCTGAACTCCATCATAATGTAGAACTTAAAAGTCTTCGGTCTAAAATTTTCCAGAAGAGGGATTATTGCTTAATAGTCCCCAAAAATTATATACATAAGTCCAGAACTTAGTTCAAATTAAGGTCGTTCGACGTGATTATCTAGCCTACCCTTCTTAGTTAATCTATAATTAACCCAAACAACTAGCCAAATTTAGGGCTAATTTGGCAAGACTTTAATTAAAAGTTGTTTTATACTTCTTAGATTAAAAAACAGCTTCTAAAAATAAATGGAAAATCTGTTAAAAAAGTTTTCAATGTTCAAAAATACTTCCTGTCAAGGTAAAATTATGACTTCCGATTAAAACTCTTCTAAATAAATTTTAAAATCGCCAACAAAATTTAAATTAGATATTACAAAATTCAAGTTAATTTTTATATTTCTATTACTTATTTTAAATCTAAAAGATCATGTTAATTCCATATACTCTTTAATTTTAAACACATAGAAAGAATTACAACGTTTATTTCTCTTTTTACACTAGCTAAAAACAAAGTAAAAATCATGTCAAACGAGTCATCAATCTCTAGATGTTTTTACTCATATAAATCACCCAGCTTAATTCAATTAACCATTAATAATAATTTTTTATTACATGTAATTCTACATGTTTCACCATCATATACAGGTCTTACCAGGGGCAGAGCCAGGGGTTGCCCACTTAAATTTTTTACTATTTTATTTTTACACCAAAAGTTTAATAATTTTTATAATTTGCCTCTATTGAAATTAAAAAATCCTTATATAATCCTTATTTTATCTTATTAAAAATAAAAAATTCTCACATAATCCTCATTAAAATTAATTTTATAAAAAGTTTATATTTTTATTATTTTATCTTATTAAAATTAAAAATTTTTATATAAATATATTAAAATTAAAAATTATCACATAGTTTTTTTTAAAATTTATTTTATCTTGAAACAAAATTTTGATATATGCTTTTACTTAAATAGATTTCTAAGTCTGTCCCTGTGTCTCACAATACTGTATCAACGATAATAGTGTGAACTGACACAAAATACGAGTCGTTGTATGTATTCTTTATGTATGTATTTACTATTATCACTACCGTCATTGTTTTTATTATAAAAAGGAATATATTAAAGAATTTGCTACATTCATTTGAAATTTGCACTAAACATAACATCATCCCTACTCCAACCAAATACAAAACAATAAATTAAAACAGGATTGGCATTTAAAAAAAGAAAAAGGGTTTGAGAGCTAGACACGTGGACCCAGAATAAAAAAATGTGAAAAGCATTGAGAAAGTTTTTAGTTAAAAATAATAAATAAATTCTAAAAGAAATGAAGTTCGGAGGATATTTCCGTGGTCAAAAAGATTCAATTAATGCACCCGAAACCTACACGCCCATTTGACCATATCTCTTTTCCATGGCTTTGGCTCTGATACTCCCTACTATAAAAATCCCAACTCATACACCCTTTTCCCTTGGCACATTTTCACAAATTACACATAATTACCCAAAACCTCCACAAATTTTATAAAACAAGAACACCCATACGACACCGTCATGGCTTCTTCCGACGACGCAACTCCTCCGACGATCGGCGTCGATCACCGCGGTGGCGGCGGTGGCACGACACTCTCCGCCATCCATCCCGACATAATCCGGGCCCACATCCTCGCCCGTCTCGATGGCCCCGCCCTTGCCGCGGCCGGCTGTGCCTCATCAGAGCTCCACGCGCTCTCCGCCGACGAGATTCTATGGCGTGACATCTGCACCGCCATGTGGCCGTCCGTAGCCGATCCCGCCCTCCGCCACCTCATCTCCACCTTCCCCGCTGGCCACCGCTCCTTCTTCTCCGACTCCTTCCCCGTCCTCGACCGCGTCCCGAAACTAGAATTCAACCCGGACCATCCATCCCCTTCCTCCGGCTTAATCTCCGCCGTCGATATTTTCTACCAGAACAAACTCGTCTTCTCCAAGGTGACGGAGACCGAAACCCTAACCGAGTGGTTCCAAGGCTCGCCGTTCCTCCTTGACCTCCTCGACCCCAAAGACTCCGTCCAAACTCCTGTACGACGCCCCGCGGTGGGCGACGGCGCGTGGATGAAGCACCTGGAGGAGAATCTGACGCTGAGCTGGATCCTGATCGACCCGACCACGAAACGGGCGGCGAACCTCTCGAGCCGGCGGCCGGTGTCGGTCCAACGCCACTGGCTGACTGGGGAAATTCAGCTCCGGTACGCCACAATCATGGCCGGACCGCATGACCGGAGGTTGTCGCCGTCACCGGCGACGGAGCAAGTGCAGTGCGGGATGGTGGTCACGTGCGGGGCGGAGGACGGAGGGGAGATGCACGTGAGGGAGGTGGGGATGCACGTGGAGGACATGGAAGGGAGGCACCTGAACGGGAAGGAGAGTATGGTTGTCTTGAGGAACGCCATTGAGAGAGGAGAGAGAAAGAAGGAGAGAGAAGCTGGGGAGAGGAGAGAGAAGTTTGAAGAGTACTTAGAGAGAAGAAGAGAGATGAGAGAGAAGAAGCAGAGGAGAGAGAGAGCTCTTGACTTGGCCTGCATTGTCACCGGAGTTTCCATTTTCGTGGCTTTCTGGTCTATTGTTCTCTTCAGATAAGTTCGTTAAAGTTACGGTTGATTCTGTACAGGGGCAGAAATTACAGCAACTTTTCAAAAAAGAAAAAAAGTTATTTGTTAATTCCTTAATTTTAATTTCATTGATTTTTTTTTTCTCCTACAAAAGAAAATTACATATGTAACCTTGTTAATATGAGTAAAGAAAGCCGTCTTTTTCCTCCTCAGCTTTTCCTCTGTAATAGTCGTGATTTTTTTTCCTTGTTGGCTAAAATAGCAGTTATGATACTTGTGAAGGCTATCTCTATATTTTTGGGTCAAATTTAATTATCTAAACATGTGACTTATTTTCCAAAGTCCTATGCTTACAAAAATATTCCCCACCAAAAAGAAGAAGAAATACCCACAAAAATAAAAGCCTAGAATTGTCGTCTATGGGTGTTCATATTGCAAGTGTCTTTCAATTTGCAGACAACTTGCTATTTGATTCTGGGCAATTTTCCTTTATTTCTTTGTACTTTTTGTGATTGAAATCGACGTTGGGGGACTGCTGTATTAAATCGTAATAATTATTGGATATTGGGATGATTAGACTTTTGAAGCGCGCGGTTTGTGTCAAATTGTCAAGGAAGGAGACGTGGGATTTGCGCCCCCCCCCCCCCCCCCCCCCCCGACGCCAAAAAAAAAAAAAAAAAAAAAAAAAGATGAAGGAGATGCGGAAAGAGGGGAGCTCCAAATATACTATTATGTGCTGGCCCTTTCGTAACTCTATCGGGCAGGCTTACTTATCCATGATCCAAACGATCATGAATCATAATCGGTAAGATTGAGACGATACTAAATCAGAATATATGTTTATTGGGATCTCAAAAATCGGAGTTGAAATCATTATCAATCTCATTAATATGTTTATTTAGAACAGAAATCGAAGTCAGTTATTATAAATTTACTTATATATCCCTTTATTTATTATGTTTTCAAAAATTAAAAAAATAATTAATTTTATTTATTTATTATTATACTATTAATCAAAGTAAAATAATCATTTTAATATTAAGGTAATAAAATTAAATTATGTAATTTTTTGTTTAAAAAAATAAAAAATTGTAAAAAAAATAAATTAAAATAAATTAAGTATAAAAAATATAAAAATAGAAACATAATAATATATTGTGATTAATAAAAAAGTTCTTTATTTACTCTAATAATTATGATAGTTATATAATATTAAGTTAATAAAAATATATTATATTTGATTAATAAAAATAATTAATATAGGTTGTTATTATTTTTTAAATACAATTTTTTGAAAATAAAATAAGAATACAATGGTAATCTAATGTTAATAATAGGAATTGGAGTCACAATCCAGAAGGGGGCATGAGATTGTCAATCCCATTTCTCAATCCTAAATTGGTATGAGACCCACCATTCTCCAGAAAAAAAAAGAGCAAGTAAACAAAAGATTGACTCTCATTCTCCACGCTCATTCCTTATTCCTGATTAGTACACATGCCATATGAGTTCGCACACCTTCATAGATATATGTATGTATGTATATATATATATATAAGAATTGTCTCGGCATAATCGTTCGGTAGTATAATTTGCACAAATACCGGTATAATCTAGAAAAAATAACGATACAATTGGTTATAAAGAGGGAGAGAGAGAGAATTTTCTGTCCTGTAATTTAACAGTGTCATACATGAAAATTCTTGTATATGTATATATATAGAAAAGTTTTCAATAATTACACATTTTTTTAATGTAATATGTATGATTGCAGAAAAAATTACAGAAATAAGTATACGTCTTAATTATACCTTATGATATGAAATTTTATATGACTTGCTGTATGAAGTCAAACAATCTATTTACCTTGAATATTTATTATAAAAGATTAAAAAGATTCCTTTTAATTAAACTAATCTTTCTGGTGTAAATTTTCCATTAAAAAAAAATACAACCTTTCCAGTGTACATCAAGAGAGAGAAAAGTGTACGCCCAGAAACATGTAATCCAATTAACCACAATGTACTCCACTAACCACATCCACAGCTTTCCTCCAATGCTTTGATGCAACTAAATTTTTAACTTTTTTTTTAATCTTTATCTTTATTTATTTATTTATTTTGAGAAAGGGAATGATTTGGTTAAGCTGAGAAATAAGAAAATAATTAGTAATTAACAAACAGAAACCAAAAGAAAATTAATGTTCTTGCACTGTGCCGTGGAGGATAAAAGATGGCCAACACTCTGACCCCCTCCGCAAGCAGAAAGATACACACTGCTTTCAAAGACTCGAACAATTTTCACTCCTCTCTCTTTGATTTTATTCTTCATGGCACATTTCTTAAACTAACATAAAGCTTAGTTTTTCGTTTTTCGTCTGAATGTATTAGGTTGACCTTTATGGCAACGACAAGGGAAGGTAATTGATTTTTTTTTTTTTTTTTTTAAAGAAGTTGTGTTGGTTAGACGAGTTAGTTCTTTATTTATTTATTTTTTTAAAGTTGATATTGTTATGCTTCGTTTCTTAGAGGAATTTAAAATGAAAAATACTCAAATTCAAAAATAAATATTTAATTTTGATTTTATTTAAATATTAGAAAAATTATTTACGAAGAGTCATATTAACGGGTTAAAAACAAATTGCTCATTTAAAATCATATTTATTAAACGCTCCAAGTTTTCATTAATTTTCATAAACTAATCTTATCAATTTTACAATTCATCACAACCGTATGATCTCTATCAGTAATCATTAAATTTTAAAACAAGTGAACGAGTTGAACAATTATTAAAACCCCACACACACGCGCGTATATATCTAAAAAGATTCATTGCTATACCGGATATTTTCAATTTGGGCCCAAAGTTACAGTTTCCATTCTACTTGGGTTTTTGAACTTCAAAATGTAACATTTTACCCTCATGTGCTTATCTAATTGTAAAAATATTACGGTTTTTATGGTATTGATACCTATTATTACCTAAGCTAATTGTATTACATACGCTTTGTGCATGCGGAATAGACAAACAAAGTAAAATTAAAAAATTAAAAAATTAAAAAATTTTAAAATTTCTTAACTATATTAATCTTTTTAAATTTTATTTAAAATTATCACGTGACTGATTTAGGATCTGTTATGGGATAAGCTTGAAAGTAAGGACGAAAGGCACTAGAATTGTTTTGCCTATTGCCACCTTCGGAGCTCTTGCCGTCAGTTCGCATACAAGAGCGGGCGAAGAAGAAACAAAAGGGGCGGCAAAGAGACTGGCGCAGTCTATGTGATTTGACACGCATAATTTGAGTCCTTCAAATCTCATGGCAAAACATTGGCACAATTGGGGCCTACTGATTTTTTCCATCAATATGAGTCATGACATGTAGTTGTTTCACAATCATCATCAAACATTGAAAACAGGAATTAGGATTAATTAGGCTTTTTCCAAAGGGAGGAAAAAAGGTGGATCACCACTTGATTATTCAAGTTCAACAATATCAGAAACATGATTTTTACTCAAATTATTCTCTAAGATTTTGATTGTTAAGATAAGAAATAAAGAAACATTAATAGCGCAGACCAGGGAAGTAGAGAGTAAAGAGATGATCTACGATCTTATATCAACATCATATTGAAATTAAAAAAAAAAAAAAAAGAAAAATTGACATTACATATAGGTCTGACGTTTCGAAACTAATTAATCCTGTTATATTATAGATTTTCATCCCTTAATTTTCATTGTTCTTAATTTATTTGCAGGACTACCTATTATGTGGGTTCAGACATTATTTAACTATTGATGATTTTCTCTATTTATTAAATATAAAACATACATGTATATAAAAGTATAATGAAATAAAACCTTTATTTATTTAAATGGTAACAAAATTATAACATCATAAGTTTTATGGACACCAATCCCAACACACTCATGGACGGTACTTTTCTCCTTCACGACAGTGCGACGTCATGGGTTGTGGTGGCTTTGCAAAGCCATTGCTCGTGGGCGGGACTTCTTCAGCGGAGAGAGAATGGAGAGATGATCAGAGTTGAATAGCTGCCATCGTCGCGGCGTCCTCGCCATCACCAACACCTTACTTAGTCTTTCTGTCACCGTCGCAGCGTTCTCTTTGTCACCCGGCGCGGCCTTTTCTCTTGTCATGTTGCAACGAGAAAACAAAGGGGAAATACAGGAAAGAGAGGGGTGATATGTGAGCGGAGAGAAAATGTTAAAGTTCTAAAATTAGAGAGGGGTATAGTTAGAAAAAAGTAAATGAAAAAGAAAAATATACTATCATGTACTATCATTTAAAATATATATATATATATGCTATAAATTTCACTAACACATGCAAAAAATGCAATATCATGCATTTTTCTCTTTAATTTTGTAGTATTTTAATAAACAAGAAAGTAATAAGACCAAATTTACAAAATTTTGATTGAAATGCTTTCACACAACGAAATTAGATTACATCTATCAGCCAAATAAGGTTACAAAGTTTTGATTGAATTATTCTTTTGATTGAGTTACGGTTTTTATGCCTTTGAAAATTTTATATAATTCAAAATATGAATACATTAATTATTCACAATTAAGATGATCATATAAATGGTCATTAAAAGTGAATGTATTGTAGAGATTTTTTTTTCTTTGTCGATTTATGAGGGTGTTGCCTAATAAGTTTTAAGTTATCTAATTTTTATCCAATTGGAAATTATTTAGAAACATTTATAAGAATTTGTGGAAAAAAAATTCAAAATAAATACAACCCATGAGCAACATAATTTTAAAACACAAAAAAGTTGAGGGACCGACTTAACAATTTAAATAGAGGTTTCAACTACGAAAAATACAACCTATAAATTATAAAATTTGTCGTTTTAATTAAAAAAAATAATAAGAATCAAAATATCATAAATATGATAGTTTAGAGATAGAACAATTAAGCTAATATATTAACGACAGTAACATATTCTGTTAAAAGTAGACCTTTTGTATATTTTTCAAAGTTTATGATTATTCCATCTAAATAAGAAAAACAATGGGGATCAAAACGTTATAAATATAATAGTTTAGGAACCAATTGAATAATTAAGTTGGTGTTTCGTGAAATAGTTTGAGTTGGGATTTTTAAGTTTCAATAGTAAATTTTTTTTGAATTTTCAGAAAAGACAAAAAACTTTTTAGGAAAAAGACAAAAAAAAAGTTTGAATTGGATGGTTTGAACCATCCAACCAAACTCTCCCTAAGCCTTCTTAAAAATTTAAGTTAAAATGTGGAATTTGGAATAAAAATAAGGGTTATATTAAGGAACTCGAACCAAAAAAAAATGTAAGAATTTTAATAATGAGTGAGAGTATTATAATCCATCCAATTCCAAGATCCATCCATGTCATGATCTTTCTAACAAAGTGAGGACAGACAGTCATTTCCTTTGCAACTTAGTGCAAAAAATTGTATAAATATACCTCAAACACTTTTACACACACACACATGTATATATATATGTAGACACACAAACATACCACACACACACACACACATATAGATACGCAAACATAGAGGAAACATACACCAATTCAAAACTTTTCCAAAATCAGACAACATTGTATTGAAAGATGGAAAGCACAAAAAACTTTTCCACACTCTTTTTGTTTCTATTTCTTCAGTTTTGCACGACCAAAATTATTGTTCATGCAAAAATTCATGTCCGAGTGGTAAACAGGCTGGGGGATGGGCAAAGCTTGGCTCTTCACTGCCAATCAAGAAACGACGATCTTGGGAATGTCGTTTTGGAAAACGACAAAGAAACTGAGTGGAGCTTTAAGGTTAACTTCTTGGGCTCAACTCTTTTCCATTGCGATGTGAAGTGGGGAAGGTTGAACACCTGGTATTCTTTTGATGCGTACGACGCAAATAGAGACTATGCAAGGTGCCAATCTGAGTGTCGTTGGATGATATCGAACGACCGGTCGTTGTATGGCTACGATGAACAATATGAGAGATGGGTTTTGTTTCCCTTGAGAATGAAGAATTGATTATCGGAAATAATTATTAGGGGTGAAATAATGCTCCATTTTTCAGTATTGAATTATTATTTAAGGTTTTTTTTTTTGGTCAAAATTTTTTTCTATGGTCTTTGAATGTGAGCCTGGTAACATGTAGGGTTTTAGGCCATGTAATTAGGATCCATCAACTGGAAATTGTTAGGAATTTTTTTTTATACCCTCCGTTTAGTTTTCGATTAGAGATAAAATTTTAAATTAAAGTTTATTAATTTTTTAAAAGTTAATAATAATTTTTGTTGATTTAAAAAAAAAAAGAAATGTAAATTTTGAATTGGAGATGGAAACCAAAGCACTCTAAATTTTAAAAATATAACAATATTTTTTTGTTTTTTTCTTACTAACATGGAACTATAAATCCCATTTTGTAAAAAAAGCAAAAACTTAATTTTATCTTAAAATGTTCAAGATTTAAAAAAAAAAAAAAAAACATTTTCTCACGCATTTAAAAAGAAGTCAATACCATATTCCTCTTTCCTTCTTATATATTATAAAAAAAAAAAAAAAAAAAAAGGCGTCCAAAACCCTTAAAAGCGTTTTCCAAATTGTTGTAGTTGTAGTGCTACAAACAATACCCGCCCAGACTTTTCTCATCGTCACCGCCATTGAAGCCCTGTTCAGAGCTCCAAGAGATATAGAGAGGAGAGAGAGAGAAGAGTAATGGGGAAGAACGAGAAGACGGGGCTGGGAAGGGCTCTGGTGAAGCAGCACAACCAGATGATCCAGCAGTCCAAGGAAAAGGGCGGCCTCTACAGAAAACAGAACAAGAAGGTTCTCGAATCCTTCACCGAAATTAGCGACATCGAGGCCATCGTCGAGAAATCCGACGCCGACGCCGACGCCGACGCCGACGCCGATGCTGTCTCACTTCTTTCCTTTAACTTCCCTCCGCCCAGCATTCCCATCACATTGTCAGTTCTATTTCAATCCGTTTTCCTTTTTTTTTTTTGGGTTTGATATTCATTTTTTCGTCGTGGATGTTGATTTGCCTTTTCTTTTGGTGGAATTTTTTCTCGAGAAAATTAAGGCTGTTTTTATAATATGAATTTAGTTATCAAAGTTCTTGGACTCTTGTATTCTACAAGCTAGTTTGAGATTGTTTTGGCCGTATTTAAGGTAGGAGATGGTACTAGGCAATGGGTTCACCACGACCAGCTTGTTTGGTAGGAGAGAAAATTTGTAGGAAGGATTGGGGTGAAAAGATAAGTGGAAGGATTTCGGGGCCTATAGTTGTTTGGTAGGAGGGAAAAGAGGAGGAAATGGATTTCGGGCTAGGGATTTCAAATCTTTCGGAGAGGTCAAAATTTTAATCTCTCCCAATCTGGAATGATCGGAGGATGGAGTCAATACCAATCACAATAAGAGAAAGGTCCTCTCCTTCCTCTTCGTTTTCCTCGCCTAGGTTATATACCTTTCTTTCCTTCCAGTCTCCAGAAGATCTCCCCACGCTTCTTCGAAATAGACTTTACATGTATACGGTTTAAGTTAGACAATATAAATTTCATTTTAGCATTTTTATTATTTGTTACAAAACTTTAAATCACTTTGACCTTGTAGGCTCTTTTATAAACGTGGTTTCAAACACTTACTGAAAATTCACAACTTTTTGCTTCTCTTCTGCTATTGACTAAAAGAAAAAGCAAAAGCTCTGCCAAATCAGCACTATGTTTTGTTGCTTTTCTTCCTTGTGAGCCTGGGGCTTTTGTTTTGAGCCCATTGTAATTGAACTGGCGTTTTTGGTTATTGAACTTCTGTTTTGACTGTTTCTGAGAGTAGGGACACAAGTTCCAGTGCCAGTGAAATGACTCCGGAGGAAAGGAGGGAAAAACAAAAAATAGAGGAGGTATTACATGCTAGTAGTCTTCAAATTCCACGCAGGTATGCTTGTTTCCTTTGTTCAGTTAATATCTAGTATTATTTGTGCCTTTTAAGATTAAGCGTGCTCAAGGTTTTCATTCACTTTCCCCTGTAGGCCTCCATGGAACGCTGGAATGTCTGTGGAAGAGCTTGATGCCAATGAAAGACGGTCTTTCTTGATGTGGCGTCGAAACCTGGCAAGGTTAGGTTTATTCCGTTACTTTGTATTGTCTCCTGATCCTGCAATACCTGCGGCACACACACACATTTGAGAGTTAGACTGATATGGTGTTTGAATAACTTCCCATCACTTATATCTGGTTGCAAAGTTTGAAATCTACAAGGGAAGATAATCAGATTGCGATCTCTTGCCCAACCTGCCCCATATTGGATAGAAATTCAGTTTGTGGTTGAGTTTTTGTTTGAAATTTGTCATCAAGATATGAGTAGTCATATTAGATGTTAATCCTTTTGCGTACCCTGATATGATTTATTTTATTTTATTCTTGGTTATTGATAACTTGTTCTTCGAAGCCTATGATTTTTTAGCTTTTTGAGCGGCTCTGCCCAAACTTGCTTGAACTATGCTGGATACCTACTGTCCCACATGGAAAGATTATATGATAAATAGTGGGTTTATAAGCCCTCAAGTCCCCTTCAATTATTAGAATACCAGGCTGAATCATGTTTAATTGCATAGCATACTGATCGCGTATCACATGCAAAAATTCAGAAGAAAGCTATTGCTTTTTTCTCCAATGACGTTATCTGCAAATCCAAGCGAAAAGGAATGTGCACTAACTTGTGACACAAAGGAATTATTTTATATTTGCATTTTAATTCTTTTAAATGAAAGAGAATTTTGATTTTGGGGTATCCTTGTTTGCTCTGTCTTTTCCTATTAAACTTTAGGGTTGGATTACTATGTTTCTTTATTGCAATCTTCAAATTTTGTTCTGTGTTTGATTATTTTGGTTTTTTGTTTTCTCACATTTCATGTTGCGATATTTTCGTCAGACTAGAGGAGAATGATATCCTTGTTCTTACTCCATTTGAGAAGAATCTGGATATTTGGAGACAGCTTTGGCGGGTGGTGGAACGAAGTGACTTGGTAGGATTATATTGTTTACTGATTAACTTATTTTGGACAAGTTTACTATATTGTGGTATTTGTGGCATTGTACTGTTCTAACTGTTTAAGAAGGGGACACAGAGTCATCAAGACTTGCTTTGTGGTATTCCTCATGTCTATGTTCGCCCTTTAACAACAACGTGTCTTCATCTCAGGAAGAAGCATCAGTGGTTGTGGTGGCTCTTAAGTCTTAATCCCTTTTAAGCAAGTTTTTCTTTATATATAATGCGGTGTTATCGAAAGAAAAAAAAAACAAGGAACCAAACCAGGGGTCTGATTATCCAAAGACACTGTAAACTAACATACAATAAAATAATAGGTTATGTTATCCAAAAGAACAAGGAGCTCAATATACGATATTGTTCCTCCCAGAAGATAACTCTACACCCTGAAAGTGTGCCTTATAGGAGAAGCATGTATGTGAAGAATTTGTGGCCGTTACTTACTGACAATTCCTTCACGAAATGACTTTTATTTTTTGACAGTGTGTACCATTTGGAAGTATTTTGCAAAGTTTTGGTTGTTTTAACAATAATAGAACCATCTATGCACTGGTAATTGTATTACTAAGTTGTTTTCGTAACCCTTGTGCATGTTTAAGCACTCTCTATCTGTGTTTGTGTTGAATCAATAAAAAATGACAAGAGCATTTTCTCATGTTGTGTTTTAATCTAATGTAAACTGATCAAATTGGTGGTGTTTACAGCTTGTGATGGTTGTTGATGCACGAGACCCTCTGTTTTACCACTGCCCTGATCTTGAGGTACGTTTATTCTCCCTTTTTGGAAGTAATTCTCACTTTTTGGAAGTAATTCTCACTAGTCATGACACGGGTAACTTACCTAACTAGCAAAGAGTCACTTTTTCAAACATAGAGACCTGTCTAGAATTGGAAATGAGGCTAATCTTGAAGGGTGTGACACCTTTCAAAAAAAAAGAAAAGGCGAGCCATTGCTCTATAAGGGAATTTATAATCTTGATTCTTGGTAAATTTTTTGCTTGTACTGTGACCTGGTGCTGCAACAGTTTTGGTAATTCTTTTGAGGAAAAAAGAAAAACTTTATATGTTATTTACGTATGTGCATAATTTTTTTCTTTTTCCTACTTCTGCAACTAGATGTAGAGTTATTGATTGGGGAAAACTAACCTTCTGCTGATCCATAAAGACAAGTAGTAAAATATTAATTGCATTTTGGTCATTGATAAGGTAAAAGACGTTCGACCATGATACAGTGGTATTAGTTCTTTGTCGGGTTTTACCAGTGGCTTTTGTTGTCATGATTTGCATTCTGAATATCAGCTTAACTGAACCAAGTCATCATTCGAAAGAAATTGGTGTTAGCTGTAAACGTGGGTTCTCCTAAAACTATTTTCACATGTTAAATTTAGTTTAAAAATATTTTGAACGAAGATACAAATTAACAATTTCTGCTTTCTAAATAGACTTTGCATAAAGTTGAAGATAGAGGAAAATCAACTTTACCATTTGCATGAGAGTTATTACATAAGGCATCTGACTAGTCTATTTGTATCATTACAGGTTTATGCACAGGAAAATGATGAGCACAAAAGAACATTGCTTCTTGTTAACAAGGCAGATCTTTTACCCTATTCCGTTAGGTTAGTAGTTTTCTCATCTATCTCTGTCGTAGTTGATCTACTCTATGTTGTTTACCCTCCTAAGACTTTATCTGCAGGGAGAAATGGGCGGAGTATTTCCATCTCCATGATATTCTCTTCGTGTTTTGGTCGGCTAAGGCTGCTACTGCAGCTTTAGAAGGGAAAAAATTGAAGAACAGTCTGCAGGAGTCCGATGATCCCGATACAAAAATATATGGAAGGGATGAGCTTTTGGCCCGTTTACAAGCCGAAGCAGAACAGATAGCAAAGATCAGGAGGGATACAAGTTCCAGCCGTGTGGGACCAAGCAATGTTAATTCCTACAGAGGAAGTGTTTCTGAAAGTTCAGCTTCAAAAAATGTTATCGTTGGATTTGTGGGGTATCCTAATGTCGGAAAAAGCTCAACCATTAATGCTTTGGTAGGCCAGAAGCGAACAGGCGTTACCTCTACGCCTGGGAAGACCAAGCATTTCCAAACATTAATAATCTCTGATGAGCTGACCCTGTGTGATTGTCCTGGATTAGTGTTTCCATCGTTTACAAGTTCAAGGTACGAGATGATTGCTTCAGGGGTACTGCCAATTGATCGGATGACCGAGCATCGTGAGGCTGTGCAAGTCGTAGCCAACCGAGTCCCTAGACATGTGGTCGAAGATGTTTACAGAATCAGTCTTCCAAAACCTAAACCGTATGAACCACAGAATCGGCCACCTCTGGCAATAGAGCTTTTGCGGACGTATTGTGCCTCTCGTGGGTACGTTGCCTCCAGTGGGTTGCCAGATGAAACAAGAGCTGCTCGCCAAATTCTGAAGGATTATATTGACGGTAAACTTCCACATTATCAGATGCCCCCGGGAATGTCCGACGGCGAAGCTACAATTGGAAACAGTTTCGTTGATATGCACAAGTCAGATTCATCTGATGGTGAAACTGCTCCGGCCGATGAAGACGATAATCCCCCAAATCTTGAGCATGTGCTTGACGATCTCAACTCGTTTGATATGGCTCAGGGGCTTGCCGCAAAGAAAGCGATGGCTAAGAAGTCTAAAGCTTCTCATAAACAGCACAAGAAGCCTCAAAGGAAAAAGGATCGTTCATGGAGGGTTGGAAATGACGACGGTGATGGAATGCCGGTTGTCAGAGTTTGAAGTCCTGTGAATGTAGGTTCCCTAAACACAATATGATTCATTAGAAGGAATCTGCAGAGTTTAGGCAACTGGCATGTTTAATTAATATTTGTAGTTTTGACAATAAATTACCCTTTGTATATTTATTGTTTGTTCTGGTTTTTACTTGTACCACCAGCTTCACTAGTTTGCAAAACGACAGTGTCAAAAGCAACTTGCCACTCAATTTTGATTTTACACTTTTTATTTTTTATTTTATTTTTTGAGTGAGACTTTAGTTGTCAAGGGGAAGGACTTTAGGAGGAAAAAAAAGAAAAGAAAAGAAAAGAAAAGAAAAGAAAAGGGAATGGCTAATTTTAATTTCCTCTCTCATGTTTACTATTGGAGCACGTCCAATGCAAGTTTTCAAAGTCGTTTCAATTAAAATCATTCAGAGCCGTAGTTTGCACACTAGGGGTGAAAACGGGTTCGGCAGTACAATTTTTGCCGAATTTGGAAACTGAGCAGTCGGTTTCAATTTGGGGAGCAGAGAACCCGTTGTCGAACCATCTGTTACCACAATTCGCCCGTAATTGCTCCGCCACAGTTTGTCGTGGTTTGGGCAGACGGAGGTAGACGAGAGAGGTGGAGCCAAAGAGCCATTGAGTCAGAGGGAGAGAGGAACAAAGAAAGGTGGTGATGGTGGAACCAAAGGGCCGATGAAGGTTCGACGGTGAACTCGGAGTTTGAGATGGAGGTGGAAGCAAAGAGAGATGGCGATGAAAGAAACAAGAAAGAAAGAAAGAAAGGAGTTTTGAAAGGTTGAAAAATGACGTCGTTTTTTACTAGGATTCCTGAATTCCGATCGGTTGACCCAACATTCTTGACATGAATTAAGAAACCCAAAAATGAAACTGTTTCGTAAAATGGTTGAGTCGGGTATGAAACCAATTTCTGCCTATTTGGTGGGTTTCAGGTGTTTTTTCCAGTTCGGGGAATCCATGAACAACCCTATTGCACACAGCATCAAATTTAATTTATATTACTCACCTGTTGAAGGTGATTACTAAATAATGATTTGCCATGATTCAGTAGAAATCACAAATATTTAGCATACACTTTCCATTAATAGGACTATCTTTGGAGCTAATTATCCAAAATTTTCCTCGTTCAACCAAAAAAAAAAAAAAAAACGAACAAACGAACGAACAAAACAAAAGAACTAGAATTTCATTTTTTGGTAGAAAAATTTTGATTCTTTGCACCCAAAAAAAAGAGGGGGGGGGGGGGGGGGGGGGGGGGGGGGGGGTGGGGTGTGGGGTGTGTTTATTTTCACCTAGACCCCTCAACTTTAGTGTCATTTTCCATTTCCCCATGACCTTAGTTCCATTTAACCTTTTGTGTTGGAATTTCTCTTTAAGAACAAACTTAAAAAGAAGGGTTAGAGCGATCTTGAGGTCTTTTCTGTGTGTATTTTTTTTTATTTAAAGAAGAGATTCTAATAAAGAGGAGAAGTGACTAATTCTTCTATTCTCTATTTCTAACGAAAATTTTAATAAAAGATTAAGTGGAACTAACTCAATAATTGAGGAGAAAAATGATAGTACAATATTATAGTGACCCTAAAATTGAGCTGTGTCAATGAGAATAATCCAAAAAACAAACTAAAATTTAAAAGAAAAAATTCTTCAAAAATAAATATATGTTTTATAGTACCCAATACATTAATCCCATTACACGAAAATTGAAAATACTTTCCAAATGTTTGACTCCTAGCTAATATTGCATTCACAAGCAATCGTTATGGAGGAAGTTTTAGTTTGTAAGCACCAAATTTAATCTATTCGGAGGACAATCCATACTAAAATAAGTTTTTTTTTTTTAAAAAGAATAATTATGCTACATAATTACTTGACGGTCACTTTTAATGGTAAATTGAAGAGTTATTACAAACCCTCTAAGTAAATTTAAAGGGCTACATCACAAATTTTAAAGTAGAGACTACTCAAATTGATTACTTAAAAGATTTATGGTGACTTGATCCTAAAAGTTAACGTTTAAAAGTAAAATTGGATATCAATAATTTTACTGGATGGAACATAATTACATTTGTTTTACTAATAATTCTTTTTACGAAATTACGTGATAATAAATTTAAATTTAAATTTTATGTATTGCTTTTGGAGGAGGACTTGCTTTCATACATTTGCATCTGCACTCAAATATCCAAACGCCATTTTTTCTCAGCATATTTTTTTCCTGCCATTTCCTGCTTTCGTTTCACCTCTTTGTCTATTCTATCATGAATCTTTTTATTCTTTGCTGGTTCTTTAATAAGTTACCTCAGAAAAAGAAGCATTTAATAAAATTGGATATTCACTGTTTAATTATTATTTTTTAATAGAAAAATTAGTTGGATATGTTGAAAGGTTAAAAAGAGGGAAAAAAATAACAATAATAATGAGGATGTTAATAAGCTTGGCATGAATGGAGGGACAAATTCTCATCTATTAACTTATTATTATCATCTTGTAGTATTTTATTATTCTTTATTTTTATGATAAAAATGACTAAACACTTGCTCTACATTTCGATATTGTATATCATTGTTATGCAAACTCGTCGACTTTTTATGATGCTGTAAAACAAAAGAACAAAAAAATATGTTATAAATGCTATTTTATTAGTCAATGATTCTGAAATCTATCCACATATGCCATAGTCTATGTTAAAGAGATATTAAGATTCAGATCTATATATGGCAACTCATGCCCGGTGTAGATCTCATCAACAAATTTTTAAGTTCTAGTTTGCATGCAAATAATGCTCAATATACAGATATCCATTTGTTTCTTTTTTTTTTTATTTTTTTATTTTTAATTTTGATTTTCACTATGTTATGTCAACATTCAGGTTAGGTTACATGCAAAAATTTAACATACTACTATACTATACAAAACACCCACGAAGCACTTAATATGTAGTTCTACTATCGGGTGAAAATGTTTTGTATTTGCTTTTTAATCCTTCGATTTTCTTTTTTATTTTGGCTCAATTTTTTTTTTAAAAATTTAGTCCTTTTTTGTATTGGATGAAAATGTTTTGTAATTACTTTTTAGTCCTTTGATTTTTTTTTTTGTGGCCAATTTTTTTTTTTTTTTTTAACAATCTAATCATTTTCTGTATTGGTCAATTATTTCCATTTCATTCTTTCTGTCCTTTTTTTTTTTTTTGGTATTTTTTCATGTCTCTCTTTTTTTTTAGGTCATTTTTTGTGGGTCTATTTTTCAAATTTTCTATATGTAGATAAAAATTTCCAAATGCATCTAAACATGTGCATAGACTAGGATGTAAATGTACATAGATATACATATATAACTTTATTCTTTCTCTCTCTCTCTCTATGAGTGTTAATGTTAACAGAGTTAGTTAAAAGTTATAAAAATGATGCTGTAAATTAGTATCTAGAATTTTTTAACCACTATATATACATATTTTTAGGAGAAAGTGTAGCAGAAATTTTTTATGAAAATAGTTGAAGTAAATAACAAAATTTAATAATATTTGTAATAAAGAACTAATTTACTAGGTTAATAGAAAATTACTAAAATAGTAAATTTACTAAGATATTTATATGAAGTAAATAAGTTATTTACCAGATAAATTTGTTATTTACTATAATTTACTCCAAATATCCTTAACACATACAGTTTGCTTAAATTATTTATGTAAAAAATGCTATATATTTACTTCTTTCTTCTTATATTTTGCTTGTTTTCCATGTTACACAACAAAATAAATAATGTCACATCTTTGCGTAAAGAAATTCAATCATATAAGTTGCACTGATGCTTATGATGATCAATACGACGTTTATAGGAATTACGAAGTTTTCATCGACTTACTTGCCTCTTGAAAATTTAAAATCTCCCCATTCTAATACTTTGTAGTCTACTTATGTCACTAAATTGAAGAAAATTTCATGTCTACGTACCCTTGCTGATCTCTTTCGGCACAGCTATTCCTTTGAAAATTAACATACACATACATATATATATATATATATATATATATCTGTGTGTATATGTATATAATCTTTTGTTAGGTTTTAGTCTAAGTTTTATATGTCGTTCTTACGATTAAAATAAAATCTTGTGCCTCCTTCAGTTCATTCTTTCATCTAAGACGATTTCAAACAAATTTTTTTTTTTTAATTTTTTTCTTCGACTCCATTTCTACCTATGTTTTCTTTCTGAATTTCTTAACATTCTAATAATATTTTCTATGATAAGCAAACGTATATAAATTACAAGCCTTCTCGTAAAAATACTGAAACAAAATGGATTCTCGTGCATTCACATGAGTCATATCGAATCATATAATACTTATGTATTTAGCAAAATATATATAAAAATAAATACATATGTTACTTTATTTGTTTTCACGTTGACTTATTATTAGTATTACACAAAAAAAGTTTTTTTTCCCCCTCTTCTTGTTCGCTTACCAATAAAATTTACACCACACTAAAAATTGTATTTAGAGCAACCGAACGATCGTGGAATGGTTGAATTAGCTTCGAAAAGGTAAAGAACAAAATGATGTCAAATAAATAAAGTTTTTCTTGTACATTTACTTATGTATTTATATAATCATTATACCTTAATTCTAATTTCAAATCTTATCTCGCTTTGAATTGTAGGGGTCATGAGAAGACTTAAAATGAAAGAACTTATGTCTTCTGGTACAGAATTTTGTAATACTACACCTAATGAAAAATTCTATCCACTTTATTTAGGGAAAAAATATATTAAAATTTGTTTACAAACTATTTTAATCTAATTTTATTTTGTTTTAAACTATACAGAGGAGAAGGAAAAACAAGTCATACGAGAAGGAACATCATGTCGAGATGACAGTATATTAGTACTCACATATATCAAAAATATTTTCCATTCAGATCATTCGGGGGATATTGTAAAATGCTCAATAGTAACGTGGGTATGCTATTGCTACATCACTATCAATTATTGATAACAGATTGAGCTGCGGGCATCAAGAGACCAAGATGTTTCGATTAATTGGTCTGAGGTTATCGACAAAAGAAATTATACATGCACCTTTTTATTTGTTTCAGAACCGATTTTGTTGGGACAATCTTTTTTTTTTTTTTTTAAAGAAAGCATACAAGATTTGTCATTATAAAAAGATGTTTTGTACTCAATTCTTAATAATAGAAATAATAACGTCTATAGGAAAATAATATGCAACCAAATGTCTCCATCTTCGTCATCTATGATTAAAAAAAAAAAAAACTATGAGGTTTGATCAACTGATAATTAAGGTTTCATTTGTAGTGGTTGTGCGATGACGATTATTATTATTATTATTATTATTATTATTTTATTATTATTATTATTATTATTATTATTATTATTATTAAACTCAAACATTTATTATAATCTGGCCTTTCCAATTTCCATATTAATTATAAAAAACTATAACTAAATAGTAATTAATATTGCAGAAAATCACAATATATATAGCACATTCTTGAAGTATATTGTTACAATGGAGCATGTTTGTCTGTTCATTGAAAATAATAGCATATTTCGATATTTTGGAGGTTGAATTCTTGTTTTGTCCCCAGCCACAGTTGTCTTCTTCTGTAACTGTAGCTGCCGGAGGTTAACCAGAATGGACATCTCCAACGGCACTGCTGTGTGTGGGCTCGTGACGCAAGCGGCGGCTCCAAAGATTGACGATCGTGACGCGACGAGTTTCTCTGTTGTCGTCCTCGTCGTCCGCTCAGTGACGGACCTCAATTCACGTCCGACTGCCGGAGGACGTTCCCTGGGGGATGTCGGGACGTCAAGAGGATCGCTACCAACGCGACAGCAAGAATCACGATATCTTGTACAGTGAGAATGAATCTCCTGGATCTCCACGCGGAACCCGGGATCTCCGCGCGAATCTCTTGGACCTCCAAGCGAAACTCCAGTTCGCGTGCAAATCCGACAATCTCCTGCTGCATCTGCATCATCCTGCTCTGGGCTGCTGGGTGGCTGGGCACGAGCTTGCGATCCCCGGGGATCTTATTTTGGGGGGCTTATTTTGGAATTATCTGAAGCTTTAGTGATGTTGTTGTTGGTTGTTTTTTTTTTTTTTTTAAAGACAAGTATTTGAAGTATTGGGTTGATTTCATAAATGTTTTTTGTTTTTTTTTTTTTTTCTAACATAATTTATGGATGTACAAAACAATTTGAAATATATCCTTGTAAAGAAGAATGATATCTTAACAAGTAGGAAAAGTATCTCTAGCGTTTGGCCTATGAGGGTTTTCTCTCCTATCCTTTGTACGTGATAGAGGGTTGTGTCACGAATTTGGTCGGGGTTGTCTCTGGTCGGGGAGAGGAGTGAAGGATGACATGATGAATAGGTGGAAAAGTTTAGCGATCACGGAAGAGGAGGAGATGTTGTAGGGCTCGATGATGAAGATATTGCTCAGGGGAAGGCGGAGATGGGTCACGGTCCCCTTGGAGTGCTTCTGACAAGAAAACCTTTCAATAGGATGACGTTTCGGGAGATGATCACTTTTCCTATGGGATGTGAAAGGAACGTTTGGGATTCATGAGATTTAATTGGATATTTTTCTTTTTTCATTTGGGATGTCAGGGAACGAGACCGGATTCTATCCATATGGAGCCTTGGTTTTTTGATAAATCTTTGCTTATTCTCAAGATTTACGAAGGTGACTCGGATTCAACTCCATAGTTTGCCAGACAATCGAAATCCTCGCACTGCAGAGCGGATTGCAAATGTGATCGGTGTCTGTGTCTGAAAGTTTTTCAGGTGCACAAAACACCATCATTGCATCGCCGAAAGGATCTACAGTGTCCTTTTCTTCAGTGGTTGATGTTCTAGAAAGGGATGAAAACACGGTCTCAGCTTCTGGTGATGGTTCTTTAAGAAGAAACTGGAAACGGTTGGCGCGGCAAGCAAAGGGATCGGGTCTGGCGGCTGTTGAACTCCCCAACCCAAAAAGGAAGTCCTGTTTTGAAGACGACAATGAAGGTAATGGAAAGAAGACTTGCTTGGCACGTCGAGATGTTTCTAATTCTAGAGAACTGGCGGAGGTTGCGGACCAACCCCGCCGGGAATTATGAGTTGCCTAAGCTGGAACGCTCGCAGGTTGCCTAAGCCGTTGATATAGCTTTCATACATAATCGTTGCTGACTTTCCATATTTAGCAGCTTCCTTCGATTAGGAATAATCTTTTGAGTATCCCATTTTGGCCTTCCACGGATTGACCTGGTAGATTTCGTTCTCGATTTGAATCTGATTGTATATTCTTCGAATAAGAGAGATCTCGCATTCTTATTATTGATGCCTAAGATCATGAGTTGACTTGTGATGTCGACCTGTGAGACTGACTTTTCAGTGAGTCATTTTGACCCATTGAGAAGTCATTCCGACTCATTTCTTAGAATTTGAAATATCCGGATTAACATGTGTATGATGTAAATTGAGGTGACCTCAATATTTATCATACTGTGTATTATATTCATACATTCTTCAAAGTTATCTTTTAGTATTGAATTAACTATATTACTTATACAATTTAATTGAGACAACTTACAGATTAATTTGTTTATTTATACTTCGTAGGGCCATTATTAGAATGATGCCTTATTTGTCTGGGCTTAATCTTTAATTCTTTATTCTATCATCTCATCTGCTTATCCCAATCTATGCAATTTAACTTCGTTGATTGCTAAATATGCACACTTTACCCTTCAACCAACTACGTGTTATTGCTAACATCATTGCACTTACTATGTCGTTTCTAGAACAATTTTGCTCACTTTTCTTCTCCACCCCCCTCCCCCTTTTTTTTTTTTTTTTTTTTTTTTTTCAATAAGCCCACAGGTTATGTTTTTGTCCTTACAAAACATGCCACCGATTTACTAAGCGCCGTTGGTCAAAGCCCACAGGTATGAAATCCAACGCTTGAGAAGGAATAAAGGACAGAGAAAAAAAGAAAAGAAAAGAAAAGAAACCGGTGTAAAAGGGAAACCCAATAAAAGTGGAGAGGAAACATTAAAAAAAAAAAAAAAAAAAGGGTGTAAAAGAAGGATGTCGTATTCAGGAGTGTTGTCCACCTGTGTTTTTTTTTTTTTTGGTCCACCTGTCGTATTCTAGATGTCGTATTCAGGAGTGTTAAAAAGGATGTCGTATTCAGGTGTTAAAAATAGATTTCAATCAACCACAATGAAAAAGAGAACATACACAGAAAGAAAGGAAACCAGCAACACCTGGTTTTGATGCGATGTAACAGGATTAAGGGCTGTTTTTTTAGTAAAGTGGGGCTGCGAATCCCGTAAAATGCTGGGCTGAGGTGAACGGTGGTGTCGATCCGGATTTACAGTATAGTGGAAGTCTCCTTGTCTCTATAAATTATCGTTCCGTTCTAGTTTATGTCGTACTAGTTTTTTTACATTAACTTACAGAATTCACAATGCATAACCAACAACTACAGTTGTTAGTTTTCTTTTCTTCTTCTTCTTTGTTTTTTTGTTTTTTTGTTTTTGTTTTTGTTTTTTTGTGTTTTTGTTCATCATGTACTTGTCCGCATAATGCTTTCATCAAATTTCATATCTGCGCACGTTCTAAGCTACCAAACATTATGTTCACTATGTTTTCTAAAACTTGTCATTTTCTTTCACATCAATCTCCTCTGTTCATAATATTTAATATTTTCTAACATTTTCTTTTCATTTTGTGCTGCTCTATACAACAATCAATTAAATTTTTCATGAAGGCCGTGAACTATAATACATCATCATTCAAGCTAAATTTAAAACGCTAAAATTTTTTCTCTATTAGTATCATTGGTGTAATTCTCCCCACCCATGAACTATGGTTGTGATATAGCTTATTTACATTTTCAAGTTTCAAATTTTAATAGCTATTAAATTAATACAACAATTTAATTTATATTGAATAGTTTGATATAATAAGGTTCAAATATGGTTACATAATGTTATTTAACTGAAAATTGTGTGTTTGTTTTGATTGCATATTTATTTTCAATATGGAAAAATATGATACTATTTGTTTGGGACTTCATTTCACAATCGAGTGAATATTTCTCTAAATATTTCCCTATTCTTCCCTACACTTCAAAAATGAAACCCTTTCATTTTTTGAATGCAATAATATATATTATTTCATATTCATTTTTATTTCCAAAAGTAATTTTATTACACTTCCTAATATTATCTCATTTTCATTATGAAATCATTCTCTAATTTCAAGAACAGAATTAGCCATTTTGGGATACTAATTTTCCTAATAAGCTATTTTTGCCTAATACCCATTCTACCACTCTTCTCTCAACTTAAACATAAAATTCTTTCATTTTTTAAATTCAAGACTATACAATCAAACATTATTTCAGAATCTTTTTCATTTTTTAGATAATAACTTTTATACATTAATCAGATACCATCTCATTCTAAAATGAAATGTCTTTCTCATTTCATTCAATAAGCTCTCCCATTTTTTTAATTTGAGAATTATATCCAACTTGACAAATTTCATATTTTAAATGAGAAATTCATTTCATTTCTCTATTACAATAATGTTTGGATGTGTTAATAAATTTTCCTACTAAGATACAAAAACATCCCAAATTTTTTTTTTTCCTAAAGTCATCTCATTTTCAATATTAAAAGCAAATATTTTGACGATATTGCAATTGGGGGAAGACTTCTAGATTGTTGCAATTTGATTCCTAAACATGATGGAATAAGTTGAGCAAAAACAGCATTCTATTCATTTTTCCACCCATTCCAAAAATGTATATACTAGACAACAAAGGCCATCATACATCACCCTTTTATAATATTTTTCACCTTCTCTGAATCTTCCGCAAATGCACCATTTTTAACACACTTTCTTCTCTTCTTGAAATTAATATGACTTTTCAAACAAATTTTTGACTATTTCTTTTTTTGGATATGGAAACTTTTTTTACATATACAAAAGTTATGTATTTCTTGTAATGAAATAACTTTCTTATTTCAAGCAACAAATTATTTTCTTTATCGTAGAGGGTAAATTTACAATTAGTTGATCAAGGACCAATGGCTGAGTTTAGGAGTCACTTGATAGGCCGATCGATTGACGGGTCAATCTCACCGGTCGGTGTGATGTGAGAATAATAAAATAAAAGTACGGAAATAAAAATAAATAGCAGAAACACGATATTTATAGAGATTCATTCATTAATGAGAGTCACACCACTGTCGGGTTTTGGAGGACCATCCATTTGAAGAATGTATTACAAAAAAAATCGTGAAAGCGAAGTTGAGAGAAAGGGATAGTGTAGAGCTTAAATACAAAGAGTATGGCTATGACGTACGTGTTTGCACGTATGGCTATGACCGTCAATCTCCTTCCTGTGTGTAAAGAGGGCCTTCATATTCATAGTTGAGGTAGGCTTGGCTTGTTTCCCAATTGATTACACGATTTGGGCTTCAATTAGGAGTGTACTTTCTTCTTCTTGATTGCTTGACTTTCCCTTTATTGATTGGCTTCTCCATTCACTGATTGGATGGGATTTCCTGCCGTTGATATAGCTTTCATATATAGTCGTTGCTGACTTTCCATATTTAGCAGATTCCTTCGATCAGGAATAATCGTTATTGGCCTTCCATGAATTGACCCGGTGGATTTCGTTCCCGATTAAGATGATCCAATTATGTATTCTTTAACTAAAAGAGATCTTAAGAATATTCTTTATTAATTTGATGTCCAATATATCATGAGTCAACTCGTGGTGTCGACTGTGAGATTGACTTTTCGATAAGTCATTTCGACCAATCGTTCATTGGAATTTGAGATATCTGAGTTAACATGTATATGGTATGAAATGAGTTACAAAATTTGACCTCAACATTTATCATACTGTGTATTATATTCATACATTCCCCAAAGTTTTCTTTTAGTATTGAATCAACTGACAGTATTATTCATACATTTTTTTTTTAGTATTGAATCAACTGTATTACTTAGACAATTTATTTAAGACAACTTACGAATTAATTTATTTATTTATACATCGTAGGACCATTATTATAATGATGCCTTATTTATCGGACTTAATCTTTAATTCTTTATTCTATCATCTTATCTGCTTATCCCAATCTATGCAATTTAACTTCATTGTCGCTAAATATGCACACTTTACCCTTCAACCAACCATGTGTTATTACTAAATCATTGCACTTACCATGTCATTTCTACAACAATTTTTTGCTCACTTTTCTTCCCCCACACCACACAACCCCACCAACACCGCCACCGCCCGCCCCCCCCCCCCCCCCCCCCCCCCCCCCCCCCTCCTTTTCTTTTTTTTTTTTAATAAGCCCACAGATTATGTTTTTGTCCTTGCAAAACATGCCCATTTACTGAACGCCATCGGTCAGATTCCTCTCCTCCTCTTATACCCGGTTTTCACTTCCTTTTTTTTTTTCCCTACATTTCTTTCTCCTACAAAATTCTTATTTCACTGCCTTGTCCGGCTACCCACCAGCCCATTGACAGCCATGAGTTGTCCTTCATCCGCCACGTTGCTGCCATTTTCGTTCTTCTAATTAAGGAGCTTGGCCTAAGAGAGAGAGAGTGTGTGTGTGTGTATAACTATTTTTGATGGAGAAAATCTCAAATAAATTAACTAATAATATAAAGAAGCATTTAATTTTAAAAAAAAAAAAAAAAAGAATGCAAAGAAGCATTTAATAGTTGGATATGCTATTTTTTTCAAAGAAAAACAGTTGAACATGTGGAAAGGTTATTTGAAGAGATAAAATCATGAGGATGCAAACATTATTGGCATTAAAGGAGAGACGCATATATTCTCATTTATTCACTTATTTTTATTATTACTATATTATATGAAACATGGATGTTAACGATTGGCATTAATGGAGAGACTCATTCTCATGATCTATTAACTTATTATTTTTAATTATCACTATAGTTTTTTTTTATTATTTATTAGTTTGTTTATGCTTTTGTAATATAAACACTTGCTTTATGTTTTGATGTTGTACATCTTTATCATCCAATGACAACTTTTGTTTGACGCTTCAGAAAACTAAACGAATAAATAAAATAAATAAAAACAGTAATTTATTAGTTCATGACTTCTGAAATCTATATAAATAAATGCCATATATAGTTCATGTTTATGAAATTATTAGATATTAAAATTCAGAAATACTATATATATGTAACTAATGCCTGGTGTAGATCCCAACAAATCTTGTAAGTTGTAGTCTGCATGCAAATAATGCTAAAGATACAGAAATTCATGTGTCTCTACATTATATTCTGTCAACATTCAGGTTAGGATACATGCAAAAACAAAGATACATGTATGCGTATTTTACAAATACACACACACACACACACACACACACACACATATATATATATATATATAACTTAACACACTCTCCTCTCAATGGATATGCATGAGAACTAAAGTCTACTTTTGTTTTTAGAATTTCTAAACCGCAGTCTTTTTTATTTTTTATTTTTTGGTGTACTTAAAGACCATTGCCAATCAATAATAGGACTTTCTAATCTAAATGTGATCCTAAAAAAGTAGCAAGTCTCAAATGGAATAATAGGAACGTTAACTACATTAACTTTTTCTTATTATTTTAACATTAATTTAATTATATTTTTCATGTTGGCTTATCAATTAAATTTACATGATACGTCCAAAAATTGTTATTAAACTAACCTCCGCATGTAAATGAAATGATTGAATTAGCTTTGGAAATTAAGATAATGGAGATGTTAGCAAATTTAATTTAATTTTTTATGTTCATTTATTTCTATTTTTATTAGTTAATCACACAAAAACAAATATATAAAAAAAATATTGAAATGTTATATAGAACTTCATCACACGAAAACAAATATAGAACTTCTAAATGTTATTTAATATAAAAATATATATAATTGAACTCTCCTTCAACCAAGAAAATTAATCACACAAAAAAAAATATAAAGAACTTCTAAATGTTCTTTCTTAATAAAAAAAAATCCAAAATATCATCAGAACATCTTACACCATCTTAGTTTATGTCTTTTTTCTGAAAAGTCAACAAAAAATAAAACTAGTTTTTAAAAAATCAATCAATTTGAACCTAAAATTGCCTCTCAACCGTATTCCAAATATATGCTTAATAAATTATCATTGTGTTTAAATTTAAGTCATTTTCTTAAATTAATAATATTGTGAACTGACTAATTTGACGTCCCGCTGAAAGGCCGTTACATGAGGACTTGTCGATTAAAAATATTGAAATACCTCAATTAAGACGAACACAAAAACAAAAACAAAAAATTCCAATTAATCCTAGAGTTACTTGGTATCAAAATTAACCAAAATTAAACAAAACAGTCTCCCTCCGTTTTGGAACCTCCGATTGACGCTTCAGGAAACCACCTCGCACAGAGCCCGAGGGCTTAATTTATTTGCCCCCAAAAAACCCAGCCCGCATCAGCCGCTTCCTTTGCCCCCGGCCCACTTGCGCCGACGCAACCTTAATTGGGCTTGCTCAGTGCGTTCTATGTGGCGACCCAATACTGGGCTGGGCCAGGAAGAAGACCGGACGCGTGGCGATTTGGAACTGGCGGCAACAGCGTGTGCAATAAAATATTTTGAACGGGCGGTCTTTTCCCTTCCGTGTGGTACTAGAAGAACCTCGGAGTCATCATCCTCGTTGCAATCATTCTTTAGAGAGTTCTTTTGGGTTTTTAAGGTTCAAAGGTTCAGGCCCTCCTTCTACCACAAATTGTTGATGGTTTAAATTTACGTAACAAAGTTTAATTGTGGATGTCGATATCCCACATAAACAATCACGAATGCCAGCAAAAAAAAAAAAAAAAAAAAGTGCAATAAAATAGAAAACACAAAGATTAAAAAGGTTTGTTCTTAAAAATATCTATGTCCTGTTTGGTATTGGGGGTTTTACTATCTTGAGTAGTTTTACAGGGTCATAATGGGGTGCCATGGCCCCCCTCTCCGTCAGTGATTAATTCAAATGTATTGTAATTAATTCAAATTTTAATATAGTGGGTTTTTTTTATTTTAATATAATAAGTATGCATATAAATTAGTCTTGACCCCCTTTAAAATTAATAGTTCTCTATACTATAGGGAGATTTTTATTTTCATCTATAATATTGATAAATATCCCTACAAAGTCAATAAAAATTTTTAGTATATTTTTGCCCTACAAGAAAATTACCTTCAAACTATTAAAATTGCTCATACCCCCACATACCTATGAATGAAAATATTTTTTTTTATCAAATTATTAAAAAAAAAAAAAACATACACCACATTAACCATAAATATAAATAATATTAAAAAAATAAAAATAATCTTAAGAAATTATTCTAAACTCTAAATTATTCATTTCATAAATTCTAAATAGTTGTTCAACAATTTCTTTTCTTAAGAAATTTTTATAATTAGATGAAAATTTCCAATAGAGGATTCAAGTCAAATAAAAATAAAATAAAACAGTCTCTTGAAAACCAACAACTATTAAAATATGTATTTTAAATTTTTAATTTATTAATATTATGTTTTTCTCTTTTCTTTTAGTATTTGAAAATGACTCTCTATGATTTTTTATATGATTATTCTTTTTTATTATTCTTTTCATTTATTTTTTCTTGCTATGTTCATTTACATGATTTGATATTTATATATTATTTTAAATGTAGTTTGACCTTTTTTGATTTTTGATTTAGACATTACTTGAGTTTTTCTTCTTTACTATTTCCTCTTCTTTTTTTCAGAGATACTTTATGTTTTCCTTTTTTTTTAATGGCTTAATGTTTTTTTTTTTGTTGTAGAATGAAAATATATATTTTTTCTTATTTAGATTTGTTAATTTATTTTTAACAAATTAAATTAAAATTAAAATTAAAGTGAGAGTATGAGAGGGTTAAATACAATATTATATAAAAAACATCTATAAAAGGATAGATTTACTATGTTTAGATTAGAAAATATTTATTAGGTGAGGATATTTCTTAATATTATGCATGCAAATATAACCACTCATATTTTATTGGACAACAATTTAAATTTTAAGAACTAAAACAGTTTTATTAAATTCATAAACACTAATGAGCCTAGTAACTTGACCGAAGTTTTTTCACCTCCCTATTAATAAATCCTAACTCCGTCACTGGAATTAATAATGAAGATAATTATGCGAGCATATATCCGAGGTGCCTAGACCGTATATGTTGATCAGGACATGCATGTTCAAACTTGGTGTCCGTAATATGACCTATAGTGCCTTAAATATTCAAAATTGATGTAGTAATCCAAGTCAAATTTGCAAATAATGTTCATCCGCTTATCCTTATTAGGGAGTCGTGAGCATTGGCAATTCTTTTAAAAAACACCCTAGCTAAAAATGCTTGCATGATGTCATCCACCACGAAAGTGGTGAAGAAAATTTTATTCGTCAAGGATGACATATATTATTGCCAACTCATCCATATTTTTAGAAACAATTTTTTTACGTCGCTAATACCTTTTAGCTACAAGTTATTTTACAATATGGCTTGAATTTTTAAGCCCCGCAACTTTCTTGCTTTTAGCGACCGCATATTTTGTCATTTTAAAGTGTCTTTTATCATAATTTATATGCTGGACAGTGAAATTATGACTAAAATGTTTTAGAATCTTTTGAGTACTCAAACCACCTGCTTATATCTTTCTTTCTATCGCACTTTTCACGAGTTGGTATGTGGGTGGACACATACCTACTTGTATCAACAGATGATATAAACATCAAAATTATTTCTTGTAAATCCAACTATAGTGTTATAGAATGCTTGGTTGCACAAAGAATTTTAAACTTTTTTCTAAACTATGTAAATTTATTTTATAATGTTAGTACGAACATCAAAGTAGGATTAGAATTTGAGAGAAAATTTCCATTCTTGAAGTCTATGCTAATGATCTATTTGTGGGAATTAAGCGTGACTTAATCTGATAAGTGGTTGTTGCAAGTTGCACAGTTCCAACAAGGTCTATATAATCATACTAAAATACAAATACAAAAAAAACAAATTATTATGATTCATTTCTTGAATTCAAAATTTTGGTGAATAAAAATATGAATACATTTACTTATTACATATTTAATATATATACAGTTTGAGTTAAATGCTCATAAATTAAAAATCATCTTTTGTACCTTATACAAACACTCTAATAGAGATAGATTAATTGTTGACATATTGTCCTGCCGCCTTCTTTTTCTTTTGTTCCTAAAAATCGTTTGAATAATGTAAATAAACCTTATACTTTGTTTTTCAATTTTGTAAAGAAATACAAATAATTCTATGTATAATATCTTAATATATCCAGCTACAATAATCATTTCTGATGTTATTTATTTCTTGTGCTTGATCTCTTCAATATTCAAGATAATTTGTATGGTTATTTTAATTTACTTTTTAACGCGTAAACTTTAGCAAATATAATTCAGTTTATATTTAATACTTACTTCATATAGCAACAGCATGCACCTGTTCTATTATTACCATGTTTCTTGCAAAATCCTCCAGTTGATGATGGATACTTTTGTTTGAATATTGGATGACAATTATATTACTCTGACATGGTGTCCCTTCTCTGATACAATGTCTTCTCTTATTTTCTACAATTTGAAATATACAAAAAAAAAAAAAAAAAAAAAAAAAAAAAACCTCAGCAGCCATTATGAATGAATACATGCCAATTAAATATTAGTTTTTAATATGATATAAATATTTTAATCAAATATCTCATAAATAAATTTATTACCTTGAGATGGTACCTCTTCTCCCATACTAAATTTTCTCAAAACGTCTGTGATTGAAAAAATAAAATAAACTAAAGTTAAACATATGTTTATAGGGGGAAAAAAACCCAAAACAAATATTATTAAACTAGCTATATGGATATAGTGGTAAACTTCATGTAAAATGGACCATTTCATATGCAAACTTTATAACTAAGTGCAAGATAAAAAGTGTTATTTAATAGTCTTTAAAAAATACATATATTATATATAAAAGATATTTTTGTTTTCCTGATTTCAAAAGTTAGATATTTTTAGTATGAAAAATGAGATGCATTGTTTGATTTGACCTAGAAAAAACTAGTTTTCGAAGGATTATTGACCAAGAAAGCCATAGAAAGGAATGCATATCCAAAAGTAATATCGTTTGATATGGAAGATAATTCAAAGAGGATGTGAAATGGTACGCAAAACCATATATATATATATATATATATATATATCCTTATTGATCCTTTTACAAATATTTGGACAACTACAATCGGAGGCATGCGGACATGAAGCATTTAGTCAGTCCAAGTGTTAGTCTATTGTTACTCCTACTAATAAATTGTTTTTATCAATTTATTTTCCTGCAGTATTTTGATAGTTTTTGATATTATTATTAGCTTTTAATTGTGTTTTCCTTGGTCCTTTTGCTAGGTTTACTGATAACTTGGGCTTTAACAGGGGTGCAAAAAGAAAGAAAAATGGGGGGGGGGAGTTCATAGTTTTTCAAAAATAAATAAATAAATAATGGTCCACCATGGGCCTGGGAGGAGAGGTAAAGATAGCGCCACAAAACAAAGCATTGAAAATGGATGCTTGTCACGGTGTGGTTAGAATTTTTGTTAATTTCTAACATTAATTAACAAGTTACAATATGATAGAATATTTTTTGATGTATTCATGACATTTTGATTAGTTCAATGAAGGTCTTCATTTCATGGTTATCATTTATATCATATTTACGTTCATATACGTTGATTATTATATGCAATCAAATAGACAATATTATTGACTATTATTCACTAAAATCTTGAATTGGCATGTTAGTCTAAACTTTTACTCTGTCATTGATGGAATAAATTGGGAAACTTTATTAGTGTCAATAATGTAATGGGTAACGTAGATACATCGGTGTATGTCCTAATGATAGTATACATTAGGTTAGACCTAGGGTGGAATTGAATTGATTAATATTTCCGTTTGATCTAGTCAATTCACTATAATAATCATATATATAATCCATTTTAATCACGAAATGAATTCATAACTTCATATTTATAACTTTTGTCTTCTGATTTACAATGGGTGAAATTACAATAGTTATAGGTTAGCATACATGTATATTAGAGAAATGACTTGTAAGTAAAAGAGCATGATTCATAGATATAGAATTCATATATAGCTCTTCTACTAAATGTTAAGGTTATCCTCTTAAAGTATCATTCGGTGTTGGAAAGCATAAAAGTCAATGATATGTCTATTTTAATTACATGTAGAAGTAGAGATTGTTCCATTCACAAGAATTTAGATAGTAATTTTCTTATTTATACTTGAAAGTTGAAGCAAAATAATAATGGTTTAAAATGCATGACAATGAATTTGTGTTCATGATTTAGCACATGATCTTAAATACGAAAGTAAAATTGTTAAGCATTTAATGCGTGAATGATTGCCAATATTTGTGTGAAATTTGTGCATGTAGTCTAACCTGGATGTTCAAAAAAGATTATGAGAATGAAGATAAAAATGACTGGATCTGTAAAACCTTAACATTATTTTGACAAATACACACTTGAAGTTAAGAACATATTTGGAGATGTACAAATAACATTAATGACTACATCTTAGTGAATAAAACGTAATAAAATATAGGCATATGATTCAATCTAATGTATAAGTTTTTTAAAGGAAAAAATAAATAAATAAAAATTTGTTAAAATATATTAAATGTAAGAATTTGTTTTCTTGATTTGTGAGGAGTTAAATCCAAATTTGAAGCAATTAGTATTATGACAAAACATGAATGAAAAGAAAAGATTTTGATATTAATTGGCTATTTAATATTTTTAAACTGCTTGGTCATTACAAATATGGTAAAAACTATGATAAAACAATAAGAAAAATTATATATTACCCTTTAAAATAATATAAAATTAAACTCCAATATTGTGCTCAAAAAGTCATGTTAATCTTTATATAGTATAAATTACTTATTTAGTCTCTTAACTTTTAATTTTATGTAACTTTGATCTCTAAATTTTTTTTTCATAACTAGAATGTCCATAAACTTTTAAAATATTGCTTTAATCCATTCCATTAATTTTTTAACGGAATATGTTAGTAATTTGATCAAAAAATGGTACTAACTCTAGATTTTGTCCAAATATTAACGAAAAGGACTAATTTAGCAACGTTTTCAATAGTTTATTATCATTCTAGCTAAAAAAAAACTATAAACGCCCATAAACTATTAAAATGTTGCTACAATAGTTCCTATTACTTTTTAGAGTAAATTGCTAGGTTGATTTCTGAACTTTTGATTTTGTACAATTTTGATCCCTGAAATTTTTAAGTAGCTAGAATGTCCCTAAACTATTAAAATATTACGACAATAGTCCTTTATGTTAATTTTTAGATAGAATCAGTTAGATAACATCACTTTTTAACCAAATTACTAATAGATTCCGTCTAAAAATTAACAGAAATTACTATTATAGTAACATTTTATAGTTTAGAGGCATTTTCTTTTCTTTTTTCGTAGCTGAAATAACCATAAACTATTAAAAATGTTAATACAATAGTCTAATTTTCATTAATTTTTGAACGGAATCCTTAATTAGCACTACTTTTTGACTAAATTAATAACAGATTTCATCCAAAAATTAATGGAATTGATTATTGCAGCAACATTTTAATAATTTAGGGACATTTTAGCTACCAAAAAAAATTCATGGACTAAAATTACACAAGATTAAAAGTTGAGAGACTAAATGAGTAATTTATCCTAACTTTTAAATGAAATTTTTTAGCAATTTGGCCATAAAGTAACGTAAATGACTATTGTAGCAACTTTTTAAAAGTTTAGGGACATTTCAGCTAAGAAAAAATGTTCAAGGATCAAAGTTGCACAAAGTTAAAAGTTCAGATATCAACATAATAATTTCCCCTTTTAAAGATAAAATTCGAAACTTTTTGCAGTTTGACGATTTAGCTAATTGATAATGGGACCCATTGATAAAAGAGAATGTCTATGGTAAGAAACATTTAATTTTTCAAAAACTTTATAAGAAAGAATTTTAGGGGGTGTTTGGTTAATGAGTTTGAATTAAGATTTTTAAGTTGAGTTTAAAAGTTGAGTATTTGGAAAAAAAAAATTGAGTTAAAAAGTTTAACTTGAGCTGAGTGTTTGGTAAAAAAGTTTGAGTTAAAAAGTTTAGTTTGACTTAGGGCTCTGTTTGGATGTAAAAAATTTGAGTTAAAAAGTTTAACTCAAAGTTAACATTCCATTATAGATTGTGAATAGAAAAATGAAAAATTAAAATATACTAAAATAAAAACACACATCAACAACATACATCAAAGTTTTTACAATATTTTTTACATAGCCATAAAATACAATAAGAATTACGTAGTTGCTAAAGAAATAATCCTTATTTGCGTATCCGGAAGCGGCTATGTAAAATTTTCGATAGTTGATCTGTTTTAAACGGCTTAGATGCTCCGTAAATTTCATTATGCATTCAAATATAATATTTATCACAAAAACTATATTTATTATAATATTTTTAAGATTTTTTTATCCTAAAACTTTCCCAATTATCTCTCCATCACTTCTCTCTCCTCTCCTCTCCTCTCTCTACAACCTTCCCAATTCTCTCCCGTCTCTGCCCACACCTCCATCATTGTCAGGCACACCGTCACTATGACCCCCGCCACCATCTCTCTCCTCCTCCTCCTCTAGGCTTAGCAACCTTGTCCCCATTAGTGTCGTCGCCACCGAGAATGGCGGAGCCTCTAATGGCTCCGTCTCTTCTTCCGTTTCTTCTTCTGCATCTCGCGAGGCCGACGAGCTTGCGATTCGGCGGTGAGTGGGGAAATAAGAAGCTCGTAACTAGGTTAGTAGGGGGCCACGGTGGATGGGCTCAACGGAGGGGATGGTTGCCGGCGGCTGGGGAGAAGTCGTAGTCGGTGGGTGGGGGCCAAACTACCGGAAGGGATGGTTGCCAAGGGGCTGGGAACCGTTGCAACACAAATGGGGAGAGAGAAACTTATGTGCAACGTGTTGCTTGAAGATGGGCAAAGCCGAAGAAGAAACGGGCGCCTATCGGGGGGGGGGGGGGGCTTCCGAGGTTGGGGAATCAATTTACGTGGGTGGACAGGGCAACAGTAAACCCAACTCAATATATTGTATAATGGTTCACATTCAAGTTCAAGTTGAACTAAAGAGTCAAATGCACTAAGTTGAGTTTGGACTCAAAAATTTGAGTCCGAATTGGTCCTCCAAACACAGCCTTGGTGCCCCGTTTGGAATACCAATTAAAGTTGGAGTATTTTTAATTGGAAATGAATGAATTTAAGGAAATATATTTAAAGTTTGAATTGGAAATTAACTGCAACGTTGGGAGTAGTCTAAGAAAATGAAATTGTTTGGAAAAAAAAAATGTAATATAAATCTTATTTATCTTATCATTGTGAACATAGTGATACATGAATATTTCATTTCGACTTGAAATAATAAATTTCGAGAGATCTCACTTACGGTATAGCCGATGAAACAGTAGTAACTTGGCGCATAGACCTTGTCAGATAGAAAAAGAGTTTTGAAGAGAGAATGGGTATGACTAGAGGTTATAAATAAAAATAAATATTAAAATGAAGTTTGTTAGCCTTGAAATTGTTATTACATCCATTAGAAGTACATGCATTAAAAATAGAATATTGACAATTTAAAAATGTTTTAATCAACAATGTAACAATAAAGCATAGAAGTGTCACTAATAGAATGCAGCTTGTAATATTTACGTATTAAAAGTGTAACAATTGTGAAACTAATGTCTTAAAACTTCTAAATGACGGTGTAAATCTTAACACTCTGATTATTAAACTAAATGGGCTATTGCTTTATTAATAAATGTTAATGGTAGCTGAATTAAAATGGCTAAAATATGGAGTAGATATAAATAAAGCAGCATGTATTAGCACATATAATTATGCAGCACGAGTATTAATAATAGATAAGAAAAGCAAAATGAAGCACAATCAACAACCACATAAATATTCTTTTTGCAAGACATGACTGTTTAATTATACAAATTAATAAAATGACAATATAATTTAACAAATCACATAAACATAGCTTGTAATACAAATCGAAATTGCAGCTTACGGCCTATAAAACCAAGCACACAGTAAAACAAATTAAGAACAACTATGCTTGGTGTTCTAAACATTGATATAATCTCATTTGATTTTTTGTTTCTTATCATTGAATTTTAAAAATATTTTAGGGTTCATTTGGATAGAAGGTCCAAACCTTTATTTTAGGTTCATTTTTGTCCTCTTTTTTTTTTTTTTAAATCAACAAAAATTATAACTAGTTTTTGAAAAATCAACTAATTTAAAATTTTTAATCTCAAACACTTGTTTAAAATGCATGCTCTATATATATATATATATATGAAAATAATTTGCTAAGCTTAAAGGAACTTATCTAAGACTCAGTTTGGTTAGGGCTTCATTGTTAAATTGATAATTTAAAAATAGATTGATTTTGATTTCTCATTTTAATTTGCGAATTACTTAGTAAACAAAAAATCGCTAAGTTAAGGAGTAGTGGATTCTAAAACTTGGTAGTTTTCATTTGCCAGTTTAGTTTCATATAAATATACTTTCAGTAGATTGTAGCATTTGTAAGGAATATTTTTCCTTCTCTTTTTTTTTTATTGGCATCTTATCGACAAATATAGTCGGCTGAAATCTCATAATTGAGAATTTTCGTTAAGAAACATTTTATGCAAACTTTAATTTCCTTTGATAGTGTAAGCTGATTGGCACCTTTCTGAACAAGCTAAGACAATATATAAGTTTTATAAGAAATGTTTTGTTCAATCGAGAAATATCGTTAGACTCGTTCAGAATGATTGAAGTGTTTATGGTAACAAGTCTGAGGAGGATGACGTAAGTTTGAACTTTCCATATCTTTCTTACCTTGAAGGATCATTCCATAGATTACGCTAACTTTATTTTGGGAAGTTTTTAAGCTGCATTTTGGTCAACTAACTCGCATTGATATGATATTCATATATATATATATATATAAGGGAGAATATATGATGAGATCCTTTATTTTACCTCACTGACGAGGTAAAAATTTTTTATGTTAGATTTCATTTCAATTAGTGATGAATTCAAAATTTCTCTTAGTGAAAATATATATAAAAGAAAATTTTTAAAATTAATAACTTTATATGATATAAAATTTAATAAAATAATAAGTTAAGTGTTACAAAATTTTAATAAAAAACAGGAGTATAATTTAAATTTCAAAAAATCGACAGGGCATGCGCCGCCCTCCCTGGGTCCTAATGTAAATCGGTTTCGATTTCGATTGTCTTAGGTAAAACGGTTTGAGTTGAAATTTTTAAGTTTAAGTTAGTTTACTTTGTAAAAATTAATTATAAATTTTATTAATTTTTCAGAAAAAAGATAAAAATTAAGATGAAAAAACACAGTTTAATTGTAATTAAACTTATGAGTCAAACGGGACATCAATAGTTTAGATAATTTGTATACTCAAAATTTTCTGTGCATCCTATGGCATGTGATTATTTCTTTAATTACCAAAAAAAAAAAAAAAAAAACACCGGATTTTTTTTTTCTCTTCGAACGGACCGGAGGTGGGGCGAGTATGGGGTCGACGGCAAGCAGGGTAGGAGGAGGGGGAGCGAGACAGCAAACGGCTCCGCTGGCTTGCAGATCGAATGTTGTAAATCGTGAGCTCGTCGCGATTTCGGCCAAAAAAAAAAAACTGACTTGATTATGTCTTCAAACAGACGAGAGGGGGGCTGGGCAGGGGAGGCTGAGGGGGCTCGACAGAAAGCCGCTCCGCTGACTTGCAGATCAGAGGTTGTAGATCACACGCTCGCTGTGATTTCGGCAATGGGTGGGTCGCGACCGGTGGTTGGGCGCTCGTCTTGCCGTGGGGTTGAGCGTTGTCAGCGCCGTCGTGCGCTTGTGGCGTTCTCCGCATCCGATTTGCTGGATTTTCCTTTTTCTTCTCCGATGACGACGGTGGCACTGGCTGTGGTTATGGCTGAAGGTCGCAGGTCGGAGAGGAAGGCATGGGCGGTGGGGATGTTGTGGGAAGGGCTGCTGATGTTCGGATCAAGGGTGGCGGCGCGGCGATCGGAGTTGGGGAAGATGAAGTTGGAAGAAGTCCTGCCGCTAGGGATTTTTTTTTTTTTAAATTGTTTTGAAATGTTTTGTAAAAGAGAATAAGGGTCCGTTTGGTAAATGAGTTTGAGTTGAGTTTTTGAAATTGAAATAATAAATTTTATTGACTTTTTGAGAAAAAGATAAAAATTTTTAAGAAAAAAGATAAAATTTGAGTGTTGAAAATCAAATTTGTGTTTTGTTTTCAAACGAAGCCTAAGGTGCTATGTTTTATTATTTTTTGTGTATCCTTTCGATTTTAACCTTTCAAAAACAATTAAACGGTAAAAAAAATTTACCCTATTAATGGGAGTAAAATGGGAGGTCTTAATGTAAAATTCCCTGAAAAAAAAATCTATGTTTCCGTTTCGGTGAAGATTTTGTCTTTAAGATCAAGAAAGTGCCAATCTGTCAGAACAAGTTGTTAACGGTAGTGTGCGGTGAAGGCAGATGGAATATTCTACACAAAGATGGGAAGATCTGGACTTTGCAAATGGACCATCAATCTTGGAGTCAGTGCTCGGATATGAGGCTCGATTAATGTAAAGGACCTACGAAGCTCAACCCAAGATGATTCCCTTTCACTACTCACATTGTATATATAGGACCCTATAACTTAGGAAAGGGTTGTTAAAATTCTGGTGTTTTTTTTTTTTAAATTATTTCTCGAATAATTTGAATTTTCAAGAACTAGACTAAAACACTAGCATGTTTTAATATACACCCCGTAAAAATATGTTTTTAGCTTTACTCCTGATTGTACCGTGCTATTTCTGAATTGTGTCAATCTCCTATACTCGATTAATTTTTATCAAATAATGACACGTTTTGGGTTTAACCTCATTTTAACTAATCCATTTCTCAATTGATTCATTTGTTTGTGAGTATAATAAATTATATCTCATTTGAAAAGTATTTTTCTCGCTTTTTTATTGTTTTCGTCCCTTTGGTTTAATTCATTTTCGATCATAGACTATTTTTTCTACTTTTTTTTTCTTTTCTAGCCACATACATGTATATTCACTCTTTCATTTAATTAGGTTGTCCCTAAGTAAATTTAATCATAAATTTAATCATCTATTTTTTATCCTATGGTGTACAATTACTAGTCATTCATCCACTCTTATTTAAAAGTACTGATACACATTATGAGAAATATTAGAAAAAGTTAGATAAATGGATTACTTTTATAATTTTTTGTTTGTTCCAGACTAGTTTTCTTTATATCTACTCCACTACAACTTAAATATTGTCACTCTTAACTTGCACTGCCTCACAACACCATCATTCGATCTCATTGTATCGGTTAGATTTACTTCGTGGACAAGTATGGTACGGATTAAAGACACTTTTTAAGAAAGTTATGGACTTTTAAATTTTGATTTTTTTTTTAATGAAAGAGAGAGCAAAATAGATGTCGTTTTAAAATGAGATTGTGAAACAAATGACTAATAATGGAAAAAAAAAAAAAACAAATTGGAAAAACTCCAACTCCAATGGTTGTTCCAAACGTCTTCTTAGTTTTAATTGATTACGGGTATTTACATATTTAAACCGTGTATTTGTTTTTATTTAGAAAGTATACTATACATTTTAAACTTTAACATTTTTATATTGATAACTCTATAAAGTAGAAATATTTTTATTATTTTTATGTATCTAAATTGATTATATTCTTGAACATTTGAACTTATTTTATTCTAATTTAGTTTAATTTTACTTAATTTTAATTTAAAGTAATTTATTTTGATTTATTTAATTTTGTGTAATTTTATTTTTTTTAGGTTAATATTTATTTTAAAATATTATTATTCATTTATCCCTTAAATTATTAATATTTCTCATTTGTGAATTTAATTAGGTGCAATTGACAATGTGGAATTAATGTGGGGTAAAAATGGCAGCAAAAAGCATTGAAAATTCAAATTTGGGGGGGGGGGGGGGGGGGTTGTTAAATATCATAAAATCATGCCTTAGATGGATATTTGCCACACCGATAGGTGACATCATAAATATTTAATACTCTATTTATTTAAAATAATAATAATATTATTAATTAATATCTATTATGTAACCTACTGGTTGTCAGTTGGTGACTAACTGGTTATCTTACCGACTTTTAATAGGTTTCTGATGAGTAATCACCACCGCTAGCGGGTTATCAATTGATTACCGACCAAGTAGTTACTAACCGAATACTCGGTAACCAATAGGTTACCAATTGAAAATTTCTGATTTCGTCATTACATTACTGAAAATAATTAGACAAACATCAAATTTTATCAAATATCACCACAATTCTTAAAACAAAAAAAAAAGTCATAAGTCATGGCCGCTAAAACTTTAAAAAATCACAAAAAACCAAAAATGTTCAAAAAAAAAAGAAAAAAGAAAATAATTCCCTAATAATCAAAGTTAAAGATCCGTTTAGTAAATAAGTTTGGGTTAAAAAATTACAGTTTTGAGTTAAAAATTTTTGTTGATTTTTAAAAAAGATAAAAAAATTTTCAGAAAAAGAAAAATTTATGAAAAAATACAGATTAAGTTGAAACCGACGTCTAAAAATAAGTAAATAAAATGCAATTTTTGCTGAATTGGTTGGAGCTTGGATTTACAGCGCCAATCGCGGCGTCCGGAGTGATGACGAGATTTTCCGATGAGGTCGGGCTGGAGAAGAGGATGGCCGGGCGACAAACCACGAGTTCAGCAAGGTTCTGAGGGAGATCGCCACGATCCATCCCGATCTCGGACTCACCGGAAGAATCGACCACCGTCACCGATCTCGAACTTCAAAATCGAAGCTAGGATAACCGCCCGTCGTCGTTGCGGCCGGAGATCCTCGTGCGGAGGCAGATTGACTGGCGAATCGCGCGATTTGGCGATCAAATAAACTCCTCCGTGGTGGATCTTCGATGAGGCTAAGATCGCGGCGGGGGTGAGCTCTGATCGGGAAAAACAGAGATCAAGAGATCTTGAGAGTGCGGCGGCTCCAATCGTCCAGGATTGGCGGTAGCTCTAATCGCGCGGTGAGGAGTCGACGACTGTAGGGAGAGAGGGGGGAAGAGCGAAAAGGAGGAAGAGAGAGAAATAAAAAATATATATTGTTTATTAATTACATCAGCATTGTGGTGTTTTTAGCAAAAGTTTTTAAGGTGCGGCAAAAATCAATTCAGGCTCTATTTCAAGGCATCCCATATAATTATTCCTTCAAATAGTTCCGGAGCCAGGCGAAGCCCAGTCACAGGCGTCTCCATGCTCAACCACTCGCTTCCACAGCCGAGATCAGTTTGGGTACGGCCAGATCAAGCGCGTGCGATCCAACCCCGACAGATGAGCGTCTTCGGCAGACCAGCAGAGCCGCACTAAGCAAAAGGCTGATCGACCGCTCGCTCGCCCACAGAGCTATCATGCACCGGCGTTTCTTGGTCCAACGAGAAGCTGTCACGCATCCAGGAACTTCCAGATGTCCATCCCCCTCTCGCCACGTGTCGGGCGTGCCGTGTAGCCCACACCAGCTGGCGTTGCAGAAAGTAAGTGAAAGAAAAAGGGCTTCAGGGAGTGTCCGAGGAGTGAGAGGCTGGGTGTGTTCGAGGGTTCTTGAGGCCGAGAGCAGCTCAGGCCGAGCCAGTGAAGAAAAGAGAAGAAAATTAGGAAGAAAAAGAGGAAAAAAAATAGAAAAATAGAAAATAGGAGAAAATAAGTAGTGTAGGGTTTCTAGCTTTAGGATATGAGTTTTATTTTTAGTTATAGGTTTTTATTTTTAATAAATTTCAAGAAGGATAGGATTTGAAGAGGAAATTGAGGAGATGAAATTTGAGGGGCAAAGCTTGAAGAATTATGTAAGCATTCACGGGGTTTTTCCTTTTTATGTTTTATCTCTTTTAATTTTTGTAATTTTGGTTATTTGAACTTTTGATTTGTTTAATTTTATGTTTAATCAAGTATGGTTAAGACTATGCCAAGTTCTCTATAATTTTTTATCTAGAGAGGATTGAAATAGACCAAATTTGTTACAAATTTATATTTAAAAAAGAAAAAAGAAAAACCAGAAAACTTTTGCTATTTGACATACTTATTTCAAACTCAAAAGGTAAAATAAATTGAAAAAAAAAAAACCATATTATTGTATGAATTTATAATTTTGTAAACCATAACCTTTTGGTTCACGTCCCCTCCCCCACCACCACCCAAAAAAAGTTTCAGCCAAACTTGGTCATTGGTCGCCATTGCAGCAGCGTCGTGCCGTTTTAATAAAATCACCGGCAAACTCGTTGGCAATAGCCTGAGAGTTTGTCGGACTTCATCGCATCACCATCTCGATGTCGCCCGTGGTGTCAGGCCAAACGTCGCTATCGCATCGACGCTCACGATCTCACCATCTCAGGAGACCCACGACGTAGTTCGCCGAGTTTGCATTCTCTAGCGACGACGCAGTTCACGATCTTGCATTCTCCAGCGATGACGCAGTTCATCAAACTCATCATCTTCTTGGCAACAACATCCTCAATGGTAGCGGCTGATTGAGGATCTGCTTTTTTTTTTTTTTTTTTTTTTAAGATTCCAAAAACGTGGGGTTCATTTTAAAATTTAAGATGATCATGTATTTATCAAATTAAAAACCCAGCAAAAAAGTAAAAATAAATCAAATAAATACAAAACTATATTGGGTAAATTTACCTATATATCTAGAAGAAAAATCTACCCAAACAAAATTGTAAAAAAAATTATACAAATATTTTTGTTCTTTTCTCAATAAATAAATTCTACATTTTAACAAAAATATTGTGGAATAAATAATAAAGTGATAAATAATGTTTTTGATCCCATAATGATTGCATTTAATTTTGAATTAAGTACCAAATTTGATTAGTTCTAAGATACTTTGAATGATAAAAAAAAATAATATAATTAAATCAGATTAAATAAAACTAGTAAAATTACTGAAACAAAAATAATTAAAACAAATATTTTAGGATCTAATTTCACCTAAATAGTTTCACTCGAGTGAATTTTACCTTCTAAATGATTACTTTTAAATTGATTGAATTGTTAGTCGAGTGCACTAATTTACCTAAAGCCCTTTTCCGATAAACTAATAGGTACATTTATATTGATTAAGAGCCCGCTTGGGGCAACATGTGCAACAAAAAAAAATAATGTTATCTAGATCCAAAACTCCCAACTCTATATTAAACTTTTTTTCTCTTCCATTTTAAAAAATCTCTAACTTTAAAAATACATAATTTTTTCATTTCAAATCAAAGTAAGATAATTCTTATGTCCAAGTGCTCATAATGACGAGACGTCAATACAAGATATATTTTACATATTTTTTTAACACATTGAAGGAAGGGAGAGGGAGGAAGGGGAGACAAGGGAGAAAGAGGGGGCCAACGGCGAAGGGAGAGGGAGAGAGAGGAAGGGGAGGCGCGGCCCAGATTTGACACCTCGGTCGCGTAGGGGGATCACAGGGAGATCGTCATCGGGTGGAAGGGGTTGGATTTAGCCGAGGATCGTCTTCAATGGGGCGAACCAAATCTAGTGCCTGGATAGCGTGGGGGGCTCATCGTCTGGGGTGACAAGGCCTAGGTCAACAGCAAAGATGAGGGTGGTGGGGGGGCCCCAGATAGGTGTTTGGCAATGGGTTGAGCTCGGCAACAGCGAAAATGCCTGGGATGGGGGGGCGGAACTCGACGACGATAAAGGCGAGCATCGGATCATGGGGGTGTGAGATGGGGGGCTAAGTTTGAGTTTAGCTCTCTCTTTCTCTCTCTTTTGTTTTTATTTTTATTTTTATTTTTTTAATGTTATTGATATGAATAAGAGTCTTTTCATCTTTTTAAGGTTAATTGAACTCATGTGATGGCTCATGTGACTCATTCCATTCGAAATCTAATGGATACGGACAGAAATGACAAATCATCACATTTTTAGAGAGTTTAGGGTTGGCACAAAAAAAAAAAAAAAGATTAAAGTGTCACCTTTTAAAGAGTTCATGGACCATTTAGGCCAATTACCTTTTTTTTTTTTTCATTATTAAGTAGACACAAACTGTTTTTTTTTTTAAATTAATTCATTTTTAACCTCTTAAAAATATAGAAAGAGTAATTGTTTATATAGTTTAGCAGTAATATCATATTTAGCTTCATATAAAAGTGCAAAACTTGAATCGCCAACCTTAAGTTTAAAAAAATTATTAAAAAAGAAAAAGAAAAAGAAGTGATGTATATTCATTCGCCACTTAGGACTAGCTCAAATAATTGTGTGCGTAATTGTGTTACTATGTAATTCATGAATCGAATTCAGGATTTTTAATTATTCAATAGTAGTAAATTTTTTTAAAAAAATAATTTATATTCTTTTTTTTTAAGGAAAGAAATGCTTTATTTATTTATTTATTAGAATTGCCTTCCTAATTAAAAACAATAATTAAAAAACCACAAAACAAGGTTCTTTGAAAGAAAAAAAAAAACACACACACACACACACAAGGTTCAGTTAATAGATGATAGGATTTACCAAAAAAAAAAAGCTAATAAATGAGAGTGAATGATCAAAACAACATTACTTTCTACACTGGTTTAAAATTATAGCAAAATCTAAAATATTACTATTAAATAGCATATTTAAGATACATTATAATATGAAAACCTAAATATACCCTTAGTCTCTCCTATCTCCTCTCTCACATGTCCGTTTGTCTCCTTCGTCGATCGAAGTTCAGCAGTCAATAGCGATGGTGACGGCACTAGGATCAAGACGGGGGCATGATACACGATCTCACTAGTGTTGAGGTTGTAATGGATCTCCAGTTCGTCAGTCGTCTTGACTTCAAGACAAAGACCATTGCAACTCCACAATCGCTGAATTCGCAAAATCTCTCACTGGCTTGCTCGACCTCTGTTAGAAAAGGATCACCACCGACAACGAATGGCACGATTGCTCTAGCTGCGATGAAGAAAGATGAGATAAAGCAATCGTGTCAACAATCCCGAATGAACTGTGACGACGGATTGCGCGTGAAATCTTCAGCCTTTCCTATGGTGTCATCTTCTTCGTTTCCATGACTGAAGTCTCCAATGGCTTCATGGCCGACACCGGTGACTGAAACCTTCGATGTTGAGGTGTTAAAATTAGGGTTAGAGCTAGATTTGGGGCTAAATTTGGGCCTTTTTCTAATATAAAAAATTTGGAAAATAAAAGTTAAATAATTAAAGATCTTATAACAATTTTTAATTATTCAATATAAGTGGTAAACATGTAATATTAACATATTAATTTGTAAATAAAAAGCATTACATATTTACCGGTAAATAATGATATTTACCTGATTTTTTATTAGTATATGTGATTTTTACTTTATTAATAGAAAGCAGTAAATAATAATATTTACCTATTAATAATGATATTCACATGATTTATTTGTGTAAATATGATATTAACTTGATAATTATGATATTTACCCGATAAGTAGAAAACTATAAAAAATGATATTTACTTGTAAATAACGATATTTACTTAATTTTTTTGGGTTAATTTCACTTTTAGCACTTGTGGAATAAATAATATTAAAAACAACACCACTTTTTGTCCCCTTCAATTTTAGCTCCGCCACGTCACCACCCACTTTTTTGGTTGATGTATAAAGGCATATATACCCTCAGCCAACCCTAAGCTGAAAAAATTTTCTACTATCCCGCCACCCTCACTCCCTTCCCTCCACATCCATAGCGACGGTATTTAACCAACTGAACAAAAAAAATTTTAATTTTTCTTCCCTTGTTTCCTTGATTTTCTCTCACTCAATCCTCACGAATCCTCAATGCACAATTACCCATTGAAATCCTCATGTGAACCCTGCATAATATCCCTATAGAACCCTGTAATTTACAACAGTATCTAGTGTTTTAGAGAGAGAAAGAGTTGGAAACGGCCGACACCGCAAGGAAACTATCCGACACCACCATGAAAACCCTCTTTTTAAATCACCTTGGGGTATAGAATGATACGTACCGATAAAAGTATACTGATGAAAAAATCATCATAGTCTGAGGTCGAGATAATGGTGGCCGATGAATGGTTGAAGGGAAATCGAAGTTTATAACTGTTATGACCGTGGTCTCCTTTTATGAAACAAGGAGTGTCATTTTGTATGAGTTAAACACAAAAAACTAGAAATCAACGAAGTTAATATTTTAGAGCCACGGTCATAACCGTTATAACCGCAGTCTCCTTTTGTGATACATGGTCATAACATCAGCATGACCCTGGCTCTAAAATGTTAATCATGGAGAATGCATGCCTGTTTTTCATGGATCGTAGTGTTTAAGTATGATTTAACACGAAAATGATTCAAAATCAAAACATGTTAATCGTTTTAGAACAACGGGTCATAACCGTTGTGACCGTCCGGTCATAACCGTTATGACCGCAGTCTCCTTTTGTGACACATGGACATAACATGTCCTTTTTCATGGATCGTGGTGTTTAAGTATGATTTAACACGAAAATGGTTCAAAATCAAAACATGTTAATCATTTTAGAACCACAGTCATAACCTTGTGACCTCCCGGTCATAACCGTTATGACCGCAGTCTCCTTTTGTGACACATGGATATAACATGTCCTTTTTCATGGATCGTGGTGTTTAAGTATGATTTAACACGAAAATGGTTCAAAATCAAAACATGTTAATCATTTTAGAACTACGGTCATAACCGTTGTGACCTCCCGGTCATAACCGTTATGACCGCAGTCTCCTTTTGTGACACATGGTCATAACATGTCTTTTTTCATGAATCGTGGTGTTTAAGTATGATTAACACGAAAATGGTTCAAATTCAAAACATGTTAATCGTTTTAGAACACGGTCATAACCGTTGTGACCTCCCAGTCATAACCGTTATAATCGCAGTCTTCTTTTGTGACACATGGTCATAACATGTCTTTTTTCATGAATCGTGGTGTTTAAGTATGATTTAATACGAAAATGGTTCAAAATAACCGTTGTGACCTCCCGATCATAACCGTTATGATCGCAGTCTCCTTTTGTGACACATGGTCATAACATGTCCTTTTTCATGGATCGTGGTATTTAAGTATGATTTAACACAAAAATGTTTCAAATTCAAAACATGTTAATCATTTTAGAACCACGGTCATAACCGTTGTGACCTTCCAGTCATAACCATTATGACCGCAGTCTACTTTTGTGATACATGATCATAATATGTCCTTTTTCATGGATCGTGGTGTTTAAGTATGATTTAACACGAAAATGGTTCAAATTCAAAACATGTTAATCGTTTTAGAACCACAGTCATAACCGTTATGACCGCAGTCTCTTTTTGTTACACATGGTCATAACATATCCTTTTTCATGGATCGTGGTGTTTAAGTATGATTTAACACGAAAATGGTTCAAAATCAAAACATGTTAATCGTTTTAGAACCACGGTCATAACCGTTGTGACCGCCCGATCATAACCGTTATGACTGCAGTCTCCTTTTGTGACACATGGTCATAACATGTCCTTTTTCATGGATTGTGGTGTTTAAGTATGATTTAACATGAAAATGGTTCAGAATCAAAACATGTTAATCATTTTAGAACTACGGTCATAACCGTTGTGACCTCCCGGTCATAACCGTTATGACCCAGTCTCCTTTTATGACACATGGTATAACATGTCCTTTTTCATGGATCGTGGTGTTTAAGTATGATTTAACACGAAAATTTTTTTAAATTCAAAACATGTTAATCGTTTTAAAACCACGGTCATAACCATTGTGACCGCCCGGTCATAACCGTTATGACTGCAGTCTCCTTTTGTAACACATGGTTATAGCATCAGCATCCTAGTCGCACACAATTGCCATGGACAGTTTTCAATATCTATACATATCACGTGTAACAGAGTAGAGTTCGACCTCTTGACCCTGAATTGATAGTGTTTACTCATGGCATCGTGATGAAGATGGAATTACAATAACTTTTTGTTCTGAAAAATGTCGTTTATGCGCATTGTGACAGGTGTATAATCAGAACAACTATAAGTCTACGTCTTCGGTATATTATCGGATTGAGATGTCAAGTTCTTGACAATAGAATGTGCCCAATGCTTACTTCGAGACTATTCTCGTTTGATTGACGAGCATCACACCCAAACTTCATTTCGTCTACATGAGGAGGAAGATGAGGGATATGAGGAGTAGGAGAAGGAATGATCAGATTCCTCTCATCTACATTTTGCATGGCTTCATTACTCTGTACACTCTCTTTGCCCTATATGGAAAGTTGGACGTCTATGTGATTGCTTTCACCCAGCTCCGGTGGGTTTACGTCGATGGTAATAGGAAATTTACTAAGCACATGAACATCCTTCTTCTTCAATTGTATATAGAATTTAACGTCATCATCACACTGTATCCGGACAAGAGGATTACCAGGTTCAACACCGTATCTCATTACTATAGTATTGGTTGGGACCCTCATACCAATTGCACGTCTGATCAACTCAATAAGACCAACGTATGTTGCGGTCTCGGGCACCAATATTCCCTTCATTTTTCTACCAACATAACTCAATGTGCCGTCCCATTGACCATTATACTTAATGAAAACACAAACGTCCTCCATTTATTGTGAAACTGCAAAGAGTTATCGAATAAATAAAATTGTTGGCGTTAAAAAGAGAGGAACAATTATGAAGCACAATAGGATGACTTATATCTTAGATCTGGTCACAATGATAATGACCGGGTGATCAATATGAAAATGAATAATTTATTTTAGACCGGTTACAATGATGTTGACAGGATGATCAATATGGAAATGACCAACTTATTTCATATTGGTCACCATGCTGTTGGCCGGATGGTCAACATCAAACTGACTGGGTTCTTTCGTACTGGTCACAATGATGCTGACCAGATGGTCAATATGAAAATGACCGGGTGATTTCATACTAGTCACAATGATGATGACCAGATGGTCAATATGAAAATGACTGGTTAATAACCGGTTCATTTCAAAACTGATCACGATAGTCACAATGATGCTGACCAGATGGTCAATATGAAAATGATCGGGTGATTTCATACTGGTCACGATGGTCACAACGATGATGACCAGATGGTCAATATGAAAATGACCGGGTGATTTCATACTGGTCACGATGGTCACAAAGATGATGATCAGATTGTCAATATGAAAATGACTGGTTAATAACCGGTTCATTTCAAAACTGATCACGATGGTCACAATGATGATGACCAGATGGTTAATATGAAAATGACTGGTTAATAACCGGTTCATTTCAAAACTGATCACGATGGTCACAATGATGATGACCAGATGGTCAATATGAAAATGACTGGTTAATAACCGGTTCGTTTCAAAACTAGTCACGATGGTCACAATGATGATGATCAGATGGTCAATATGAAAATGTTAATAACCGGTTCGTTTCAAAACTAGTCACGATGGTCACAATGATGATGATCAGATGGTCAAAATCACAATGATCGGTTTGTCATGAAAATAAAATGACCTTTTTGTTTCAGAGGACCATCTTAACACACCCCCATTTAAAGCATGTATTAACAAATAAAACCAACTAAAAACCACCATTACCTTAGATTGGTTGTTTAGAAATGGGAAGATATCCACTGAAATGGAGTTGAAGCAGATCTGGCAGCTTCGGGCGCAGTTTTAACAGAGTGAAAAAAAGATGTGAACAGATTTTTACTGCTTAGAGTTAGTTTGGATCAATGGGTAATGGTGCATTGAGGATTCGTAAGGATTGGGTGAGAGAAAATCAAGGAAACGAGGGAAGAAAAATTAAAATTTTTTTTTGTTCAGTTGGTTAAATACCGTCGCTATGGATGTGGAGGGAAGGGAGTGAGGGTGGCGGGATAGTAAGAAATTTTTTTAGCTTAGGGTTGGCTGAGGGTATATATGCCTTTATACATCAACAAAAAAAGTGGGTGGTGACGTAGCGGAGCTAAAATTGAAGGGGACAAAAAGTGGTGTTGTTTTTAATATTATTTATTCCACAAGTGTTAAAAGTGAAATTAACCCTTTTTTTTTGTCAATAAATCTGATATTTACTCCTTTAAATTCAGTAATTGATTTGGTTTAGTAAGTTAATATTATTAACAAATATATAATATTTACCAATTTTAACAGTTTTACTAATTTTTCATAAATTATTTAACAAATTTTCTTTTTACTTGTAAATATCAGCATTTTTAATAAATATGACAGTATGATTTTCATACCACTTGTAAATCTAGTATTTAATAGTAAATATGAATATTTACAGATAAATTTGAATATTTATCGGGCACACTAGAAAGATATTACAAGATTATATACTAGGAAATATAAATATATATTTACTTATTGAAAATATTAGATTAACATATAATATTAAATAAATCCAAATTATATACATATACTAAAACAAAAGGGGGTTTTACTGTTACCGTAACAGTGATGAACAGTGTTTTTTCTCTCCTTCCCTCTCATTTTTTCGTTATAGCTACAGTGTCGTGCAGTAATGAACAGTAAAAAAAACCGGTTTTCGCGCCCCTCGCTACAGTCGCGCACAGTAACCAACAGTGCATGCGCCCCGTTTTTCGTGCTCTTTCTACAGTGTTCCACAGCCTCGAACAGTGCAAAAGTTTCTGCACAGTTGAATTACCGTTTTGCCCCCCTCTCCTTGGCTGCCGAATGGGTGTTTCACCCTTGGAACAGTGCATGGACGATTTTGCCCTCCAACCCCTTATTTGCCCTTTCTTCTTCCTGCTGCCGCCCATTGCCTCTTTTTAATGATTTTATCTACTAAAGGAGTGTAACTTTTTACTGTTCATGAACAGTAAAGTTACTATTTTACCCTTTAGATTAGCTGTTGTTGCCTTTTCCAATATATCCGAATGCCCATTGTATCCTCCTTTTAATGTTTGGACGGTTTTGCCCCTCGCAATTTGCCTGTTAGTTTTTTGTCTATAGTGGCTTTCCTTTTTTGTCCCTCAAACCATAACAACTTTTCCCTTTGTCTCTCTCTGCCGCCGCTGGCCTTCCCTCTCTTCTTTTCTGAGTTTTTTTTTTTGTTTTGCCTTCTTTGTCTCTCTATCTCTCTGTTCTCTCTTCATTTTTCTTTTTCTTCTTTATTTGCTTTTTGATTTTCTGATATAAAAGATATTACATAAAAATGATATAAAAGATAATATTAAATAATATTAAATTAAATATAAATAATATAATATTTATAATAATTAATAAAATAAAATAAAAAAGATATTATTTTTCTTTATTTGCTTTTTAGTTTTCTGATAGTCAGATCTGTAAAATTTTTTCCTCAATAATATAATATACATACTAGAATAAATTTAATAATACAATTTAGATATATAAATATTATATATAAATTAGACAAAAATATATCAATTGAAATTAAAATCTTTTATTATAAAAAAATTTAAATGCATTAAATATATTTAACAAAATCCATAATCTATAGTATGACACTTATAAAATTAATATTACGTAAAAATGATATAAAAGATAAAATAAAAAAAATTTAACTGTTTACTAATAGATAATTTATGCATAACAATAAAATAAAATATATCCGTAAATAAATAAATTTATAAAATCAAATTGTATATAAATTTAATATATGTTTATATGTTTCCATATAATTTCGAAATTTTTTTACTTCAATTATACAATATATGTAATATAATAAAATAAGGAAAAAAATGTAAATATTGAAATAGTACATATAAAGTGGAAAAAAAAATTTGAATTGAAATTTTAACGATTTATAATATAAAAATATAGGCTCAGTAAATATATTTCATAAACTATATATTTCATAATATGATACTTAAAAAATAAAAATTAAATAAAAATAACAATAAAATAAAATAGCATAAAATTTACCTACTTAGCAATATTTTATTTTTGACCTAAATAAAAATTGAATAAAAATGACAATAAAATAAAAAAGTCTAAAATTTTTCTACTTAGCAATATTTTATTTTTAAGTGTAAAATAAATCGTATATAAAATTTTTGTTTTATTTTAGTCTGCATTTTATATGTTTTGTATATTATTATTATATTATTACTATATACTAAAGGAAAGGGGAAAATTACTGTTCTTTCTACAGTTTTGAACAGTACTTTTTCCTTTTTTTTTCGGCGTTGCAGCTACAGTGCCGAACAGTCCAGAACAGTGTGATTGCCGGTTTCTTTGTCTTTTTCTCTTTCTCTTTCTACCTTTTTTTTTCCCTCTCTCTCACTCTTTTCTGCGCACGTCTCTCTCTCTCTTTCTTTTCTTTCTCTTTTGAATCTTCTTGGTGTCTCTCTCTCTCTCTTTACAATTAAATTTTTTTTAATTTTTTAGACCCTACCATGACGGTTTTTAGGGAAAACCGTCGTGGTATCAAAATTTTTTTTTTAATTTTTGGACCCTACCACGACGGTTTTTAGGAAAACCGTCGTGGTATCAAAAATTTTTTTTAAAATTTTTGGACCCTACCACGATGGTTTTTAGGGAAAACCGTCGTGGTATCAAAATTTTTTTTTTTAATTTTTGGACCCTACCACGACGGTTTTTAGGGAAAACCGTCGTGGTATCAAAATTTTTTTTTTAATTTTTGGACCCTACCACGACGGTTTTTAGGGAAAACCGTCGTGGTATCAAAAAATTTTGTTTATTTCATTATTTTGTAATGTTCACTTTTGATTATTTTATTATGACAGATCGGAAGAGAAGATGAAAAAGGTTAAACATGAATGACAGCAGGTCATTCGACGAAACAAAAATTACCTATTTCAAAACTTTTTGTATTTGTAAATATAAATATATATCTATACTGATATATATAATACAGATATCATAATGTAAATTTAAATTAAAAAAACAACTAAATTCTCAAAGTTACTGTAAATATATTACCTTCTTTACTTAACTACGCTTGATATACATTATTTATTCTCATAATTTTGTTGTTAACTTTTTTTCCCTGCTACCGTGCAACGCACGGGCATTAGCCTCGTATTTACTAAATTGTTTGTAATAATATAAGGCTAAATAACTATATTTACAAGTAAATCCTAATATATTTACTGTTTGACTAAATTTAACAATACAATAATTTAACCGATAAATTATTTATTAAAAATTTCAGCATTAACTAAATAGTGGTAAATACAAGAAACTGACAAAAATTGTCTATTATTTTAGAATTTTACAATAAATCTCTCAAAACTAAATAATTTCAAAATCAGCCCCAAATTATACAAAAAATCAAACCTAACCCTAAGTCACCATTACACCATCGTCAGAGAAGACGACAAGTCCGGTGCTGGACATGAGGGAAATCGCGAGCCTAAGGCAGACCTATTATTCATGATCGTAGATCCTCCTAGAGCTATGGGCCACAATCAGAAGTTAACCTGTAAAAAAAATTCAAAACCCCAGAAAAGCAAAAAGATGGAGGGCGACGGAATCACGATGAAGAGCTGAGACCATCAGATTGCCATGGAGATTGTGACAGTGTTGTCGGTTTCCATCTCCATCACAGTTGAATCACCTACTGAAGCTTTCGACCACAATTGGAAGTTGACCTACAAAAAATCACAAACTCAAGCAGTGCAACGAGATCGTCCGATCTTTTTTGCCATTAGAGAGTCCCGAAAATTGTCGTCGTCCTCATTAGCACATTGTGACAGTATTAACGGTTTCCATCTCCGGTCAACAAAGAGAGAGAAAGAGACAAAGGAGAGAGAGAGACAGAGGAGTGCGAGAGCAGAGAAAGAGAGGTGAAAGAGAGAGAAATGAGAGAGGAAAGATAGAGAAGTGAGAGAAATGAGAGAGAAGTGAGAGAAATGAGAGAGAAAGACAAGAAGATTAATGATTTGTTTTGTGTAGTAGTTTGAGTTGGGATTTTTAAGTTTTAATAATAAATTTTTTTGAATTTTCAGAAAAGACAAAAAACTTTTTGAAAAAAAGACAAAAACTTTTTAGGAAAAACGTAAAAAAAGTTTGAGTTGGATTGTTTGAATGGTTGTGCCAAACACATGCTAAGCATTAGGGGTAAAAAAGGAATTAAACATTTTTAGAAATATGAATATATTATAATTTAACAAGAATAATAAAATATACTAGATATTTAAAATGGATGTAAATGATTTTCTATTTAGTATGATTTCTGAATAAATTATAGGAACTTTTGTAAATAACCGAAAAATTTTATATATATTCTAATAATAACGATAATAATATTAGGATTTATTTAAAATTTAAATTTAATTCTAATTAATTTTTTTTTTTTTTTTTTTTTAAAAATATTAATAAAATTAATAATTAATTTTTAAAAAATTAATTAATTTTAACTTAAAATTTTCGTTCTGAACAGGTTAACAAAGCTTATATTATCAAATCAAAAGAAATAGCGAGCTCCTCACCCCATATGTATTTGTCAGGTCGGATGTTAGCCCCATTCCCACTCTCTCCCTCGCAGCGTTCCAACCACGCGCGTACACTACTCCAAGTTGTGGACAAAGGATATGCCCATCTTCCAATTTTCGACAATATTAATTTTTGAGGGGTGGCGTTGTAATAAGGCAAACTTTTAAAATATTTTAGGAATATCGCATTTTTAAATTTGTTCTACGTATATGATCAATTTTATTATTCAGTTTGATCTTATTACATTAAACATCCTTATCATTCTCCTTTTTAAATTCACGGTAAAGTTATATTTATTGTCTTATTAAAAATTCTTTTGTTTTTTTTTTTTTTGGTATAAATATATCCCGAAAACTTTTTTTTATGATAAATATATCCTGATTTGAAGAAATTTTAATAATATATATTAGCAAGCAACGATATAAAGACAATTAGAAATACCATAGTTAGAAGCAGAGGCGGATGGCACCACTCAAATTTTTTATTCTTTTAATTTTACCTAAAAAATATTTTAATTTTTACAATTTACCCTTATTAAAAATAAAATATTCTTATATAATCCATATTTTGTTCCTATTAAAAATAAAAAATTATCACATAATCCTCACTAATATTAATTCTGATAAAAAAGTTTATATTTTTATTACTTTGTCATTACTAAAATTAAAAATCATCAAATAAACCCATTAAAATAAAAAATTCTTACATAGTCTCCGCAAAAATATGTTTTATCTTAAAAAAAAAAGTGTACGGTCACTAAAAAAAATTCATGGCTCCGCGCCTAATTACAAGTCTAAATTATATAATGATATATATGGGAAGGCAATGAAATAAATATAATGAGGAAAACTCTACAACCACACCATATATATCTTTAATATACATACATCCATATTTATATATAAAGATATATATATATATATATACATCTATATTTATATGTTATAATGATACATATATGAACGTTATGACATATGTAAACCCACAATAACATACTGCATTATGTTATTTTGATTTTGGTGGTGTAGTTAAACTATATAAAAGAATATGAGGGTTTGGGGGTAATTATGTCATTCCAAATACTTTTTTTTTTAACTTTTTTGCTGAGGGAGAGAAAACGATATATTATTTAGGGTGAATGGGTAAAATCAATTCATCAAGTAAATCACAATATTTACCAGCAAATCTTAGTATTTACAAGTAACTTTTAGTATTTGTTAATAAATTTAGAATTTACATTGTTTTAAAAATTATCAATTTATTAAATAAATAAAAATATTTACTAGTAAATCTAGAATTTACATTGTTTTAAAAAAAATATAAATTTATCATATAAATTAAATATTTATCAATAAATATTTGTATTTACTAATATTTATATTTTCTAAAAATTAATAATTTTTCAAGTAAATCAAATTTATATTAGTAAATCTTAATATTTACAGTATTTACAATGTTTTAAAAATTATCAATTTATGGACTAAATCAAGTATTATAGTATTATATTAATGTGTATTTACAGGTAAATAAAAGGATTTACATGGATTTACATTTGAGTTGGTATAATCAAGTATTAGAGTATTATATTAATGTGTATTTACTTATAAATAAAAGGATTTACATTTACGTTGGTATAATCAAGTATTAGAGTATTATATTAATGTGTATTTACATATAAATAAAAGGATTTACATGGATTTTCTTTATAAAAACATATCCCTGTAAAATAAAAGAATTTACTTTGAAAAACATATGTAAAAATAAAAATAAAAAAATAAAAAACAGAGTAAACAAGAGGATTTACCCGGATTAAAAGTTATTTATATGCATTTCATTTATTTCCTTCAAATTTGTCTATTTTATTAATTAATAATTATTTATACAAATTTATAGAGAAACCCTTAAACTTTTAAATTTTCAAAAAGAACCCTAAATCTAAATTTAGATATGAGCCAACGACGTAACCGGAGACATTGATGGAGCTCAAAGAAGGAGATCGCGGAGACACTGCCAGATCTCACCGAAGATGGAGATTGCGATAGAGATCTCGTGTCGCTAGGACACTGCCAGATCTTCTTGAAGATGGAGATCATGATAGAGAGATAGAGATCGTGTGTCACCGTAGACACTTCTAGATCTTGCCGAAGATGGAGATCGCGACGGAGACGGAGATTGCATGTCGCCGGAGACACTGCCAAATCTCGCCGGAGATGTAGATCACCTTAACTCACCTATGGAGCTCCCACCCCAAGCCCAGCGCCATCGTCATCTACCGTCGAAGATCTGAGGTCATGATTGCAAAATCCACCATCAAAGATCCGAGGTCGTGATCGTGAAATCCACAGGTGCAACAGGTGTTGACGTCGCCAAGATGCTCTGCCATCGTCACGAAACCACCGGTCAGAAGAGAGACATGGCGAGAATGGAGAGAGAGAAATAATGGAGGGATGGGTAAAATTGAAAGCACATAATTAATTTAAAAAATAAAAATAAAAATATGCTATAGTTTAACATCTTTTCAAACACTTGCTATAATTTTCAATAGTACTTATAAGATATGATATATGATGCAATTTTTGTCAAATTTATTGGTTAGAAACCGTTATATTATATTGACAAATTCTTGTACTACCAAATGATCAATGGCCACATTATATTCCCTGAAAAAAAAAAGGGATCATATTATATGGCAAAATGTAAGAACAGTAAAGAAAAATATTATAAAAAAAAAAAGGAGGTGTAAAGAAAAATAGTATTGCGAAATAGTTTATTTTAATTTCAATGTACTTACAATTCATATACATATATGTGTGAGGCATGTACGTGCAAGCCTTGTGGCTTAAAATGAATCACACATTTTAAAAATAATTTTCCATCTGCTTTTAGTGACAAGCGTCAAAGACAACATGGAATTTATACTAATATTATAATTTTTAATGGGCTTACACTTAGAAACTTTTTTTTAAGTGGTTGCAGGTATAATATAATAGTAATATCATATTTGATTTTATTTAAAGGTGCAGAGTTTAAATTCATTCACCTCAAGTTAAAAAAAAAAAAACTTTTCTTTCAAAACCAAGGGTTTAAGATTAGAATTTCCAGTAAATAAAAAGTTAAGATCATGTTGATAAATATTCAGTTGTGAATGCATGGTGCTATAACTTTCTGGTAGATTTTCCCATCTATTTCAATTTATTAGGATGCATATGCACTTGAAATTTGGGATTTAAAAAATTATCTTCACAATTTGTATTGTATTTGTACAAGATTAAGTAGAGAAGAATTACAATCAAAAACCCTAAAATCAAGTCCTAGAATCATGCTGATTGATATGTATTGCTTAAACTCTAAAAAAAATGAAAAGAATGCAAGATGGTAACTAAAAGTATAGTTAATTAATAAATATATTTCACAAAATCTCAATACTCTCCCTAAAGTTAGCATGCCAAAAACCTTTGAGATTTCCTGGTTTCATATCGCCTTTATGAGAATGCCGGTCAGTTTCAGATTGAACAACACATGAGACATATTTGCTCCTAGAGAATTCAACCAAAGACTCAACTTTTTTTTCTTTTCTTTTCTTTTTTTTTTCTCAACAACAAATAATTCTCTATTTTTTTGTTGTTGTTGTTTTTTATTTCTCTTAGATTTTGTTTTTTTAATTGATTTTTTTTTTTTTGTAAACAGATAATAAACCCCCCCCCCCCCCCCCCAAACTTTTTTTTTTTTTGGAAATAATGTGCCAACAGTAAGAGAGAAACAAAGAAATAAATAAACAAGAAAGAAAGGTTTCGACTTTAGGGAAGTGACGCTCGCAAGGACGAACACTTAACGATGGAGGCTCGCAATGGTTAACACAAGGCATAGTGTTTTCTTTTCTTTTCTTTTCTTTTTTTTCTTTTATCTTTCCTTTTCCTTTTTTATTTTCAACCACGTGTGGTTTGACAAAAGAAAGAAACAACAATGATAAAAAGGACTCAATATATAGGCCTCACTTGTAAACCTTGAATATAGAAAATATATATATATATTAATAAAGGCAGTTGTCCTTCAACTTGGAGGCGTCATGACTATTGATGCTGTGATTCAAGAGATACGTTTCTTTTTCTAGAGAATTCAAGGATTTCGGTTTGCGATATGCGGGTTTTGATTTGCAATTTATGGGTTTTGATTTGCAATTTGCCTGGTGTGGATTTGAAGGATTTGCTTGGTGTTGGTGTTTGTTTGATGGTATTTTGCTATTTTCTATTTGTATTTGATTTTTTGTTGTTTCAGTGAATGAACGGATTTTTCAAACTATGGTATAACGTGAAATTCAAGATTAAAATAATTCACATTCACAATTTGATTGAATTTGAGAAGAATTACAATCAGAAAACCTAAAATCAAACCCTAAAATCGTACTAACACTACTACAGAAATCAAATTCCACGACGGTTAAAAACCGTCGTCGTAACACTTCCACGACGGTTTAAAAACCGTCGTGGAATCCACAGTCGTGGTAAATATATGGATTCCACGACGGTTTTAAAACCGTCGTGGTATCTCAGATTACACGACGGTCTTAGGACCGTCGTGGTATCCATGATACCACGACGGTTTAAGAACCGTCGTGGAAGCATGGCTACGACGACGGTTTTGTAACCGTCGTGGTAGGCATGCTACCATGACAGTTCTTAAACCGTCTTGGTAGCCATGTTACCACGACGGTTCTTAAACAAAGAGGGAAAAAGTGGAGTTGCCGAAAATTTGAGAGAGAATGGAGGATGCAAGGCAAACAAAGAGGGAGAAAGTGGAGTTGCCAAAAATTGGAGAGAGAAAGTTGAGGGAGTTACCGAAAATTTGAGAGAGAATGGAGGATGCAAGGCAAACAAAGAGGGAGAAAGTGGAGTAGCCGAAAATTTGAGAGAGAAAGTTAAGGGGGTTACCGAAAATTTGAGAGAGAATATTGAGTGAGTGACCGAAAATTTGAGAGAGAATAGAGGATGCGAGGCCGAAAATTCCATTGTAAATGAAGAATGCAAGGCAAGCAAAGAGGGAGAGAGGGGAGAGATGTACTGAAAATTAGAGAGAGAGAGTGTGTATGAAATAAGGTCTTTCATTTGATTTTATATATGTAGGACGTAAAATTTGGACAACATGCAAGCGCGTACGCTACCCGGGTTATTTTTAAAATTTCACGGAATACATACGACGACGGTTTTTTTAAAATCCGTCGTGGTATAAGAAGTTACCACGACGGTTTCAAAAGACCGTCGTGGTAGGTCCTCGAGGAGGACCTACCACGACGGTCTTTTGACTGTCGTGGAAGGATGTCAAAGAAGCGCGCAGGCGTGCGCCCGCGCGGCCCAGGCGTGCGCCCGCGCGGCCCAGGCGCGCGCCCGCGCGGCCAGGCGCGCGCCCGCGGCCAAGGCGCCGCCCGCGCGGCCCAAGCGCGCGCCCGCGCGCTTGGCGACCAACCACGACGGTCAAAAGACCGTCGTGGAACACTCTGCCTCCCTCCTGCCAGAGCCAGGCGCGCGCCGCCGCCCCGCGCGATTGGGGACCAACCACGACGGTCAAAAGACCGTCGTGGAACACTCTGCCTCCCTCCTGCCAGAGCCAGGCGCGCGCCCGCGCGGCCCAGGCGGCGCCCGCGCGATTGGGGACCAACCACGACGGTCAAAAGACCGTCGTGGAAGCCGAGCTTCCACGACGGTTTTTGTGAACCGTCGTGGAAGCTCTGAGTTTCCACGACGGTTTTTGTTAACCGTCGTGGAATCTAGGAGCTTCCACGACGGTTATTTAAAACCGTCGTGGAATCTCGTCCTTCCACGACGGTTTTTTTGTTACTTTCCGGCTCCATGTTTTTCCGAATTTACGACGACGATTTTTTTAAAAACCGTCGTTGAATTTCCGTCGTGGTATCCATAAATCCTAGTAGTGTAATTGGTATGTATAATTTTTGCATAAACTCTAAAAAGAAAAAGAATAACAAAATGATAACTAGAAAAACTAATGTCAATATATTTTATGAAATCTCAACATATACTATCAAATTTGAAAAAGTAACAAATTGCGATTCTATGACTATTAATTCTTATTGAGGTAGCTTTTCAATGCTTTGCTTTGTAGACCTATAAGTGCTCTATATCTTAATTTCTGTTTTGTAGACTTATAAATGGAAATTTATTGAACACATTATTTAGCTTTTAGGATTTTCTTTCTCTCTACCCCTTATTCTCTCAAATTTTTCATATCTAGAGTTTTTTTTTTTTTTTTTTTTTTATGTGGGACTTTTAACGCTGTCACTGTTGCAACTAACGAGGGTGATCGACGATTCAGCGATTTCAGTAGGAATGGAGTCGAGAGGTTCTAGATGAGAGTTTCTCGATCAGATTTAACCCATAAACTTCCGACAGTTTGGGATCTAGCGACGCCTTGGTGGTTCGATGGCAGGTACGGTGATCTCTTATCTTGAGTCGATTGTTTTCTTCTAAGTTGTGGCATGCGGTGAAGTGACTGTTTCACATAGGGCGAGGATTTTACATTAGATGTTTTTTTATACTAATAGTTTATTCTTGTATTTTAGGTATAATTTTGTAATAAAAAGGGTAGGTCACCCACCTCTAATTTGTTTTTGTGTGTGTGTGCTCTACTTGAGTTATTTTCTAGCTGTATATATCTATGGGTTCCCCTAGTGTTACAGATTGACGGAGTTTGTTGTAGGCACTGTATTGCGAGTGATTGTTTCTCGATCGATTGGAATATTCCATCTATTTGTAGATGTTTTTTTTTTCAAAAAGCTTTGTACATGCTTGATTTTAAGATTGCTGAGGAATTCAAGGAATTTTACTGTAACCGATTCTCGGCTTATATCCTGCTCACCGAGCTTCATCAGATTTTATTAATGGAATCGGTATTAGTTAAGGGTTATGTCTCTTGTACCGCATGATAGTTTTTTCTTTGTTATTAGTATTTGTATCCCATTTTATCTTGAATGATAATTTTCATTAAAAAAAAAGGAAATTTATTGTAACTTTATGATGATTTACAAACAATAATCAGTAGCTTACTATTTTAGATTCCATAATCCATAGTTTCTTATTTTGAAGTTTTCTAATTTTTAGGTCTATTTATTTCCAAATATATATATTTTTTCATGTTATTTGCTAAGTTCTCCGTTCATGTAGTTTCTAGAAGGCTTCAAAGTACAGGAACACCAATATAATGTTTGTTAATAACTCTCTGATATTTAAGTCAATATAATAGCGAAAGGCTGGTGGAGAAATCAGAATTGCCTTGCCCATTCGAATTCGAGCAAGATTTTCCACTTCGTATGTGAGATTTTGCTTGGCAAAGTTCGGCTACTCTGGTCAGACTGGTTTGTTAGGCCACATTGTTCACAACCATAGATTGATGGCCTCCGCATGGAGGTGAGATCGGAGCAGCCTTTCGTGATGCGTGATCGGAATTGCAGTGGCCTCAGATTTGTGGTGACCCAAGATCAGTGATGTCGACAACTATTTTGCTAAAGCTCCGATGACCTGACATCGTTCTCGTGATCTCCGGCCTTGATAGAGTTTATTATGATTATTTTGCTGTTTTTCTTATTTTTTGTTGAGTAATATTGTTGAAATATATTGTGATTCTGATTTTTTTTTTCCCTTCCTTCTTTCAGTGTATGTTGTTGTTTCTTTAACGATTTTGGATTTTTGAAGATTTTTTTTAGTGTTACAGTGACAAAATTTGGTGTTTTGTTTTTAATATTCCAATGACAAAATTCAGAAAATCCGATGGAGTCAGAAGTTTTCAGACGGTAACTACGTGGTAATTAGTTGATAATTAGGCGGTCATTGATTAGTTACTAATTACCAACTAGTTACCAGCCAGTGACTAAGTGATTACTGGTCAGTAACCATCTAGCATCCTGTCGGAGGCGGTGGTTACTGATCGGTAATCATTTGGTTACTGATTGATTACCATCCATTATCTTAACAGTACAGTTGATAAGTTAAAATAAGTAAATAAATAAATAATTAATTATAATATGATAACATGATAGTTTTTGTGATAGTGTTTTTTTTTTTTTTCCGAGTGGCAAAAATCAATCAAACACTTTAATTTATAATATTTCTCTAAAGTTTCCTGACCAAATAGATGGATGCCGAGGTCTTAGAATTCGGTTATATTCAAAACATTAAAGTTAAGTCATATGAGAAGACACAGCAAATGAAAAAAAAAGTCTTCGGAGCAAAGGAAAAAAAAAAAAACAAGAAAAAAAGTCTAAGGGATGTTTGGTGTTTGAGTTTCAGCTAAGATTTTTAAGATTTAATAGTAATTTTTGTTGACTTTTTCAGAAAAGATAAAAATTTTTTTCAAAAAAAGATAAAAATTGAGGTAAAAAATTTGAATTCAAGATTATGTACCAAACTCATCATAATATTTTATTTAACATTTGAGTTTAATTTTAACTAAATTATATTTTTTTATCTTAATTTTTATTTTTATTTTCTTAAAAAATTAATAAAATTAATAATTAATTTTTTAAAAATCAATAAAGTTTAACTTAAAAATTTTATCTGTAACTAATAAATTAAATGTAAGCTAAGTAAAATTTGGTAATTCACTAAAAAAGTTCTAACAAAAAAAAAAAAAAGAAAGAAAGAAGAAAGAAAAACAGTGATCGAGAGGGAGCGTGAGTACTACATGCCCTTTACGCACGTTTGCTCGAGCAATCCCCCAGTTTAGTGGGGGAACAAGAAAAAACTCCCAATAAACAGGGAAAAAACCGGTGATCGCCGTTAATAGTAAAATACCTTCCCGGTAAATCCGGTAACCCACTCTACTCTTCCGCTCTAAACACCACCGTCCGGCCGGGATCCGCCACCGCTGCCGGCGATGATTAAAAATAATTTTTTTTGAGAAATGATTAAAAATAATTAAAACCTAGAGAGAAAGAAAATATTAAAAAATCTAAAAATAAAATGAAAATTAAAAAACAATAGAGAGAGAAAATACCAACAGCACCACAATTTCCAATTCATCTAATCAATAAGACAATAACAAATCCCTAAAAAAAAAAAAGACAATAACAAAAAATAACGAATCACAAAAAATAACAAATCATTAAAAAAAAACAAGAACAATAAAAATAAAAAAAAGAAGGGAAAAAAGAAAAGAAAAAGCAGAAGATTACTCATAGAGAGAGAAAGAGAGAAGAGAGAGAGAGAGAGAGAGAGAGAAAGATATTACAAACAGAAGTTTTTTTTAAGACAAAGAAAGCCAACGATTGGTAGAGAGAGAAAGTGCAGGATTTTTAGAGAGAGAGAGAGAGGAGAGAGAAGGAAATGAAGAGATTGTTTTTTTTTTTTTTTCTCTCACTTTGACGTGCTTGTAATTGTTGGAGTGCTTTGAGATTATCTCCATTTCATTTCTGTTCTTCTTTCTTCTTCTTCTTCTCGTTGCAGTTTTGGGGGGAGAGAGAGAAACTTAGAGATTTTCTCGGGAAAGTTGGGCGTAATTTTCTCGAATTACAGGAGGGACGATCGGAGCTAGGGTTTCGATTGTGGATATCTGGAAGTCGGGGTTTGATTCGGGGAAGAAGATGGAGAATGGATATTAGGAATGCTAATTCGTTGGAATTCTAGCTTCGATCTTGAAAGTAGGGCTCGAATCGAAGGGTTGAAGAGAAATGGATGTGGATGCATCGATGGTGCCGGAGAACGATCACGATCCAGCGGCGCAGAACCACAGCGCGACGCCGTCTCCTGCGGTCATGGAGAGGGAGCAGCTAGGCGAGCAGTCGCCGCAGGACGAAGGTGGATCTCCTGCGCAGCAGCCGCCGGCGCAACAGCAGCAGCAGCCATCGCAGCAGCAGGGTGCCGGAGCCGCCACTGCCGCCGCCGCACAGGCACAGCAGACTCCAGTGGTCGGGCCGCGCCACGCTCCGACCTACTCGGTCGTTAATGCGATTTTGGAGAAGAAAGAGGACGGGCCAGGGCCTAGGTGTGGCCACACGTTGACGGCGGTAGCAGCGGTCGGAGAAGAGGGCTCTCCAGGTTACATTGGTCCCAGGTTGATTCTGTTTGGCGGTGCCACTGCGCTCGAGGGCAATTCGGCGGCTTCGGGGACGCCTTCTTCAGCTGGAAGCGCCGGCATACGTAAGTTGTTCTGTACTTGAATTTCCACCAATTTTGATGACTTCATCGCTTTATCTTCTAACCATCTTGTTTGTGTTCGTGGAGATTAACAGAAAATATAGAGTTCTGAGTTAAGATGCATGTTTTTGTCGTCTATGCTTGTTAAGCTGAAGTGGTTAGTTTGTTAACCCTAATTTTGTTGATTGTTATGGTCGTTCTGTTACTGTTTTAGGTTATTTTGAAATAGGCTTTCCTGCCATTTGATGTCTTCCTTCTTCGGCTTGTTTATAAAAAAATTAGAGGCCGTTGATTACTTGTTGAGTTCATTTGTTTCTTCCATCTTCCATAAACGACATGAGTCTCGCCTCGATTTATTATCAGAAAACGGTAGTAATTCATTGACTGAGAGTACAATTAATGCAGTTGTATTATTGATTGTAATTCAAGTGAGGTGGGGACCTGGGCTTTTATGGGGTTGAAGCTTTAGTTATTGAAGTTGCATTCCAGTTGTCAGTTAGGAGTTTGAAGTTTGAAGTATCCTTTTTTTTTGGTATCGAATCCAATTTTATTCGCGTGTATGACTTTGGTTTCTTTGTTGTTGTATCTCTAAGTTATACAAACTCTGTAGGTAATTACTTTTGTTAAGCGCCAATGTTCTGTCTGCGTACATGTAGTTATTTATGTCATATTTTTACCATATTAGATTAGACTATTAGCAGGCTGAGAGTGATTGTTCTTGTGATTTTAAAGCCATAGACAGTACTTCTTCAAATTTGCATCGCCAGTAGTGGTACCTGATCATTATGTGATTATATACAATACAAGGTTATTTTGAGTTATGGTTTTGGTGTAGTAGTGAATAACAGGCAGCATAAACCACCAGATGTTTTGTTTTCTTCTACCTTGTGTGGCTGTTACCCAAATCTTTTATGTGATTATTTTCACTTGATCATTTGTTTTGAGTTATGGTTTTTGTGAAGTTGAATGACATTCAGAATCAACCACCAGTTGTTTTCTGTGTATTTATGTTAACCCCAGTCTCTTCTTTGTCGAGCATGTAGTATATGGAAACATATCCATGTTGAAAGCGAATTTCATGGAACCAATGCGCTTTATACTAATATTCTCTTTTTATTTTTCCTTTTTATTTTTCTTTATTATTAATGCTAAGAACCAGTTAAAATATTAAACCCACAGTATACTGAAATTATTGCCCTGGTATTTTACTCTGATAGGGATGCCAAATATGGAAACTAATGCGTTGGTATCTTAGTTTATTAGGAACTCATTGACTTGTATCAGTCTCCAGTCTACTTGGTATGCATGGAAAATATGATATAAACTTGATTTTTTTAATCTTTTAAACAAGGGGCTTATTTATTGAGTTTCACACAATATGCATTAAATTCTGATGGCAATTGTATTTACTTAAATTTCAGGACTAGCAGGTGCCACAGCGGATGTGCACTGTTACGATGTGTTGATGAATAAATGGTCCAGGTAAGATGGCAAAACAAAAAAGAAAAAAAAAAAAAAAGAATTTGCATCCACTGACCATGCTTGTTCCCCTTTGGTCCTTTTTTCCCCTTCTACATTGATGCTTACAACAAAACTACTTTACAGAATCACTCCCTTTGGTGAACCCCCTACACCAAGGGCTGCACATGTAGCAACTGCTGTTGGAACTATGGTTGTTATTCAGGTTGGCATATTGCAAGTTATCCTTTTGTTTCTGTAAAATCATTTTCATGTCAACTTTATTCACTTTATTTACAGCTAACTCGCTGGAATTTGTTATGTTTGTACAGGGCGGAATTGGTCCAGCTGGTTTGTCTGCTGAGGATCTTCATGTTCTTGATCTCACACAGCAACGACCAAGATGGCATAGGTCAGACTAATGGAAATTTGTCTGACTAAACTTTAGGGTCTACTCTAAAATACTTTTTAACTGGAGCTAATTTTCTTGTAGAGTTGTTGTTCAAGGCCCTGGACCGGGGCCACGTTATGGTCATGTGATGGCTTTGGTGGGGCAGAGATATCTCATGGCAATTGGTGGGAATGATGGTAAGCACTTCCATGATTTAGCTTATCTATTTTTATTCTTTGAATGACCTTATTCTCAGAATGCAATGAGTTAAAATGGTAATGGTACTGGTGTTTGCTTTCCAGGAAAGCGACCTTTAGCTGATGTATGGGCATTAGACACGGCAGCCAAGCCTTACGAATGGCGTAAGTTGGAACCGGAAGGGGAGGGTCCTCCACCATGCATGTAAATCTCCATCCTAACTATCTTTTTATCCATCTATTTTTATTCTCTCTTTGGTATCACTTTTAAAAATAAATTGGATAGTTAAGTTGTCAAGTATTATTTTGTTCCTATGTTCTATTGATAAGTGTGCACCTTGTCCTCTGGTTGTAGAACTGTAAGCCTTATGGTTTTTAATGAAGTAACGTTTCTTATTAAAAAAAAAAATGCACACCTTATCTCAGTTTAATTTATGTTTTATGTTGCTTTTGGCAAGAATGCATGATTATAGGGTTGCTTGTTGTTGTTCTTGTTTAGATAAACTTGCGAGTATGGACTGTGGAGTTGGTTTCCTTTGGAAGGCATGATGTTTTGAGTTACTTTTTGAGCTAAACAGTTAGGGTGGCACTTCAATGAATGCTTCTCAAGGATTATTGAATTTTTTGGACAAGTAACACCAATAGATAAAATGTTTGGAGTATGTAAATAAAAAATAAAAATTGTTAAAACAGTGGGACATAGAGCTAGAACATTAAGATGTTAAGAGGACATCTAATTTCATTGCGCTTGTGAGGTTAAGATTTAATTTTAATAGTATGCTGGTAATTCTTTAGCTCATCTTTCTGTGGGGTGTGGTACTTTCTGTTGGCAGACTAAGATCACCTTCATACATGTACTTGCACAAGGTAGTTATGTGAGGGATTTCAGGAGACAGGTTGGAGATATTCAAGGTTGACATGATGAAGAAAGTCCGACTTGATGTAAAAAAATTTTTGTTTTGTGACTTTGTGCATAGTTTTAGTTTATTTGTTATCTTTGCTATATGGAAAAAGTCTTTGTGTGTGTGTGTGTGTGTGTGTGTATTCTTGTTCCTTTGCAATATGTTGAAGTTTAACCTGTTTGAGTTTATTAAGGCTTATACTTGATATGCATTCAGTTTGTTCTGCTCTTCGGGATATGAGATAGCTCTTTTTTTTTACCACTCAATTAAGTAAGATACTGTTTGACAACCTTTATCAATAGTAGTGTCATGTACTAAAACAATGAGAATGCCATTGCACTGACAAACTGGTAGCGGTCTTTTCATTTGATTATGGTACTTTGACTGTCATTTGCTTTTTTTTTTTTTTGCTTCTAATTTAACTAGGTATGCAACTGCAAGTGCACGCTCTGATGGTCTTCTTCTCCTCTGCGGGGGGAGGGATGCAAACAGTGTGGTGAGCTAAATTGTTCTACTTGGCTAATGTTTATTTTAGTTTTTTGCAACATTAAATTTATTGTCAAAGATGTCTTAAATTGTAGATGGAGGAATAAAATTGCTCCGATTCTTTTTCTAGAAATCCTTCGCCAAAAATATATATAATCCTCTATAGATTTCAGCTTATTGGTTCTTATCAATTCATAAAGACTGATACATGATTAAGCTAGAAGCTCTAGATTATCAACTGTAGAATCTTTATACGTCCTCAACAATTTAGGAGCACCAGGGTGTTGCAAATAAACATACCTTGAAGTTTCTTATTTATTTATTTATTTATATTTATTAAAAGGGACTTGATGAATAATTTCATCTCTACCTTTATTTATTTTTATTAAAAGGGACTTGATGGATAATTTCATCTCTACCATAAAGTCTCAGACATTGTTGGTGGAGAACTTGTTTCTTCTAAGAGTCGTATATTGATATAGAGGCACTCTTTTAGTATAAATAGTTACACTATTGGGTTCTATTTGCAGCCATTGGCTAGTGCGTATGGACTCGCTAAACATAGGGATGGACGTTGGGAATGGGCTATTGCTCCTGGGGTTTCACCATCTCCGAGATATCAACATGCAGCGGTGGGTTTAAGCTCTTTTAATTTTTCCCTTCAATTATGTTATTAAGATACTTTTCTTGGCAAGAATATTTCAGAATTATTAATCACTTGAATGTTGTGATACCAGGTTTTCGTTAATGCACGACTACATGTGTCTGGGGGTGCACTGGGTGGTGGGCGCATGGTGGAAGACTCCTCCAGTGTTGCAGGTATTTTATTGATCAAGTCTTTAACTTTTTCTTCATGGTATGCTTCAGTTTCAGATTTATGTGGAAATATGGGTGTTGAGTCGTATGTCCTGTCTTTATATTCTGTTTCAATTCTTTCATTTAGTTCTACTGATTTTTGTTTATATATTGGAGTTTTTTTCTATCGTAAATAAACTGTGTTACCTATTGGAACTTCTTTTCCTTTTAAAACAAGGTTTCAATTTCTTATATGAAGACTAATTGTTTGTTCTAGTTAACTGTAAATCTGACAATTTTCTCTTAATATCTTCTGTCTATAGTGTTGGATACTGCAGCAGGTGTTTGGTGTGATACAAAATCTGTTGTTACAAGCCCCAGGACAGGCAGATACAGTGCTGATGCTGCTGGTGGAGATGCCGCAGTTGAGTTGACAAGGAGATGCAGGCACGCAGCTGCTGCAGTTGGTGACTTAATCTATATTTATGGTGGTTTACGTGGTGGTAAGACATAAATCTAGTTGGTAACAGCATATGTTCTTAATCTCCTTTTTTAATTCATGGATTCTTCAACCAGGAAAGAGTTGTAAAATGATTTCAAGTATAATCTAGTCTGATCTCCACATAATGTGGCGTTTCAGTTTCTGCTGAATTCTGATCCCAGTATTCCACAATAAATGATAAGCCATCAGAAAGTTCTGCATAAACCACTCATTCAGCTAGGTTAATATTTGAACTACATGATTTTTACTCAAATCTATTGCAGGACTTTGTAATTTTTTTTTTTTTCATTTTCTTTTGGTTGTATTTCTTGTTCTCTTTAACAAAAGAGTTTTGTTGCTCGAAAAAAAAAAGAAAAAAAAAACCAAAACAAAAAAAAGAAAAAAGAAAAATGTTTTGAAGGACACGTCCATGAATGGATGAATCAATTAGGAAAAAAACACATTTGGATGAATTTAACATAGAAATTTATGGGCTAAAATTTTTTGTGAATGATTGTAGAGCATCTATATTGGTTAACCATCGACGTCTTCACCCTCTTTGGATCATTAGGTTGACATCTGTCATTTTTAACATAGTGGGGGCTGATTATATTACAATGTAATGTGATCTATTTTGTTATAGGCGTTCTGCTTGATGACCTGCTTGTTGCTGAAGATCTCGCTGCTGCTGAAACAACAACTGCAGCATCACAGGCGGCTGCTGCTGCTGCAGCCTCTAATGTACATGGGGGCCGTTTGCCTAGTAGGTATTTCGTTGATGAAAGAACAAGGCAGACAATGCCTGAAGCATCCCCTGATGGTGCAGTTGTGGTTGGTAATCCAGTCGCTCCCCCTGTAAATGGTGACATGTATACTGATATAAGCACTGAGAACGCCATGCTCCAGGGATCCCGGTATGTTATCACGGTACTTATACATTGGATAATTCCATGTTCATTTTCTTCATTTAAAAAGAGACTGTGTTTGGATTACTATGTAGGAGAATGAGCAAAGGTGTTGAGTATTTAGTTGAAGCATCGGCTGCAGAAGCAGAGGCAATTAGTGCCACGTTGGCTGCTGCTAAAGCACGACAAGTCAATGGAGAAGTTGACCTACCTGACAGAGACCGTGGTTCAGAGGCTACCCCCAGTGGGAAACAGATATCTACATTGATCAAACCTGATTCTGCGGGCACAAATAGCATTCCTGCTGGAGTCAGGCTGCATCACAGAGCTGTCAGTCTTATAATTTCATCACTTCTGTGGATATTATACCTAGTCAATTTTGCATGAAAGCATTTGAGTGGATGTGAGCTTACACTTTTCTTTCACATGCATTTTCCAGGTGGTTGTAGCTGCTGAGACTGGTGGAGCTTTGGGTGGCATGGTCAGACAGCTTTCAATTGATCAATTTGAAAATGAAGGCAGGCGGGTCAGCTATGGGACCCCAGAAAGTGCAACTGCAGCAAGGAAATTATTAGATCGGCAAATGTCTATCAATAGTGTGCCAAAAAAGGTGTAGTGTGCAACATAGTAATAGTATATGTATCCTATAACTCTTATCTATTCTTATCAAATTTTTTAATCACTAATTAGTTTATTCTTTTCTTTGACCAGGTAATAGCGCATCTTCTAAAACCCCGTGGCTGGAAACCTCCTGTCCGCCGGCAATTTTTCTTAGATTGCAATGAAATAGCAGATCTCTGTGATAGTGCTGAGAGGATATTCTCTAGTGAACCAAGTGTGTTACAGCTTAGGGCCCCTATTAAGATATTTGGTGATTTACATGGGCAATTTGGAGATCTCATGCGCCTATTTGATGAGTACGGCGCACCTTCAACTGCTGGGGACATTGCGTGAGTCTCTTGATTATTTTTGTTTTTCTCTTTCATTGGAGATGAAAAATATTTCATTGGCAATGCAGGAATAATCTTAAGATAACCTCGGTGTACAAATCTCTTTATTAACATAAAAAGCCTTCATATCAATTCTGCTGTAATTTTTGGAAATTAAAAATATCGTGTTCGGCGACAGCAGTCCTTGGTCAACCTGATTCACCTTAGTTAATGAACTAACCAGTCAATGTTCATTAACTATAGCCTTTTTCTTCCCTGTTTCTGGGAACTATATTTGGCCTTTTTAGTATCAATTTTAGTTCTCCTCCTAGAGTCATCTATTGTACATTTTATTTTTGATGCGACAGAAATTCTGTACAATAGGATGCGACATTTTAGCCTGGTCATGCGACAGAATTCTGACTCTAAAATGTACATTTTATTGCCTGGCCATGCTATAAAATGTACATTTTATCCTTATGACATTTTTATTCTGACTCTATTGATACTAGAGTCATGTACTGTACATCTATTGATACTAAAATGTTCATTAACTATAGTCATTTTATAGCCTGGTCATGAATTTTTGATGCGACAGAAATTCTGTACATTTTATCCTCCTAATGTTAGAATTTCTATTTTTGATGCCCTCCTAGAGTCGTCTTATATTTGAAAATGGTAATAGCCCGGTATTGTACGTTTTAGTTTTGATGCAACTTTGTTGGAAAAATAAGAGAATGTGATTGTTAACTTGGATTGTCAAGACTAGCAGAAAATGACATGTTCAAAATTTCTTTTTAAAAAAATTAGGGCAAGAAACTGACACAAATGGATAAAGGAAAGGAAAGGGGGGAAAAAGAGATGAATTTTGACCAAAATGAGTTGAAACCGAGAGCATCTAATATTGGAAGTTTAGCAGTCGGATTGGCTTGGGATTTTCTTATCCTTTCACATTTTGTATTTCTGTGTGTTTTTTATTTCCCTTGGATGTCTTTAATGTCTTACCTTCACGAGTTTATACTTACGGCATGCATTTTTTGGTGCTTGTGATACTGATTTTATATGAATGACTATCAGATATATCGATTATCTCTTCTTAGGAGATTATGTTGACCGAGGCCAACACAGCTTGGAAACCATTACTCTTCTGCTTGCTTTGAAGGTATTAGTTGTCTTCTGCTGTGTATTTGTATTTTTGGTGCTGATACTTACTCGCCATTTGATGATTGTGGAATCTTGCAGGTTGAGTACCCCCAAAATGTACATTTAATTCGTGGAAACCATGAAGCTGCAGATATCAATGCCCTTTTTGGCTTCCGAATTGAGTGCATAGAGCGCATGGTATTATACAACCTGTGTTTGACATTGCCCTTCTTTCTTATCCTACTGGTTGCATTTACTTGCTTCTTCATTTGTCGACAGGGTGAGCGGGATGGAATTTGGGCATGGCATCGGATAAACCGTTTGTTCAATTGGCTTCCTCTTGCAGCTCTTATTGAGAAAAAAATTATTTGTATGCATGGTGGTATTGGTCGGTCAATAAATCATGTGGAACAAATTGAGAATCTTCAGCGCCCGATTACAATGGAGGCGGGTTCAATTGTGCTTATGGATTTACTATGGTGAGCATACATTTTTTTTTTCTGGCTGTAAATAAATGTTTGTATGATTTCTTATCAAAAAACATTCATACGTTCGCTTAATTGGTTATTGACATTTAACATTGGTCTTCCTTAGGTCTGATCCTACAGAAAATGATAGTGTTGAAGGATTGCGACCAAATGCTAGAGGTCCTGGGTTGGTTACTTTTGGGGTGAGTTTGTTCATTTTGGCTTTGACTTCTCTATTATGGTTGTTAAAGTTGCCGTTTTAAAGATTGATACATGTTTGAAAAAACAAAAACTGGTTTCTGGTCAAATGATGACTCTCAAATTCTATGCCATTTAGAGCAATTCTTGTTTCATTGATCAAATATTATGGTTTTGTTATTTTCCCTGGTATTTTAACTATCGGAGACATCCAAGATAGAAAAGGTTCTCAAATTTCACTTGCTATGAGTAAAAAATCAATTTTATACAATCAGAAAGAGTTTGGTTTTTGCAGCCTGATCGTGTCATGGAGTTCTGCAATAACAATGATCTTCAGTTGATTGTCCGCGCGCATGAATGTGTAATGGATGGTTTTGAGCGTTTCGCACAAGGACATTTGATTACACTTTTCTCTGCCACCAATTATTGTGGTATGTTCTGGGATCGTAACATTCTATTCAGTTTTTGAGCTCCTTTGATGATCTAGTTTTTCACGCTCAGCTCCTGCTGCTTTTTTAACAGGTACCGCAAATAATGCGGGGGCAATCTTAGTTTTAGGTAGAGATCTTGTTGTGGTTCCAAAACTCATTCATCCACTCCCACCAGCAATTTCATCGCCAGAAGCATCACCAGAACGCCATATCGAGGATACATGGATGCAGGTATTCCATACAAACGTACACGATTTTTTGAATTAATCTTCAACTTATTTTGCCCATCATTGTTTGGAATTAATCCTGGTTTGGTAAACCGACAAACAGGAGTTGAATGCTAACAGACCTCCAACACCAACGAGAGGCCGTCCTCAAGTAACAAATGATCGAGGCTCCCTTGCATGGATATAGTCAATTGTTCGGTATATTTGTTTCAACAGATTTATTCAGAAAAAAAAGCTTATACTTCCACCTGGGGTTTCTGGTGTCCTGTATACATGATGTCATGCACAAGAATAGAAATCAATTCCAGAAATGGGATTAAAAGGCTTTTACAATTTTTGGTTTTTTGCCACTCAATTGGTGTGCCTTTAGACGAAGAAAGTGTGCAAAATTCCGGGAACCAGGTCGCAGGCGGCGGGTAGGTTTACTTTATGATGACGAGCAAAAAAAAAAAAAAAAAAGTTGGCAGTTGATCCACTCACCTTTGTAAATTGAGCCACAGGCAGGTAGAAATCAGTCATCGATGCTCTTCCTATGGTCGGTAGTGCCCCGAGTATTTTTCTCATTTATTTATATATATTTTTTGTATTCCTCGTGTTAGGCCTATTTTTTCTTCGCCTTCTCTTTTTGAGAGGACAATACTTGTGGTGAGATATATAAATCTTTAGTCTTTGTGAGCGTCCTTGTATTATAGAGGTGTTGCCTTGTGTATTTACATCTCTCAGCATTTGTACAATGTAACATTGTGTGAAGAAGCAACCTTTTTTTTTTTTTTTTTTTTGTCCGACATGCGACAGAAAATTTTTATGTCAAGTTTTGGTCTTTAGAGAATATGGAATCTTTTTATGTGCTGCAAATTGTTGTTGGCTTTTTTTTTTTTTTTTTGTGTTCGGTTTTCTCCTTATCTGCATCTTGCTGATTATATTGAACAGTCAAACCATAAGCTCAATTTGAAATGTGTGTTTTTAAAGTGCCTACTTGTCCCTTGTAGTAGAAATAGAAGCAAAAGTCAAAAAGCTGAATATGTGTATATATATATATATATAAATGGGGAAGAGTTTTCAATGGTTTTGTAATTATGGAGGGTTACAAGATAAAATTATAAAAAGTAGTGCGTATCTTAATTCTATTGATGATGTGAAATTTTTTATGATTTGTTATAACAAGTTAAATAATTAATTTACTTATTAATAAAATAAATAAACAATCAATCTTAAGTATTAATTAAAAGATCATTTTTACATAGGTGGACAAATAAAATATTTGGAATCAAAATTCAATAACACAATAGAATTATTTCCCCTCTCATTTTAATTTCCTTTTTAAGTTTGTTATTTATTTATTTAGTTTACAAATTTCATTAACAGCCAATATATCATTGATTGAAGCATATAGGACGTTTCTCCATGCAAGCTTCGAATTCAAATTACAGATATAATAACTTAAAAAAAAAAAAAAAAAGAAGTTTAGAGTAACATGCAAATTTCATCATCTAAGAGATAAAGCAAGGATTTCAACATGAAGATCTCATCGTTAAATATTTTAGGATATTTGCTTTATCAAGTACAAAGTTCTGGTCATTTCCTCTCAGTTAAACAAATGTTTGTTTCTGAGTTATGCAAAGTTGAATAATAGTTGACATTTATTTAAACCTTCACACTTACTAATAATTCTATAAAAAAGTGTAAATAATTAAATTTTGATTTTTAACTGATTACTATAATTAGGATTATTGAAATTAATCCACATAAAAAAAATAAATTTATGGGTTTGCGGTTCAAAAATGGTAAAAAAGATATCTACGTACATAGAATAAACTGTTCATATTCACATGTTAAAACATTCAAGTAATTTAACAAATATTTATGTGATTGATAAACTATTCAACTTCATATACTAAATTAATAGCAACCCAATTAAAAAAAAAAATCAAAACTAGCAAAAAATTGATAGCAACCCATCATTACTAGAAAATTATTAGCAATAAGAAACCATGTAAGTTCGATTACATAATCCTTGCCGCTAAACCCATTTCATGAAAGATAAAGATCACTTTGTTGTTTTGGAAATGGAATCATACAGTCGGAAAAAAAAAAAAAAGAAATGTTCTATTTCTTGGACTAATTTCACTAGCGGCATATCATGAAAAAAATGGTTTAACAATATTGGAGATAAAGCTCTAAAAGAGATTCATTGGGAACTTTTAAAGAAAAATAATAATAAATAAATAATCGAGTGAGATTATAAATTAGAGAATACATTTAATTTAAATTCCATTCAAATAATAAACCATTTAAAAAAATCATATCAACAAGTTAACAACAAATTGCAAGTTGTCCGTTGAAAATTGTATTTAATGAGTTTTAAAAGTTCAAATGTTCATTGATTATCATAAATATTTTTTGGCCAACTACCCAATTGATAACAACCACCGTCTAATTTATATTAAACGGTTATAACAACGATAATCATCAATGAATAAATGTTAGAGTAATTATTGAAATCATATATATATTGTGCTAAATAGGGGCACCGAATGAATCTAGTTCAATACCCTCCGACGCCATGCACAATATTATAAGAATCCGTTGCCGTACTCGTAGGGAAAATACTTAGAACACCCCATACGATTAATATACACCCCATACGATTAATCTAAGTGTCACTTTTGTTTCTCTTATTATGTATGTAAAATAGTCCAAATAACAACTGTACTATCAATCAAGAAAGACGCCGTGAAGAAATTGAATTTTTGAAACAAATTGAATATGATTTAAACAAACTGAATAAAAAAAAATTTTAAAATGAACATAAAAGAATTTCAATCAAACAAATATTTCAATTATTTTGAGACAAGTTTTAAGATCGATTTCCATTATGTAATTGTATTTCAATCAAATATGATCGCACCATGGAGCGGTATTTTGAGACAAGTTTTAAGATCGATTTCCATTATGTAATTGTATTTCAATCAAATATGATCGCACCATGGAGCGGTGCCTTCGTTCAGCTCGATCTCGCTGTGGATGGACTCCGGTGTCAGCGATGGAGACGATGAGAGAAAGCAGAGGATAGAGGAGAAAAAGAAGCTGAATGCTTCATTTAGGGTTAGGATAGGGTTGGATTCTTAAACATTAATGTGGTATTTTTAAGAGGGAAAAAAGAAATGGTGTTTTACTTTTCAAAGTACGTAGAAGTGGTGTTTCTCATACTGAGCCTATCCCTGGACGTTGAGATGTCCCCACAATTGTTCCCTCATAACTGTTGCCTTGTATTCATTGCATGTTAAAATACTGGAGTTGATTGCCATGATTTTTCTTACCTAAATTTTTGGCTAAATGATATTTCTTTTTTGTCTAATTAAAATATCAAATTCCTTACACAAGGGATTTCGTCTCAAGGACATACAGAGACATCACCACTATCATGTCTCAGGTAAACACAATCAGTTATAGATTTTTGTTAACAAACCAGAGGAATATTCGTACAGATTTCTCCTACATCTGCAGCTTTCCTGAGCCTCTATAAAAGCTCGGTTTTGCCCTCAATCACCGAACCAATCGAGCCCGATGAAGCAATTAACCTCTCTTTACAGGCCTCTGAACATACGATTTGTTGGGGTCTTCTGTCTTGAGCTTCGGAGGTCGAATTTCTCCTTTCTTGCCCTGAAGGTGTAGAATTAACAATCGATTTTCATTCCTTTATCTCATTTAAGCAATTATATAATATTGCTCATACAAAGAACAGCAAAGTGTATCTTACCTTCTTTCCAGATTTCATAAAGTCTCTCCAGCTTGACACCTGATAAGCAAGCAGAAATGGGGATAAAACGTCAAAAGCGAGTAGAATGGACTTACGTTCGAAGATAAATAAGATAGAGCAGAGAGGGAAAAAAAAAAAAAAGGAAGCAAAAAAGGTCTTTCAATTGGAGATGTGATATGCAAGTTCAGACACCCCCGGTGCTCCGACAGGAATCAAATATGGACAATAATAGGGATCCCAAGTTCTCTTCCAAATGACATATACCCAGCTGATGTGACAAGTGAATTGTCATTTCTAATTTATAAATCTATTTATAGAAAGTTTATTTTAGTAAGACTAGAGAAATTGCAACTTTGGCAATCCGAGAATTATCACGTCACTTGGTACAATAACTTTGATAGATTGCACGGGATCCTAACATTGTACTTTAGATATAAGATTGCTTCACTACAAATGTATACAAAACCATGAAAGCTCAAATAGTCGAGATAAGACCAAATACCATAGGACTAGAAGTCTCAGACAATTTAATTCAGTTTTCAATGTCATGTCATCGTACAAGCAAACAAACAATTTACAACCTAACTGACTTGACTACAACTAATCAGCCTTTTATGACAAAAATATCAATGAGAAACCGTGATTATCGATACCTTAGCCAATGAGATTTAACTGTGGAGACACTAATCATGCCACGCATCATAAGGTTAGATACATAAAAAACTATTCTATGTTCTGTGCTGAAATATAGACGACATTTAATTGGGAGGTCTAGAAACAAACCCTTTGTTCTCTTGTTCCTTCCCACTGTTCCTCATGCTCACGCTTTCTTTTCCACATCTCCTTGGTCTCTTCTTCATCCTTTTTCAATCTACCTTCCTCTTCTGATATCTAGATGCCAATGAAATCAAGTTGAAGAAAACATGAGTACGTAGAAAAATAGCTGAAGGAATGAACATAGCTGGGAGCTAAACATACCCTCATTTGCATTTTTCTCCGCCGCCATTCTTGTTCTGTTAATATTTCTCTAACCTTCAACTTCAGTTCTTGCTTGAACTCCTCTGACTGTTCATATTGTTGCTCGTATTTCCCCTGTAACAAGTTTAAAGTAAAATAATAAATCAATAGGTCTCTTACCAAACTTAGGATCTGGAAACACACCAAAAAAACATGCTTCTTCAGCAGGATTCTCACTCTCCCAAAGACGGGGAAAAAGAGTAAATAAAAGAAAATAAACTGAGAGAAAGAGCAAAGGAGACAGAGAATCATGTGAAATCTGTAACAAATATAAAACAAATCAATCAATAAAGGAGGCAAAAGAAAGGAACCATGAGTAGGTATGAAGGGCAATCAAGTCAATGTAAATCACGACTGAATGAATGCTTTATGCCACCAAACCATCCCCTTCCGTACAGAATGCATTTATATACTGCCACATTTTAATTTATTTTTTCCCGACAACCTGGTTAGTAAATCTCTATGTTGATGCCCAATCGAACTCCTAGAACAGGGGTCGTGCTTCAAAGTTCAGATGAATCATAAACCATCAAAAATCAATCGCGATTGATGCAAATACCATATGCAAGCTAGATTTATACTTCAAGATATAGGGCATAGAAACCCCTCGAAAAATTATTCCATGGTAATCTATCATATCGAAGTCCATTTAAACCGAAACCATGAATGACATTTTACAAAACCATTAATGTAACTACCTAAATTTGTTTCTCGTAAAAATTGTTAGTCACAAGGCTCAAGATGGAAGGATATCTATACAAGTATACAAGCGACAAAAACATAAGTGCATATACCTCTTCAACTAATGACTTGATTTTAGAAGCTGTATCTTTCTTCAGCCGCTTCTTTCTCTTCGCTCTGAGTTCATCTGAAGTCCAACAAAAATTAAAGTTAAGGTATTTTTCACATGATATGGCCAATAAAAGTAGCAACAAATTTAATATTTCGTTTATAAATGCCTTATATTATTGGTTAATAAGGCATAGGCTGATCTGCACAGTTAATAATTCAACGGAGAGAGTTACTCAAACAACTTGGAGAGGTTTTTTTTCTCCCTCAATGAAACTTTGGATTTCGTAACAGCAGGACCTGACAAAACAGCAGAATAAACAAATGAATATTTATACCAACCTTTTGCTGCATTGACTTGACTTAGAATATAATCTCTTTCTTGTTCATCGAGTAATAACTGTTGAGCTTTTGCCAAGGCTGCAAGAAACCAACTTCTCAGGTTTGTATCCAATAAAAAACATTTTAACACAGAAAAACAGATCTCTTTTCAATATAAATCAATTCAATCCTTTAGATTAACATTCATCCAATCAGCGACAAACAACCACAGTAACAGAAATCACACTTCCAGAAGCTTTCGTTGACAACACGAAGAGAAGTGTTTGTTGTCAAAATGGAAACAAAGCTAACAGGGACACAAGGAGACAGGTCTAACACACCCTACATCCTCTGTCCTTTCCCATAAGATTGAAAAACAATACCCTTAGGCCCTAATGTACAATCAACGCAATAGAACAAAGGACTACCAACACCATCCACTGCATTCTTTAGTTTACTAATCCAGAATTTTATGTTTCTTGATGTAAAAATCTACATTTGTAAGAATGAGATACGAGAATATAAGCGTAAAGGTCAGTCCTATAAGGACACTGCAAATAGGCAAAAATATTATTATAAACAACATCTTTATTACAAAACTTTTCAAAAAAGCTGCTTCTAATAATCCAGACATGATCTGCTACCAGCAAGAAATCAAACTGAGATTTTTCCTGAATAAAAAAGAAAAAAAAAATTGACATTGCCCTATCTTCACCATTTATTACTTCCCCAGTCCTAACCATGGGTTCCTTCTTTATATATATATATATATATATATTTTAAGAATAAAATAAAATCTTAAGCCTTTTTGACTTCTGCAAACCTAGAACATCCATCCTAAGACTTTTGCCATGAAAATCCTGTCCCCTCCCTCCCTCTTCCCACTTTGAAAAGAAGAGATATTTTTCCCACTACCGTAGCATTAGTGTAGAGCTACGCACCTGCAAATGCCTCCTTAGCCTGTGGATGCTTGCATTTGTCAGGGTGAACCAACAATGATAGCTACAAAACATAAATGTTTCCATCAAATTATCAACAAATGAATAAATTATAAACCAGAAATCATCAACGTACGGGCAATTATAGTTCCAACTGCTGGAAGTAAATACCTTTCGATACTGCTTTTTCACGTCTTCCGGAGATGCATCAAATGATATGTTTAAATATTCAAAAGGATTCAACTTGAAGCATGATAGGATCCTGCAATTTTCAAAATCTCAGAAAAAGGTTAAACAAAGACATGTCATACAAACATAATGACATCGATGGATATAAATTAAACAAAAACAACACAAAGCAAGAACCCAAATGGCAAGACTTCACGTAGCTAAGTGTTTAAAGGACCTCCAAGATAAACAGAACCTTCCAATGAATCAGCCACCTAACGCGGGTCTTCAAGACCACCGGTACAATTTAATTGATAAGATAAAAATAGAAAAAAGTTCCAAGAATTTTCTCTTCCACACCAAAAAAGTAAAAAATTTATGTTAACGCAAAAAAGACCCAAATTGAGCTAAATGCCACTATTTCTTATCCTTCTGAAAAACAAAAAGGACAAATAATATATATCTCTAAAGCTGCCGGCCATCTAGTTTAAAGGTAGGGCTAGACAGGAAAACACATATAGACAAATCAATATGTTCTCGGCCGATATACTTGCTAATATTTTGTGAGTTATCCTCTCCCTTCCCATGACGGCATGAACCCAACATGCCAATCATACTTTCCAAATAGTAAAACAACTTTACCATTGCTATCAGTTACTCCAACAGGTTCACCAAAATCTATGTTTCCACAGCCATTTTTGTATCATTAAACATACTAGACAGCAATAAATACAGTGATAGAACCATCATGGCTAACAACAGCCTAGTTTCATTTCTGTATTGTTTCCTCGATTGTGTTGTCGATAATATACAGCATACATATATATAGACACACACACGTAACATACATAGTTATTAAGTTGAGCTGTGCTGCAGACCATTCGTAAGTGCTTCATTTGATAGCTTAGCAAATTCTTTTCCATTGCTATGTATACTCCATCTAATGCCATTTTTGTCTAAATTTCGGAGTAAATGGGCTTATAGATGAGGTATTTTATTGGTGATTCGAATTCCTAACCGAAATTTAAGTTCCTGATTTCGAAATTCGGAGCCCCAATTTCTTAACAAGGGGAACTTAAATCCAACCTCAGACCTCCTGAATAAAAATTCCGATACACTGCACAATCCAGAGTTCTTTTACATGCCTTATGTACCAGTCAACCGACTAAATATCATAAACTTGGGAATCTTCCAATTACACAAGCATATTGAATTCCACGGAAAAAGAAAGATTAAAAAAAAAAAAAAGCCGTCAAAATTCACCGTCCATGGAAATGCCAGGAAATACCCAGAATACGAAAAAAATATGAAAAGTCCACCTGAAAACCCTAGTTGCCCATCAATTAACACCAGAAGCTAACCCCAAATAGCAGAATTAACCAAATAAATTATACAAATACGCAAGTTAAAATATTTATCTATATATATATATATATATAGAGAGAGAGAGAGAGAGAGACCTGAGGACTTCGTTGTCTCTCTCTACTTCGCTTACTTCGGCGAAGAAGCTCTTGAGAAGCAAATCATCGGAGGCTGTCTCGCCCATGGCGATCCTGGTGGGATTGAGATTGAGAGAGAAATTGGTCGTTGAAGAGCGTGTTCTCTGTGTTTGTTTTATTTCTGGGAAGAGAAGAGAGCGAGTCAGCCAGGTGACTCGCCCGAGTTGTCCGGGTGAAAGGGGTTGTGTAAATCTGCAGGGCTTCCTTGCAGACTCGGAAGGAAAAGCTGAAACGTTGAAAACTGCATGGGCTGCAAGTGTTGGGCTGGCCTTTCTCAAAGGCGGTTTGAGCGGGGAAGTCTCATGTGAAAATTTAAGCCCTGATGACACCGACAGACTCTTCATCGTATCTAATTAATCAATTAAATGGATCTCTCTAATCCAATACAATCCAATCCAATCCAATCCAATCCGATCGGATCCAATGAGTCTTTATTTTAGATAACTTTTGTTTAGTAGAAAATTTTCAAAATAACAATTTTTTTAATCTATTGATTAATATGATACAAATTTCTTATTTTTAATCAATATAACATAAATTTTAGTTAACTTTAGTTTAATTTTATATCATATTAGTCTAGTGTCAATTTTTTTTATGTCATGTTAGTTAGTGGAATGGTTTTTAAATTTCTGTCATTGAGGTGCTTTTTCCTTAATTTAGTGGAGAAAATGACCTCAATAACCACTTTTTTCATCAACTGACAACATGCACAAATTTTCAATTCTTCACCAACTTGTCACAAATTTTAGTTTACTTTAATTTAAGTTAATATCATATTAATGTATTATTAATTTTTTTTTGTATCATGTTAATAAAATAATTTTTAAATTTATATCATTCAATACTTTCCTCTAATTACTGATTATTGGACCCTCCACATAGTCCACATTTTTTTTTTGTCAATTGTAGAAAGGGGGAACAAGGGAAATAGACCAAAAGAGAGTAATAAAATCAATGGCATGTATATATTTTTTGCATGTTGATCTTTGATTGGATTAGAATGCAAATATAATGACAAAAAGACAAAAAAAAAAAAAAAAAAAAAGTCGGATTATATCCCATGAAAACTCCTTTAAAAATAAGACGGATAATATATCCAAGCATGGAGCTTGTTTGTATGAAGCCAAATACAATGAGTTGGAACGCTTTGTCGTTTCACGTAATTTTACGTTTCTTGTTTTCCTTTACTATTCTTGAGCATTCTCGTCTGTTGTTCTCCCTTATGTGTAGGTTATTAGTAGTTGTTAGGACAGCAATCATATCCTTTACGTGATTATTAGATGGAAATATTAGACTAGTTTATTTGACGGGAAGGAAGAGTAGAGGGAAAAGAAAATTAAGTGCAAAAAAATATAGTGTAACTCACAAATTTAATCTCTCAAAAAGTTAGAGAAAAATTAGAATCCAGCTAAAATTGTTTTTTTTTTTTTTTTCGGTCCCTACTTCTAAGTAAAATAATATATATAGATAATTAAAATAGTAATCATATAACTGTTTTTTATTTATTTTCTCTAATTTTGTAATACCAAAAAATAGAAAGTAAAAATAAAATCTCTCATCTCTATCTTATTTTCTTTCACTTATATTTTTCCTTTCCCTCATGTTTTCTTTCGATCTTACCAAAATCTTTCCTGATAGTATTAATAAGCTGTCAATTGATGCTTGTCAAGTTGTTAAGAGTGATGTAGGAAAAGAAAGAAACCTATTCTCAGATCTTAAAAACAACTAGTTGTTGTTGTTGTTATAAACTTTATATAGTGAAATTGAGGTTTAGGGTCCAAGTTTTCCGGTTTCAAAATTCTAAAGTATATGTGCTTAGTTTTTCTTGTTACTCGTTGTTCTTTCGAACCATTTTAAAATAAAATAAAATAAGTAAATGTAGTTTATAGTTGGTGAAACCGTGCGATGTCATCTTTAGATTGGATATTTTGTGCACAAACTTATTTTTTTCTTTTTCATTTTCGTGTTATATATTTTAACAAACATTATTACATGAGTGATGAGATCAAATGCATAGACTAGTAGATTTTAGTTGGAGTCCACAGCAATTTATAACCATCTATTTTTGTAAAAGAGATGGAAAATATAGAGAGAGAGAGAGAATAAAGTACCGAAGGTTAGAAAAATGAAAAGAAATAAAAGACTTTTTTTTTCTTTATATTTTTTGGTAGAGCCAAAAAAAAAAAAAAAAAGTGGAAATAATGTTTAAGATAGCACGTATACTTTTTTTTTTTTTTGGTAAGATTTTATTTTCTCTTTTCTTTCCAAAATTGGAAGGACAAAATAATGAGGGACTTTCTTTATTTCTATAGCTGTTTTCTTTTTTCCCTTTAATTCCTCTCAACCAAATAACCCGGTTCTCCTTTTATTTTATTTTTTTTTCTTCCCCCTCCAAAATCCCTCAAATTATATTTCTTTCTCCTTTTCACTCAAAAAAATAGAGTGCTCACACGTGATTTTAATGCGAGACAAGATCATGTGTTGAGATTGCAAATCTTTTTTTTTTTTTTTTTTTTTTGAATTTGGAACCCTGTCAACATTGAAAATTGACACAAGATGTAGACAAAGAGTGTAATATTTCACCATACGAATATTAATCTAAAACCATGGGGTCTACCATATGCTAATATAATTTTGTTGCAACTTTAAGTTAAGGAATGATGCAGAAGAAATAGCTTGACATCTTGCATTGTTTAAGTAATAAATATCAAACATATATATATATATATATATATCCATATATCATATTATATCGTACCCATTAACCCACGTAAAAGGAGGAACATCACAAATCAAGAGTGGATTATGTTGTCCCCCCCAAATAAAGGCCCTGTCACTGCAGACATAACCCATAGATGAAATCTCATTGGCTATACGTACCAAATTACAAAAAAAAATCAATCAAAAGTTTCACAAAAAAATAGCTTTTATACACGCACACACACGCAGCATATATGTATCAAATATTGCACAGACAGACAAGGCAGTCCCACTTGGTCAAAGATGACACTATATATATATACACATGAACTTTGTTATGCCTACGAATAGAAAAGATTAGTAATTATATTAATGAAATTATTATACATGACGTTAAGTTATAATGATCTCTCTTTTCACTTTGATTTTCTAAATCAAGTGAATCCTCTTCTTCTCTTTTCCCCTTATTTTTTTTTTTTCCTTTATTTGACTAAACAAAGCCTTAGAATTAAAAAAAAAAAAAAAGAAAGAAAGAAAGAAAGAAGGACAACACAAGAGACAGGGAGGGAAGTAACATGGTACTAATTGGAATGATCATATATCTTATATATGAAAAATATAATTATGTAAAAATATGTGTTATGAAGAAATTAGGGTGATCAAATTCAGGAAGTGGCAATGCAATAGGGCTGCCAGAACAGAGTCCTTCTCCGTTCCTTGCAGCCCTTCAACAATGGCACCAAGTAACCCCCTTTGTTCCCTCTCAAAACGACCACTTGTTGCTTCCGATGATCACCAAGGGGACTGTCGTTTGTCGTTTGGTTCTTAGACACAATTAGTTTGGTGTCGTTTATGGACATGTTAGTAGTACTAATCTTGATACACGCTGCCGCCGTTGCCATAGGCTTGGCCCGTCGCCAGAAGTACTCGTAAGCGTTGAAAGAGGCCGCAGTGGTGGCGGGAGCCTTCGGGACAGCCTGCGGAAGCCGACCGATGGGCCGTGGCCGGGGCGGCAGCGACTGCGCTATAACCACCGGTGTTGGCTGCTCCTCCTCCTCCACCTCTTCTTCTTCTTCTTCTTCTTCTTCTTCTTCTTCTTCTTCTTCTTCTTCGAGCTTGTTAGGCCAAGCTGTGGCGGAAATGTTCCGGTTCGGTAACCCGATCGGTTTGTTCACCATTAGGGCTAACCTGTGGAAATTAATCGGCCTTGTGGACAGTAGTTTTGGTAATGCTTCTTCTTCCTCTGTTTCCATTTCAATTCTCTTCACCCATAATTTTCTTTCTCATCAAACACTTGTTCAAAGTCCTCCTCCTCCTCCTCCTCCTCTTCATTCTCTTCCTCAAAGTCCTCAAACTCTTCAGCTTCTTCCTTGTTCTCCTCTTCAATGGTGGGAGCTATAGCATCATCATCAGAAACATTAGTACTTTTGACAAACGTGAGGACAAGGCGGCCATCTCGACGCTGAGCCGCGAAGTTCTTCGGCGACGCCACGGAGACGGCTTCCATAACGAGGCGTCCGTTGTCGCGGCGGGTTCGCATGTGAAGCGTCGGCGAGCCATCGTTGCGAGAGAGCGACGGGAGCGGCGGAGGGAACGACCGGGCGACAGAGTTTCTCCCCCCGGTGTAGTTAAACTTCACCGGTCTATACTCTTCTTGATCTCGGTCAAATAGTACTTGTTTCTCTTCTAGTTGCTCTTCTTCTTCTACTTCTTTCTGGTCAGCTTCGGCGTCACTGCTGGACTCCGAAGACGGGTACGAGGAGAACCCGTCGGAGCCGGTCTCGGAGCCAAGAGATTCCGTGCAAATCTGGAGGCTCTTTTCGCTGAGAGAGCTGGCTGATCTCTTCACAAGAGGGTGGATATAAGGAGGAGGGAGAGATTTGGAGGACTCAATACCATTTTCCTTTTGAGATATTATTGAGCTCCAAATATCAAACTCTCCAGACAATTTCTCGTTCTCACTCTTCTTCTTCTTCTTCTTTTCTTCTTGGATGGTGTTCCATATATCGAACTGTCCGGGACGATTCATGTCTTCCTCTTCTTCTTCTTCTTCTTCTTCCTCGTCGGAGGAGCTGAAAGAGTTGAGAGCAGGAAGAGACAGCTCTTCGGAGGAAGCAATCTTCTTCATCGGAGAGAAGAAGCCGTTCTCTGCCAGCCATTTCTTCGACGACATATCGGCAGAGAGCGTCCGCCGAAGACCGGCTCTGCCTCTCTCGCCGTCGTCGGAGCCAAGAATGGCCACCACTATGCCCTGCTTTTCCGCGGCAGCGGTGGCGGGCCGAGAAGTATGTAGCGTCGTCATTTCTTCCTCGACGATCTTCATGAACGACGGCGATGATCGAAGGCTCCTGCTCAGAGTACCAGACATGTTTAATTTTTTTAATTATTTTTCTTTTTTCTTACTTGGTTACAAGTTTTTTAGCTGCAAAAGTAAAAAAAACAGACGAAACTAATCAGCAAATTAGAAACCCAATAGACCAACTTGAATGCTAAAACTTGTATATTGAAAGAATTTTGGAGAAGTATGATGATCATTAGAACGTACCTTGGCGAAAGCAACAGCATCCAACAGAGGTCTGGCCGAGGACAGACCACTGGGTTGCGAGTTGCAGATTATATATATATATATATAGATATATATGTGTGTTTGTGTATATATATTATTGGAAGGAGGTGAAAAGAAGAGGATAATAATGATGAGAAATGAAGATGAAGATTGAGAAATGAAGTTGATGTTTGAGGAGAGAAGGGTATGGGTGTGTCTAATTGATGGCAAAGAAAGGAGAGGGGAATGTGGGTATTTGTAGGAACCCAAAAGGGAGCCGCGTTCATGGGACCCGCCTACGCCACCATGAAAATGACCTCTGCTGCCCTTACCCTTACCCTTTTTTATTTTTATTTTTATTTCTTTTATCAAATATAATTTTCTTTTTTTCTCGTTCGTCCGAAAAGTAGAAGATAAAGTTGTCATTTGTTTCGTGAGTTTGAACCACAATTCAAATTTGAATTTAATGGAAACTTCATGTACAATTATATAAACGAAATGACACTCAAAACATATGGCATTTATTTTTTTTTTCTAAAAAATCGGAGGGCGTCATCTCAATCTCACTAAAGATGCGAACATTAAGGGGGAGTTTGGTTGGATGGTTCAAACTATCCAGTTCAAACTTTTTTTTGTTTTTTTTTTCAAAAGGTTTTTATCTTTTTTCCAAAATTTTTTTTATCTTTTTTGAAAATTCAAAAAAATTTACTATTAAAACTTAAAAATCCTAACTCAAACTACTTCACCAAACACCTCCTAAGAATACAGGGGTGGGTGTATGTTCGAGGCACTCTTCAACAAATACTAAATTGATGGTAAATAAGTTTTCACATTTAAGACTTACAAAAAAATTTTCCAGCACTCGAACCATTAATCACTGACCCATCCCAGTAATTCATTGTTTTCGTTTGGAGAGGACAGCCTTATCTAATTTTCATGAGCTTCCTCCTATATATCTTCCTCTAAACCTTACTTATACTTCAATTAGCAAATTTTAAGCCGAATCTTTTAGGCATGCGTATTGCATGTGTTATGGACACATTTGAATTTTACTCAAATTCCTTTTTTGTCTTATATTCTATTCTATTGGGTAGTAATATATATGTTTTGGAAATTTCTGTTTACGCCCTTGATCTCTTATGTCTGTATTTTTGCGTCATCAATATCTATAAGTACTTTATACCATCTTTTAGATAATCTCACTTTGCAGCACCTTCCATCCCATATTTACTCTATTAGATTAGATAACATAGATGGAAAATAGTTAACGGAATTACACGGAAAGTTATTTTAATTATCTCTTGATTTATCCTTTTGTTTTTAGAAACTATATGTATACTTTAAATTTTTTTCAATTTCATCCCTACATACTTTGTGAATGACAAAAAAAGGGACAAAACATAGGTCACGAACAAATATTTTATACATATAACAAGCATTAAAAACCTACCAAAAAAAAAAAAACATAAAATTCAACAAAAGATCTTCAATTTTATGTTTGTAAAATGTTTAAAATATTTTCAGAATTTTTTCACAAGAAAACAATATTTTTCAGAAGTAAACTCTGTGTAATTAATATTTCTTCATCTTTTTCATTTGTTTTTTGGTCCACAAAACGTGAGAGGGCTAAAATTGAAATAAGTGTTTCAAATTTAAAAAGTACCTTTGTAATTTTTAAAACTAGAAGGTTAAAAATTGAAAAATAAATTTGGCAAAAAGTTTTTGAAAAGACAATTAAAACTGAACGGTAGATCATCATGTTAACTCTTCTCATATTTATTAATTGGCATAAGTTAAATTTCATAATTTAAAGATATATCATGTTTGAGCAGCAGAGGTATTGGTGCTGCTCTTTAACACACACACACACACACACACACACACACACAAACACAAACACACACACACACACACACACATATATATATATATATATAGAGAGAGAGAGAGAGAGAGAGAGAGAGAGAGAGACCATAATAAACGGAGTAAGTTCTGTTTCTTCAAATATTCTTCCTTTTCCGCTTTTCAAGAGATTTCTTTTGCCGACCACCATTTTAGTACTATTGCTTGACTTATACATATTTTGAAAGTCACACTCTCCAAAAGTGCTTAAAGTAATTTTATGAGACACCAAAGCTACTTTACATTTATGTATATCAAAGCTGTAAAGATCAATAACCTAATGGTAATTTTACACCTAACACTATTAAAAGATGAACAGTTCGAATCTCTCTATCATCAAATTAAAAAAGAAAAAAAAGAAAAAAAAACTGCAAAGATCTGCAATACTATTTTGTGCTTAAAAAAAAAATTTACTAACCCCTCACATTTGAATTCAGAATTCAGAACATTAAAAACATTTCACACATCCACTAAACACCAACTAAACTAGCCTCAATTGGCTATCTGAGCTCCAAAAGTAGTTTAAAAATACAATAATAACACGCAAGTACTAACCACAAATTACAACTAAAATTAATAATAAGATTTTGGTGGACAAAAGAAATAAGATTAAATTTTAAGATTTTTCTCTCAACTTAGAGACGATGTGTCACCCTAAACTTACAAAAAAAAAAAAAAATGCACCTTATTCCACACAAACTTAGGAGGGAACTGAGTTGGTTTTTTTTTATAAAAAAGATCAATTTCAATTTTGTCTATGAGGAATAGCACTTGTCTCACCGACAAAATCACAGATTGTACAATGTTGAATGAAAGTGACATGTGAGCTGCATGTGACCCTCACATGTCACTTTTTAATGGTAAAAGCTAGGGGTTATTATTTGGCTTCAAATTATGCTCGGATCTTTCTTTGACATTGATAAGAAAGCGATTCATGTTCTTCCACGTCCAGATCATAAGCTGCTCGATCTTGACGTTTCTCATTTCAAATCCTGTCTAAAACCCTAACCACCATCTCCACAATATTAATGCTTCTAGATCCCATTGATGACATTTTTGAGAAAGAAGTCATCATCTAGGAATTTCCTGTTCTCATCAAACTCCATCCTGAATTAGCAAATCAACAATCTTCGATAAATAACACGTGCGAGTTTACGTTCAAGTTTCCATCCGATTTTAGTAATTCTACGATATCAAGAACATTTTGTATCAAATAGAATCCTCCTCTTTGGCTAGTTCAGTACGAGTGGCAAGCACAAAGCCTTTCGAAAAACTGTGGCACAAAAACTTTGTCAAATTTGTGCCCTAATATGCTTCTAGTAATGAGGGTCTGTATCAGAGTATCCATGTGATATAAGATTTTGGAAATGGAATAGAAAGGATGATTTCTTCACCATTTAGACCGAGAGGATCAAGGATAACATTTTTTGAAGTTTAACAAGCATAAAAATAAACATGTTTCATTGAAAATTTTAGGAAATGCGAAAGGTTCACATTTAAAATTTTAAATTTTGTAGTTTGGAGAGGTAATTTGAAGTTCGAATGCACATCGCAGCACGTGCCTAAATATTGAGAGATTATTTTTGAAATTTATGCCAGAATTATAATTGAAACAGAATCATTAAAATTATATTTATGTTGTTGCTAGCTTATCTTGAATACATTATTTATTTTTTTCCACAGTATATTTCTTAGCTGGGTCAACCATCTTCTACAACGTAAACTCATACATTTATGGGCAAAAATAATAAGAATAAAAATATTTACATATATATATATATATATGCAAAATCCCTTTAATTTTAATGTTTACTTAGCTTATACATATAAAAGAAATAAAAAAATCTAATTAGTTAAAAATATACAATTTAAATTTTTTTTATTAATTAAAAAAAAAGCATTATGTGTTTCTTTCTTTATTTTTTTCCCTAAATTATGTTTTTATTAAATAAGAGCCAAGTCTAGAACACAAAAAATTCAAGAATCACCAATATTCTAATTTGAACAAGCACGAAACAACATAAAAGTATTTGACAAAATAGATATATGAGAAACTTTTAAGGACAAAGGAAAAGAAAAACTCAAGAATTAGTTTTTTGAGAAAGAATTTGACAGAGAGTTTTTTTAGGGTTCATAAAAGTGATATTAAATAATAAAAAAAAAATGGGGGTGTGTTTTTGATTCCTTTTTAAAAATGCCATTACTATATATGTATAGTTAATGTGGATAATATTCTATTTTAGTTCTTGAATAAAAATAGTGTTTCTGTTTTTAATAATTAATGTGGGGCATATGTGAATATGTATTTAAATAGGTTTTAACGTAATTTTATTACAACAATAAAGACAAATTATTAATTAATCTGGGTATCTATATATTTATTGGATGCAAATAGAAACATTCCAAATTTTAACATGCAATTAATTAAGACCTCATAACAAGCAAGTGAACCCAAAGACCGCATAACAATCAATTCTTTTTGTTATCTATATGTATTTGACATAAATTTACAAAATAGCCCTTTGAAAAGTTAAAATTTCATTTAATTCTTTTGAGTATTAGAAAATTGTACTCATTGGCCCTCCGGATAATTTAAAATTTAAATGGAAGCAGTTGGATGTGCACCATGGCCCACCAGAGTCTCACTCACAGGAAAACAGACAACTATATACCTATTTTATATAAGTAAATTCATATTGCTAATTAGGAAAGGAAGATTGCAAAAAAGGGTCTAGCTGATTGGATGAAAATGGCTTAAGGAGGAAGCAAATGAATCACTTTCAGATTGGACCAACATGATTGGGCGGCCAGAAACCCATGAGCTCACTATAAAGACAAGAGAATCCATCTTATTCATAATAAACATTATATATTTGTTCATATATATATATATATATATATATAATCGTATACAGAAAACTAATTTATTGCGTCAATCTAAAAAGAATAATTATAAGTGGAAGCAATCGATGCCATCACATCCAAATTTTGTTAACCTTTTTCCTCTTCATCATCTCTCTCTCTCTCTCTCTCTCTCTCTATATATATATATATATATATATTTGGTGTGCAATATTGTGTAGAAAAGTCATGTGGCTTGTACGTAGATGAAGAAACCAACAATATACGTCCACCACTAGGTTATATATACCTTCTAAAAGGTCGTGATGTTGATCAATATAAACCTCATATATTTTTGTGTGTATGTGTATGTGTTTACATATATATATACAAATGGAAAACCTGATGCCCCTTGTCTGCCTCTAAAGCAAAACCACTCCCTGCACAGCCCATTTATCGGAACTATATATATATATATATATATATATATAGCCTTTGTTCTAATTTTTGTTCACTTTTAATTTCTTCCAACCAGACTTGCACTACGACTAGTGCTCACCAAAAACATAAACTTGGTACTAAGCCTATTTAAAAAAAAAAAAAAAAAAGATCACGCATTTATGCGGAGGTATGGCTCAATATTATTCTTAAGATGAATTCCCTGTCCAAAATATATCTACTTTTCATTAGTTATATATATATATATATATATATATAAGGACAAATCAGAATGAAATTACATCAAAAAAGTATTTACGTAAGGTAAAGTGGAATATGAGTAAGTTGAAACTAGTGGAGATGGCGTTGGTAAACACTATCCACAAAAATCGAAAAGTAGTATTCCTTTCTCACGTGTATAATTTTTTTTTTTTTTTTGAGAGTATATAATTTTGATAATACGCGTGCATGCATGGCGTTTCGTAACATGGAAAAAAATAAATAAATTAATAAAAATGCTTATAGAGTTTTATTCCTTTGCAATTGTTTTACTTAGGTTAAATTTTAAATAACAAAAATTAGATGTGACAGGATATTTTAGTATATAATAATTAACCACCAGACTGCGACAAAGCATCTATATATATATATATATACATATATATATATAGCCTTTTATGTAAAAACATTTTTAAGCTTGAAAGTTGGAATCTAAAGGAAAGCAATATTTTTTAGAACGAACTAGAGAGGATTCTTTTGGGGGATTTTTTTAAATTTTTTAAATTAAAGCTTATATATACAGCAAGCCAAAGACAAGAACTAGTAAAGAAAAAGTTATTAATAATAAATAGATAATTAAAACTAAACCCTAAAGCAGTGGTTGTGATGTTGACGCTTATAAGGTGTCACTCCAAGGGACTTTTTTTTTTTAAAATTTTTTCTCCTTAAACAATTTTAATGAAAAAAAAAATAGTTAAACAAAGAAACGGAATTTTTGAACAGATAAGATGAAATAAGCGACACTTCATAGGACAATTTGCTTAATCATGGAATCTTAGAGGGCGAATGAGAAAGCTAATGCATGCAAACATAAGATTAATTTAAGTTTAGGGGTACTTTTTTTTTTTTTAAGGAATATTTAATCGACATTTTCAGTGCTGTATATTAATTTTCCTATAGGTATTTTTATTTTTTTAAACTATTTTATGAAAAATCTATTTAGTTCTTTCTAACATTTTGAAATTACATTTTGGAATTTATATATGTGGAGAAAACTTGAACTAGTCAGAACTAATGGCCACTATGAAGGGATTCAAAATAAGAAGAGAATAAAATTAGTACTTACGATCTGCCTCGATTTGGCATGTGGTTGTTAAAAAGAAAAAAGAAAGAAAGAAAGAAAAAAAAAATATAGCATATAATGTAATAATTAAAATCAAACGAAGGTCAATACCATACGTATTGTCTCCACTATCGAAAAGAAATTTAAGATTATACTAGCGGTTAGGTCAACCGGCTCTCTAATTGGCTTACTTTACCCACACAAAGATAATTTAACACATAAAAATGATTTAAAGACGAATATACTGATTATAATACTAGATAATTATAAGAATAATAATAAATTAAAAATTAAGTTCACTGCGTTTCTTTTTAGATCAATATGCCGATGAGGTGCATGGATCAATTCGGGGTTGACTTGTCAGTATAAAATTAATCTCCATCGGAATCAGAATCTTATCAACCTTTAAGTATTGTTTAACATTAATCCAAGAAAATTAGTAGTAACATTCGTACCCTATAATAGGCTATGTAATATTAATTTATTTATATTCTACTCTTTAGTATTCCCCGAGTACTTAAATAAGACAGAATAGTTTACCATTATTGCCACGTAAATTGAGCTTAAATTTTTGTTCTTTTGGAAGGGCTTAAGGGGCAAATAGTGCCAAAACAGATGGATTAAATAAAACGCTACGTACAGGTTTGTTTAACATTAAACGTGATTCCGTCATCCTACAAGATTAATTTATTATTTTAATTAATAGGGGATTATTTTAATTAATAGGGTAGGCGGCATAAAGGAATTGCATTAGGGCATCATTAGTAGGGGGGCCTAAGTTGGACATCATTATAGGTTCATTGACCATTTAAATCGAACTTTTTGTTTGAATTTTTCTTTTTAAAACATGATATGAAATTGCTCACATTTTGACCTACATTTCAATCATGCTATTTAGGTTAGGAATGGACAAGCTCTAGAAAATTATATTTATGGCCATTATAAGAAAATTTACTTTTTGTCTAATTATAATTCTCCTACAATTAAATTTAAACAAAATTGGAAAAAGACTGATGACATGAACTATGTTTTTGCTCTAATTGGTACCATACTACTTTAGTTATCAGTTCCAACTTTTTTAATGGTATGGACTATGGTGTATGACTAGAAGGATTTCTGCATATTGCGTTGTAAGTTTTTATATATATCACGAATCATATTATTAACAGAGTGAATTAACGATAAAATAATATATATCTATTATAGTAGGATTAAAAAAAATAAATTAATTCATATAATAAGTTTCTTATAGATAAGTACTACTATTTTAGTCATTGAATCAACTTTGTAACCATTTGATCTAGATGGAAGTAATGATTTGTGTAAAGTTGTAAATTTTAAACATGAATACTCAATATTATATCCAATAAAATGATTCTAATGATTATTTAAATAACAATACATACTTATAAGATAAAAAATACAGTTCTTACCAACAATTTTGCTTTGTAACAAAATATCGTCATGATTTCTTTTATTATTATTATTATTATTATTAAATAGAGAATAAGAGACAAACTTTTGTTAGCGTCGACATTCCATTAAGATCATCACGCAATGAGAATTATGTATAGTGGCTGAGTCCGCTTTAAAATTCTAACTAGCTAAAAAGAAAGTAAACTTGAGAGTAGTGAAATAAAGCAAAATAGGCATGAATCGAACTTCTAACTTTAAAGCAACTTCACTACTTAAAAACTCACAGAATATATATATATATATATATATATACATATATACACACATGAGAATTTTCTTATCTGGTATTATCGGATTACTAGATGGAAAAATTTTTCCTCTCTCTCTTTCTCTAACAAGTTATACTATTTCTTCTCCAAATTATGCCGATCTCTTATGGGGTTGTATTGCTGGACAGAATGACTGTTGGGTGAGAGAGATTATATATATATATATATATATATATATATATATATACTGCACAAAAAAGTCCCTGTACAAAAATGTTATCACGATATTTCAAAACAATCGTTAAGGGTTGACTTTAACAACAATTTTTAAGAATGTGTCAGAACATGATTAAAATTGCCACATAACATAGTGGGACTAAATAATTTCACTTTTTTGCATGTAATGATCTAATTCAACTAGTTTAGATTTTTTTGCTATAGTTTACATATTATATAATAGCTTAGATTTTCAAAGAAATGGCAACGTTATACAAATATTAATTTGTCAATAAGTTTTCAGAGGCTACCTATAATCTAGCAATTAGATTGATGGAAATAAAACTTATTTGTTCACCCACGTACGGCACGTGTTTAGCAATTTGTTTTTAGGGTTAATATCAAAATAGGTCTCCGAAAATAATATTTAATTCTACTTTGGTTCATGACATTTAAAATGTCTCAAAACTGACCCACAACTATATTAGTGTGTGTCAATCCTTCTCTTAGTTGCCTATTAAAATTTGACAAAAAGCAACATAAGTCAAGTGTGTTACTACATTGGTTCATGACATTAAAAACATCTCAAAACTAACCCACTACTATATTAGTGTGTGTGTCAATCCTTCTTTTCGTTGCCAACTAAAATTTGACAAAAAGCAACATGGGTCGAGTGTGTTATGCATTTGGATTATTAAAGTAGATTGTAAATGCCCTATAGTACTATGAGATTTAGAGGGAAGATTAGATGAATGTACCAATCAGAACTTGATTTAATCAGTTGATTGTACCCTTAAAGCCACTAAAATGTTTGTTTTACCCTTATTTAAAAGGGCACATGTGTGGTAAATAATCTAATTTGTGTAGATTTTAATGCAGATGGACTAACTTTGTCATTCTAAGATAGATTGGAGTCAATTTTGAGAAGTCCTAAATGTCAAGTGTCAAAGTATAATTTGGTTTAAAGTTCATTTTAATTGAACTTAATTCTTTTTTTTTTTTTTTTAAAGAAAAATCCTTGCTTTTATTCTTTTGACAATGTAAGAAAAGATCAGTGTCATTATGAAGTAGATTGTACCCTACTACATTATTGCTAAAATAATCCAATGATTATGGTCCTCCACAACTGAGCTTTTACTTTATTATAACGTACGGCCATCCTTCTTATTAGGAGAGGCCAATAAAAAAAAAAAAAGAAATTAAAGAAAGAATGATATAATACTTGGCATACGTGCAGCATGGAGCTTTTAATATTACATTGTTTAATCAAACATTTTTTTAGCAATTACATCAAAACACAGCATGTACTTTTGACTGGAATTTAGTCTGCTAATGCTAAATCATAAATTAAAAATAAATAATAGAAATTTCTGACGTGTATACCAAAAAGGAAAAAAAAAAAAAAAATCCTTCAATGATTGAAATTCTGTTGACTCGTCGAGCACCTTTTGACTTTAAGATTTTTCTTGTTGCAGTGATTCATGGAGAAGTTTAAAACAAATTCATGATAAACTAAAAAATTCTGAACTTTAGAGTGACTGTCAATTACACTCTACACTTTGAACTTTAGAGAGGTAGTGTGAAGTTGCCCTTCAATTAGTTCTATACTTCTACATTGCACCCACCAAAAATAAAAAAATCCTCTGTCTTTTATTAAAAAAAGGAAAAAAAAAAAGTGTCACCACACGTGCCAAACAAGAGAGTAAATTCTAGGAGAAAAAAAAAATCTACGACTAACTAATAATTAACTGTAAGTAATAATAGAAACATGGTATGTAAAGAATACTCTCCACATCATTTTGCATTCTCTCTACTTGCAATCATCAGAATACCTTATTGTTTAATGATTGTCTTTGAACAATAAGGCTTCAAAATGATTTTATGATATATTAATATGTTTCGTTTTGGATCTCCATTTTAAATTCATCCATCACTTTAAATCTATTCTCATAATCTATTTTAATTTTTTTTCTTTGATATTGTCCATTTTATATCTTTTTCTCTCTTGTTGTTTTTCTTTTTATTTTTTTTTTGAAACTTTAGACATATAGTATTTTTTTTAATAGATAAACAGATTATTCATAAGTATATTTTAATTTTAATTTGTAATTTTTAAAATAAATATATATGCTAGAACTTTTAATATGGGAAGGAATCCTTGCAACTGTAAATGCATAGTTAATGCTTAATTTAGAACTCTTCTAACATGCAAAATCTATTCTTGGACTACAAAGGATATATGTGTTTAAGAGAGGGATGAGGAGAGTTAAGAGATTTGTATCAAAAAAACCACATATATAACTTTAGTTGATAATATTATTTTAGTATTAAATTACCATTTTAAATTTATGATTAAGAATAGTTTTATACGGGTACTGTAAATTCTTAACATGGACGACAATCACATATAAGATTATTGAAAAGTGAATCTAATGAATAAAACATAAAATTTTAACCTTGTTTTCAATTAGGATAATATGCAATAGTCGCAGATCAATTTGATGACTACAAAATTATTTGAGTCACATGCAAGTTTAAATACAAAGTTAAATCCCTAAGCATATGGCAGACCTTTGGTTGAGCACCAAACGTGACAAAATCAAGGAATGATGCCTTTTGTACTAGAATAAAAATTGATTAATTAATCGGAATTTAATCTGACAAATAGAAATGAGCCACGTATTAAGGGGGACAAAAGGTCTCCGGAACGAGGCTCACAGACAGCTGTGCTTTTTCCCTAATAAAAAAATGTCATTAAAAGGGAGACCAAGCGTTTTGGAAAAGAGAGCATATGGTTCTGTCTGCGATTCCCACTTGCACTCGGCACATATATAATTTAACGGTGAAAATATATTATTGGATAATAAATATATATATGTTCGATATATCTACTAGGAGTTGATATATATACACACAGACACATATATGTACATATGTGTATATATATGTAAATATATGCAAACCTTGGACCACAAATTATATGAAGCGTACTAATTGGTATCCCCTTACGTATTTCAAGACAATGATGTATTTGGATCGTTTTGTTTTCTCACCATGTCTTAGGTTTAGGAAGGAACTCTTTTACATTGCAAAATAAAAAGAACCAAGAAAAAAAAAAAAAAAAAAACTACTTACACTCATGTTTTGTGAAGGAAGACTTTTATACATTGAACAGATTTTGGCAAACAAGTTGGTAATATTTGTCTTCCTGATTAAAAAGTTTAAACCGGCTGTTAATGGAATGATATAGTTAGTGATTTTTTTAAAGGTAAAAAAATTACTATGCATACCCTATAAAGTCAGTGGTTGTATGCATTGAAAGAGAAAATTTTTATTGTATTAAAAATGACATTATTAGATAGAATTATCAATGCCTGAATATTTATCGTCAACTATTATAATATGTTTTATAAATCTTTTTTGTTAATATAAACATGTGTTTGACAGTATTTTAAATATACAGGGATTTTATACTTCATTTTTTTCTTATATATCATATATTTCTCAAAAAGAATTTTAGGATGCGTCCTGAGCTAACTCGTAATCACAACAGCATTACCTCTAGATTATTATGTCTGTCCCAAACTACATACCTTGTGTCCCCTCTTCTACCTTTCCAGTTTAAGGCAAGCCATGTTATCAATATTCAATCTTTTTAGTTTTTGTCCAAAATTCTGTTTATAATAAATTTAAAAAAAAAATTGTGTTTTTTTTATTTTCCATTTTTATAACTTAGAGGGGACTCGAACTCTTTATACTTAGTAAAAGTGCTCCTAAACTATGCCTACAGTCACAACTTAAAAATTGTGGTCATAAATTTAAGGTGACTGTATTTCCTCTATATATATATATATATATATATATATATATATATCTTTGCAGTTTAGAGTACAAATGTCTCAAACTATTCCTCGTTATTATTTCGTTCAAATTCCTCAGGTTTTATGATGAGTATTTGTAGTAAACTAAAATAAATCACTCTTCATAACTAGCACAAAGTTTCAAATGCAAACATCGAACTAAAATAACTTTATTATTATTATTATTATTATTATTGTTATTATTATTTCATGAAATCTTGCCAGCAAATAGCAAATGAATATTAATAAGCATATATAAAAAAGTTATGCGCAAATTTTGCATGAAAATATTCTTGGAAGATGTGGTGTATTGCAATCCGTTGGACTAGAAGTTTCTTTCCTCTCACAACATTATTAATATATTCGGTTCTCATACTTTTTTTTTTTTTTTTTTTTTTTTTTTTTTTTTTTTTTTTACGTAAAAGAGTGAAAATGGAGATACTTCAAGATATGCGATATATGTAAGAATGGCCAGCTTGGTGTCTGATATTATTGATAGTGTTAGAAGTTGAATATGTCATATAATATTTATTTATATATATATTGTTAAGTTACTGAATTATTATGATATTATATGTTAAATTGGGTATCCTTTACTTTTAAGTTAATTTTTGAAGATGACTTACACCCAAACTTATTTATCATAGTATCATAGTCAAACGACCCATGCAATAATGGTTTAGACTCCATCCCTTTTGAATGATATACTACACATGAGGGAAGGTGTTGGAAAGTTGAATTTGTCTTACATCGCTAAATTATGAGACTATTATGGCGCTTATATAACTTAACACACTCCCTTTTAAGTTAGCGCTTTTGAGGGTAAGTTTACATTTCATAGATAGAATATAGATATAGATATATATATATATATATGTGTGTGCATATATGTATATATATATATATATAATTATGTAGTTGTGAGATTCAAGCAAAGTTTTACATCAGCACGCATGGCCGTAACATAAGGCATCTTTCTATGCCTTTTTCATGTCCAGCAGAGAGTTCCTTTGAACGGGGTAAGACCGATCCGCGTGGAACTCCCAACTCTTGACAAGGTTCTAATCTGATACGTATATTTTATCAATTTTCCTAAGATATTTCCAATTTAGTTGTCCCTACACATGTGCAAATAAAATGCTTTTCTTTGCACGTTACTAATTAAAAGGATTATCATATTGTGCATTATTATGTACAGAAAGGGAGGGAAAAAGAGGCTAACTAAAAGAAGACGCGTATCGCACCTATAAAAACTTCAACTGCAGTGGGAAAAAAATTTAAGAGAAATTACCCCTTATGAAACCTAGAAAACCAATCGGCCTCTTCAAAATTCATCAACAGGTACTACAACAATATAGTTTTAAACCAAAGAAAAAAATCTATAAATTAATTACTTGTATTCTAAATTTCTTTTTCATTAATAGCTAATTAGTTTATGGTTGTATTCTGTTAATAAATTTTATTTTTACTATTTGTTAGTGACAAATGACATAATAGTTTCTATTAATTATAAAGTATATATATAAAGCATAAATTATTGTGGCAATGTTTGGTTTTATCTGCACTATAAATTCAAGATAGTAGTCTACCTTGCAAAAGAGTTCTCTCTCTCTCTCTCTCTCTCACTTTTTTGTTAAATCTTCTACGGAAATAGTATCATGTTACAAATAAAATTATACAAAATCATATGTGAATTACTTTATTAATTAATAGTTATACGTCTAATTAGAAAATTTTATTTGTTGAACTTGTACGATTAACAAAGAGTAGATTATTTCGATACATATCCCAATTCTTTGGCTTTAAAAATGAAAATATACGTCAGCAAAGTGGAAACCGCTCCTTTAGGAAAAACATTCCTAGAAAAATGGTTTAGTGGAAAAAAAAAATGAGGGAGAAAAAGAGGGTGTGACATTGGACCAGAAAAGGAAAGAGGAGGAGGAAGAAGGAGAAGAAAAAAACAAAGGGGAAAAAAAAAGGGGAGATATTCGCCCTCAACGCAAATTGATTGCTTTTGTGAAAGCTTTGATAGCAAAGAAGCTTTATACAACACCAACTTTATTATTCTCATCAGAAAGAAGATCTTCCGCCCATTATTACAGTGGTTGGGTGATCCAACTCGTGGCACAGAAACAAAGACAGATCAAGAACAAACAAAAGAAAAAAGAAAAAAGAAAAAAGAAAAGTGTGCATGAAAAAGAAAAGAGAGTAGTGGGAAAATTTTGCCAGAATATGTTTGGAAGAATTCTCTCACACCCTATAGTCACTTCCCTTCTTTTTGCTTTGTCTTTCGTACTCATCTCAGCACTGAGATTGGGGAGGCAAATACGACGAATGACCGAGTGCCATTTGGTGGAAAAGATGTTTGAATATGTTTGGAGGGATAATAAAAGTATATTTGTTTAAAAAAAAAAATGATGTGTTTTTACTTTAGGTTTTTTAAATAAATATATATATCGTGTGTATATATATATATATATATCTTATGTTTTACAAATCATGTTAAAAAAATTACGTTATCGGGAAGGAAAATTTTAAGATAATTTCTATATAAAAAAGTAAATACTTTATTTATAAGGGTTTTTTGGAAAAATTAAAGAGTGGAACAAGTAGTTATTTAATTTTAAAATTAATATGATTAATGATTTTAAAAAGTGGGTGAGAAAAATAAAATGAAAGGTGTCAATAGACTCATCATTTGTAAAAAATAGAGCATAATTGTAATATGATTTAGAATATTTTTGCATGCAATTTATAAAACACAAAGATATCATGGAATTATATTCTTTAAAATTTGTTGTAGCTCAAAACAACTCAATGAAATCTATACAAGATTTTTGTTATGATTCCAAACTTAATTAGTAAAAATCTTTTGCACTTTTTTTTGTGGGTCAAATTTTGTCCTTTGTTTGTCTAATTATCTTTTTGCTCATTATAAATAGTGCTACCACATGGATATAAAAAAAAAAACTATTTATCATTTTAATTCCAATTAATTTGGTGATGTAAGAGAAAATTAGAAAGGGACTTAACTGATTTGAACTGAAACTTAATGTTCGCTTTTTTTTTTTTTTTTTTTTTTAAGAATTAAAATCCGCCTTACACGATTTTTGGTACAAGTGAAAAGGAGAAAGAAAGAGTGGTTATATTTTAAAAAAAATTAAGTAGAATTATATAAGTTATTTGATAGGAGAGAATATAAAATACTTGAGAATAATTTTCGGAAAAAAAAATTAATAATAAAATATCCTGTAAGACTTGCTTTGGTACGTTTTTATTGTTTTTTTTTTTTCCTCTCTAATTAAGACCTGCTTTGTTTAATCCACGTAAAAGTGAAGAAAAAAATTTTTTAAGATAAAAGTTATTACTACTTACACGATAGAAGAATTATGTTTTTTTTTTAACTGAAGAATTATATATTTTTAATGTTAATCAATAACATAATCGTTCACTTATCCACTTATTTTCTTTTATTCTTACATTAAAAAAAAAAAGAATCTTTACACTTCTATTTCATATTTTTTATTTGTTTTCTTTCCATTTTGGGTGGAACTTTTTTATTTCTTTCTTTCTTTTTCAAATTTTATTGTTTTGTTTTTTCCCTTCCAACCAACCAAACAAAATGCTAGTCACTATACCCCTTTTTCCCTTTATTATTTCCCATTTATTTTAGTGTTGAGATGTGGCGGCAAATGCTACTAACCATAGACTGCCACGTGGAGAAAAGGCTGATAGCCATGTGGCTATCTCTTATTGGCTGTCGGTTGAGGCTCTGTACCGTCCTGGACTGGTGGTCCAACGACCCTTTAGCCCTTTGGGCCCCCACCATAAACTCTTTAGCCCACAATGATGGCGAGGCCAGCGCTGTCCCGTGGATTTTATTAACTTTTTTTTTTAAAATATATAAATATAATTATAAGTTTTTAATAAACAACTTGTAAAAATTGGTTGACTTATTATCTTATGGATTATTTACGTTTTTGTGCTTCGTATGTTGCTTTTATTCAAAAATTTTACCTTGCATTTCCAATTTTTACATTTTTATACTGTTAGATAACATTTGATATACAAATTTATGACTTTTCTAGGTTAACACTTAATTTTGACGTTAAAATATTCAAATTCCTTTTAAAGAGAAAAACTAAATTAAGTATCATTTACATTTTTCATACCATGTATTTTGTTTTTATTTAAAAACTATATCGTGTATTTTAGAATTCAACATTTTTATATTATTAGATTACATTTAATATATACATCTTTATATTTTCTTGATCAACACTTAATTTTAACATTTAAGATATCCAAAACACCCTTAAAATAAAAATAAAAAATAATTAAAGAAATTTTAATTTAAGTTAAAAGCTATGTAAAGAGACTTAGGCGGGGTCAAACGGGGTATGTGGCGACAAGGTAAGAAGGGCTGGGAGGTTATGATGGTGAGGTTAAATACATGATACTAATGCATAGTGTACTTTTGGAATAAAATAAAATATAAGGGTACAAAAACGTAAATGATCCAAATTATAGTACGTTTTTTTAAGGGTATTTTGGATATTTTTAGATCAAAATAGTGTTTGCCAAAATAAAGTATAGATTTATATATTAAATATAATCTAATGATATAAAATATATAATTTTAGAATAAAATATCCGCTTTCTGAATAAAAATAAAATATTAAATATTATAAGATGATTTAGTAATTGTTGCTGAAAAAAAAATAGTATAGCTGAAAAATGATATAATGATGACGAGGCTAGCGTTTTCCGTGGATTTAAATACCTTTTTTTTAATCATTTATTTTTAAAAAAATGTTTTTTATTCTGTTTTATTTTTTGTTGTTATGAGAATAAGCTCATCACTTTTGTGTGAGTATTGGTGGTGGCCAGCCAAGCCGAATCTTAGTATGTTCTGAATTCTTGAGGGCTTTTATTTTTGTAAGCGTTTGGATGAATTACACTTGTCCGTTTTCAGTTCATTCCTGTGCGAATTTACAAGATACTGGTCTGAGAATTTCTGAAAATTAACATCTATAAAGTTTTTTTTTTTTTTTTTTTTTTTAATATTCCTTTGAAGAGAATGTTTGTCCAGATGAACAGCAAAAACATTTCTATCCTTTTCAACTACAGCAGTTTTTTTTTTTTTTTCTCTTTTCCGGCTCAATTACTACATTACTTGACCTGTTTTGTTTTTTTTGGACGGACAATTTCAACATGAAATAAATGAGTTTGAACTATTTCATTTAATTTCCATGTTAACTTCGAATTGACATTATAAATTGATGAATGTTTGATCAGTTTGATGGATACAAATGATAACTGCATGCAACATAACACAACATATGATACGCACATATTAGATATGTTAGCGTACCATATTTAGGTTCATGACTGAATTTCTAATTTGTTTATTAATTATTTTGAAGTATAATCGTCTTGCATTGATTATAATCCTCTTGACACAAATATAGCACAAATTACCACCAAAACTTTCTCTAATGGTACAAACTCTTCTTGAAAGCATTTGATTCTTATAATTTTTTACTACAAGTCTAGGCTTGAACTAAGAATCACGTATGTAATATCTAAATAAAAATAAATAAATAATCACGTAAATAGAGAACAACATAATGCTATCCAAGGATAATGCAAATCTTTGTTTTGTTTTGTTTTTTTTTTTTTTTTTGAGGTAGATTTTGCAACCATTATGAATTGCCAGTTTTGTAGTCATATATTATTACGAAACTGTATAATCTTAATAAGGGGAAAAAAAAAAAGAATATTTTTTACGTTTTGTTTTTTGGAAAAAAAAAAAAAGAAATTGAGTAAAAGCAGAATATCTGCATTTAGGAAGTAAATTCTAACTCTAGCAGCATATGCTGCACCTTTTCCTGAATTGGCGTATATTCTTTTAATTTGCAATCTAGCTAGCTAAGGGTCGGAAAGTAAGAAATTTAAAATATATATATATATATATATATATATATATATAAACTATAAACTAGAATAAACTGCTTAGCCTAAATAATAGAAGTTATCAATTGCCATCTTTTCAAAAGCTTTTTGTGTGTTTAAAATATATATATATCTTACTTTTGTATTAGTGGGAAGTTCAGTATATTTTATGTAAAGAAACAAATGATAATAAAAAAGTTTCACTTCTAGGTCAAGTCCAATCAATTACGCGAAAACTAATTAGAACCATATGTATTAATATTGGATTCTCTTACCATATTACTACTTTAAGTGAAACGCTATTTATTCTTTGTGGATCAACTTACACATTTATATGGTAGCTAGTCATTCTCAACCATGCATTTTCCACAACTTTATAATTTAGTGTAGAAAATCGTGGCCGACACTCGACATTAAGAATGAATGCCCTAGCTAACAAAGTTGTGAAAATAATAATAATAATAATAATAATAAAACAAAAATAAAAACATAAACAAAAAAAAAAACCCCCAAAAACCAAAAACCAAAAACAAAAAACAAAAGAAAAAAGAAAAAAAAAAAACAAAATGATTGAATTTATATATGGGTTATTTATATGGATGTCCAAATTGGAGGTGTTGATTTAAAAAATATCCATTTTTTTCTTATATTTAAATGAATGGTCTTATCCTTAAGAATTGAAAATGAATAAATAAAGAATTATAGAAAAGAAAAAAAAAATTCTCTAAAAAAAAGTCTACTAAGCATATCTTTACAAAAGGAAAAAAAGATCATTTTACTTGATTTAATACAAAGAAAAAAGAACCATGTCATATATAAGTTGTACGGTAGAGAATGAGGAAAAAAAAATCTTTATAATGAATAATTGATCATTATGATAAAGTTTACAACGAATATATAAAAAAATTGAAATTGTAAAGAAATACAAAACACTTTAATATCTAAAATAGATATCATAATGCTAGAATAATTATCATAAATAAAAAAAATATATCACATTTTAAAAAACATCAAAACAAAATAATAATTGTCATAAAAAAAAATAAGCATTTTCAAATTATATTTAAACCTTAAAAACTAACCATTAAACAAGACCAATAAAAATAGAAAAAATTATCATAATAACGTTATAATTATCATAAAAAACTTAAATCATATTTAAAAAAATAAGTTTTAAGAAACCAAAAATTGTACTTAAGAAATATGTTTATAAAAAACCTAAAACATGATAACAAGTAATCATTATAATAAAGAATTGGTCATTAATATAAAGTTACAACAATGATTAAAAAAAAATGACACCATCATCAAATTCCATAGTAAATATAAGTTGTATGTTATGTATAAAATAATCATTATAGTAAAGAATTTGTCCTTAAGATAAAGTTACAAACAATATTCGGTAAACATAAACAAATAGAAAAAAACTAGGTAAGAGTTGTGAACATAAACTAGATATTAAGAATTAAGCATAAAAATAAACTAAATCATACACTCAATTCATTATGATAGAGAAGTATGATTTCTTATAGAATAGCAAAACATGGACTGCTCTATAAACAATATTCATCTAATATGTTGAAACAAAAAACTTTTTTATTCATAATCAAATGATGAAGCTCATTTTTAACATGTTAACATATGTTAAACAAACAAATATTCATGCACTGCAAAAGTGAGAAGAAGAATAAAATAATCACATTCAATTAAAAAAATTAAAAAAAAACGACTATTCTTGACATACCCAAAATGCAAAACACAAAAGGTAGATGATGAAAAATGAATATCACAAAAAAAAAAAAAAATATATATATATATATATATAATGTTATTTAAGAATCAATTCAAAATTCAAAAAACATGAGGGAAAAACTAAATTGGGTTTATTAAAAGTAATTCACCAAAATATTCATCATTAAAGTCAAAAAACAAAAAAAGAAAATAAAAAATAAATTTGTATAAAAATAAAATGATGTTAATTTTAATAAAAGGATAAAATAAGTACTACATATATTTATTTCTTAAAAAATAGATATATATGTAATATTGTTAAAAAAAACGGATATATTTTAAAATGAGATACTAAAAATAAATTTTTTGTGTAATTATTTCTTTACATATACATATGCATACGAATGTAGTAGTACGAAAAATAAGGCATGCATGCAAACACTTAGAAGGGATTGTGGTTCAAATTGGCTTTTTTTAAAGAAGTTTTTTATAAATGATTGATAGGTAAATTGATCAATTATTGATTAATATGATTAATTGGTAATTAATTAATATTATATATTTTTTATCGATTGACTGTGATTATTAATTTATTAATTATGAACAATCACTAATTAATTAGCATTCCCTTAAAAAAGAAAAAATTTGGCCATTTATTTAAAAAAATGTTTAAAAACTGCCTGTTTATTGAATTTTTCTTACTTAAAAATTCTTTTTCGTAATTATTTGCGTTATGAAATTCTTAGTTCTATAAAAATAAAAAGAAAAAAGAAAAAAGAAAAAAGAAAAAAATCCCTCAAAGAAAATAAATAAATAGATTAGAAATTCTTATGTTGAACTATTGCTTGCAGGATCATACATAGTAATAATGTGTATTTTTCTTTAATTTGGCGCATGTATTTTTGTCATTTCTTTTAGGGAGAATGCAGTAAATAGCATTTTTATAATAAATAATTGAAGTAAATAATATAAAAATATTTGGAGTAAATATTCACACACACTAAATTTATTAGGTAAATGATTAATTTATTTTTCAGTAAGTAGATAATTTACCTAATTAATTTGCTATTTATGGCTATTTACTTCAAGTATTATAAAATCATACTATTTACTTTAATTAGTTGTGTAAAAGTGCTATTTATTACATTTTCCGTTCTTGGTATTTTGCTTATCAATGAATGAGCGGGGTGTTTAGTGTATAATGAGATATCTAGTGAGTACCAATTAAGTTGGGATGTTGAACTTCTTCTTATACCAGTTGCTATTCGTCATTTATAAATATATATATATATATATATATATATATATATATATATATTCCTAGCAATAATTGAATGTTGGAGAATATGGATGGGGCAGGACCATGAAGATATGTCTGAGCCAAATCTTGCAAAATCTTTGAACATCTTGTCCAACAAGGACTAAGAACAATACAAAAATTGTAAAGATGAGGGATGCAATAAAAAAGTACCAAAGTATAATTAGTTTACCAAATTTTGTTTATGAAGCGTTATTAAGTATTTGTCCACAGAGGTTAATTGGTAAGAAAACGAGACATCATTTAGTAGACAAAATTTCTTGAAATTTGGTTGAAAATCAATGCACGTAGCATTAAACATGGCTAAATGGAGCTAGAACTGGGAATTAATGGAGTTGAAGTTTTGTAGGTTGGAATTAAAATATATGTTTAGTTATGGTATAAATTGAAAATGAAATGTAATAGATGAAAGAGTGTAAAATTTTAAAATGTATTCAGAAAAATATATGTAATATAAATCTTATTTCGTTACTCTTGTAGTCGTGAGTACTTAGATATAAAAATAATCTAATTATTTCAGCTTAAAATAACAAAGTTATGAAGTTGAATAAACAAAATTATTAGCCCTAAAAATAAACCTGAATGGTCAAACATTCAAACTCCTAGGAACCACTCTCCTTCTCTCTTTCCCTCTTCATTTCCTTCCATTCCCCTCTCAAAAGACGTAAATAATAATAATAATAATAAACGTCATTAACTACGGCCACCGAATTATTTAACACGTGAATTTCTTTATCAAGCATTACTTTACAAAAGATACTTGCAAAAACATAAATAAATAAATTTCAAAAGATAAGAGACATCACCAAGTAAATTAAAATTTGCATGTCGGAAACTTCGATCAAAAACTTTTTTATGAAGTAAAACCTAACTAAAAAAAAAAAAAGTGATTACAAACGTAACTCTATCATAATTTCATACATGACCCTATTTTGGAATATCTCACTCTTAGATTTATTGATGCGTGGGAATCTTACTCATTTCGGTTTGACCTATATATATATATATATATATATATATATCTAGTTAGACAAGATGGCAAGAGACAAGTCAAAAGTTATGGGAGCTGTGGAGCTCAGAAGCATGTAATGTAAAATTGTTAAGTGTAAAAATAGATAATGAATGGAAGGCGGATCGTTGTCAGCCTGCCAACCATTAAAATGATGAGACCTAATTCTTTGTTGGTTAGTGTGGGACTACAACTTTCAATTGGGATTAGACGCCACTAGCTTCCTTTTGTTGGGATTATGGCTTTCAATATGAATATGTATCGTACAATTTGTGTTCTCTTGTTTCCTTACAATATCCTCCCACTACACCTACTCTCTTGATTTCTAGATTATTAAAAAAAAAAAAAGTTAGATAATTGACTAATCGCTTTCAAAAAAGAAATAGATTACGATGACTCGCTTGAATTCTATAGAAGTTAGGTAATTGATTAATCTCACTCTAAAAAAAAAAATTTATCATAATGACTCGTTTGAATTCTAAAAAGAAGTTAGATAATTGATTAATCACTCTGGAAAGAGAAATTTATCGAAATGAATTGATTGAATTCTAAATATACAAGTTAGATAATTGATTAATCGCTCTTAAAAGGAAATTTATCTAAGTTACAGTCTTAAAAAATAAAATTAATAAAAGGGATATGGGAGAAAATTATTTTTTAAGTTTTTTTTTATAAATTTTTTATGATATAAGTTTTGTTGAATTAGAAAAATGAGCTTAAAAAAAAACAATATAATGGCAATTAAAGATAGATGGTCAATCCATAACTCACTGATATCACTATGTATTATTATTAGTTAATCATTGATTGACTATGATAAAATATTGATTGATCAGATTTAATTGACTCTGATTAATCGACATTTTTGTGTTATCAATTATTTTTTCAAAAAAAGAAAAAAAGCTGACCTACTTTCTTTTAACAAAACTACTTTCTTTTATTGTTATGTTAAACAACATACTTGGTTGCTTTATGTAAACATTTTGTAAAAATGAGGAAAAAAACATGAACATTTTTACTTTCTTTCAACCTGCTTTCTTCAATGTTTCCTCTGTCTCCAATATTTAGATAATTACACACACTTGAACATTTTTACTTTCTTTTAACCTGATTTCTTCAATGTTTCCTCTGTCTCCAATATTTACATAATTGAGAAATTGCTCTTAAAAGAGAAATTTATCCAAATAACTCACTTTAATTCTAGATAAAGAAGTTAGAAAATTGATTAATGGCTCTCAACGGATAAAATTATCGATGTGGCAATCTTAAGAAGTGAAATTAACAAAAGGGATATGTGAGAAAATGTTTTTTTTTTTTAATATTCATGTCACAAGTTTTGTTAAATAAGAAAAATGATTTTTTAATGATTAATTAATTATTGACAACTTGATAGATAATCAAAATATTTTTTTATTGATCAATTATTAATTAACTATGATAAACCATTGATTAATTGGATTTAATTTACTACAATCAATTAACATTTTAATGGACTCCGACTATTTTATTTTTTAAATTACCCTATATTAACTAATGTCTAAAAGCTGCCATCAAACCTACTTTCTTTTAAACAGTTTTTTTTTTTAAATTTTTTTATGGACATGGTTTTTCAATGAAAACATTTGTAAAAGGGGGGAAAATTTTTTAAAAAAGTTATTTATATTTTAAAAGTAGCTCACTTCAGAATACTCTAACTAGCTAATTTTGTCCTGGGTCAACTAAACTCTTCCTTATGAAAGTTATTGTGATTGATTTGCTTGGTGAGATATATATATGTTCTTCCTTGTGTAAATATCAAAAAAGAGGGGGGGAAAAACTAGATAATTTTATTCTCTCCGTGTGACTTTTAGTCCTTGGTTTTCCGTCTTCAGTGGCGCCAATTGTTGTTGCTTTAGACTTTGCTACCGGAAAATCATAATCTATTAATTAAGGATTGATACTATTTTTAGAGGCAGTTATTGATTTATAACTTTTTTTTTTATTTTTTCTTTAATAAATAGCGCTATTAAGTGGTTAATGGTTTAGCTTAACAATAAATCTTCCACCAAGACTTTAATAATAAGATTTAAAATTTGAATCATCCGTTCAAGTTCGGAATGTAAGAGTGATTTTGAGGATTGTCCCTCAAAAAGTACACTTTTCAAACATTGTCTCATTTATTGACTTCAGGATTTTTGATATTTTATAAGATAAGTCAAATGTCAATCTAATATTTCTTTCCAAAATTACCCCCACTATAAAAACAGTATTATGGTAGAATACCATTAGTAATCTACCAAAATACTATCTGTGACTCTAGTTAACATATGCCACCGATGGTCTCTGGTCACTAGCGCTGGTCGCTAGAGAGTATTAATTGATTAATTGATCTTGAAAGAGGAATTTATCCACATAATTTGCTTGAATTCTAGATAAAGAAATTAGATGATTAATTAATGGCTCTCAATGGATAAAATTATCTATGTGAGAATCTTAACAGGTGAAATTAACAAAAGGGATATGTGAGAAAATGTTTTTTTTTTTTTTAATATTCATGTCACAAGTTTTGTTAAATTAGAAAAATGGCTTTTTTTTTTTAATAATTTATCAAATATTGACAACTTGATATATAATCAATATATTTTTTAATTGATCAATACTAATTGATTATGATAAATCGTTAATTGATTGGATCTAATTGACTACGATCAATTAACATTTTAATGGACGCCGTTTTTTTTAAATTACCCGATTTTTAACTAATGTCTAAAATCTACCATCAAACCTAATTTCTTTTAAACAGTCTTTTTTTAAAAAATAAATTTTTATATGGAACGACATACTTGGTTGTTCAATGAAAACATTTGTAAAAGGGGGGAAAAATTAAAAAAGTTATTTATATATTAAAAGTAGCTCACATCAGTATACTCTAACTAGCTAATTTTGTCCATTTATGGGTCAACTAAACTCCTCCCGGTAAAAGTTCTTGCAATCAATTTACCTCGTTAGATATATATGTGTTTTTGCTTGTGTAAATAAAAAATAAAAAAAAAAGAGGGGAAAAAAAGAAAAAAAAAACTAGCTAATTTTATCCTCTCCTTGTGACTTTTAGTCCTTGGTTTTCCATCTTTCCGTGGCGCCAATTGTTGTTGCTTTAGACTTTACTACCGGAAAATCATAATCTATTAATTAAGGATTGATAACATTTTTAGAGGCAATTATTGATTTATAATTTTTTTTTCAATTTTTCTTTAATAAATAGCGCCATTAAGTGGTAAATGGTTTAGCTTAATAATAATCTTTCACCAAGACTTTAATAATAAGATTTAAAGTTCGAATCATCCGTTCAAGTTTGAAAAATGAGTGATTTTGAGGATTGCCCCTCAAAAAGCAGACCTTTAAAATGTTGTCTTATTTAGTGACTTTAGGATTTTTGACATTTTATAAGATAAGTCTAGATGTCAATCTAATATTTCTTTTCAAAATTACCCCCACTAGCAAAAACGGTATTCTAGTAGAATACCACTATTAATCTACCAGAATACTCTGCGCGACTCGAGTCAACATATGCCACTGATAGTCTCCGATCACTGGTGCACGATCACTGGTGCAGGTCATTAGAGAGTATTAATTGATTAATTAATCTTGAAAGAGAAATTTATCCAAATAACTCTATTGAATTCTAGATAAAGAAGTTAGATAATTGATTAATGGCTCTCAACGGATAAAATTATCGATCTAACAATCTTAAGAAGTGAAATTAATAAAAGGGATATGTGAGAAATTTTTTTTTTAAAATATTCATGTCACAAGTTTTGTTAAATTAGAAAAATGATCTTTTTTTTTTATTGTTAATCAATTATTGACAACTTAATAGATCATCAAAATATTTTTTTATTGATCAATTACTAATTAATTATGATAGATTATTGATTAATTGGATCTAACTGACTACAATCAATTAACATTTTAATGGACTTCGACTATTTTATTTTTTAAATTACCCTGTTTTTAACTAATGTCTAAAAGCTGCCATCAAACCTACTTTCTTTTAAACAGTTTTTATTTTTTATTTTTTATTTTTTATTTTTATGTGGAACGACATACTTGGTGTTGAAAGCATTTGTAAAAGAAAGAAAAAAAAATAAATAAAAAGTGATTTATATATTAAAAATAGCTCACTTCATTATACTCTAACTAGCTAATTTTGTCCATTTGTGGGTCAACTAAACTCCTCCTTGTGAAAGTTATTGTAATCAATTTTCCTTGTGTTCTTACTTGTGTAAATATCAAAAAAGAGGGGAAAAAAAAAACTAGATAATTTTATTTTCTCTCCTTGTGACTTTTAGTCCTCGGTTTTCCGTCTTTAATGACGCCAATTGTTGTTGTTTTAGACTTTGCAACCGGAAAACCATAATCTATTAATTAAGGATTACCATTTTTAGAGGCAGTTATTGATTTACAACTTGTTTTTTTCTTTAATAAATAGCATCAATAAGTGGTTAATGGTTTAGCTTAACAACAAATCTTCCACCAAGACTTTAAGAATAATATTTAAAGTCTGAATCGGCCCATTCAAGTTCAAAAAATAAGAGTAATTTTGAAGATTATCTCTAAAAAAGCACACCTTTAAAATTGTTGTCCCATTTAATGACTATTTTGACCTTTTATAAGATAAGTCAAAATGTCAACCTAACATTTCTTTTCAAAATTATCCCCACTAACAGTATTCTGGTAGAATACCGTAATCTACCAGAATACTACCCACGACCCAAGTCAATATATGCCACCAATAGTCTCTGGTCACTGTCGTAGGTCGTTAGAGAGTATTCTGATAGAATAGTTTTAGTAATCTATCAAAATACTTTTGATATGCAACATGATCTTCAATGATCTCTGATCACTTGAAAGTATTCTGATAGTCTATCAAAATACATCGGTATTCAACATGGTTTTCGATCAACGATGGAGACCAATGGTGGAAAGTATTATGGTACCATACATCTGGTAACCTACTGGAATACTTAACATTAGATTAAAAAAATCATAGTACCAAAAAAATTTTTTTTTGCAGCAAGAGTTTCAAAAGGATTATTCACACAATTTACAAACATATATTGCAAAAAAATCGATACAAACATAAAAAAAAATATATATATATATATATATATTTTACAATAATTACCAAACTCACGGTGGACAAACAAAATGGCTGCATCTGAAAATCACTCTTAGTAAAAAAAAAAAGAAGGAAAAAAAAAAAAAACAAAAAACAAAACAACTCAGATTACAAGGTTGTGTAATCTTAAAAATCCACACACACCCCTCTATAAAAAAAAAAAAAATCAAAACGAGTTTCAAAAATTTATTCAAAAACCAAATTTCAAAAGAAAACGCAAACTTATTCTTACCATTCTACACACATAAAACTGACGCCCATCATTTGAATCCTTCCCATCAGTCATCATTTTGGTAGGCTCATTATTAACGTCCTCCAAAGGCTTACTGATTTTTCCTCCAAAGCTTGTTGATTTTTTACCCAATTGTGAAGCCTAATTTATTTTCCACTTATCCCCATTTCGTTCCCTCGAAAAACCACGTCCATAAGTTTGTTTTTGTTTTGTGTTTTTTTTTTTTTTTGGCCAAAATACTCATAAATCTATTATATGCGTGACCAAAAGACAACTTCGAGGAAAGGTCGAGGAAGAAACAGGTAATTTATCCTCTTTTTTGTTTTGGATGCTTTCGATAGGTGTACATAGAAAAAAAAAATATATATACAAACATCAGAATAATAAAACTTAATAATTTGTAATCAGAGATCAATTGACGAACTTGAAAAGACAAACACAAAAAAAAGTTATTTACATAGATGTTCAAATTAGAGATATTAATTTGAAATATATACATTTTTTTTATTTACATAAATGTCTAAAAGAGTAATTATAAAGATGATTTTAACCTTCATAATTAATGAAGAATTACTACATAAATAAATTACTAAGAATGAAAAAAAAAAGAAAAAAGAATCTAAGATGTTTACCAAATAGGACTAAAGTTGATTAATAAAATTGCAAAAAGAATTTTTAGAAAAGAAAATTTTGAAATTTTTTTGATTTATTGTAAAGAAGGTGTAAATATTCATAATGAACTAAAAAAAGAATATTTTCTCAAAATCAGATTTCACATTAATGAGAAAAGCTACTTAAAAGAAAAAAAATCTCAAAAAAATATTTCGTATAATGAATCTATCTTTTTCATAAATTGATTTCATTTCTACTAATTCATATAAATGATATTTTTTTTATAAAGAATTTGATTTAATTTATTGTGTTTTTCTTCAATTTATTTGATTAAGACATAAATTACAGCCCTTTAATTTATAGTAGATTACATAAACAAATATGTTTTATCATAAAGAATTCATTGGTTTTTTATTTGAAAAGTATGAATATTCATCAATCTTAATCGTTAATATTTTATGTTGTATTTATTATTTAGTATGAGCATCATCTTTATAATAAATATTTTATATTTATTATAATTAATTTGATGTTTATAACTAAGTTTGATTTATTAAAAGTAATTTACATTTATCAACAAAAAATACTCATCATTAAAATAAAAAAACAAAAAATGAAAAATAAAAGAATCTATATAAAAATAAAATAATGTAAATTATAGTAAAACGACAAAATATATATTATAGACATTTATTTCTTGAAAAATGTAAAATACTTTGTTACTGTTCAAGCGAGTTTTTGTCCAAAACAATTCGTTTTGGATGAAAATATTTCATATTTAACTTTTGGCCCTTCATTTTTGTTTTGTTTTGTTTTTTTGTTTTTAGCCCAATTTTATTTTATCTTTACAGATTAGTCCTTTTTTTGAATCGGTCAAATTTTTTTTTAATTTTAGTCCTTTTATCTTTTTTTTTATTTTTTAATGCCTGTCTCTTTTTTTTTTTTTTTTTAGGTTCTTTTTATTTTATTTTATTTTGTGGGTCTATCTTTTTAATGTGTTATTTTAATTTTCCCATATGTAGATAAATTTTCTTAAATATGTCTAATATGTGTGTAGCACATGCTAGACAACCATTTTGGACGAAATTTTGTATTTAACTTTTGGTCCTTCAATTTTCTTTTTGTTCCTTTTTTTTTTTGTAATTTAGTCCTTTTTTTGTATTTATCAATTTTTTTCATTTTAGTCTTTTTATCTTTTTCATATTTTTTCATGCTCATCTTTTTTTTTTTTTCTTCAGGTCCTTTGTTTTTTTGTTTTTGGTTTAATTTTATTTTATCCAATATGTGCATGGCACATACTTTAGACTAGTATTAATAAATAATTTGATTTATTTGATGAATTAAAAAATTTTAAAATAACGTAAATAATAGATTTATTAGTAAATATTTAATTTTTTTTAATAAATAGATAAAAATAAGATATTTCAACAAATACATTAGTAAATCTAGTACTTGGAAATAAATCTATTTATCCTTTCCAAAAAAAAAAAAAAATCTATTTACTGATTTTTTTCCCTTTTTATAAAAGTACAGATTTATTGTTAGTTTATAATAAGACTAAATTTTATTATAATAGTTATTAAACCAACCCAAAAATCCATAATTGGAACAATCTTTCGCGGGAGAAGACAGAGCTCGGCGGCCGTGGGACAAACCACCACGGGGAGGTTGGAGTTCCGATGCTAATGGAAATGAGGACATATGGCCACAATCTGAGAATGGCTTTCCTCATGATTTTCGACAATTTTCCTCACGATTTGCGAAAAGTGCTCGCGGTTCTGTAATTCGTGATTCTCCAACCTGCGACGGAGGCGATCACTAGAGCGGCAGGTAATAGGCAGACAAGATGGCAAGGACTCGCATTTCTCGCACTCCCTCGTGCTCGCGACGTCGACAGCAATGATGTCAAGAACACGAGCTTTAGATGCGTGGCAACCTTCTCAAGATCGCGATTCCCCAATAGCGAGGTCTCGCCATTCTCATGTTGCATGTATTCGGGTATCCGTTTTAGTAATATCAAGATTAGACGTGAAAGACCTAAGATGTCATTGGAATTAAATCTTACAAGTTGTATCTCTAATCGGACAATGGTGATTTTTTTTTTTTTACACATAACTTATATATTGTGTTATATCTATAGAGTAATAATTTTATGATAATTTTTGTTATATACGCGTCTACGATCCTTCCGATCTATTTGCACTTTTATGGTTCTCGAAACAAACATCTATTACGTTTTGCATTTAACTTTTTTTTTTTTTTTAAACTTTACCATATTATTGGATCTTCTTTGTAATGAGATGTAACTTCCTATTACATTATGTGATGATTCTTGTATTCGATTTGAAAATGTGTTATGTTTATTATTAAATTTGTTTGTATTAAGTAATATTGATTGTTTTAACAAATTGTAAAGTTTCTATTGAAATTATGTTTTTCTAGTATTTTTCTTTTTAGAGATATCCATAGACATGACATTTTCATTAATATTATATGTAAATTAATATTTCGTTAGATATTTCAACTTAACTCCAATTAAACTATACTTTTTTATTTGAGTTTTTATCTTTTTCTAAAGAGTCAATAAAAAATATAATTAATTTTTAAAAACTCAACTAACTCCAACTTAAAAATTTAATCTCCAACAACAAGTGAACCAAATGTAAGCTAAATCTTTAATGATTTGGTTGGCATCAACATTTTTATCCTTGATACCAAAATAGGCACTGGAATCTAATTCAAAAAATGTCCACCCAAATCATAAAATGGTGGGTATATTAACACCCCCTATTTTATTTTTCTCACCTACTTTTTTAAAATCACTTAGCATATTAAATTTAGAATCCAATAACTACTTATTCCAACCCTTAATTTTTTCATAAAACCCTTATAAATAAATTATTTACTTTTTTCTTTCTCCCCCCATTACAGTCTAAATCCATATATATATTTTTTAAATATTCTATTTTATTGTTGTTCTTTAATTCATTTCCATGATAATTTTTTTAAGAGAAAATTCTTTTATTTTATTATTATTCCTATTTTTCAATAGTTTTGTAGTTTCATGTTATAACTAGTTTTGTTTTTGTTTTCTAAGAAATATCAAGCAAATGAAAAACACGTTTACATGATGTTGATATATAATTAAAAATATTGATTTGATTGGTTATTTATTTTATAAATGATTGAGAGAAAATGGTTATGAATTCATGCTAATTATGAATTGTGAGTTTTTTTTTATTCTTAATTATCTAATGAAAGTATTAACCAAATTCATAACATTTTTAACCATGCTTGTAGAGGACTCAGTTTCATCAATATATTATCATCAATACCAAAAAATAAGTTCATATATTTTTATCTTAACATATAAACTGATAAAAAAATTTTATTAGATACCTAAAAAGAAAAAAAGAAAAAAAAATCTCGTGAGAAAAAGTTTAAAAAATAAAAATAAAACAAAACATGTTTAAAAAAAACTAAGCAAATGTTTTAGATTTAGCCTCCGTTTGGTTAGTTAGTTGGAGATGAGATTTTTAAGTTGGAGTTGGTTGATTTTTTAAAAATTAGTTATAAATTTTATTAATTTTTCAGAAAAAAATAAAAATTAAGATAAAAAAATACAGTTTAGTTTGAGATAAACTCAAATACCAAACAGAGCATTAGTATGTGAGAAAAGAAGAAAGATAAATAATTTAATTATAAGAGTTTTTTTAAAAAAATTAAGGGGTGGGATAAATAATTTGTTTAACTTTAAAACTAATTTGTTAATGATTTTACAAAATAAGTGAGAAAAGTAAAATTGTATGTCAATTGATCCACCCATCGTAAAACTTGAAACATTTTTTTAATTACTTTTCCTTTTCATCGTTCTTCCCTCCTTCCCTCACCTTCCTCTCACCGTTTGAGCTACGTCCCACAGCGCACCGCTTCTCTCCAATATCCTTCTCTCTCTCTCTCTCTCTCTCTAAAAGCGAACATCACCGTCTTCTGCCGCCGTCGCTCCACCACCAATTATACAGGTTTCGTCTTCCAACTGTTCTATTTATTTTCGTTTAATTTCTGAATTTTTTTTTATGTTATGCGAAAATATTGGATAATTAGCCTAGTTTCATTCGTTTAATTGAGTATCAGTTTTTGTTCTATATATCAAATTTTTTTTTTTCATTTTCTGGAATGCTTTGGAAGATGGACTTCCATGATTTTTTGCATAACGGAGAAGCTTTTGCTTAATGTTATATTAGCTCAGTCTAGCCGCCATTGATACATTTTTAAGCTTTTTTTAGAACAAGAACATATTTTTCCTCTATCTTGCTTTTGACATATTACTTCATTGTTCGTGTTCTGTATGGCAGTTTTTCTGCATCGGACATATGCCTTTTTGTGTCATTGAGTGAGTAAACGTTTAAGAGAATCATGGAAAAAGATGGAAATCCCGGTGCCCTGTCAACGCAAACCGGTCGAATTCGACATGGGAGGCGTTCAAATGAGGTTTGTAAGCTAAAAATTGTGTGTTTGTAATTGTCATGGGCTTTCAAGACTGGTTTGGTTTTGTTTGAAAATGTTCTGCAACTTTGGAATTTTTTCATTTTTTGAGATCTTGGTGAGGTAATAGGTATTCATGCAAATAGCATGTTATGGTACGCGTCTTCTCTGACATGAAATGGGTTTGGTTTTTAGTCCGTTCCAGATGATAGTAAAGCAAATGGAAGCCAAATGCTCGTCGATGATCGAAACAAATACAAGTCGATGTTGATTCGGACGTACTCTTCTGTTTGGATGATTGGGGGCTTTTCCATAATTATTTATATGGGCCATCTGTATATCACAGCTATGGTTGTTGTTATCCAAATATTTATGGCCAAAGAGCTGTTCAATCTGCTCAGGAAAGCACACGAAGATAGGCAACTCCCGGGATTTAGGCTGTTGAATTGGTTAAGTATTAGTTTCTTATCATAATGATAATTGATATGTTTTTCATCCAATAGTAACTGTCAAATTTTTGGATGTTTCTTTCATGTTACTTTTTCATATTGTGTATGCTTACTTGTGTGCTCAGGCACTTTTTCTTCACCGCGATGCTGTTTGTATACGGTCGCATTCTTAGCCTGCGGCTCGTCAATACTGTAACTTCCGACAAGTTTCTATATCAGCTTGTTAGTAGCCTTATCAAGTAATATGGTATCTGTTACTTCTAATCTGACATTCAATTAGTGCATTAATGATTATCATGCACTTGCATTACAAAATCACTGGCATGAATCCTTTTAAAGAATCCTATTTTTCACTTTTTAAAGAAATTTTCTTTATCATGCTGTCATCTTATCCATCGACATCTTGTCTGCATTTTTTTTTTCTCATAGATTTTCCTTGACTTGCTCTCATTTTAAATTGCAGCTTCTATACTTATTGTTTGTATTTTCCTTAATCTGGCTCAGTTTATGTGTTCATCCTTACTTTAAAGAAGAAGATGTACAACTATCAATTTGGCCAGTATGCATGACACACATGATTCTGATTGTTGTGTTTACGCAGTCCTCCTTCACGTGGCCAATATTTTGAGGAATTTCTGGTAACTCAACTTACTCAAGTAAAGTACTCGGTTCTTGACTCTTCCTAACTCATCTATCGACTCCAATAACAGACGCTATTTCCATTGCTTAAATTTTACTCCAATGACTGGCTTAATTTCCATCGCTAGGATGTTTGAACTGCATAAATTGGTTTTAGCATGTCTTCTCCAAACATGTTTCTTAAATTCTTCTTACTTCGTTTTTTTTTCTTAATTTAAGCATTACTCTGTCGAAGAATCCTGGTTGTTTTCCTCCAGTAGATTTTGATTCTAAACCATGCTCCAAACTTGTCTTGTACAACCAATGGGTCCAACACCATTTTATAGGGGATCCATGGATCATAGTTAGCATTTAAATGAATTTTCTTGTGTGAATGTCATATGCAATGAAGAAGTTAATTTCTTCTTTGCATTCCTCTTTATATGACCTTGGGCAGTTACTGCTGGAAATCAGTTGGGAATTTAAGTGCTGAACCATATGTTTACCTAGAGTTAGTAACGAAATCCCATATGATGTTGCTTTATAAGGTTGCATTTTCTTTAACCTGGGTTTGTTAAGAAGGCCTGTGTTTTCCTCTCTTATGGTCTGAGATTCAATTCCTCATGACCACCTTCATTGTAAATGACCATGACTTCCCGGCTCCCCAAGCTGTCCAGTTTCCAGGCCTCCAGTTTTGAACTTGAATTGGCCAAATTTCTCGTTTTCGTAGAAAAGAATGCTAGGTTTAGTCAGGATGATATCCAGTTTCTGGAAAATTTGATTTTTTCTTTCTGTGATTTACTTTTTCAAGATCGTTATTTCCAGGAGTTAGGTGCTTTACAGGGATTAGGCCACATCTTTATATTCACATTTTATTTCCGTTTTCTGATATACTTAGACATGAATGCAGGTTTCTTCTTCCGGCGTCACTTATTGTTATAAATGATATCGCTGCATATTTCTTTGGTTTCTTCTTTGGAAGAACCCCTCTAATCAAACTGTCTCCGAAAAAAACTTGGGAGGGATTTATTGGAGCATCTTTTACAACTATCATCTCGGCATTTCTTGTGAGCATTCTTTTTCCACGGTGATAAACAAATTTCTGTTATTTTGTATATATTCCTGATAGGTTTAAGAAGCATTCTGGTGCAAAAGTAAATGTCGTTTTTTTAGTTAGATATTATAAAAGGCTTGTTCCTCTGTGTCTATGGTGCTTAGGCGATAGCAATGATGGCCAACATCTTTGATTATCCATTTCACTTGCTCATTAATTTTGTTAGTCCACTTGATGTTTATGTCTTTTTGTTTTGTGCCATTCATCTCTTCTATTCCCTGGTATTAGTAGTAGTTATAACTTGAAGAGGAAATTGATCTTAGATTTATTGTCTCCTTAAACCTTCATTACATGATTGCAGATTATTTTGAATTTGTGGGTGGGGTATCGTATCAAGTTGTTTTTCATGCTTGAACTTATGTTACTATGTTACGTGAACTTGAATATAGCTTCTGCTTCTCTAAGTCATGTGAGGATTGATGTTTATCCATTTTGTGATTCACTACTACTTATCTATGTTATCTTAGTGGTGAAATTTGTGTTTATAAACTAAAGTTTTTCACATTTTTGTAGCTAGCAAACATCCTGGGTCGTTTTCCATGGCTAACGTGCCCAAGGAAGATAAATATTTTGATGAATTCAAGTTGATATGTAAGGAATATATTTTTGCTTTATCTCCACTAAAAAATACACACACACACACACACACATCATATTGAGGATTTTACTTGCAGGATTTGTCAACTGGTTGGCTTCAATGTGATCCTGGTCCATTGTTTAAACTGGAGCATTATAAATTACCTGGATGGATTCCTCAATGGGTGAGTAGAGCGAGCCTGCATTATATGAAGTCATATACTTAATCTCTCACTACAGTTGCTTGTCTGTGGTTTAATTATCAGTCTGTTTATTGTATTTTTAGATTACAAGATGGTGTTGGATGTAACAGGTTTTATAATGATTCTTGACATCCCTTTAGAGTTCTTATCGTTAAAAGTGATGTGCATTTATACATTTGCACTTTGGAGTGTAAAAATATAACAGGGGGTAAAAACAGTATGACTGCAGCACACATCTTAAAACATATGTTCATTCACTTCTGAATGTCACCATAACATACTTTGTTACCCGATTCTTGACTCTACGTCTCCAATCAAGAATGAATTTATCTTTCAGTATATCTGTTTCCTCATATGATTTTGTTACTTTCGAAAGTAGAGTTTAATTGTCCTTCAAACAACTAACCGCCTGCAGAGTTACGCTTGCAGCAGTGATTAGTGCTTTTTTTTTTTTCCCCCATAAATTTGTGGTGGCAAAGAATCCAAATCTATTTTTGCAATTGTGGGTCGTTTTGACAAAAGTGTTACTTTTAGCCATTGGTCATAAATGTTGTAAGTCAGCCTTCAAATGATTTCAATTTTTATACGCAAGATATTTTTATTCTTCCTTTTTTTATTCCAGCGTTTTTCGCATTCTTTAGGTCTAAGATTTTTTGTTGGTCTAGTGTCCTGGGTTATTTGTGTAAAGCTTCTGAGTCCTAGGCAATATTCTCCACTCACTCATGAGATCTCGCATCAAGTCTTAATAAGATAACCATCCTAAATTTTTGTTTTTCTTTGCAGTTTCCTTGGAAAGAAGCCTCAGTATTGCCGGTTCAATGGCATGCACTCTGTCTTGGTCTTTTTGCATCAGTAATTGCACCTTTTGGGGGCTTCTTTGCTAGTGGTTTCAAAAGAGCTTTCAAAATCAAGGTTTGCTTCTGATACTGTTTTTTTGTTGACTAAGGTAATTGTGAATGGTGACCTTTAAATGTCAAAACATTATTAGTTATATTTCTCTGCAATAGGATTTCGGTGATAGTATCCCGGGGCATGGTGGAATTACAGATAGAATGGATTGTCAGGTAAGCTTTATTTCAATTCGAACCTCAGAAAATGTTTTCTACCCACTAAGATATATATCATACTAGCATCTTTCTATTTGATTATGATTATCATTGTTATTTGGTTACCTGGGATCGAACCCGCATTCCTTGTCCAATTTTGGTGTCCCAAATGGTGGCTAACCACTTATATTTTGACACATCTTTAAATGAAGTTGGATTTTAAGGTACAAAAAATCAGTTATAAAGCATTTTAAACTATTTAAAATGATGTAACATAATATTATTGGTTAGACATCATTTGGGACCCCAAAAATTGGACAAGATTTGAATCCCCTGGGATTTGTTATAGTCGTTTTTCCCCTTCATCCGTGACATTTGTTTTGCCTGCTAGTTATAACTTTTTTGGTAAGAGCCTACTAAGTATCACTTACGTAAGAAGTTATGACACTACGCCAGTTTTCGTTCCTTTCTTGTGATACCAAATATTCTGCGATACTGAAAAGAGGCGAATTTATCAGTATCCTTCAAATTCCATTGTAGCAGATCTGTTGTGAAGACTGTGATAGAAGGTTTTTCTTTCAAACCACAAAGTCAGAAAGGATTGGAGTGGATATTATCTTATTAGTTCTCAGTTATGATGGAAAAGATGTTGGAGAGATCTATTTTAGCACGTCAGATTTGTTGCTTTCCAACGCATACTTGGTAATGAAAGTGGAAGTTCAGGAAGTATGTGCATTTGAGTCCACCACCACATGCTGTTGTCTCGCTTTGAGTATATAATAAATGGAATTATAAAGATGGTTCCACCGAGGCTAGGCCTGTGTACGTTCTTAAGATCAGAATCATCTACAGGCATACATACGGCCTGTCTTGAGTATTAGACACTATGTACGTGAGCAAGTTTGGCAAATTACTGCAACTTTAGATAGAAAGTGATGGAAAAGAAAGAATGGGAGGATTGTGCAGGAAAGAGAATCAAATGGGAGAATTACACAAGGAGAGAAAATCTAGAAAGAATAATTCAGATATTCTTATAAATTCATAACCAAAGTCGGAAAATGTTGAACATAATCAAGCTTCTTATAGTTGGGCAATCCTAATTCCTCAGTTAACAGGAAACCTAATGTAAAAATATCAATCAAAAAGAAAAAAACCAATAAAGATAGGAATCTTTTTTTTTTTTTTAATTTTTATTTTACTTAAGAAGAACTTATTGACATGATAATCTTGTATATCATTTGCTATAAGGTACATTAATGGAATGCAAGCATTTCTTCTGAATTTCTATAATTCTCTTCTTTTTGAAAGTAGGATTTCTTTAATTGTAATTTTTTATATCTTTATATTGTTTCTCGTTGTTTTGGTAGTGTTATAATGTTTGTTGCACCCTGAACACAGTGCTTCGCTTGAGATTTGCTTGAGATACTTCTTTATAGCACTCATCTTAGGTTGTTTAATTGAGTTACTCAAGATTAAATAAAACAGTTTAATAATGGTACTATCGCTTTTTGCATGTATGTGGCTGATGCATCGTCATGGAGATGGTAATGGCTGTATTTGCATACATCTATCATCAGTCATTTGTTGCGGCTCAAAGCATTTCTGTTGAGACAATCTTAGACCAGGTATGGTCTTTTTCACATCCCTACCCTTGTCTTTGTATCGATAAAAAATGAAAGTGGGTTTTAACGTATTCATGTTTTACTTCATTTTAGATATTGATGAACCTTACTCTTGAGGAGCAGCACGCTTTATACGTGAAGCTCGGCAAAATCTTGCAGGAGAGGTTGGTCGGATAGTCAGGTCCTGTATCAATTCTGATCTCTCACTCTCTCGCTTACATTCATTTTTTTATATGCCCTGTGGAGAGGACAGATGAAAGATATGTTTCTGTAATTTTTATATAGTGCTGCTTGAAATCTTTAAGCTAGGCATTCTTCTGCGTGCACGCTCTCTGAAGTTAACTTCTTTCTATTCCACATCTCTGGATGAATTGTGTTTTCTCTATATCTCTTTCGTGCATTTGCTGAAATAAAACATGTGTGTGGAAAATAAGAAGCAGCGGGACTATGGATGATGCCGAATTGGAATCATCAGCTCCCTTGATCAGCTGTACAAGAAGATTTAAGATCCATATTTGTCATCTGCAGACATGGGTTACAAGGCACACAGAATGCTATAATGAACTATAGAAGCCATAGATTCAGCAGGAGCCGAGTGCAATTTTTCATTTTTAGTCACGATTTGATTGAAATTGCGGAGCTGCTGCCTTTATTTATTTTTTATTTTTTAAAACAGATTTAAATACAGTCTAGAAAGAAAATTGGTAAATAAGTTCGTATATATGCCTTGATATATTTACTCCATGGAGGGGATACCATATCATTTGATAATTGCTCATGTTTAAGGCGTGAGCCATGTAGGTGTTTTTTGTTTGTAAGAGTGGATTGTAGCCTGCTAACCAATTTTTTGCTATGAGAAATGAGGGATCGGTGATGTCTATACGCTCCCATCCGGTGTTTATTGCTCGTCAATTTTAATCCCGATACCTTGTTTGTATACATGTGGTGTTGGTGTAGCTATGACAGGCATTTAGGAATGGTCTTATGCATCAAGGAAGATTCATTTTGCTTAGCTTTACTTTTTATAAAATGTAATTCATGACGAACAGAAATTGTAGCTGCTCGATGGATTTTTTTTTTTTGTTATAATTTTTTTATTCACTCAGTTTAGTGAATGGCTGCCTGTTTATTTTTCCCCGCACTTGTTTTGATAAATTTTTTTGTTATTAAATTGCCTTAAATAAATTTCATTTTATGGATCAAAATCAATTAAAAGTAATCTTTTCTTTTTTAAGGCAGGTAAAAATATTCTTTACACGTCTCACTTCGTTCTTATAAATAGAAAACAAAAATAAAAATAATAAAACAAAAAAATCTTTTTAAAAATACGATACATATTTTTGACTCTTCGAGGAAGAATGTTGTAAAATAGCTTCTAATTAACACTATTGGATTTGAAAGCGGTAAATATTCTCTCTTTTTTTTTTAAAGTTATGTAGATGGCGTGAATAATTATTTTTCTTAATGTATTAGTAATAATATAAATTTAATATAGAGAGGGGTGTAAAGTAGATAGGGGTGATAATAGATCCCCAAATAAAAACATCTCTCTTTAATTGAAAATCATAATTCTAATAATTGATATTATAGAATTTAATCATTTGCTTGATAAATATTTTTTTTAATTTGGTTATTTTCAAAGGTGTGAAAGAATTCAAGTTTTTGTCAAAATGAGAGTCTAAATTTTAGAAATATTTCAAAATAATGCTCTTTTTTTTTTGGTAAGCACCCACCTCCCATAACTAACGTACAAATTTTTTTTTATAGTTGTTAAGCATTGAACCATATCCTTATCGAATCTAAAACCCAAACCCTCCTTTGCTTATTAATTGGGCTAGCCTCAGTTGCTTAAATAATTCTCGTTATTTCATACAAGAGAATTTCCTGGTACAGATGGCGATACTCTCTAATAGCATTGCACAATATTTATTAATCAGCAGAAGGAACTTTTCTAAGACAAATTAAGCACCCAAAACAGTGAAGGAAGCAGGAGTCCATCTTTCCCTATGGCTCTAATCCCAACTACACACACCAATTTACCGATTGCCGCATCTACATTACGTTTCAAGTGACTACCGGACGGAGACCAGCACTCGCAGAGTCTGAAATTCAGGCAGGTCATTAGAGTGGATGAAATTGTTCCCCAGTCCACAGCCTCCAAACCTACATACCGAACAGCTCAAGCGTCTCATTGTCAAGATTCTCAGTCGCAAAAATGATCAAATGAACATCCTCTAAAAGAATCAAGACGACTCCCAAATATGCCAACTGCTTTAGCCACCCAACAGTTGACGATTGCATGAAAATCATCCTCCAGTCTAAACTTCGAAAAACTCTACACAACACGACTCACTCAAGTTGGGTTTGTATAGGAATGCACTTAAACGGGTAAACCTCTAGTGACAAGGTTCACCAAAGCAAGGGTTGACACAATGCCAAAGAAAGATCTTTAACCTTATAATCTGGATCTAACTATACAAGCCGTTCTTGTCCGAGTGCCAAACCAGTTTGCCCTCCCTGCAAGAAAATCCAAAGGAATACAAACGATAATTACTCAATCCAGGAATCCGAGGATATTTTAAATTTTGTTCGCATCCCAAAGCATCTCAGCCACAACAACAATGGTTTTTCCTAACAAGGGTGGGATCGACATCAGGCATGCCTATTGTTATCCCTAATAAACTCGGAGAAAACAAATACAGGAGACAGCGTAGGATAATCTATCAACCAATCAATAATCTAGACTTGACTATCAGGTAACAATTAAACAGAAGGAAAACTAAATGGAAAAGAGCGAAATGGTATAAAAAGGAACCAAAATTCAATTAGCATATCCATAAGAGAATCAGAAATACGCCTCAAATAGAACTCGAAACGGTTCAAAACCAAAACAATATACCTAATAAATACGGCAACCAAAGCTTACAGAAAATATGGTACACATTCTACTTTTATAGTTAAAAGAGACAGCGCCAACGAAAAAAATCTTAATAATTAAGATCCGTTGGTTAAAGAGAGAACTGGAGACAAAAAATCAATTGATAGCTTGCTTTCCTCAACTATCAAAACTTCTCAACCAAAGCTACATTTCTCTAACAGAAGAACCATATATTTCAGCCACTTTCATTGGGATTTTGGTTTCTCAATCTTCACATAGGGCAAAAGCCCCATAAAATGGACCACCTTAGGCGCCCATCCCCTTTGCTCTGCCCGGCAAAACATCAAGAACGTGTTCGCGAAGTAGGAATTAAAACCCATGAACACATGCCACATGGCATGACCCTGCGGATTCACAGGCCATTGCGAGATCTTTTTGCAGAAAACACGATCACCAAGCCAACACAAGCTTCCGAGAAAAAGGGTGGCGATGTAGAACTTTGCAAGCCGCTTGGCAGAGGCATCTTTTGTGTATATATAGTACTTGTACATTCGGGGTATGCATAACAGACATAGGATCACATAATGTACCTTAAAGGCAATGCCAAAACGGACAAATGAATGAACGACAGCAAAGGCAGCACCATAGAGGAAGAGGAATGTGGGCATTGTGCTGCGGTAGTGCCAATCTGGAGAGTAGAGGATATACATATAAAGAAGCATCTCCCAAACCATCGGAGTTTCGTCACCCTGCTGTTGCCTGGAGATCAATTTTGTAAAGACCATCTTTAAAATCACATTCAACCAGAATAAGAAGACATTGTATAACAGAGTTGTTATTCATCTCTAGATTTAATAGCTAATAATAACAAGGGTAAATTGCTAGGTTGATCCCTAAACTTTTAAGTTTGTGCAGCGGTCCTTATTCTGTCTTTCGTAGCTGGAGTGACCCTAAACTATTAAAACATTGCTATAGTAGTCCTTTCTATTAATATTTGACTGGATCCGTTAGTGAGCACCACTTTTTTACCAAATTACTGACGGATTCCGTCCAAAAATTAACGGAAATGACTATTGTAACAAGATTTTATAGTTTAGGGTCATTCAAGCTATGGAGAAAAAAGGGTCCAAAACTGCACAAACTTAATAGTTTAGGGACTAAACAAGCAATTTACCCTAATAACAATATCAAACAAAGAAGATAATAGCCAATAGCCATACTTGAAAAGTGGTAAATATGATCAGAATGAAAGTTTCAACATCCAAACAGATAAGACAAGTTTACACTTTCTTCCCAAAAAAGAAAAAACTCCAGGTCTATCAACATTTTCCACTTTTAAGATACATTTGTTCAGAAAATGAGTTGTTTATTTGCCGCACTTTGGCTACGAATTCATGCGAGCTTGTGTTACCATATGACAAAAGCGTCATCTGGATATCAATAATGATTATCATATTCTATGACCAGATGAGGAACATATGCTTGTGTTAGCAATAGTCACACCAAACCGAATTAATGTAAGATAAATTTATGTCTTCTCATGGACGGGAGAAAGAACTTACGCCTAAAAGTTTAGCATGCAAATGATTCATATCAAGAACTTTCGCCTAAAAGTCTAGCATGCAAATGATTCATATCAAGAAAAACAAGGTTTCGTATAAATCATGAAACCGGCAACTAGAATCAGTAAGACTTACACACGCTGCAACGTGGCATGGTACAACATACTTCCAATGGCAAGTATCATGTTAGATATGTGAAGAACACTAAATCTCTTTTCAAACCGTTGTCTCAAGGCATTTACCAAACCAATCAGTGCCAAAAGAATGCCTGGAGCGTTCGATAAGGTGTTGTAAAACTCCGCAATGTAAGAAGAGTAGGCATAGTTCTTCTCACAACACTCCGTTGTTGATGTGACAGGACCCCAAAAGCTTGACATCCCATCAGCCATTCTCCTCTCCTATAATGAAGCTCTATAAATTTCCAGACTCCTTAATTTCAGCAGTTGAAGAGTTTGTAAAAACTAAAAAAAAATGCACCAGCACAAGACAAGCCGAGGCATTACAACTTAATTAGGTTAACATGCTAAATGGGAAGAGTCATAAATTTCCTAAATCTATTAAGTTGCAGTCAAGTAAAATAAAAGCAGAATCTGCGATTCAGTTAAAGAAAATAACTTAATTACTCAACAAAGATTTTAATGTAGAGATGCCCATGAATAGCTAGTCTATTAATTTCACGCAAAAATAGCTCGAAGCCGAAACATTGTCTAGTTACACAACCGTGATGAAACAAAACCTAGACTACTATCTCAATGTAATTCATGACGTGCTTCACAACAATGTACCTAATCTCAAACACTAATGAAGCCACAACTTGGAAAATATAAACGTTGATTAACCTTCGGACGGGCTATAGAGAAGCGAAAACATTGCCAACAACAGTACGAGGATACATATTCCATTAAAACTACCATTTTTTATCCTTAATGAATTCAAGAACACATGAAAGCAACATTAAAATGTACAAGCTATAGCAAATAATGATCAAACTATCGCAGAAAACTATTACAAACAAAAAAACCAATACAAAATAATTCATATCAAAATCCTAAGAGGTGAAAAATATTTTTGACCATTTCCCCAAATGAACTAATCTAAATTACCAAGAACCAAAACACCAAAAAACAAAAAAAGAAAAAAAATCACGGACGTTTATTACATTGATCAAATTATTCCAGAACAGAAAAAAGCAGATCCCAGATAACGAAATCAACATATCTTCTCCAATCATACCTGATATGAAGATCCAATCCTGACCATCTCATTTTACGTAAATTCAGGGACAAAAGTAACCCAATAAAAGATAAAGTAAAAGAAAACTGAAAATCGACGAATGCCCATTTCTGGGACCCGCATTCACATGACGAAGAACTCCCCCAAGTCTCGAAAAAATAAATAATAACTAACCAAATTGATAGCCCCCAAAAAGAAAACGAGAATATATATATATATATATATATATATAAGTTGAAAAGATACAAACCATCCCAGAAGAAGCAGATCTCGTTAAGCCTTCTCTACCAGGATTACTGGCTTTATCTTTCCCTTTCGCTCTGATTTCCGATGAGAAAAAAGGAATTAAGCTTGGCTTTGGGGTGCAAAAGGAAGAGAAGAATCTCTTTTTTGGGCGTTCGGAGTCCGAGTGCGCGAGACTGCCTTTTTTTTTTTTTTTTGGCCCTTTCTAATTGTTTTTTGGTTAATTGCACGTTGCTCCCTAATTTTTATGAAATTATGATTTGGCCCCAACTATTCTTGTGACAAGTGATCCCTAAATTTTTTTTAAAAGATATAAAATGGTCCTTTTTGTTAATCAATGTTACAAATTTTATCAAAAAACATGTTTCATGAATTACATACGATTTACTTTTTAAGGGTCATTAAGAAAAAAAAAATTACATGATTCAAATTTTATGTGTCATCTAATTTTTGATATTTGTTAATAAAAGTTACAAGTTTATCTCAAAATTTATAAATAATCAATCTTAGGGCAAATTGAGAGGACTTTTTGACAGATTTTGGGAAGCAATCTAAGGGAGAGAATTGTGGTATGAAGGAGAAGACGGCGAATTCTTAAGATGAAAAAACTTTACTCAACTTCACATTCTAGTTCTTTTTTCTTTTCATTAGATGTTTAAGAACATGTTTTGTGTTTATTTAAATTTCGTTATGAACTAATTTTATTATTCTAGAGGAACGATGTAGCCTTTGCTTGATACTATGTCTTTTATTGTTTAATTTATTCAATGAAATTTTTCATTAGTTTATTTATATTTTCTTGTTTTGAATGCTTTTAGCTTAGTGGCCGTTAATCAATTTTGTAGTGTTTAGAATCTGGCTTGAAAGAGGGGATTTTAGATACAGGTATTGAATAATATAACTTAGAATTTTACAGAGTTCGGGAGGCTTATAATTTCTTTAAAGTCATTAAATGAATTTGAATGTAATGAATTTCTAATAATTGATTTTTATAGGGATATCGAAATCGATTATTAGGAATATTTTAACTCGACACTCGAGGGAGGGAGTTTAATACATTAGGGTTTTGGCTTATAAACTAGGAGAATTAGTTGTATAAATTGACAATAAAAAAACATAGTTAATGGTTAGGTGAATCGAATCTCTAAAACTTTTTTCATTGATTGTCTTGCAATAATTATTTGATTTTCTTTTTAATTTTGGTTTTTATTTTCGTTTTACAATCATTTGATTTGTCACTTCTAAATAAAATTAATATTGTTTAATTACATTAATTGTAGAAATTTGATAACAATCCATGTGAGTACGACAACATTTTCACTGCTTTACTATTAAAACTTGACCCCGTATATACTCGCAGGAAATTAGCGAATAAGTTTTTGTGGTAGCGCCTAGGCACTAGGTCCTCTATCATGTTGTTCCTGACATGTTCTTTTGAGTGCCTAGGTGCCCAAAATTATCGCCTAAGTACTAGTTGTTCTACCTTTAGCCAAATTTCCTTCAAAAACTACTTATAGCTTGTTCCAAATCAGTCCAAACCTTCATATGATTAATTTCCTAACCTGTAAACAAAACACAAAAACACAAATAAAACTCAAATAAAAATCCCAAGAACAAACTAAATATCAAGTTTAAGTGGTACTTAATTCATGAGTAAAATTCACTCATCACTAATTTTAGGAAACTATAAGTTTCAAACTTATATTTTAAAAAATATAAAAAAATCTCTTTGTTTGTACAATTAAATCAGAATCCTCCTTTGTAGTAACTGTAAGAGATGGAAAAATATACGGTACAAAATGACACTAATTCCCCAAGAATGATTACAAATTTAACTTAAAAAATAAAAAAGTCTACTTAAAAAATACAAAATACAAAAAAAAAAAACAAAAAAAACAAACATTAGAAAATTTACCACAACACTGTGTTAAAAATTAAAATAATAATAAAATAAAATAAAAACTCATGTGAGACTCATCCACTTTGGACAGCAACGAATTCATAAATTTTTTTCAGGAGGCGTGAATTAAATCAAAATTTTACGTTAAAATAATTGTGTGACTTTAAAGTTTTTAGTTTACAAAATTGTAAATTTATACAATAGCTAGCATGGTCATTTTTTGATTCATTTACTTTTCAAATTTGAAATAAGTATGCTAAATGCCAATTTTATGGTATAAATTAGTTGGAACTTTCTAAAAAAAAATTATGCTAAATGCTGTAATTTGAAAATTTTAGGAGAGCAAATTAGGGAAATTTATGTCAATTTTATGATTGAAGTAAAGTGTAAAACTCCCCCCTTAGGTTCAAGGTGGCTCTGCCACTAATTTGAACTATTTTCTCTCTCTTTAATTTACATTCCCTCACATTCTTTCTTGTTATTACTATTTTGCTCTTTACTTTTTGTTCTTTCTCTGAATATTAGCAATTGGATTCTTTAATTTTCTTGAGTAATTTACTTTTTGTTAATTGTCTTATATGCTTAACAAAAGTTTATGTTATGTAAACTCTTACTAATTAGGTTAATTAATAGTGATTAGTCATTTTAATTGTTGTAATTTATTTTTTTTAATTACATATCTTCATGTAGGAAAATTAACCAAGTCTAGCTTGATTAATTAGTTATTTTGACCATCTAGGTTACACTTGATCACATTGTTGCCAAATATCTTAATGGGCTTTCCTAAGTTTTTTTGGGTTGAGCTTGATTAAGTTTTACAACGTCTTACTTTAAGTTTGTGCGTATTTTGAAAATGAGATTTTTTTTTTTTTTTTAGGATTGCCTCTAAAAGATATATCTCTCAAATATTGTCTTAACTATAATAGCTTCAAATTTATGCTCTCTTACAGGATAAGTTAAACATCAAAACCAACATATCTTTTCAAAAATATCCCCAACCAATCAAAAAGGTATTGTAATAGAATACAACACGTATTCTACTAGAATACCACGTGTATTCTATCAGAATATATTCCGACGATCAAAGTTAACATGGATAACCGACAGTAATCAGTCACCCGAGAGTATTTTGGTAGAATGCTCTTTATATTCTACTTGGTATTCTACTTGATTATTTTGATATTTCACATATTATTTTAATATCTCACCGAATTAAATACTGTAACATATCAATTACTTCAAGATTCACAAGTAATTTAGTTAGAACTTTAATATTATCATAAAAAAAACAGAAAAAAAAACAGAAAAACAAAAAAAATTTCAACTTTTGATGTTCGGAATTTATCAACAAAAAACTGGAAATTGACAAAATGTTCACAAAACACTGTCAAATATCACAAATCTGCCGTGGATGGTCCAGTCTCCGACCACAACTTTGGCATCGCAGGCATGAAGGGAGAGAAAGAACGCGGTCATTTTCATCACGATTGGCAGTAGAGGAAACTTGAGAGCTCAACAAATCATGGAGGCCACTGGTTGCGATCTGCTCACCGAGGATGAAGATAGTCGTTTTCTCTAACGCCAACTCGCCGAGGACAAAGATGAAGATCCTCGGTGATCCACTACGATCCTCCTTAAGTTCAATGACAAAGAACATGTGGAGGAAGGAAGCAAGCTAAGGTGACGGATCATGAACTCCGGTGGCAAGCAGCAATGGGCCGATGGCGAGCAGCGATGGACGGAAATCGCAGATGACGGCAAGGTGGGAGAGATCGCAATTGTCAAATGGCAATCTCGACACCGGCTGTTGATGCGAAGATGTAGGGCCACAAGAAATTAAAGTTAAGAACTGAAAAATAATAATTTATAGTAAAAATTTGGGTCGTTGATTACTAGTAATTGAAATCTATACGAAGCATAATCATCATAAATAAGAAATTAAAAATTAATGCAAAAAAGTAAATTATAAAAACTGAAATTTATAGAAACTCACTATAAAATGAACTAGTTCTCTATGTCTAGAGCATTTCACTATGCATGAAAAGTGAATATAATGGTGAGTACAATAAAATGTGGAGGGGGGTTAAGAGTACTCTCCTTCTCCCATTGAACGATGGACTTGATATCCTATTTATAGAGAGAGTTAAGTCCACTCCTGGAGTTAGTGGAGTTGAGCTAACATTCATAAATGTAGGGAGTTGATCCTCGGCTTTCATAATGGGTAGTTTTCATGATCTCATGATAATGTGATGTTTGACAAGTGGAGGGCTAAGAATGGAGGACAAAGTCGAACACCAACACTGGCTATCTGGATCAAACAGCTATGTGGGTCTTGATGTCACGATGGCCAGATGTCAGATTGCAGTGGCTTGTCACAGATCAGGTCCCGTCGGGCATGGAGGTTCCGGCCAGAAGGAGAGGAGGGGAAAGGAGAGAGTTCTGGCCAGAAGGAGAGGAGGGGAAAGGAGAGAGACAGTGTAGAGGGAGGCAGAGGAAGAGAGAGGAGAGAGAAAGAATGGGAGTAGAAAACCAAACCCAAGGAGAAAATATTCAAGAGACAAACTTTTGAAAAAAATCAAGACCTAGTGCATTTTACAGGCTATTTTCATAATTTTCTCTTAAGAAATTTGGCCCATAAGTGGACCATTTCACTTCCCACCTTTGTCATCCTTTTTGACGAAAACTCTAACCTAAGAATCCTATCTTAAACCTCAAAATACAGCCTCTAATTAAGATCAAATAACCACTTTTCACTTTATTTAAAATTTTTTGTCACGTAAGTCTTTTATTCACTATTTACTCCTCTTTTCACTATGATTTGGTCTTAGGCTAGTTTGGTAATGTTTTTTATTTTTTCAAAAGTTCTTTACATAAATTACGATTTAAATATTATGTTTGATAAAAATATTTAAAAAATTATTTACACAAACACTAATACATTTTAATAGTTATTTGAAGAAGTTGGAATTTTTAATTTTTGATTTTAACTTCTACTTTTCTTTTTATTAAAAGTAAAAGTAGAAATTATGACAAAGCACAACAAACCCAAACTAACCCAATAACTATGATTATTAGCATGTAAAAAAAAAAAAAAGTGACTACTAGTAAAAATAGATGTGTGGTATAATGGAGAATAAGTTTAATATAAATTATAAATATTGTGCAATGGAGTGAAACGGTGGTTGATTAATTAGTTGATTAAAAAAACTATATTTAAGCATGCTGTGTTAAAGAGAGAGAGAGAGAGAGAGAGAGAGACAAGCATGAAAGAATATCCAAGCGGTGGATGTCCTTTCTTGTAGACATCAAGAAGATGATAAGAAGATAAATTATGCTAGTACTGTTGGTCCAATTAGAAAGTAGGTATGGTGTTTATTTGATAGTTTAATTTATCAAAAGTGTTTCTAGTATATGTTATGGAATCTAAGAAAGTGATTGAATCTTCAATTATCTTACCCTCTCGCCGACAAAGGAATAAAAGAAAGAAAGCTCTATTGCTCTTTATGATTTTCTTCTACTCCTATGTACCAAGCTTGCTAACTAAGAAAGTTTCATCTCCATTAAATTAGTTTCCCTTTAGGGTGCTTATGAGTCTTATCTTAGTTTGATCTCGACAGAAAATAAAGTTGAGATGTGTTTGGCAAGCTGCTGTAAGTTTCGATGAGATTTTAATACTGTCCTAGACAAATTGCTGATTATTCGAAAAAAAAAAATTTACCAATTGATAAGATCAGATAAGTCTTAAAGTATCTGTGAAACGGTCAGCCATACGCGGTGAATTCGTTCTGGCGGAATTTCACATATGAAATGAGCACAATTTGCAAAGACCTGAGCAGACTGCGGTGATAAGCCGAGCTGTCCGAATTCAAGTTGATTATGTTGAGATATTTCGACAAGAGATTTCATACAAAGTAAGTAACTTTTGGACTTTGATTTCAATATCTCTCATTTATTGGTTAAGGTGAAGTTGGCTAAAATGAGGATATACGTGAATGTGTGTGTGTGTTTGTGTGTATCATGTTGAGATATTTATAAATGTTAAAGTCTTATCAAATTTTGCAAGGAACTTTGATGGTAACGTTCGGTAGTGTAAGTAAAATAGGTTAGTTAAAAGCAAAAATTGCTAAATTAGTTTCTAAACTTTTAATTTTATGCAATTTTTATCCTTTGAACTTTTCTCGTAATTGGAGTATCACTGAATTATTAAAATATTATTGCAATAATCATTTATATCATTTTTTTTGACATAATTCACCAGTTAATATCATTTTTTGATCAAATTACTAATGAATTTCGTTTAAAAATTAACATAAATGACTTTTATAGCAATATTTTAACAGCTTAAAGACATTTGTTGTTCTTTTTTTTTTTGTAGTTAGAATGACCATAAATTGTTAAAAACGTTGTTGCAATATTTATTCATATTAATTTTTTGACAGAATCTGTAGTTAGTACCACTTTTTGACTAAATTACTAACATATTCCATTCAAAAATTAGCGGAAAGTTGTAACAATATTTTAAAAGTTTAGGGATATTTCAGCTACCAAAAAAAAAGTTTAGAGACTAAAGTTGCATAATATTAAAATTTAAGGACTAAATGAGTAATTTAACTTAGTTAAAAAAAAGTTCATATTGTCATTTATAATTTAAAAAAAATAGGAAAGAAATGAATAATAATAATTAAGAGAGAGAGAGAGAGAGAGACGAAGCAGCAAAAGAGAAAAAAGCAGGGAAAGATAGAAGAAAATGAGTTAAGCATGTTGTATACCCTATGGACTCTAATCTTAAAACAAGAGTCATGACCCCAATAAGTAGCAAGTATATTATTAGTTAGAATTGGACTCCATCAACTATCAGAGTTCTACTAAAAATTTACTAATCTTAATAGACCTTCAAATTAGTAGATAAATTATACATAAGTTATGAGCTTCAAACCAAGTGATTAATTGGGAATATTCAATTATTTTGCCTCTTATCAAGAAATTCTTGACTTTCGGTAAGTAGCGACTCATCTATATGTTATAGAGGTAGTTTTGCGTGATTTATTTGAAAGTTGTTTTTGATGCTAGAATTCAGGAATATTATTGAGATGCCTTACAACATTTTCATAAGTTCATATCATGCCACAAGAACAGACAGAGTTGTTGTATATAAATGAATTGACTAATAGTATGTCCAGAGACAATTAAAATACCTCACAGATTAAACTCCATTCACGATTACAGGGAACCAAAAAGCGTATATCACAGTTCAAGACTTAATGAAGCTAGTCAATGGACATAATTACAAGTTATATATCATACGTTGTCAATTGCTATGCTTACTACACTCACGAAAGTGATGAGAAGCATCATGTCCAAAATCATGGTGTGAGTCTTCGTGTTGAGTCTATGCATATTTCCTCCATGAAGGACAAGAATCTAGTTTATATTATCATGAACTACTTTGGTTTAATTAAAGATATTAACAATAATTATGATTAATAGTGACAACATCACAGTAATGGACATTCGGTGATTGAGACACAAAAATGATCCATTTATTATGGCATCACAAGCAATCCAAGTATTTATACAACTGATCCCAACAGTTTAAAGTTGTCCTTAATTGTGCCAATGAAGTCAAGAATGCTATGTGATAGTCAAGAAGACGAGGGAGATTGCACCGATATTCCCTTCTTCACTAAGGCTATGTTTGGTAGGAAGGAGAGAAAAGTGGAATGCGGGAGTGGCATATCACCTAGATGAGGGAGATGAGGAAGGAGGGAGATGTCATTTTCTTCGTAATGTTTTGTATGATAAGAAGGAAAGAAAGTAAAAGTTATCTTTCTTGTTTGATATAGAAATATAAAGGAAAGGAAAGAACATATTTTTTTGTAAGACAACTTTACCCTTTATAATATAATATATATAATATGCTTGTTATGTTCTTATAATTTTTTGGGGTGTTGTTTTCTTATAACTTGCATTATACACTCGTAAAAACAACTAATTTTTTTTAATTGTTTATATCACAATAACTACAATTCCATTGCATAGTTATACATTTTGTACGTATATAATTATTCATTAATTACTGAGAATGTAGATATGCGAATTCTTCTAGCATTTTAGACTACATGTAAGTGGTAAGACTTCTTATTTGTTATTTTCAGAGGAAAAATATTACGTCATAGGATTACAAACAGGGTATTCTTATACGCAAATACATACTTTTATGAGAAACAAACAGGGTATTCTTATATGCAAATCATATTTGCAAAAATTGCCCACACTCTGATCTATCAAATTAGAAAGAACAGAGTATTCTTATGGCTTCATTCTAGAGAAATAGGAAACTGCATTAACACAAAAAAAAAAAAAAAAAACCTACCTAAATTTAGTCAAGAAACTAGGTGAATCTAGAGAATACATCTTGCTAAACAAAAATGAAAAATTCTTTTTAATTAAAAAATAAAAAATAAAACCCATTATTTTGTTTGATTAACCATAACTAGAAAATGTGCTAAACCTCTCAACTACACAGCAAATATTTTAGAATTAAAACAATGATTACCAAACACAAAAACAAACATATTAAAGACAGTTTTAATGAAATATATATGTGTATATATATTCAGCAATGGTTTTTTTTTTTTTTTTTTAAAAGGGAATGCCTAGTTAACTTCACGTCCTTCAGCCAACAATCTTCTTATTAACAAGGGTAATATTGTAATTTTAGTCTATAATTAATAAAACAGATTGATTCCCTTCAAAAATCTCTATAATTTGGAGAGATTAAAATTGTTGTTTTTGAGAGATTAGGAGTCCCTCCCCTAATCCATTGCTTCCTCTCTTTTCTCTTATCTTAGCAAACAAGCATCACATATTTCAATCATGTCTTCAAATGTCTTGTAGTTTGTTCTTCATCAACTTAAGCTTACTTGACCATATGTGTGTGATCACTTTCTCTTACTTTGATTTGCTCCGTTATTCTTGTGCTTACTAGCATGGCTTCCTTTTTTGCTCCAGTTGGCTTGGTCATTGAGGTGAATTGATTCTTGCACATCTTCATTGAGGAGTTTCTTCATTCAACTAATCGTCCTAGTTGATTGATATGTATACTCTTGTGAGCTTCGAAAAGTCCTAGCTCGTATTATTTTCTTCATCAAAGCCTATCTATGAGTTTGTCTCCATCCTCTTGAAGACTGATATCCTTGTTCCATATTTGCTTGGGTGCATCGGCCACTTCCATTCCGTTGAGGGTCATTCAGATGTCTTGCTGCTTGTAGTCATTCTTGTTGCACAACTAGGATTTTCCTTTGGCCTATTTTTCCTTCATCCGCCTTGTTGACTTTGTATAGGTAGATTCCTTTATCCTGAAAATTTGAATGATTAAAGAACTCCAAATAGGTGTTTCGCCGTGCATTCAGTTGATCTCGTAAATCGGTGCTAGCATTCTTCTCTAACCCCAACGTGGCTTGGGTGTTGTCTCTTTCATTGCGAGTTTCACCATATAGTAGACCCCTTAGCCTCTCAAAAACGGAAGTCCTCATCCTTTCCTCTTGAGTGCACTTGCTTTTGCTAGTTGATCGGATGTTTTGGTATCTTCACTATTGGAATCGTTGTTGCCTAGCAAATGAGCCTTCTCCAAGCCATTCATTGAGTTGATCTTACTCATTGTCTTAGGAGATTTTGCTTGCCTCCTACATCTTGTGAATTTCCGGGTGGTACCTATAGATTATTAGCTGGTAGTGCCACGTTGAAGGTGGACATGAGCTCGGTCACAAGTACTGCTAAGTCTTTTGTGAAAGCTTCAAGCCTATCCATACAAGTTGAATACAGCACACCACGCTCTTCTTCTTTGTTTGCTAGTGTCGTCATCCACCTGTACACGTACGTGATTGAGTTTTTTCCTTCCAAAAGTGTTCAAACGTCTATCCTTGGTAGTTGGTGGTTGTTGTGCACGTTATGTTATTTTTCCTTGGTTGATCATGTTGTTGTCCGCTTGGGCTTGGTTGAAGCGTTGATTCCCCCTTAAAGCATTTTTTTCTCACCCTTGGTGGAATAGTGATGAATAGAAAATTTTGAGATACCGATGAGAGCTTATATTGTCAATCGTACAAGACCCTCTTTCTAGCACCAAATTGTTGAAGCAAAATTTCGTCCAACACTAAATGAACATTCCTAAACTAGAAAACAAGATCAAATGGACAAAATAAATCAAAATATAAAGAACATAAAAAAGCCTCAAGAACAATAAAGATATGAGCTCGGTCACAAGTCCTGCTAAATCTTTTGTGCAAGCTTCAAGCCTATCCATATGAGTTGAATATCTTGGGGCATGCCAAGCTCTTCTTCTTTGTTTGGTAGTGTCATCATCCACCTGTACACGTACATGATTGAGTTTTTTTCCCTCCAGAGGTGTTCTCACGCCTATCCTTGGTAGTTGGTGTTTGTTATGCATGGTATGTTCTTTTTCCTTGGTTGACCATGTTGTTGTCCGCTTGGGCTTGCTTGAAGCATTGATTCACCCTTAAAGCATTTTTTCTTACCATTGGGTGGAATAATGGCGAATAGAAAATTTTGAGATACCGGTGAGAACTTATATTGTCAATCGCACAAGGCCCTCCTTCTAGCGCTAAAATGATGGATCAAAATTTCGTCCAACACTAGATGAATGTTTCTGAACTAGAAAATAAGATCAAATGACCAAAATAATTTAGAACGTTAAGCAATAATATAAAAAACACAAGAAAACTTAAAACAATAAAGAGAAACCAGAATCTAGTGTGATTGTCTCAAGGCTTTGTATTAGAGATTCTGTTTGTTTTCTCTTTCTTAATCCGAGAAAATTTAGTACATTGGAAATGAGGAGTTTAAGTCTCTCTTTATTATAAATTAAATATCAAACATTTACTCAGGATATTAAATGCTTGGAAAATAATTATATACCTGTTGGTCATTCCTTCTTGAAAAACCTTTTGTGTACGGAATCTTGGGTTCTTGGGGTCCTGGTACTTCAGGTCTTGGCGCTCCAAACAATCAAGTCCAATGAGATGAGCCTCAAATAACACCCAACAGGTCTATTAGGGTTTTGGAATAGCTAAATTCAAATAAGGATATGTCTTTAATTTTTGGTTGTGTGTAAATCCGAGTTTACTATACATGTGCTATTTATCACCACAGAAGAAGTTTTCTGTTTTTTTTTTTTTTTTTATTCCTTAGTGTTTTTGGCCAATTTCCCTCCTTCTTCCTTCAAATAATATTATTTATATGATCCCGAACAAACCATAATAATAATAATTTTTATCTTATAAAAAAATTAAAACACCCTAAAGATAAGGCCAAATTTTAAATGAATTTATTTAAAGATAAACTCTAATACTTTAAGTTATATGACTGCATCATCTGTGAAACGCACATAATCGGTGCCTTAATTGGTGCCTTTGTGTTATAATTTCTCACAACTTTAATAACAACGCAGCCTCGTATTGCTTGTACTAATATTTTGAGTCATTCTTGGATATATATATATATATATATATATATTTTATATATATTGAGTCATGAAAAGCATCAGTCACAAAATTTATAATCGAACTAAAAGTCTTTTACTTTATGGCGTCAACTGCTGTTCTTTTAATTGTCTTGAATAAACACTTCTTTTTTGAAAAATTGAGACCAACAGATAAATATTAACTTAATTAAAAAAAGTAAGTTATGACTTGTGAGAAAAAATGGAGTTGCATAACATTCTTGCGGATTGCATTACTGATTCTAGTCATTGTCTATAAACAATTCCTTACTAGGGAAAATGTCAATTTATTTATTTCATTAATTACTTTTTTTTCTGTGAAAAAGCCTAGAAATAATGCGAAGATAGCGGATAAAGTGAATTGGTAGAAATCAGAGGGAAAAAAAATGTTTTTGTAGAATTATCATAGCTTTTTTTTTTTTTGGGACTTGAAAAGAAGGTCAGGAAAAGAGAAGTGCAACTATATTTGATGACTTTCATTGACAAATTTTTTTCTTGAAAAAAAAGTCCTTACTATGGCTATATGGGCACAACCTACCCTCTCATCAGAAGGACATCATCGCATCCGAACCGATTGTACTAACGGTAAAAATAGCGGAGTCTGATCATAAACACTCCAAATTTAATACTAGATTGACATGAAAAAAGCCTTTAAAATTTAAGAATATTAAAAGATCACCTAATACTAATATTATTTTTACCATTAGATCACCACACCTAGTGATTTATCGAGAATTATTTAATTTGTCATCAGTTATCAATACATCTCTTGCATGCATTAACTTTTTTTTTTATTTTTTTCTAATAGTTTTTTTTATGATTAACACTGTTTTTATATTGTAAATTTCTTATAATTTCTTTGCAAACAAGTAAACCTATATATATATATACACACCTACAATTTATAGATCGAAAAGTTGGTTGGGGACTAATATAGATTGATGGCTACATGTATGTTGTTTTGATAAATCATGAATATCGTGTCCTACTCTATGCTTCAATTTGCACAATAATGCTGCTTCCACTTGCATTGCATGTGCTTAGAAAATGACTCATTAAATAGGATAGTATTACCACCATAATAAAGTATGATGTGTAAACTATAGGGTTAGGTACAATACATTGAATACATAAATCCAATACAACATTTTATTTTATTTATAAAAAAAACACAAAAAAAGTTACTATTATACCATTTTATGATGGTTTTATTCACACAACACGGTTAACTTTTCACATCTCTATTCTAAACATACACAACACTTAATTTTAAAAGTATTTGTTTTTAGGTAACTTAATTTTCAAAGTATTTATTTTACTCACCGGCTAGCAATTCCAAAATTAGCCAAAGTATTTTTTTTTTTTTTTCATTTGCTTTAGAAGGGTTTCAAAGATGCATTATTTGTGAGTAGAATTGTCATCAATGTAGGTTCATTATTAAAAATTAGTGATGACAATAGTTGCCTTGACTAAGGACATATAGAGTTAATGAAAGAAATGGACTCCCATTGTAAGGACTTAGTTGGTAACATTTTTTCCTCTTTTATAAAAGAAATGTATACAATTAATCTGCTATATATTTTGAATTATTCAAAAAACTATCTACTTTAGGCCTTATTTAACATAGATACGAAAATACCGTCAAGAAAAAAATGAAAAAAAAAAATCTAATCTAACAAAACGCAAAAGCAAAGTAAAAGTCTTTTTAACCAAGACAAAATTATTTGTTTTAGTTTTTTTTTTTTCTTACGTTCTAGTGAAAATTGAAGGGTAACCTTCCTATGATATAGATTTGACGCACTTAAAACATCTCTTGATATATATTTAATTAGATTCATACTACTTTCTTAATTATGTATTCTTATTCCTCCTTTTATAATTAAAAGTGTTTTTTTTTTTTTTTTGCTTTTCTTGGACTATAATTTGTTGCTTAGGATCATCTTCGCTGACATTTTTTTTTTTTTTACTCAAACGATATAAATAAATCAAAGAAACTCTTAGTTATCTAATACAATTGTCAAGTCCTCTGTCTTTATTTATTTATTTATTTCCCCCTACCACAAGTATCTTGGAATTTGTTTATATGTAGAAACTTTTCTAAGCTCGTGACAAATTAGAATTGAATTGCAAGTCATGAAATTAGACATTTTGAAAATTTGAGCCAAAAATATAAGTAATAATTAACATCATTCACAATTCCACGTTTAAATAATAATGCTTTAAAGAAACAAATTTTTTTCTCTCAATTTTTTAAATATATTTAGATGGGTTGATATAATTGTGGACCGAAACTTCCAGCTAAAAGCAGCCACAACTTATATATCTCTAGTTTGATACTATAGTTTTTTATTATTTTTATTTGTTTTTTTTTTTCTTTTCCTATACAATAGTTTGGTATTGATATGTTGAAAGTTGAAACTACTGCAGATTGCAATTTTTCTCCTCTTTCGGTAAGTTTTCAAGATCCAATTTCCATTTCATAATTAAGCACAATCTCATGCTGAAGTTTCCAAGAAGTGAAGGAGATATACAACTTTTCAATAGTTGAAATTTCGATCATTCAAATGAATCTTTTTGTAGAAAATTTGAGCTTAATTTTTATGATGGTGACACAGACAAACTATTTCAAAAATGATATATATCTAAATTACTACAACATAAAAATATGGATGCGTGTGAATAGTGCAAAAGCTAATAATAATTAAGATTAGAAAAGCTTAAAGAATTAAATAACAAGGAGGAATTAGGGTCGACAATTCTCAATTAATTAAATTAAGATTGAATAAATTGAAATTGATTGAAACAAACAAAAAAACCCATACATGCAGGAAAAGGGTTGATAATTATTAATTGATTACAAGGCACTGAATTGCCAACACACATGCAGCTCACTATATATGTCTATGTATGAATGCATGAATAACGGCTAAGCGTTCGTTTGGACTGTTAGTTAAACTTAAAATTTTTAAGTTGGGGTTTGTTGATTTTTTAAAAATTATTATAATTTTTGATGACTTTTCAAAAAAAAAGACAAAAATTTAACAAAAAAATACAATTTAATTACAATTAAACTAATATGTTAAATAAAGCCTAAATATATTATTATTATACAATATATATACGCTAATATTCAATGGCGGTGGGAGGGGGGATTTTGGGACGAGGGGCTGGCTTCCCTAACTTTTTTGAAATTTTTACATAGTGAGGATTTTTTGTAATTTAAAAAAATTAGTATGTGAATAAATTAGTCCTGACCCCCCAATAAATTAAGAGTTCTTTATTTTTTATTAGGCAAATAATTTAGCTTTTAAAAAATAAAAAAGTTTTATTAAATCCATATGCATTAGTGGGTCTAGTAACTTGACCTAAAATCTAAATTTGAACTATAGTTTTAATAGCCTAGTATTTTAAAATACTGGCCCATTATACTACGTTTATTTTTTTTTTTTTTACATATAAACTAAAAGCTTTCAAAAGAAGCTAATTCTTCGCTTTCTCATTCCACTATTCCCAAATAAAAATGAAAATTTGCTCTGTTGTTCAAGGTGTGATTTTATTTTATTTTTTTATTGTACCAAATTTTTTCTCAACTTGAGACAACTTTATTTTGGTTTGTCAATTCATTCTTCATCAACTTCTCATTTCCACTTTAGGTTTATATTTCTTTTTCATGCTTCTTGTTATGCTTCCTTTTTTGTTTTAATTTAATCGTGATTTTTCTATTCGTCTTAATGTTGAATTAGAGGGCCATGATGCTACTATTTTTTCTGAATTTTTTTTTGTCCGTCCTAATGTATTGGTGATAATATGCTAATTCCGATTAAAAAATTAAAAATATCTCACTAGAAATTAGTGATTTTTAGTTTTTATTGTGGATTTTAGCTGAGAAAATTAGAAATGGTATTGCTTAATTCTTGAATTAAATACTTTTTTTTTTCAATTTAATTTGTGATAAACTTAGACATGTCTTTTTTTTGTGAAGAATTTTGGGCTCATGAGCTATAATGATGTTGGTGCCATATATAATTTTTTTAATGATTGCTTGATTGTTTACATTGTGAAGGAAATTGCTACAAAATTTAATAGTGAAAATCAATTATAGATAAGTTTGTCTCTAAGATCATCAAGCACAGTTTATATTTTAAAAAAGAAAATAATATTTTGATGTATATAAATTTAACATAGATGTTCTTTTAATGAGAGAATAATGTTATTTACAAATAAATGATTTTTTTTTTTTCATTTTTACAAGTGATAAATTAAACTTGAAGTTTTAAGATGTGAAACTTGAATAGCTATATATTATGAAGATATTAAGATCAACATTTCAATTTTATGTTCTTTCTTGTATTTTATTTTTATTTTTAATTACATATAAATGATATTAATATGTTACCCTATTTAGATATAATACTAATATTTTTATATGTCAATATGAATTTAATAACTAATAATTGTTATATTTATATATATATATATATTAGTATAATCTTGATTAAAAAAATTTTTAGTCCCCTCCTGATAAATCATAGCTCCGTCGCTGTTAATATTGTTGTATAAGGTGACAACAAAATTCAGCTTCCCACGTTAAATAATTACAAGAAATTTACATTGTGTATTAAAAAATGTAAAAATTATTGATCGTACGTTTTTCTAAAAAACTAAAATAAAATTCACTCATATTAGATTTAGTCAAAAGTAGTTGTACAGAAAAAAAAAAATTATCCTTCATAAAAGAAAAGATGGTTTTATGAGAGAGAAATCAATCTCAAAAATTGTTCTATTGATCTTCATTTATTTATTTATTTAGCATTGGAGAATAACAACCTTTATGTTCTTTAGACAATTTTATATTTAGTTACATTACATAATTTTATATTTATTTATTTCTTGTTTTTTTTATTATTATTAGATTTTCTTCTTTTCAATAATTAAGAGTAGATTAGTCTTTTTTTTTTTTTTGTAGGTATATTTTTTAAGTTAGCAGAAGAAAAATTTTTGTTATTATGTTTTACTATTATATATTATTATATACATGGGACAGATTACGATATCAGAAAATTAAGGCAAATGTATGCGTAGATCTATGATTGTATGCATATCTATATATAAACATATATGTATGTATGTACATATTATACATGTACATACCTATATATATAAACAAATTAGAATGCTTAATTTGACTGCTAAATAGCATTAGAGTTTTTTGTCTATAGAAATAATAACGTCCTATAATTCTCCACAATACGATTTGCTTCCGTGTGAAATGCCCAATCCGTTAGGACTAGCTCAACGGATGAGAGTGAAGAAGTTTAGATAGGAACTCTCGATAAAAGGAAAAATATGATATTCATCCGTTTGAAATGCCTGACGTGTTAGGACTAGCTCAGCGGGCGAGAGTGAAGACGTTTGGATAGAAACTCTTAATAAAAGAAAAAACAATATTAAAAAAAAAAAAAAAAAAAAAAAAAGAAGAAGAAGTTTCCGTGTGAAAGCAAGCATGAGAAGGTGAGACTGCCCAGCGGGAAACGAAGATCAAGTCTGATAAAGTTATTGGCATATTATGGCTTTAGAAAGTAATGGTCCAAGTATCATTAATTGTAAGTTACTTCAACGGAAGGCCAACTTGTCGGCTTTAAATTACCAATTGAGACCGTCAAATCACGGCATTATTTTTAATATACTTGAACAACAAAATTATGTCCTAATTCTAATTTAATTTATAGGAAATTTTCAATCCTTAATTAATTTATAAGGACTACTAAAGCATCTACGTAAAGTGTCATTTACACATCTAATAAAACAGTGGTCTTCCTTTTTTTTTTTTTTTAATTCAAGTTTTTGGCATTGGGATCCGGGCCATGCATGTAGTCAGTGAAATCATCCCGCTTCTCTATACAAAATTAACGGGAAAAAACCTTCAATTTATTAAATATTAAATACACATGCTGTCACCTGGAATAAGGGAATATATATACATACATATATATATATATATATATAGAAGTCCACATGGTGTTTCAAGTAATAATTTCATTTGTAGAATACATTTGAAAGATTCATTTTGACCAAATTGAAACTTTCTCTAGAGATTCGATCTACTTAATTAGTGTTGCAAGTGCATGTGCACCCTCAACAAATTAAAGAAAATCTACAAATTTAGGGTTAGTATATTATGATACCATTGTCTATAAATCTATATATGTGTATATATATTGAATATATAACTATGATACCTTGTTGTTTTAACGTTTTTTTTTTTTTAATTCGGCGCATTTATGTTTGAAAATTTCATTATACTTGTTATTTGAGAGCAATATCATTCAGGTAGTGTGAATCTCTTTTTTCAAATTAAACAACAGTTCCAACCTTTCAGATTAATAGCTTAATTAAGTTAAAAAAAACCGTAAAATTCTAAAAAGAGCAGAACCAAAATCAGGGTCAAAAGAAGTTCAATCAGATTTAAGCCGGCTCGAAAACAAAATAATAAATAAATAAATAAATAACTTGTCTCGATTCAGATTTAACTATATTCAATCACAAAAAAACAAAAATAAATCAATAAATCAATCAAAATAAATGTTTTTTTTTTTGTTTAAAAACAGTTTTTTAACTAGAAGGTAAAACTGTCATGTTACATTCCAAAAATGGACTCTGGTAATTAGACGATATTTTCTCAAATAACATGACCTTAATGAGATTTTTCAAACATGAAGGAACAAATTGAGATAATATTAAACTATAACATACCAATGATTATTATACATATTTACTTGATGTGATTTATTCTCTACCAATATCAAACCAGCTAGTCTTGCTTTTTGCAATTTTAATAATTTAATTTAGCCAACAAATGAAAAAAAAAAAAAAAAAAAAAACGACTTTCAATATGACCAGAAAAACTTTATTTTTAAAATATTTATATATATATATATATATATCAGCAAAGCCAGCTGATAGGCTATATTGAATGGGTATAGCGCCTTATTACGTATATAATTGTTAATATTAAGTAATTGTTATTTCTCGTTTGTTTAACGGGGGGGAAAAGTTATGTTTTGCTTTGTAACGCTATCTAAATGTTGACCTTTTAGTTGTCATGCAGTACGAAAGAAGAGAAGAAATTCTGAAGTGTTGCATGTTAATAAAACTTAATTGGTCAAACAATGTTTGCTAAATCCGAGTTTGCTCAAAATTTCTTAAACTTCCACGCGTTGTATGCGTGTATATCCACAATATAATATAGATATATATATACACACACACATCCTACAAATATAATATATATATATACACACACACACACAATATAAGGAATGGATCTTGAGTTATAAACAAAGGGGGGAGTTAGAGAAAAATAATAAAAGCAGCAGCCGAGAAATGCGTGAGCAGAGCACAACCCCCATGAGCTGCTCTCAGAACCTGTCGGCACCATCCGATGCACCAACACAACCTACTAATAAGCTATATAATAATCATATCTATTTATATATCTAGATAGAGAGAAACCAATAAATCTAATAATTTATTATTAAAAGGAAAACCAAAAAAAAAAAAAAATTTTAACCATTACCCATAAAGTTTTTGTAATGAATAAATCAGTCCCTGAATTAAAGACTTTAAAAATGACCTCAAACTTTAAAATCCGTCAGTGATCTTTTTAATAACTTTGTCAACTTTTTTTTACGGAATTTCATTTTAGAATGTTATGGGCACTAAATGAAAGGTTAAATCCGTGAAAAACATTGCAAAGATTATAAATTAACAGACATAATGAAAAGGATCACTAATATAATAGATTTTTTGATTGAAAGATCAATTACCAAAATTTTAGTTCATATACTAATAGTTGTTTGGCTCTTCGTCTGAAAAATATTTTTGGATAATATTTAAAAAAAGTTTTTGCATTGTTTTTTTCGTACAAATATGTAAGGTGTCATATGTAGCATGCACTCAAGTTGGACTTTTCCTTTTTTTTTTTTTTTTTTGTCCTTTTCTCTAAAAATAAGTCAATTTCACTATTCATGTATTCAAAATCTCTCTTTTTCATTTTCAAAACTCAAATTTTAAAAGTTCATAATTTTTTTATTTCAAGTTGAGATTAATAATATTTTTTAATTGCATAGATAATGAGATAAATGAAACAAGATCTATATTGATATTTTATTTCTGAATACATTTCAAGTTTTTATACTGTTTAACTATCACAATTTATTTTAAATGAAACGTATAATTCCAAACATTTTCACTCATTTCCAATTCATGTACCTTTATCTTTAGAAGCTCAAGCAGAGGCTCGTTTACTTTCAAAACACCAACTGAAATGTATATTCCTAACGTTCCAAAATTTTACTACTTGAATTTATTGTCAAATTACTTATGACCCACAAGAGCTAATTTGTCAAACGCAAAAAAATTCAAGCGTATGCAGGCAAAGGAAAAGCAAAAAGAAGAAGGAAAAAGGGGGGGGGGGGGGGGGGGGGGGAAGTCAAATAGGCCCGATGAGAATTGGCACACTTCGCAACACCGACGCTGTCCCCAATATTACTTGATCAACTAGCTAGACTCATTAAATTTGTAACATTTATTACCTTATCAAAGTCCTCTCTCCAAATTGAGCTAGCTCCTTTCATCTTCTTCTTCTTCCAAAACCTTGGAAAAGGTCCTTTATTATTAATTTCACTCCCATCTTTCCCTCTTAATTTCCGTGTGTTGACTTTCTCGATCCCCAACTTTCTCTTTTGTCCCTTTAATTTCTTGCCCTCTCTCTCTCTATTAAAAAGGCCATAAAAAGCCAAACCACACATACCCCATCTCTTATTATTAATAAAATCCATGTTTCAAAGGACCCCATTTGGCAACGCTTTCGACATTTTAAGTTGAGTTTTGTCCAAACCACACCAAAAGCTTCGCTCTCGTTTTTTGTTTTATCTTTTAAGCTTTCAAAAAAGTACTTCTTCTCCTTCTTCGCTCTTGTTCTTATTAATGGAGGAAATCGAAATTCCTTCCCATTTTCTCTGCCCCATTTCTTTGCAACTCATGAGAGATCCGGTCACCGTCTCGACCGGTATCACATACGACAGGGAAAACATCGAAAACTGGCTCTTCTCATGCAAAAACGACACTTGCCCCGTCACCAAACAGCCTTTGAACGACACCACGGCCGATTTCCTCATCACTCCCAACCACAATCTCCGCCGCCTGATCCAAGCCTGGTGCACCCTCAACGCCTCCCACGGCATCGAGCGGATCCCGACCCCAAAGCCTCCCGTCGACCGGTCCCAGATCGTCAAGCTCCTCAACGAGGCCAAGAACTTCCCGAGCTCGCAGACCAAATGCCTACAACGCCTCAAATTTATTGCCTCCCAAGGAGAAAGGAACAAGAAGTGTTTGGAATCCGCCGGGGCAATCGAGTTCTTGGCTTCTTTAGTGAAGAAAAACGACTCGACGACATTGGAAACCGCCGTAGAGATTCTTTTTCATCTTAAAAACTCCGAAACACATTTGAAAAATCTCATGACCAACGAGAGTGAGATTGTGGATTCGCTGGTTATGGTATTGAAATCATGCGAGAATTACCAGTCGAGAGCTTACGCAACTGTTTTGCTCAAATCGATTCTCGATTCGGCGGATCCAGTCCAACTGATGGCCGTCAAAACCGAATTGTTCGTCGAGGTGGTTAACGTCTTGCGTGATCAGATCTCACAACAAGCGTCGAAAGCCGCTCTGAAGCTCCTGATCGAGCTTTGTCCGTGGGGAAGGAACCGGATCAAGGCCGTCGAAGGCGGCGCCGTGTCTGTTCTTGTCGAGCTTCTCCTCGCCTCGTCCGAGAAGAGGTTCTGCGAGCTGGGGCTGGTTGCCCTAGATCAGCTGTGCGGCTGCGCCGAGGGGCGGGCCGAGCTGCTGAAGCACGGCGCTGGAGTCGCCGTCGTGTCGAAAAAGATCCTTAGGGTTTCGCACGTCGCGAGCCAAAGGGCGGTGAGGATATTGTCGTCGGTTTGTAGGTTCTCGGCGACGGCTAGGGTTCTTCAGGAGATGTTGGTGGTTGGAGTTGTGGCCAAGCTGTGTTTGGTTCTTCAGGCTGATGGTAGTTTGAAGACGAAAGAGAGGGCTAGGGAGATCCTCAAGTTGCACTCTAGGGTTTGGAAGAACTCGGATTGTATTCCTGCTCATTTGTTGTCTTCTTATCCATCTTCTTGATAATTTTTATGGTTTATACCACCTTTTTTTTTGGTGTACAGAGTTAATAGTTGTTCTACTTGCAAGAGAAAAATGGCTACGTAACGTACGCAGTTTGTATCAGAATATTGAATTGAGTAAATTTGGAAGAAGAATTTCAAGGATAGAAAATGACATGTTGATGTATAAGATGCAATTTTTGTTCTAAAGATTTTTTTTTTTTTTTAATATACTACGTACTCCTTGAATCTTGTCACTTTTTGTTTCTTTGTCCTGGTCTAATTTCATTAATTTTCATAATTTTTAGGTTGAGAGACCTTGAAATAACCTCCGATCTCATTTTACGCTTTTTTTTGTTTTTTCTTTTCACTATTAATCAATTCTATGTAATTCTTCCAAGTAAAATTGTGTATTGGTGGCATTATGTTTCGGTTGAATGTGATTTCATTTAAGTGTTTTTTTTTTTTTCCTTTTTAAATAGAGCTATTAATGTTTTGCCGAAGTTCGGAAATATATGGGTTGAGGCCTGTTTCATTTGGAGAAATTGATTGTTCGGATCTCTGAGAACTTTTATATGAATACTGTCTGGATACCACTCTAGTATCAATTTTTCCAGTATAATTCAAGTTTCATATTATCGTTAATAAATACAATCGATTGATGTAGTAATGATTTAAATACTTATCAATAAAAAATAACGCCAAAACATATGAAACATAAATTTTATACATTAAAATTATTATTAGAATTGGTGTCCTTAATATTTTTCTTTGTACATAATTACTAATTTTGTAGCATATAAGTTGGCTTCTTCAGGGGTTTCTTGTCTCCGATTCATTAGTGGATGTCGACTCCAGATTTTCTTCCATCTTTGGTACATAAAGATTTTGTTGGCTTTCGTTGGAGTTCTAGCATTTTACTTTCACCATGGATTATGCACTATTTTTCTGTTTTAGGATTTTTTTTTTCTTCATTTTTTTATTTTTTATTTTTTGTTTTATTATAATATTTTTATTAAGCACTTTAATTAGGCCACATCCTACGGAGATGGGATCTTAATTAGGGGTGGGAATAGTCGATATTTGTTTTCTAAATTTGCAAATCTTGTATTTTCTTTTTCATTTCTTTCTTTTTAATAAATATCAAGACAAGAACTTAATAGAAGATAGGTTTTTTAAGTGGGTGTCACACCTCGATGTAATTTAAATTATAGCAATTGGCTTAAATAGTCCCTAAACTCTTTAAAATATGATGGTCCCTGTTCTTTTTTTTTTTATTTCTTTTTTTTTTGTTGAGATGACCCTAAACTCCTATTTTTTGGCTATTCCAGTTATTTCCATCAAACTTCATTAAATTTCTAACGAAATCTTATTCAAATGATCATTTTTGTAGTAAAATGACTAAAATACACTTTATTCTCCTAAAAATCCCTCCCCCCCCCCCCAAAAAAAATGGAGACATGTTGGCAATAGCCTCTATCTTCAGCCGTCGTCCCCTCAGCCCCCTAAGTTTCAATCTATATTTGCCTCCCCATGAATTTCGATATGGGTTCCCCCCCCCCCCCTCCACCCTCCCCTCCCTCGAGTTTCCGACCTTATTCGGCCCCCCTCCCCTCAATTTCCAATCTGGTTTGCCCCCCTCCCCAGGTGGGCACCACGATCTAATCTAGGTTTGGCCCTACCGCCCGCGATTTCGGTGTCAGCACCCTCCCTTTCGCCAGTGCCAGCAAGATCAGGTCCCCCCCCTCCCCCCCCCCCCAATGAAGAACGAATTGCCCCCCTTGGGGGAAAACCTCCCAATCTAGCCTAAATTCCCATCAAACCTAATTTGGATAGGAAATTACTTATTTGACCTTCAAAAAGCACGAAACGTGCTTCTCACGTTATTAATCTGCTAGTTCTTTTTTTGTTTATGAAAAAGACTGGAATGACCAAAAAAATTCGAGTTTAGATTTATCTTGGCCAAAAAAAACAAGAAAAAACAGGAATCAAGTCACCACCTTTAAAAGAGTTCAAGGACTATTTAGGTCAATTAGTCTTAAAAATAAATAACTTCAATGGATAATTACATTTTATGCATATATATATAACTTAGTTTTACTTTTTTCCCTCAGTTTGCCCCTTCATTTGTAGAAAACTAAAATGTAGATTATCACAACAATGTGTTTCAATTTCATCTCTTGGGCATATTTCTAGACCAAAAACAAAACACAAAACAAAAAGACCAAAATACCATTGATGATTTTTTTTTTTTGAATTTTGAAAAAGAAATAGTAAAAAAAAAATTCATAATTGGGAAGGTAAATAGATATACTTATTGAGTTGATCATAAACGTAATAAGGAGTATCATATATACAATGAAAAATTAATGGAGTACTCGTTATGATTTGTATAAAATTCTAGAGTTCAATTCGAATTAACTTTTAGTTTTATGTATTCATTTGTTTTGAACGGTGATATTTTAATAATCTTATTAAGGAGATATAAACACATCATATAATTATTGATTTCGCAGTATATGAAACAAAGCCCCTTTAATAAGAATGAATCTATTAGTAAATTAAGCTTGATGATATTTAAATGAAAAGACGTATATTTGAGATCCGTTAACCAGTGTACTATATCTCAACATACTGAAATCAAGTATATGTAAGGCTTTTTTTGACAAAACATCAACAACAGATTGAATTTCCTAACCGATCGAGAGCCGAGACTCAGTAACACTAGGGTTACCACTAACTTCACATAGAAACAATTCTAGCGGGATCAAAATAGTACAAGATTTCAATCTGGCATAAAAACAACCAACATAGAAGGTGGGAAAACCATTTTTGTTATTATAATTAACAAATAAAAAAGTAGTACCCAGATAAAAGAGAGCAAAAATATCGCTATTACTATATACAAACCTACATACAGTTAAAAAAAAAATCACATAGAAGAGTATTTGCTGCTAAAACGATCCATGTCATCTAGACAAACTAGGTTGTCAAAACCGAGCTGTTGTAGGATCCCCTCAGCCGTACACCACCGCCAACTCTCAAGCTGATAGCTAGCTAGACAGATCGTTAGCTACACCACTAGAAAGAAACCTCGAGGATGCTCATTCCTTATCTAACTCACGTGAATTTTCATTGCCTTCTCACTAGTACACAATTGAGAAAGGCAAATCTCAACGACAAACCTTGCCGCCCTCGAAGACCCAATCCAATGCTATGGCAAAACCATAGCCTACATCTCTTCCCTGCTTTGCTCTTTCTACAATGTCAATCCTCCTCTCATAAACTCGTCTCTATCATGAACCTCACTATATATATGATTCCCACCTTCATCCTTAGGACTAGTAAACTAGAGACAAGCCGAAGGTCATCACTGGAGTTCATAAACTCTAACCATCACGCAATAGAAAGAGCAGAAGAAGAAAGATAGAAAGAACGGATTTCGTCTTGCAATTCAGACTTTTAGCGGATTGGTTGGGAAGTTTCGAAAAAACATGTCAATTTGTCACCCCTAATAGCTCACAAAATTTCAATTAAAAAAAATCAATAAACGAATAAGAATAATTTTCAATCTGCCAACACTGCGGAATTATAAAACAGTCCGAGAAGTTCGGTGAAATGCTGCCATAAGTCCCACAGTGGCATTGGGCACAAAGAATTAATCCAATTCTGAAATTAGGCACAGATCTCATATAGATTTTCAGGAATAATTAACTATTTATTAAAATGTTCACAAATATTAAAGGTATGTAGGAAATATTCCTTTTTTTTTTTTTTTTTCCTTTAGTAAAGACCGTATTGGTGTCCATTTGGTTCTTATGTTTGTTTTTAAAATGAGAAGTTGTTTTTTTTTTAATATATATATATATATATATATATATAGCGTTTTGATGTGTAATTTTTTATAATTTTAAAAAAAGTGAAATTTCTATAGTGATATTTGGGTAGACATTAGAAAAAGTCATTTGAAAATTAATTTTTCTAATAAATTTAACAAAACTTTATCATATTTTAATTGATAAAAATTTATTCGTCTATTAGTTATGAACACATTTATATAAAAAACAATGCTTTTCATTGGAGATGAAAAGAAAAAATTACTATGCAAAATAGGTTTTAAAAAAAAAAATGTGGAAGAGTTGATAGAGAAAAAGGTCCAAACAAACACCATTTTCATTTGGAGACTTCGGACAATTGCCACAAAAAGCTCCTGTGGATCGAAATTTGCCATTATGGTTTAAAAAAAAAAAAAAAAAAAAAAAAGGAATCGTTCTCACTTCCATGCTGACGTAAATTCAGAGGTGTGGTCTTCCAATTTTATCTTTGCATACACCGCCATCTTTCTTGAGCTTCCAGAAAACAAAAACCCAAATACAAAGCTCTTCAGAATCTCTTCACCACGAAAACTCCAAGCTCCTCAGAATCTTTCCACCACCAAAACTCTGACAACGATCGCAGGTAGCTCCAACGACGATCACAGCGGTCATCGGAGATTCGACAACTCAGTCAAAGATCACAAAGCGGTCACCGGAGATTTGACGACTCAATCAAAGATCACAAAGCGTTCACCGGAGATTCGACGACTCAATCGAAGATCACAAAGCGGTCACCTGAGATTCGACGACTCAATCGAAGATCACAAAGCGGTCACCGGAGATTCGACGACTCAATCGTAGATCACAAAGCGGTCACCGGAGATTCAACGACACAATGACTATCACAAACAAACTCAATTTGATAATCTAGGAATTTCTTTGCATTTATTTATTTATTATTAGTTTTTGTATTTGGAATCGGTTTCTGTTCTTTAGTTCTGAGTTTTGACAGTATAAAAACAACAGATTTTTGGTGCTTGAATGATGGTCGTTTGCATTCATCCCTCTATATCCAGGTGATACCAAGTGGTAACAAAATGGTAACCAAACATTTTGTTATTCTTATTATTATTATTATTGTTGTTGTTATTTTGGTTCTTGGAATTGATTTCGGTTCTTCAGTTCTGAGTTTTTTATTCTGTCAAATAGTGGATTTTTGATGCTTGAACAATGGTCATTTCAATTCATCATTATGTATTCAGGTGGTAAACAAGTGGTAACCTAATGGTAGCCAACGTTTTTGTTTTGTTTATGTTTTGTTTTTTTTGTTTTTTTGTTTTTTGTTTTACTTAGAATCGGTTTCTGTTCTTCAGTTCTGAGTATTTTATACTGTAAAAACTGTGGATTTTTTCTGTTTGAATGATGGTCATTTACATTCATCATTATGTATCAAGGTGATAACCAATTGATAACTAGTGTTTTGTTATTTATTTTTATTTATTTTTTATTTTTTATTTTTTGGTACTTCGAATTGGTGTCTATTCTATTTTTGAGTTTTAACAATATAAAAACATTGGATTTTGGTGCTCGAACAATGGTCATTTGAATTCATAGTTATGTATCAAGGTAGTAACTAAGTGGTAATCACCTGCAAATAAAATCATGAAAAGTTTTAATAATGACACGATCAAGTTCTGACATTTCTGATATTTTTGGTGGTTAGTGCCACGAACGAACTAGAAGGTTTGATATTTTACAAAGATGCTTTGTACATTCTTTCATCCTATAGTTACATTCTTACATCCTATATATAGGTTTAAACTCAAATTTTTTATTTTTTTATTTTTTTAAAATCAATAAAAATTATAATTAACTTTTAAAAAGTTAATTAACTTAAATTTAAAAATTTTAATTCAAACAGTTTCATCAAACGGTGTATTTGGGTGCCTCCCATTCACCTTTTTTTTTTTTCTTTCTTTTTTTGGGTTGCGACTACCATTCACATTTTAAAATCAGTTATCATATTAGTTTTATAATTAAAAAAATTACTTATTTCACCTTTTAATTTGCTTAAAAAACACTCTTATAAGTAAATTTTTTATCTTCCTTCTTTCTTCTTTCTCTATATATTAAATTTAAACTACTGCATAATTTTTTTAATATGTTTTGTTATATTGTTATATTTTAAATTTTTTCCTCACGATATTTCTTTTTTTTTTTTCTTTTTAGATATCTAAAAAAAAATTATTCATCAGTTTGTATGTTGTGATACAAAATTATGAACTTATTCTTTGATATATTTCTTCTTGAGACAATAAAAACTTGAGGATAATATACTGATCAGTTTATATATTGTGATACAAAACTATGAACTTATTCTTTGATATACTTCTTATTGAAACGATAAAAACTTGATAATAATATACTAATAAAGCCAAGTATTCTACAAGTATGATTGAAAATATTATAAATATGATAAATAATTTTATTATATAATTAGAAAAAACTCAGAATTCAGAGTTTGCATGAATTCATAACTACTTCTCTCAATTATTTATAAAATGGATAACCAATCAAATCAATATATTTAATTATATATCTACATCATGCATACGAATTTTCTATTTACTTGTTATTTCTTATTTCTTAGGGGGGAACTAGTTATAATATGGAACTACAAAAACCATTGAAAAATATGAATAACAACAAACAAAATATAAAAAAAAAATCTTCACTTAAAAAAATCTCATGGAAATGAATTAAAAAACACAACAAAATAAAACATTTAAAAAAATATAAGAAAAAAATATAGAGATTTAGACTCTAATGGGAGAAGAAAGAAAAAAGTAAATAATTTATTTATAAAGTTTTTTTTTAATTAAAAAGTGTAACAAGTAATTATTTAATTCTAAAATTAATATAATAAATAGTATTAAAAAATGGGTTGAAAAAAGTAAGATAGACGATGTCAATAAACCTAATTTATAACTTTGATTTGATTAAGACACCCAATCATATAGTTTTTTTTTTTTTTTTTGGCGTGGCAAATTTCAATCCAATGTCCCTTTCTATGGCACTTAGCCTAATTTTCCCTTTTCATTTTATTTCTAAATTGAAATGGGCCAAATATGTGAAACAAATAGCCCCACACCATTTGGAATGAACATAGGTAGATTTCACGTTGCAGTAGGTCGTTTGGCTGACATCTAATGCATTTCATGTTGCTCAAGCAATGTGAAAAGTGCACAAAAAACGTTTTTTACATGCCGATCAGAAGGAAACTTACGTTCAATGAATGTAAAAATAGTCTTCTGGTACTTTAAATTTAAAATTTTGATCTTATTTAATGAACAAATTTAAATTATATTTTTTATCTTAATTTTTATTTTTTAAAAAATTTTATTTTTAAAAATTAATAAAAATTTCAACTCAAATTATATTTTTTCAATTCAAATTCGTTACAAAACAAACACTTTATAAGCTTTCACGTGGGTCAAAAAATGTGTTTTTCGCACACTCTCTTCTTTTTTCCCCCTTATTTTCTCTCTTTTGTTTTTTTTTTTTTTTTCGTTCTGAATTGAGTCACATCACATTAAAAGCGTTGTTTTCATTTCTAATACTTTATTTTTTTTTATTTTTTTGGGTAAAAATATAATACCTTCTCTCTTGTCTTCTTCACTCTTGTCCTCTTCTTTCCTGCAGTCTCTCTCTTCCTGTCTTCGTCCTTGAAGTCCAAACACTATCATATTGAGAGCTTACCTTCTTCTTTTTCTTTTCTTTCCTCTTTTACCCCTAACCACCTCTCCTCTCCTCTCTAATTTTTCATATATTTCTCCTTTTCTTTCCTGCACTCTTTCGGCTCTGTCTATCATTCTTGAAGTCTGCCATCACATTAAAAGCATGGTGTCAAAGCAAAGAGGACGGTTAAAGAAAACCAACGACGTTTATAGAGAATGACGGTACAAAATAAACTGCCAAATATGGGCGTCGTGAGCACCAGATACGTGCTAGATGCTGGTGGTTTGTTTCAAAAAAGTTATAAAAAAAAAAAAAAGAATTGGATGTTTATTATTATTTATTTAAAAATCACTTTCTACATTCATCAGAAACCAACGTTGAAGCTAGGTTCATCTGAAACCTAACCTAGGATTGTTTGGTATTTAAGTTTAATTTAATAAATTGTATTTTTTATTTAATTTTTATCTTTTTTTTTAAATCAATAAAAATATAATTAATTTTTAAAAAATCAACCAACTCCAGTTTAAAAATTTTATCTCTAACTGACGAATCAAAGACAAGCTTATTATTGGTTTTGGCTGACGTTGAATGAACGGATTTTTCATGTCATGGGCTTTCATGTCATTTGGCCGCCAACATGGGAAGTTTTCACATTTATTCACTTTCTTTTATTTTTGTTGATCTTAGGACAGAAATTTTAGCTCTATAATTATAGCTAATAATGAAATCAGAGAAGAAATAACGCTAGATTATGCCTGTAAAATGAAAATTCCGTGTAGGGAAAGGAAAACGTTTGTATTTTAGTTTTGAAAGTATTCCAAGTTTTCAACGAGGGCTAGCGGAAAAAAAGAGTCGATCATCTTTCGTACACAAAAAAGTTAAAGAAGGAAAGAGATATAATCTTTCAAAAGTCCTATGGAAAACACAATTGAAGTCAACTTTTGCTACTTTACATATCTATTCAAAAAATTAAGAGCTGAAAATAGAACTCAACAAAGAAAAGCATGGAACATCTTTCAAAAAAGAAAGAAAAGAAAAGAAGAAAAGGCATGGAACATATGATATTATGTCATATATCTGCCATTATATTAATAAACCTTCTAGATCATATGAATTTTTATCTCCGATTCCTATCTAAGATTCACGACTTGATGAGCAGCATATCATAATATTACATATTTTATGAATCCTAAAGTTGTTCTTAATGATGGGTAGTTATAGATATAGTCTATGTTAATTTCACAAATGCGCTATCATAAAATATAACGTTCGAATCCGGCCCGATCATGAGTTCAAAAAAAAATTCTGATAAATGCAAATTAGGTTACCGATTAGGGTTTCTCGATAGCAAATATACAGCAATACAAGGGGAATTATTCCAAACTTTAGAGTGTAGCCTAAGTATCCCTCTAACATTCTCCTTCAAATACATTGCGCAATCTGCTTGCATTACCATGCAAAGCTTCGTCACTGCTCCCACTACCATCATCTCCACAAGAACTTCACTTTTCGCCGAGAATCGAGCAATTAAAGACAGTATATGGATCGCCCGGTCGTCAGTCACGGTGGAAACCCTAAGAATCCTCTTCGACATCATGGCTATTCCGCCGGCGTGTTGCAGGAGCTGGGCCCTCCCGTCGGCACAAGAACATAGATGAGCCAAAAGGATGAAGATCATCTCAGTGGTGTGCCTATCGTGTTTCGATGTCAACTCGAGCTCGATGAGCTCGAAAACCGCCCCCGACTCGATGATCTTTATCCTGTTTCTTCCCCAAGGGCACACTTCTATTAGAAGCTTCAAAGCGGATTTGATGGTTTGTTCGCAAAGTGATGATCTCTCTCTTAATACGTTCGTTATGTTCATGAAGAGCTCGAGCCTCAACCGTTCCAAGCGACTGGAATTCGACGCTTCAATCACGAGTTTTAGGACTGTCATCGCTTCCGATTTCACCGCGACATCATTCTCCGTCTTCTGAAACCCTAAAATCCACGCCAAGGCTTCAAATAACTCGTTGTTTTCGTCGACAAGAATCTTAACTTCATCATTAGGAACCCAAACGAGATGAAGAATTCTCAGAGCTTCTTCAGCGCCGATTATCCTTCCTTCCTTGAAACATCTCACGACGAACAAAATCATAGCTTTAATCACTCCTCCATCAACCATGCACCTTCTGTTCCTCTCACTTTCCGCCGCGAGAGCTTCGATTTTCTTCAAAGTTATGATTCTCTTTAGATTATCATCATGATCTTCGACATTATCGGAAACCCTAAGTCCCTCACGAGCTTAAGAACGTGTCTCTTGTCGAGAGGCGGTTTCGGGGTCGGGATTCGGTCGATTCCTTTGGTGATACACCACGCTTGGATAAGCCGCCGAAGGGTGTGGTTCGGCGTCAAGTCGGAGTCTCTCGGCAGCGGCTGCTTCGTCACCGGGCACGTGATCGTGGCGTCTTTCGCCGTCGAAAGCCACTTCTCTATGCTTTCCCGGTCGTAGGTAATGCCGGTCACGGCGGTGACCGGGTCTCCCATGATCTGAAGGGAAATAGGACACATGAAGTACTTGGGCACTTCAATTTCCTCCATTGACAATAACAAAAAAAGGAAACCAAAAATGATAAAGTGAAGAAGATTATAACCAGAGTTTTTTGCTTTTGGCAAGAGAATTATCGGCTTATATATATGTCGACAATTTCTAGAAAAATCATGAATTATTCTTACAAAAATTTAATAATAATATATTTATAATATTGTTCAAAGGTCGGTTTTTCTTCTTTTTTTTTTTTTTTAACTTTGGTATGCCGGTCTAATTGGTTTTATTAAGCAGGTTGATAATTTCGGTGGTCAGCAGCCCAAATGGTTTGAATTTTTTTTTAATTTGATTTGTCAACTGATGCGACGTGGCGGATTTTGATTGTCCAGTTCTATGGCGGCTTAAACAGCTAAGGGGAAGATGATCAAAGTTTAGGGAATGAAGAATGTGGGACCCTGTGTATTTGTGATTTTGAATCCGTTTGAACTTTCAAATGAGAGAGATATCTGCAATGTGACTGATTCTTCTCTGGCAAATTTGTCAATCAAGGTGAAAACAACGAAAAGCATTAAATTCTGTGATAAGATTCCAAAAATATTTAAGTTTTATTTAGAATACTGGTCAGAATTTAAATTTTATTACTTATTTTTGTTTTTTAATTTTTATGAAAAATCAATAAAAAAATTTTAATTAATTTTTAAAAAGTCAAACAATTTCAACTTAAAAATCTCAACTCGAACTGATATACAGGTATGAAATACAAATTAGGATCTGTTTGATGAAACGTTTGAGTTGAAATTTTTAAATTTGAATTGGTTATTTTTAAAAATTAGTTATAATTTTTGTTGACTTTTTAAAAAAGATAAAAATGAGATAAAAAATACAGTTTAATTTGAGTTAAACCGTTTCACCAAATAAATGTTATCCATAACATAATATGATTATTTATAAATATGCTGGAAGTAAAAATAATTTGTGTGATTTAAAAGAGAGAAAAAGTAATTTGAATTTGAAATAAAACGAATTTTTTATATGTAAAAGGTGTGCCAAATTTACCTTAATTTATTAATAAGATTTAGTTTTGAATTTTAATCTCATACTCACATATATTATATTGAATTAAAATAATATAAATTCAATAAAAATTTGTTTAAAAATAGATTCTTCTAGAGTGTGATCTCATATTAGTTACGTACTTTTTTATTATTAGATCTGATGATAATCGTATTAAAATAAATATATATATATATATATATTGGGGTAAATTTGATAACAGACAGGTAGAATTCTATCCAAGTCTGAATCACGCAATATATACAACGCTAAGTGACCTGCATATTTAATTTATAAAAAAATAATAATAATGTTCCAACTTGTTTGTGATATGTGTGTGTATATATTATATATGTATATATGATGTACAAGTGTTGACCAACAAGATGACAAAGTACTCGAATTCAAAATCATGGCCGACTTGATCTCATTCAATAGTAATTGTCCAGATGAATTCAGTCAAACATTCAAACTTTGTAACCAAAATAAATAAAAAATAAATAAAAAATAAAAATAAAAAGTCTTCAGGACGTGGTTGCCATGACAAATATTATTTTTGTCTCTAGTGAAGATAATAATTAGCCTCAGACATATTTTACCTAAAAGTTCCAAAGAAGTCAATTTAATTTATGGGTTAGTAAAAGCAATTATTTCTAGATGTCTAGCCAAAAAATTTCTCCAAGGATAACTTTCGTTCTTCAGAGATGGGTCCTGTAGGCATGAAATATTCCATTAAAGAAAGGACAACGTTTTAATATATTAAATTTGTGCATCTATCAGTCAAAAGGACAGAGCATTTTATAATTCTCTTCCCATAACTTTTCTTGTGCAGTTGAGAGCCTAGCTAATAGCTAGAAGGAAGGAAGAAAATACACAAGCAGAATTTATTTAATATTTAAGTTTAATTTTAATTATTTTTTATTTTTTTATTTGATTTTTTATTTATTTTTTTAAAATTAACAAAATTTATATTTAATTTTTAAAAAGTCAATCAACTTCAACTTAAAATTTATATCTCTAATTAACGAATCAAACAGAAATTATATATATATAACAAATATATATATATATATATATACACAAAGATGCAAATATATATGAATATAACGTGTGTGTGTAGAGAGAGAGATACGAAAAGTACCTATGTAAGTAAACGAGAAAAACGAGAAAAGGGAAGAAAACGGTTGGATAAACTATGTGAACAAAAGAGGGTGAAGAAGAACTCTTGTACTCAAACTCTTAGATTTTTATATTATTTTTTATGTTTGATGTTAAGTTTGAGTTAAAAAAGAAAAAAAAAATTTAGAAAAAAGTTTTAAAAAAAATTAAAAATACTGATTTGAGCTTGTAAACCAAACAAGCCATTAAAGGTCATAGGATTTAACTATATACGCAACATTTAGATACTTCTGATAATGCTTCATTCATCCTTGTGAATCATCATTTCTTTCTTCTTTTTCTTTTTTTAAATAAAAAATGAATTAACAGTTGAGGACTGTAGACTTATTTACTAATTTTACTTATTAGTCTAATTGTCTAGTGATTATTATGCGCAACGTACGTACTAATTTGCCAGTCATTTGACGTTTCTTAACAATGAATAATTTTCCTAAAAAAAAAAAAACCCCCAATGAATAATTCTCGAAAAACCAATTAAAACATCTAATTAATTAAATAAAAATCGTCATTATGTGTTCACTAGGTTATAATAGAGGTTAGCACGTCAAATCTTCTTTAAAAGAGTGAATATATAGTTCAAAGCTTGGGCCTCTATTTCACTCTTAAATATTCAACTAAATAAGATGTAACTGTAAAGTGACATGCTACCTTAATCCCATTATATCCCTTTTCTTTTTAAAAATATATATATTATTAGCATCTTATTTTTAGTTATCTAGTGCAAAGTAGTTTTCCGTTTTTTCAACAAACATTGTACAAGTTTTATTTTTTTGTTTTTTATTTTTTCCGAAATCAAACATTGTACATCGACAAGGGATTGTACCAACAATATTTAAAGTTTTAGGGGTATTTAGAACATCAACTGTAACAGGAATTTTAGAAATATTTTGATTGAAAATGAATTAATGTCTGGAAATATATTTGCTAAATAAACATTAATAAATAAATAGTATAAAAGGTTGGCATGTGTTTGAAAAAAAGTACAAATGTGGATATTGTTTTGTTTAGAAAATTATTTGCAACTTTTAAAAAATCATCTCATTTGACTTAAATTTTTTTAAAAAATTATAGATTTTTAAAGTTTGAGTGTTTTGAAAATGAAAAAGAAAGATTTGGAGATGTAGATAGTGTAATTGGTTTACTTTTGGAGAAAAATACAAAAAGAAAAATTAGGTAGAGAGCCCTGTTTTGATTACTTCCTTCTAATTTTGTCCACTCTAATATTAAAGTTAATAACTTTTAGGTTATAAAATGACTAAATTATTAACTTTAATATTATGATGGGTATAAATATAAAAAAGTGTCAAATTTATGACATTCTTGTATATAATCCAATTCAAAAAACATTTGGAAAACTTTTAACTGGAGTGGTCATTCCAAATTAATGGGTCCTTAAGAAAAAGATTGAATCTTTGGCTGCTCTTAAAATTTTAATTTAGGCCACAATTTTTTTATTTTGAGGAAACAAAATTACAATAAAGAAAATTCAGTGCAAGCAAGATTTATATCTGTCGTACGAATATTTAAGTACCAACGTCAAGTTTTCAATAAAAGGAAATGTAGAACCACATAGGCTTACATAAGAGTCAAGCACTGGCAAATTTGTAGATATCTATTTTTTTGGTACATATAAAGTATGAAACGTTAGTAAAAAGTTGTTCTAGATATGGATAAACCACTAAATATGCTCGATACTAGAGACGCAGTTATAACACTAGATATATAGTGTTGGGTATGGTTAAGAACAAACCCCATATTTCAGTCGTTTATAGACCTATAAATTATAATTGTCATGATAGTTTTTTATCGCTAATTAAGCCACCACACTCGGTGGTGATTTGTTGAGTGCATACTTGGATACTCATATATATGATCTAAAAATTATTTGACTCTTTATTTCAGATCTAAAATTTTCATTCCGATTTTCATTCCTTCTTTTTTTTTTTAAATCAACAAAAATTAAAACTAATTTTTAAATTCAATTGATTTAACTTAAAATTTTCATTATTAGTCAGTACACCAAACCAATCAACGACGTATATTATAGCAAAATGTTTTGGTAGCATATATATTCGCCGACGTGGTAACTTGGAGCTGGCTAGATATTGACTACAGTTATGAACTCGAGCTTTTTTCCTCTGGGGGGGTTGACAAATGACACGGTTACGCTTTCTTCTCTTTCAGACATGTATACTATATTTGCCAGGAGAGGTGGTCCTCGACGAAGTAGCTTTTAGTTGTTTACACCTCATTATATGTACAAAAACATGTGCGTATCTTATCATATATATATATATATATAAACACACATATGAATGCCCTCATCTCCGATAGATAAAAACGACGTTATAATATTTCAACATAACAGTTTTTTTGAATATCTTCGTTTATCTATTTATATAATCTTTTATGTCAAAAAAACTGAGTTTTGTAATAGAGTAATTATTTTAAGTCCTTTTATGAGAGTTTAAAAACTTATGAATTAATATAATAACATTATAATCAGCAGTGGAGTCATTTAAGATCGAGAGTGAGTGTTGACATTTTTTGTTTTAAATATATTTAATAAACTATGATTTTTTTTTAATTTTGTCTCATTACTATTTAAAGTTTTTATATGTATTTTACTTTTATTAAATGTAAAATAAGAGAGATGTATGAGAAAAAAAAATGACAATCAACCATAAATGTTAACTCTTTTAACTTAATTTTAAAGTAACTTCGAAATGTTATATTTAATACCTCTAACTATTACTGTCAACAAGTGTCACATGCATTTTTTTGTCAAAAATTTAACTGAGTGAAGAAGTTTGTAAACTTTTAAAAGTTCGGAGGTTACGGTAACAAAGCATAAAGGTTTAAGGGAAAAAAGTGAAATTTGTCAAAAAATAAAAATAAAAATTGATCATATAACTACTAGAATGGTACAAGTGGTCTCAATATTTATTTTAATTTTTTTGTTAATACCATATTTGGTATCAGTTTTATATTTTTTTTATTAATTGGTGCATGTTTAAAATAATTAATGTCAATTATTATTAAGAAGTTTTATCTAGTGATAGAAAATGTCTCATTCCGTTGTAGTTGTGGGAAAAGGGGGAAAAAAAAAATAGAGTTTTGTTGATCAGTTTTTATACAAATCAATTCTACATGTTCAATCTGGAAACATGTGATTTGTCCGACACGCCAATAATTTAAAGCTGCTTCTCCTTGACTTTGAATTTGGTTGTCCATTCGACCTAACAGAACACTGTTCAATTAATGATACATACATAAACATTTATGTGTCAATTATATATATATATATATGTATATACACAAGCTCTCCCATATACAGCACTATCGATCATATGTCCAGCACTCATTCATGGCCGTTGGATGAATATTGAAGGCCTAGATGAGAGGGAGAGAAAGAGCAGAGTCGTTCACCCTTGACCCAACCCAAGAGAGAGAGAGAGAGTAATGCCGGAGAGAAAGACATACAGAGAGAGTGCCAACGATGGCGTCGCTGCATTTTTGCCATGAGGTCCGGCGACTTCGCCTTGAGTTCCAGCAAAATCCTCAAGTTCCTTCGGAACAAGCTATTGAGGAGCTTCTGGCTTGGCCTCTTCGCGGCTGACGATTGGGAAGCCGCTGACGGCTTGGCCTCTCTCTCTCTAAAACTTGTCATGTGTCGGACGTCCAGCCGACCGCACCCAAGAGCTTTCCTATATTTATATAATGTCTCTTTTGCGGGATTGCATATCATGCAATGTTTATTAACTTTTTATTTAAAAATTTATAACATTTAGTTAGTTTACATGTAATTTTTTATTTAAATTTTTTCACGTTTATTATTTAAAAATTGATGTGTATGACAAGATTTAAAGCAATTTGATACAGTATAATATAAGACATATTACAAGTGGCGTTTATATAAAAATATATGGGTATGATATATATATTTTATATGTGTATGCATTTCGCTTTGACTAGGAAGTGTTAATATAACTTCAGAATTTTGTAGTGTGGTATACTATTCAAAATATACAGTTACAGAATGCTAAATTATCAATATATATATATATATATATATATATTTATTTATATGGATGTACAAGTTTTACTAACAAAATTACATTTCCAAATTAAACGGCCGGTCGGCTTGAACCCATTTGAAATCTCTACACCAGCACGGATAAAAAGGGTAGACATATAAAGTAATCTTATTATCAGGGACGAAGGTCAGACATACGGGTTTTTTTTTTTTTTTTACATCTAAGTATAAAACCTAAAATGTAAATTATTAGTGAAATTACGTGAAATTATTAATTTTAGTGAAGGTAAAGCATAAAACCATAAACTTACTGGGGCAAAATCAATTCTATTGGAGTTATATGAGAAGTTTTATTTTTTAGTGATATTGGGATTTTTATTTTTTAGTCGGGATGCTTAGAAAAACCAACAAATTTTTGGAGTAGAAATTAAAATAATAATAATAATAAGTGGGGCCGGTAGCCCCTCCTCAACTTTGAACACCTCCGTCACTGTTTATTATTTATATATTAACATTTGCAACAAAGTTGGAAATATTTGTTCGAATGACAAAAAATCAGATCATTAAAATGATACTACGTAATTGTATAATATAAAATATGAAAATCATTATAGTAATTACCATAAAATTATCGTATTCATAAAATATTTTCTAAAATTGTTATATTTCAGTTTCACGTTTTATAAAGCTGTCATGCAGTAAATTTTCGTGTGATTGAGACAGGAGACATACAACAAAATTTTATTAGTCATATATTGAAGTACAACAGAAATATAAGATATTTTACAAATAACAAAAATCACCAAAATAATTATAAAATGTTGTGTAACATAAAATATGAAAATCATTATAATAATTACTTCATTATACTATATATTCCAAAAATTATTCTAGAAATATTGTTAGATTTCAATCCCACACTTAGAAATATTACATATTCTTTCAAGAAGTTAAAACCCAAGAATGAAGAACCATATCCTCTGTATAATTTTAATATCTCAAATGAATTTAATCAAATTATATTTTAATATATCATTGAATGAAGTTAGATTTTTAGATATAAATAATCAATTATAAAATATTTCAAATTTTTAAAATAAGTGATATAATATTATCGTTTAGACATCATTTAGGACATCAAAAATTGAACAGAAATTAGGTTTTGTCTTTTTCATAAGTTCCAATTTTGATGATTTGGAAAATTTTTATTTGAGTTGAAAATTTTTAATAAAATCATTTTGTTGGTCCGGAATTGGTATTTAAATATGCAATCAAATTATCATTTTGAAAAAGAATTAAAATATAAAATGATGTTGAGATACGACATATGGAAAACAATCATTGGAAAAAATAGATTTCTAAAGAATATAATGAAATCTTAATATACATGACATAGTTTAATTAAGTATATGAATGCGGATTTGTTCCTCTCTTCATTTTAAATGCATTAAAAAATTAATAGTCTTAATCGGATGGTTATTGATTTTCACATTATTTGTGATCAAGTTCAAAATGTTGTTCTTTGCTATGTGTTGTTTGAGGATCAAGTGGCGGATGCTCTCGTCAAATCACTTCAGCACACTCGTTTTTTTTCTCTCTCAAAATTCTGAACTATTTACCCCTTATTTGACACTACATATGGTGGCATTTGGACCATTTTATTTGAATGGTCCATCTAAATATGTGTTTGCACGTGGGTGCAATCGGAAGCATTGCATCCAAATGTTATTTGAATTTTGTTTCAAATGGTAAAAAGTTCCTTATCCAAATTTTACTTTCATTTCGGGATATCCTCTATAGTATTTTAGAGTTAAAAATTTCATAACCATGTTATGTGCTCATTCTCTTTCTCTCTATTTGTATATATGTCTTTTCACATGATTAAATCTTTTGTCAATTTTTGGTATTCTAAATAATATTTGATCAATAATATTATGTAATATTATTTAAAAAAAAGTTTAAAAATACTTTATAACTTGCTATTTCGTACTTTAAAATCTAACTTCATTTAATAATATGTCAAAATATAATTAGTTATACACCATTTAATACACCAAAATTAGACAGAAGATATTGGTTCCTTTTTAGATAACTACTTCTAAACGTCTAGTTAAATGTTTCTGTTCAAATCTTATAATTGTAATGCTAACATCCGAACATCAATTTAGATGATAATTTAAATGTTTGTGTTCAAAAATTTCCCTTTAAATGTTTCTATCTCAAATTAGTATTTTATATTTGAATGCATCTTCAAATGGAGTATTTTAAAAGTGGTTGGACAAATATCACATTTTCTCCCTGATTGTTATAAAATACTCTATGAATTTTGAACTGTAATATCCGTTTCATTGAACTTTCGAACTTTAACATGTTTGCCCCTTCTATTAGTTTTATTAACAGATTATGCTACTTGTAAATATTTGAATAGGGCAAGTTCAATAAACAACGTGAATCGACAAATTTACACCACAAAAAATCTTAAGATTTAAATTAAGGTTTTAATCATGAGAAAAAAAAAATCTAGCGTCAATTAAACATAAAACCACTCAATAATAAATAAATTTAAAAAGAATTTTCTTTTTTAAAAAATCTAGTGTTAATTAAACAAACCCCTAAATAATAAATAAATTTAACAAATAATTTTCTTTTAAATAAATAAACTCTTGCTCTCCTGCAAGGTCGCTGTCTCAAACCTTTTTTTTTTTTTTTTTTCAATTTTGGACTTCTACATTTTTACCTTATTTTACTGAAACACCCTTCTGGTTTTTGCCATCTATGTGACACGTAGATATTCCATCCATAAAATTAATATGTTAAAGTTTAAAAATTTAGGGGTATGGATGTTATAAATCAAAGTTCATGGATATTTTGTGACAAAACTCATGATTTAGGGGGGAAATTTTGATATTTGTAAGTAGTTTTCTATTTGAGTTTTCCGTTTCCCGCCGCAAACTGGTTTTTGGGGCTTTTGGCCTTTTTACTAAAAAAAAAAAAAAAAAAAAAAAAAGGCCTCTGTTTTGGGTTTCAATATCCAGAAGAAATGGTTTCCAGGAGACGGATGATTCGTTCCAACTCCACCGACAAGAATTCTCCGACGAACTCTCCCTCCTTCCAAACCCTAATTTCTGCAATTCAATCCTCCCAGGTACTCACTTTCACCTCCCCTTTTCCTTTTCCTCTCTAATTCCGTAATTTTCTGGAACATTTCGTGAATTAGGGTTTAGATTCCGTATCCTGATTTTTGCAATTTGGGTTTTTTTTTTCTCCCTCATGTTCTTCGTCCTTGCAATGCGTAATATATATATTTTTTAATTTCGAATTGCTGTTTGTGTAAAAATTTCAGGGTCTAAAGCCACCATTTTTGAAAAGTTTGTACTCTATACTGGTACATTTGTCCTTAGAGAAACCACTCGGTAGACCCAACAGCGAAGATTGTCCGAATTTCTTGGAACCTAAAGCTAGAAGCAGTGTTGCTGAACTTTTGTTTGAGGAACTTGATCGTAGGTTTGAATTCTTTTTCTCTGCTCTGTGTGATGTTTCTGAAAATCGAGGAAACGGGCATGTCGTTTTGGGTTCAGATGTGTGGGCTAAGGTGGATGGAATGACCCTTCTGTTAAGATGTTGTATGGTAATCTTGACCATGGTTGACCAAGATTTAGTGCTCAAGAAATTCCAAGTACTCGTTTTGATAATTGGGAAGTTAAAATCATTGATGACAATTAGAGGAAACGAGAAAAGTCAGGTTACTTTCGAGAAGGTTCTTTCTCGTGAATTCTCCTTCAACGATGCTACTTCTGCCACCTCTATTACGGAGGATTTCATTGCTTCCATATCAATCATGGAACCTTCTGATCCGTGCCTTCCGTCTCTATGTGCCATTCTTGAGGTATAGTTTCGAATTATAATTTCAATTATCTTTAGTGGGATTACCTTCAGCTTTCCTATCAGCTTTAATGACTTTTGCCTTGAAAACAAATTCGTTGTGACTTGTAAGGAAGAGATGATATTATTATGTTTTCTACTGGTTTTAGAGTTAGATTCAGAAGAAGGAAAGGTTTGATTTAGTTTCCGAATTCTTGTTGACCACACTTGACAATATTGTGTGCTCTTTTATGATTGCCTTTTAAAATTTTGTGCATTACTGCATAGATTTTTATTTTAGCATTTGGAGATAGAATTATCACTTAGAGATCCTGTGGCAATGATGGATCGATCTCTCCGTCTATAACTTTTCCTAGAAAATTTCATTGGAAGTGTGTCACTCATTAATGTAAACTTTAATTGGAATGTATTGATTAGGTTTTGGCAGATGAGTTTTTGATGAATAATTTCCTAAGGGAGTATTTCATGCTTGCTGTTTCTACTTCTTGCTCAAGCAGAGCGCTTTCCAGGGGCCATTTTCTTAATGGTGGTATTGACTGTGTGCTGGAGGTGATTTCTCTACATTTCATTCTATCGTTTTCTGATGAGCAAGGATTTGAGAATTTCATTAACAGATTAAGTTGCAGAGATTGCAAAGATTTCAGAGTTCCTGAGATAAGCTTGAATGCAGCTGTATCAATGCTTCTGAACCGAATTGTACTTTCAGCACCAAAACTGTTCCAGGCACATTTGTTTTTGCTGGTTTCTGAAGCGATTGGTGCTAGCATGTCTTCTGCGAAAATTAGACCAACTGTTGACCATATGACGTCTTACCTAATAGCATTTGAAGAGTCTGTCAAGTTGTACACTAGACACATGTCAACTGCTTCGTTTATGGATGGCCATCCAATAGGTAGTAAAGGTTGGTTTGAAAATCTTGGTTCATCTGGCAGAAATTTTGAATCTTTTGAAGATCACATTCACAAAGACACAAATGCAAAGATGTGTGATGTAGTTTGCAAATCAGATTCTTTATGGAATTCACATCTATGCAATATGTTCCAAAAAGAAAAATCTAACCTTCTGGTTGAATCAACTACATATGTAAATGAGAGCCAACCAGGTTTAGACGAGTCGTGCAAAAATGATATCTTGTTAATCTTGAACAGCATAATAGCTGATGCTTTTTCGGACAGTGTAAGTGATACCGTACTATGTAAAAAAAGAGAAACAAGACCTCAACATATCTGTCTTCTCGCTGCCATACTTAAGTTAATTAGTACTTCGATGTCGGCAGTTTTATGGTGTCTAAGGAATGCCACAAATTACGGTTGTCTGAAAGCCTTAGAAGATGCCTCGTCATGTGGGGAGTATAATCTTATCAATTATGTTATTGAACGTTTTCGACGGTTTAGTATATCTTTACCGAATCAGAAGAAATTATTTGTGATAATGAAAACTCACCTGATCAGGCATAAGAAGACCAAGTGGATGCTTTTGCATTTCTCAGGATTGCTTTCATTAAGTTTTGCGAGTGGGTTTGATTTCTTAGTGAAAAATTGTGCATCTCTGATTGTGACACTGATGAATCTCTTTATTTTTGAAGAGGGTAATCTAGTTGCACTGAGATCATTACTCGTTCCTGGTTTAGAATCATTTTCATCTCAAAAGCCTCCTGATAAACTCGAAGAGGTGAATATCATTTTTATACTCTTGTTTTTATCTATTTTCTTGCTTTCTTTCTTCCTTTTTGAAAACTTTCTTTAGTCCATCTCACACTTTCTAGCTGTTACTCACTTGTTGCAGGCCCTAGTGGATCAGAAATTAAGTAAAAAAATTGCGTCAAAGATTCAGAGGATACAAACTACGTATTTGAGGTACCCGCTTCTGTTTTATGTGCACCACATGTAAATCCATTAATTCTTACTTCTATTGTCTTCAGATTGGTTTCTTTGTCAAATTCTTTTAAATTGTTTGTTACTATCTTCGCTAAACTATCTACTTTTTGTTCCTTGGGAATTTCTGCATTGAAAATACTCGTTTCTTGAACTTGCATAAGCTACTCAAAAATTTCTATTCTAAAGTTCGTTATGGTAAAGCTTCAAGAATTTTCCATTCAAGTCTAGCCTATGGAGTTATATTTACAAAAAATCTTCATTGTCCAAGCTTGTTGTTCTTCTTTACCATAAAGCTTTTGCAGTTTTTTTGTAGACTTAAAAGTAACATTATATTTTTAAGATGCATACTGAACCATTATATTTAAACAACGGTCTCTAAAAATTATATTTCATAGTGTATATGAAATCACGTACTGTGTGTCCTTGTAGCATAAGAAACTTTTGCTATAAAAAGGAACTGATTTTATTCTCTGTGAAAGAATGACTGAAAAGTAGTTTAGGTGGAAAAACATTGTTCCACAAGTTTTATAATTACCAGGATTAATGGCGTCCCCTTCTTATTTTCCAATTATCTCGTCATGAAACTTTTAAAACAAGTAGAACTAAATGTTTAAACTCCTCTACACATGTTTATTCCGATGACAACTTGCAACTATATCATGCATCTTTTAGGCCACTATCAGCTATAAGACTAAGTGACTTCATCTCTCGTCATGCAGTTCAAATTTTCCTCCATGCTTCCCTCTAAGATCAGAAGATGAGATAGCAAAAACTTCCCAAAATGCCTCTATCCTAAAGTGCACAAGGGAGTCTACTTTTGGCATAGAGGAGGAAACCGAGGAGTCGCACAACGGAAAGGTCTATCTCCAATACCTAACAAAAGGCTCCAGTGACGGACCTGATTATGATATGCTAGCAGACTTTATTGAATGCAAGCCTGAGAAGGATTACGCCAGCTGGTTGAAAGATAAAGAAAGATTCCGAAAGTGGAGATCAAAGAAAATGGCAGTTGTAAGGTGGAAAAGAAGGAAAAGGACTTGGAAATTAATGGTAGATAAAAAAGGTTAGTTGTCAGAAGACTTGGAACGGAAGGAAAATTCACTTCCCATAGATCCCTTGACCGTGGTAAGATAACTACATGATACGTGTAACACAATTTCTTTTCGTTAGTTCAGTCATGTTTATTCTTGCCAAATTAGTAATTGCATTACATTTGATAGTAGGTAAGCAATTACTTTATCTTGACCGGTGTATAGTTATTGGTGGAATCAGCTGTGGGGCTATGCAATTGCAATCCAGATAAAGTCAAATTTCTAGTTTGGCAAGCGTACAGAATTCTGGAGGATTTGCTAATTGACTTGGGGAGAGCTTGCCTGAAGCATTATTTGTGGCTTTTCTGTGTGATGATGTGGGGCTGCTGGCAATGGCATGAGTGGAATGCTTTTATTCAAGAAGGTAAGAGTAGAGAGCCTCCTGCAATTCTGTAATTTGCTCGTTGTTATCTTTCTGAATTTCCAATCTTTGCAGGCTGCAGCTGAGGTTCTTCCTGTCTTGATGACAGGCAAGTTACTATCCTGCAATGAAGCTCGCCTCGGTTGCTGGCTGTTTGAAACTCAATGTGGATGCAGCTTTAAAGAGCGAACTAGTTGGTGCGGGTGTTGGAGTTGTCAGCAATTAAGTGAGCAATGCTATACTAGGCTTCTAGCCTTCGCTAAGAGTAGTCGAGTGTTGGCTATCTGGGAAGGCTTATTGAAGGTCGAGGATACGGTGCTCTTGATTGACAGTGGAAACTGATTCCAAACTGGTGGTGGATGACCTGCGCAGTATTGCTTCTTAAGATGCTGCGGTTCTGATCTTAGAAAACATTGCATTGGAGGTATTAGACTAGTTCATAGTGGAATATTTACCCACTCTTATGGACCATTTCCAGTACTTTGTTTGATTCAGCTCAAAACTTACGGGCCTGTCCCAGGACATTTGGAGGCGGAGTTTTGAAGATTGGATTGGAAATGTATGTGACAATAGAACTTTTAAAAAGGTTTTGTGATAAAATAACATAAAAATTTAAAATGTGCTTCGAAAAAAAATATGGTAAATGAATCTTGTTGTCGTTATGAGCATTTTGATATAAGAATCAGTTCATTTAGATTTAAAATGAGAAAGTTATGAATTTTTAAAATTTGAGTTTTTTAAAAATGAAAAGAGAAAATGTGACGTAGAATCGATAATTTTGGATGAGATGGTAAAATACTATCCGGAGAACTTCACCAAACGGTCGGGGCCTTGGAATACTGTTGTAATGTTTTTTTTTTTTGTCTTTTTTTTTTACCCCTTTAAACTTTGACCCTTTTAATTTTGGTATCTCCTCTCTCACTCTCTCTTTTTTTTTCCCGTAACAATTTTATATATTTTGAAATGTGTCTCAATGTAATACTTTTTCTCCTAATTTATCCCACGGTTCTAAGGGTTTCGTTCATTTTGGTTGAAAGTTGGATCAATTTATTATTTATTATTTTTTCTTTTTGGTCTTTTTACCTTTTCTTGCTTTTCCCCCTAAAATTTTATTTTTCTTCATTTGGTCCTTTTTAAAATTTTCCCTTAAATAAATATTTATATATTTACTTGTCTCGTTAGAATATTTTTTCTCCTAATTTGTTTCCCATCAAAATGAAATTATCTCAAATACGTCACTCAAATATTTACAATCTTCTAAGATAGTTTTTTTTTTTTTTCTCCAAAGGTGATTTTTATAAATACTTTTTTCCATTCACTTGTTCCATTAAATTAATTTTCTCAGTGCCCCTTTTAAAACCCCTTTTAAAACCTTTTTTTTTTTTGGTTTCTCAAATATAACTTAAGTGATTTTCTTTCTAATTTGTAGGGATCGAAAAGATATTTAAAATAAAGGACATTAGAAATCCAATTATGTTGAATACATATGTGCATGACAAGTGCTTTTAATTCGTAAAATTCAGAAAGAAAAGGGCACTGTCCTCTAAAAAACAGAATTAAAGAGGAACCAGAAACCTAATTAGGTGACTGAAAGAGCTTCATAGAGAGAGAAAGAGAAATTGTGAAAATAACCTTTCAAATAGACATGTCTATTTTTTTTTAACCTTCTTAATGTTTTTTCCCCCACCCCCGGCCGCCCAAAAAAAAAAAAAAATCGGACCATTCATTAGTATCTAATTACAAATTTAACAACTAAAGCATTATAATAGGAGTAATAATTCAGTCATGCTTTTGAGAAGCAATCTTACAAATTGTTAGAGAAAATAAGGAAAAAAAAAAAAGGTGGTTGGAAGATTATGATTAAAGATTTACCGCTCAAAAAACACGTCTCTCGATTATTGATAGATTATTATTATTTTTTTTAAACTTTTAATTAAATAAGTATGGCGGTTAAAAATCCAAATAATTATTAATGAAGGCTCGGAGCAAAGAATTAAAAAATATATATATATATATTAAAATAGGGCAAAAAAAAAAAAAATTTGTAGATATTCCCTATTTTGCCCCTGTGTGTTCACCTTTAAGCTATCTCAGCCCAAAAAATGTGTCCAAAACTGAAGCCCAATTCAAATAGTTCGTGCGTACGAGAATCCGAGTCCTCTTGTTGCGACGTGGGGAAGAAACAAGAGAAGGGAGCCTCCGCCGCCGACGCCGACGAGAGAGAGAGAGATAGAGAATGGGAAAGACGGCGTACAAGAAGCTGAAAGGAAGCCAGAGCTTCAGGCAACGGCTGCTTCTGGCGACACTCTCGTCGACGTCGATTCTGGTCGATGACATCCGAGCCAACGAGTCATGGCCTGGCCTACGACCCCACGAGGTCTCTTTCCTCCGCTTGCTCGAGAAGATCTGCGACGACTGCAAAGTTGAAGTCAACGAAACAGGTTTTTCGAGCTTACCCTTTTTGTTGTATTTTAGATTTTTGATTGTTTGATGGTGGTTTTCGTTTTGCCCGTTAGGTGTTTGTGTTTATGTCTGGGTGGATATATGGCACTATACATGTATATATTTTATGTGGGCAGGGACCATATTGAAGTACAAGCCAGGGACAGTGATGGGCGGCAGAAACTTGGCGCATGATTGTGGTGTTAGTCGTTCCATTGGGTATTTTTTGGAGCCTCTTCTTCTGCTTGGCCTGTTTGCAAAGAAGCCTCTTACAATAAGGCTGAAAGGTGCTCTTTTTTTCTACTTTTCTTTTTTAATATTATGTTTGATTAATGGCTTTGTTTCTCTGTTCTTTTGTTTCTTAGAAATATTTTTGTTGGGTTTTGGGTTCTGTTTTGTTTTGCTTTGGTTGTTGAATTGTGGGTTACTATTTGGGCTGTGCGCATGGTCATAGGCAAGCGTTCTGTTATCCTTAAACCCCGAGTTCTATGAATTTTCGCTATACAATCGGACATTGGGCGAGTTTGGGATTGCCTTTTCAGTCCTAGAAGTAATTCAAAATAACTGGCATTTGGTAAACTTGCTTTTGGTTAAGATTATTTCATAATTTGTTGCGTTAGAAAGAAACTTTCAGAAGCAGTCTGTTTGGTATAACATTTCGGGGGAATTTGACACTGAATTAAACTATTTTTCACGGACTGCAAACGTGAAATCACAAATCTTAAGAAGCACAAAATACCAAATTGGCCCATCTGCTAGTTTTGTATTAGAGTAGCCTAACACCCCAGAGACTATGAAAGTCCTTATTGTTTCTGTGTAGAAAAACTCACGGAGAATTTGTCTTGAAAACCCTCATACTGTGAATGATGATGTTATGTGCGATTTAATCAACTTATTTTGCATTTTCAGGGATCACAAATGATTCAAATGACCCATCTGTCGATAGTTTCCAATCCACTGCCTTGCCTATTTTGAAACGCTTTGGAGTTCCTTCAGAGGGGTTGAAACTAAAAATAGAGAGTCGTGGAGTTCCTCCTCTTGGTGGCGGTGAAGTTATTTTGTCAGTTCCAATGGTCCAAAATCTGAATGTCAGTTCCCCTAACTCCACCATATTCTAAGTTTTGTACCGGTATTAGTATTTATCCATCTTTTCTGCTCTGCTTTGCAGGCAGTCACGTGGACCGATGAGGGAATGGTTAAGAGAATAAGGGGTGTGACTTTTTCAACTAGAGTGTCTTCTCAGTTTGAACATGCCATGATATATTCAGCTCGTGGAATCTTTAATCGTTTGCTTCCTGATGTTCATATAGCTACTGATCATAAAGCTGGTCCACAAGCTGGAAAGTAAGTTTTTAAGCAATATTAGTATCAAGTGTTTTTAACAATAATATAGTTGATAAAGGAAGTGTTTTTCACGTCTTAATTTATGTTATATTGGTATTACATCTTGCTTAATTTAATGGCAGCTCACCAGGCTTTGGAATTTCGCTGGTTGCGGAAACTACATCTGGCTGCTGCATATCTGCTGATACAGCTGTTTCTTATGCACGGGGTGAGGCTACTGATGAACTTGAAGATTTGGAGAAGAAAGAGCTGACACCCCCAGAGGATGTCGGTGTGCAAATTGCTTCTGTTCTGCTAGGGGAGATTGAGCAAGGTGGAGTAGTAGATTCAACACATCAGGTCTGTCTTTTCATCTACTCTGCTGCTTTTGAGCTTGCCTGACCTAGCCTTCCAATTTATTCTTTTATATCAATCCAATATCTTTGGTCCAGATGGACAGAGTTTCATCTTAATGACTTGCAATTTAATTGTTATTAAATTTTCTGGTCATATGTCACATCTATTTTTGTTATGTTGTTTGCTGTTTATGTTATGCTTTATGTCTTTAACTAGTTTCTGTTTGTTTATTTGTTTTTTCAGTATAACAAAGTAAAACGATTGGCACAAAATAATTGTTCCATGTTTACATATGAACGTGTATGCAATATGTGCGCATCTTACGTATATTTACACATATACATGCATGGCTTTATATTTCTATGTATGCGTATAGGATGATAGTTTAGGTGTTTGTGCATGCTTTTCTTTGTGTTTTTCCAATGGTAAAAGTGAAAGTAAGGAAGTAGGGCTTGGACTTAAACAGCAAGCAGTTCTGCAAGAAAAGGATGATGTGTTCATTTATGCTTCAGTCAATTTATGTCCAAGTAATGTTTTAAGCTTTGAAATTTTATTAGAAATAAAAACACACATAAAAGGATGATGGGGGTTAATAATGTGGTCAAGATGGAGGTTCTCTTAATACTTGCTTACTGTGTCCTGATAAAATTCACCATCATGTTTGTTTTGTAGGGTTTGTTATTTCTTCTTTGTGCACTATGTCCACAAGATATGTCAAAGGTTCGGGTTGGAAAGCTCTCACCATATGGCATTGAAACACTCCGAAATATCAGAGACTTCCTGGGAGTTAAATTTGTCATAAAGCCAGATCCTTCTACGGGGACGGTCATGCTTAAAGGTTTGGGCAGTGGGTTAAGGAACCTATTCAGGAAGGTCTCATAATGACAGAAAACAAATATCAGGTAAATTGTAGTCAATACATGGGTCGATATGTTTATTGCTGCGGGCAACATAATGTCAGACCGGCTGACATGAATCGGTGGGCACAGGTATGGTACTGTGGTTTCGTATGTCTGCTAATTCAGAGTTCTGGTGCGATTGGTTCAGCCCTTGATTAGCAGAGAAATTTTGACAATCTTTTCATCGTTACTAAACGTATTTGTTTGATTTTTGTGAACTACTCGAAGTGGATACCAAAAATGCCGATAGAAATAGCATAGTTCTGTAGCGTACTGGACACAAATTGAGAGGTGATCTTTTTGTTGATAGCTTTATTGCAAGATGATTGTTAGTTGCTGGTGATTTTTTGGTGAATGTTAATTTGTGATGATTGGGTTTATGTGAATCATGCTCTCTGTAATAAAGAGCCTTATAAAAAGATATGTTTGACAAATAGATTGGCAATTGGTTAATTTATAAGTTGCTGCTCATTGATCGTAAAGCCTAAATAATAATTTGCGTACAAGGGCAGCTGTACAAGTGATCGTATCTCTTACCTATATATATATAGGATGGCTCACACATACGGCACTGCTGTACGTCCGGCAGTGATCTGTGACCGTTAGATGAAATGTTGAATACAATCCAAGAGAGAGAGGTTACCCGTTTCCTTCTCCTTAACTTCTTCTTCTTCTTTGTTTCCTTCCACCAAAAGACCAAAGATTTCTCGACTCACGGCTCGGCAACTTCTACTTTTCTGAAAGAACTGCCCAGCGACCCATCAATGGCGAAGTCGCAGCTCAGACCCAAGCGAGAGGGCTTCCGGCTTGGCCTATTTGCCGCCGACGACTGGGAACTCTCTCTCCCTCTCTCTCTTCCCCTCCATGTCGGACGTCCGGCTGCCGAATTCCTCACCGCCGATGGTCTCTCTCTCTCTCCTTCTCCATCTCCACTTCCTCTCTCCCGCTCCCTCTCTTGGGGTTGTAATGCCAGACATCAAGACATTTCCTCCCTCTCTCTATATATATATCCTTACCCATATAAAAGAGACAATATTACTCTCTTTTATAATTACAACAGGTTTCAACATATGGTTTTTTTGAGCTTTCCTTATTTTTCCCCCTTTTCCTATTATCTTTACTTTACTTTATTTTATTTTATTATATATATATACACACATATATATTATATAGAGTTAAAGTGGGACCTTATTTACTTGACATATGACATCTTCTATTTTTCTTTTCTTTTTTTCATTCTTTCGTCTTTTTTCATTTTTTAGTCTTAATTGAAACTATTTTTTTTCAAATGTATCCCTATATAAAATTTTTTCCACAAAACTCATTTAACTACTTTCTTGACTCTTTTTTTTTTCACCTCAATTCGCACATGCTCACATCTAGTATATATATTTGTATATTTATTTAATTTATTTAAAAGAGTGTATAGATCTTTTGGTCTTGCCTTAAATGGTTATCACGTTATAGTCACATGAATTACGTAGATGCTTATGTAGTGGTATAGTCAACGTCATATGGAGTTATTTTTTTTTATATTGCTTTGTTTGATTTTTCCGCACGCATTTTGTACTTGTAATAAAATTATTTAAAAGAGTAAATAGATCTTTTGGTCTTGTCTCCAATAACTGTCACGTAAGTGTCATGTAGATGCTTACGTGGTGACACAATCAACGTATGTGATTTTTTTTTTTTTTGGCTATTGCTTTATTTGTCTGTTCCATGTGTAATAAAACTAGTTCTCTTAAAAATTTAGAAGTATATACGACTTTGTTTAAAAATACAAGTTATCGTATTCTTTACGCGGTGTCTTGAATTACTTAGAGAGCACTATCTCATGAACCACCTATCCAGTTCTAGATACGCTTATTCAAGGAACGCATGGGCTACTAATGGGCATGGACAAAAAATTTTTCTGATGTTTCAAAATTTCCAAGGTTGCGAAACATTTTTTTAGTATAAAAAATTGTCAAATGAGTTAAGGTCAAATGAACTTTTTTTTTTGGACAATAGGTCAAATGAACTTAATTTTGTGTAACTTTGGTCATTAAATTTTTTTTCATAGCTGAAATGTCTATAAACTATTAAATGTTATTACAATATTTATTTACGTTAATTTTTAGACGGAATCCGTTAGTTAGTATTACTTTTTGACCATATTACTAACGAAAACTGTCTAAAAATTAACGAAAATAACAATTACAGTAACATTTAATAGTTTAAGGGCATTCCATGTTCTTTTTTTCGTAGTTGGAATGACCATAAACTATTAAAAATATTATTACAGTCCATTAATTTTTGAACATAATCCGTAGTTAACCCCATTTTTGACCAAATTATTAATAGTTTCCATCCCAAAATTAATGGAAAGGGCTATTGTAGCAACATTCTAATAGTTCAGGGATATTCTAACAGTTCAGGATATTATAGAAAAAAAGTTCAGGAACCAAAGTTTTATAAGATTAAAAGTTTAGGAATTAAATAAGCAATTTACCTAGTTGTTTTATTATTATCCAAATATGACCTGAATAAGAAAAAGAGGAGGGGGAGGGGCAAAAATAAAATTTTGGGTTATTTTTGTAAATGACCCAAATTATTCGTCTAGACTCAACTTGATCCCTGATTTAATTTTACACATCAAACTAACTCAAACTTTTCTATTGTTATGAAATGACCATTCTGGAAAAAAAAAAAAAAAACTGAATGGAAATTAACACGTTCAAATTACATGAACTTTATTATGGCTAAAAATCGCAATAAAATATTTTTGGAAGGGAAACTAAAGTAGTTCTGAGATACTATATATCTTTAATTAAAATACAGTTTATGTTATATATTTTTAATTAAAGTATAATTTTCTTTCAAAATATCTCTAATTGAGGTAAATTTTCTTTCAAAAAAAAATTTAATAAGGGCTAAAGCTCATACGATTAAAGTGTGTTAATTTTCTTTTTTTTTTTTAAAATATAGAATATTGACAGAAGGACTATTGGCGTTAACAATAAGGAGTTCAGAGAGTGTCATGTGTGTAAAATCAATAGTTAGGGGCCAATATAAGACACATTGTTTAATTCAGGGGCCATTTATGAAATTATCTCTAAAATTTTCTATTATTACACAAATAATAAATTAATTCAAACACTTTTAACTAAAAATATAAAAGGGCTATTTTTATTGGGATTTATTGCTAAATAGCTTTTTTAAACAAGTTTTTTTTAAACAAATGGTCAAAGTTTTCAAAAATTAGTTAAAAAGTCATTTTTTTTAAAAATAGTCAATCAATTTTTTTAAATAGTCAATTAGTATTGCCTACATAATATTATTAATTTAGTCAATCAGTGATTGACTATGATCGTTTAGTGATTGACCATAACGTAAATTTGGATACTTTAAAATTGTTAAAATTAACAATCTTGTTTATATTGTTCCTAGATTGAAAAATCCTAATCCAATATGGACGCTTTAAAAGTGGCTTGTGAACTCTTGTTTTCATTATTATTTCCTCTTTCGCCACAAATGTAATTATAAATATAACTGTTATTGTAATTGTCATTACTAGTTAAAATGTCACTATCAATACAGATTTGATAACGAAGATAACTGTCAATGCAACTATTAATGTGATTATTCCAACTATATTTAGTATCATACACGTAATGATTATAGCGAGAATCGTCATTCTTCGATAAATTATTCAGATAACTAGAATTCTCATGACTATAAATAGAATTTTCTGGTTCACTTATAAAAGAATCATCATTGTCAATTTCAAAAATCTTTAATAATAATATTTATATTTTATTTTTATATACACTATATTAAAATAGTCAAAGTTCTAGCTTATTCAGTTGACATGTGGTATCTTCTTGTTTTTTTATTTTCCTTTTCCCTTGTCTTTTTTCATTCTCTCATCTTTTTTTCATTTTTGAGCCTTAATTGAAACTATTTTTTTCTGAACATGTATCCCTATACCTCCAAACTTAGATACAAATCCGGTTGTTATTAATTCAATTTATGGATTTGGGTAGGAGCCGACAACCCAAATTTATGTTATTAATCATGATGATTCTTTTATAAGTGAACCCAAATTTTATAATTGAAATCACGAATGGGACAATCGTGAGTATGGAAAACATTTTCTTTGATTTTTTAATTCTCGTTTTTTCTCCTAAATTTTGAGATTCTTGTGGTTGTGAGATCTCGTTTGGCATAAAAAAAAGTTTTTTTTTTGCCCGAAACTTTGATAAATGTCGAAAAATATCAATAGAAATACCGATTTTATTAAGATTGTAGTGTTACATATGTTTATACAATTTTGAGAAATATTAAATATCGATTTTTTTAAAATGTAAACATTGGCAGTCAATGTGTTTTTATTTTTCATTTTAGTACTGTTTTATTAGCTAAATAATATATTTCCTATTTCACCAAAAACTTGTACACTTAATAGACTAGCATGTAATAAATTCCAACCCATTTTCTATATATATATATATATATATATATATATAAACTAGCATGTATATATAAATATATATATGAGTGGTTTTATTGATTACTTCAATATTTACTCATTAATGATAATTGTTATTTTAAATATATGATATAACAAAGGATTGTAACAAATTAGATAGTCAACCAAAAAGTTTTTGACAATTAATGAGCGTTAAATATATAGAGTTTCAGCAAATATGATTTTGGATGGGAAATTTGTTTTTGACTTATTGACATGACTGTTTAAATATTATTTTTACTTAAATAAAATCAAAATTAAAGATTCATGCCCATGTTTTTGAAATTCCTTATTCATTTAAATTGAAAACGTTCTAAAAAATTTCTTATTCAAATTATTAAGTATCCTTGTTGATTTAAAAAAAAAAAAAAATTTATGCGATCATACGCTTTAATGAAGTATGGAAAAACATCTCGTAACGTATGTAATCGGAAAATCCATTATGCTTCTGTAGAAGTTTTTACTCGTTACGAAATCTTCCTCCCCTTTTTTTCCTGAAAAATATGCTTGCAAATTAGTTTTACTTTTTCCAAGCAGAGTATTTGTCCTTTGATCAACACGTAGTAGTACTCACGATTTTCTTAATTCTATCATATTTCAAATTACGAGTCTAAAGCATGTGTTACGCTCATATTGGACATATTTGAAAAATTTAATAAGTCAAAAAAGACCCATAAAACAAAAAATAAAGAAAAACAAAAGACCAGAAACTAGTAAAAGAAAGAGACATAAAAATACAAAAAAAAAAAAAAAGATAAAAAGGACTAAAATGAAAAAACTGGGCCAAAAACAAAAATAGAAAATTCAAAGACCAAAAGTTAAATACAAGACATTTTCGTTCAAAAAGAATCGTTTCGATGAAAAGCTTGAAGAGTAAATATTGAACTTTTTATAATATGTAAAGACGTATAGATATCATCTCTCTATTTGATGGGTTGAAAATCGTCCCAAAACAAATGCTTGCTCTATGTATACAAATATGAATAACACCCAACACCAAAAAAAAAAAAATAAATAAATAAATAAATAAATTAAAAACTAAAAAATAAAAAATGTTAGAAACTATAAGTAGCTGAAGATCACATTCTCAATTAACCACCCAAGAAGCGATCAACCTTGTTGTTGACCGAAGCAGAGAGGAACTTCATGCAGATGGGCGCTTTGACACCGGCGAGAGAGAGAATCGCCGCCGGAATTCCCCACAACGACTCGCCACAGATAAGCCCCGACGCAACCGCCGGCGCCAACTCATCCGCCTTCTGCTTGCCGCTCGTTCTTCGCCACATGAAAAGGATCAAGCTCCCCACGCACATGTCAATGGCGAAGTACCCGCCGAGATAGAACGGAATCGCCATGCACATTGCACTCGGAACGAACCTATAAACCCGGTGTTTCGTCTCAAAACGCTCCAACAACTCCCTAGCAACGTTCAGGGCTATGGCAAACAAGAAGAAAGCGATGGAAAGCTCGAGACAGTGCTTGGGAAGGGACGACAGGCCTTCGACTCCGAGGAGGGCAATGCCTCGGTACATTAGCCCGTACGGTGCAGGGTAAGAGCTGCCTGGCTCGCCGACGTTGTAGGCCATGTAGAAGAACCAGAAAACTAAGGGCGATACGATGCATCCGATAGCGGTGCCGATAACTTGGCTGAAAAACATGGCGCGTGGCGAGGCTAGGGTTAGGTATCCGGTTTTGAAGTCCTGCATTAGGTCGGAAGCTGTTGAGACAATGCTCATCATGACACCGCAGGAGGCGAGGCCGGCAATGATACCGCCGTTGTCGAGGTGGATCCAGGCGCTGAAGAGGATGATAGCGAATTTGCCGTAGTTGGAGGCGAGGGACCAGTCGGTGAGGCCGCAGCCGTAGGCGTTGCAAAAGGCGAGGAATGGCGCCATTGTGTAGGCGACGAGGACGTGGTGCCATTGCAATTGGGAGAAGATGAAGGGGATGGTGATGGTGGAGATGCCTGCGAGGATGAAGTAGCCGGTGACGGCGGCCCATGTGGGGATTTGGTCCTTGAGGAAGTACTCGACTCGACGTTTCTCGTCGTAGTTTTCGGGTTGGGTTACGGTGGTGGAGGCGTCGGTGGAGGAGAGGTCGGAATTTGTTGATGAGGATGCGTCTATTGTTTTCTTGTTTAGTTGATGTTTTGCTATGCCGTGCAGCGTCTTGAATAGCATGTAGAATATGTGGAATAGGCCATCTCCAAACATCATGGCGATCGCAATGAAAACCTGCATTGAGACAAAAAGATTAAACAACCCTTAAACACAATAGAAAAACAACTCTTTTTTTTTTTTGGTTTTAAATTAAGGGTTAGTCCTCAATCTTTTTATGAAGTTTTGATTTCATCACTGATCTATTTTTATCGTTAAAAGGTTATTAAACTCTTTAAAAGGATGTAGTTTTATTATTTTTACTGAACAATGGTTAAATTTCAATCTAATAAATCACATGGGACACTTGAATTGTGTAAAGTTTTTTTTTTTAACTATCATTTAATGACAAATCTATGTGATTAATGTGACATTTTTTTAATTAAAATTTTAACTTTTTCTTTTTGATAAAAATAATCAAATTACACCCTTTTTAAATAGCTAATCAGGAACTCTTTAATAAAAAAAAAAAATAGAGTACTTAGGAATTAAATAAGTAATTTATCATTTTATTTATTTATTAAAATTTATGTATAGATATTTATATTATTTACCCTGTATCCTTGGATGCCGTGGAGACTGGTCGGAGATAAGAGAGCGCTGTACCAATCTTCTTTCTTTTGTTCAATCAAAGGCCACATGATTCCCCATGACATGACAGCTCCAACAAGTAGAGATATATTCACCATGTAAGGGCAAATCATTCCAACACCCACATATGTCATTGAATAATCAAAATAGAACCTGCGAAATAATTATTTAAAAAAAAAAAAGGAATTGTTAGATCAAAACTACTCATGTATACTTAAAAAAAAAAAGAAAGAAAAGAATAAGAAAAAACTACACATGTAAACTGTCAAATAAAAGCATAATTCAACACTATGATAATCCCTATAATGTTATGTCACGAACATACCAGGGGGTGTGATAATCCCTATAATGCTCTATCACGAACATACCAGGGGGGTTATTTATCGAAAACGAAATCAAAACAAGAAAGAAAATATTTCAAAAAGTGAGTAATTTTGAGAGGGAGAGAGAGAGTTACATACCTCTGTGCAAAGGCTTCAAGACCAAATGTTGGGAAATTGGAAAATCCACAGCCGTCAGCAGCCGCGAAAAACCACTGGGAAAAAGCAGATACGAAGCTGAAACAGAACGCTTTGAAGAGAATTGAGACTTGTTTCCTGAATCATATCATGTGTTTTAGCCATTAGAATAGATGCATTAATATAAAACAATTTAGGGATTCACATTCAAAGGTAACAACTTGCAAACTTTAAGTTATAGCTAGTCACGCTTTTTTTTTTTTTTTTTTAATCCACCCCCAGAAGAAAAGGTGTGTGTAAATATATACATATATGAGCTTATTTTTATTTATTTATTTTTTTTTTTTTTGAGGCTAGTGGAAACAAAGAATTATTATGTGACCAATGAAATATTATTGCTTACTTTGCAAGCTTAGCTCCTTTGGGGGTGTGAAAGCTGTTGATCAGATAAGCAGTAGCGGTTCCACTTGGGTATGTTAATTTGTACTTCATGATCATCATCTATTGGAAATTTCAACCAAAAACATTAATAATTGAGAAAAAATAAACCAAAATATTAAAAAATGTCCTTTTTTTTTTTTTTTTTTTTGGGGCAGCTACCTTTCTAAGAGGAACAATACTGAACAAGCCCACAAAACTGACAATAAATAGATATCCAATCATCCAGCCAAGAGACAGGTTCTTCACGTTGATTGGAGTGTTACCTTCTTCTGCTAGAGCTGCTATTTTCCTACTCATTCCCAATAGATAACTTGCAGTCCCACCTATTATTTCACATTATACACGTATATGAAAACATGTATACCATTAAGTTCACGAAAGCCTAGCTATAAGAAAAATAAATGATAACAAAGACAACAGAAAAATAATGACGATAACAATCTATAAAAACATACATCGAAGAATATATGTTACAGTATGACTTTAATGAAAAATAATACCAAATATAATTTTTTTAAATTCATATACATAAGAACTTACATAATCTCACGGGACATCGATTAATAAAAACTTCAGAATAAGAATCTTTATAGATGCAGTAATGATGATATATATACATTATCATCTATAAATTACATTCTTAAGAAACGACCTAAAAAAAAAAGAGTTAAATTTGAATTAAAAAAAAAAAAAGAAGAAAAAAGAATGACATACTACTAAAGGCGATTCCAGAAGAAGCAACAACACAAGTCTGGATAACAGTATTCTCTTGGCGAGTGAAAGGCTGTTTCAAGAGACCAGCCTTGAGGAGCAAGGCTGTGTAGGCCTTCACCACCGCGAATCCCAACAGCCCGGCGGCGACGTTGAGGGACGGAATCACTCCGGTGGTGAGGTTGAGTTTGCAGACTATGAAGCTGAATACCACGCTCAACACTACGCTCGTCACCACCGCCCTCACCGTTATCTGCTTCGTCCACGGCGGTACCTCCATGTCAACGAACGCTTCCTCTCCCGCCGCCATCCTCGTCCGATCCTCTTTTTCTCCTAATTCCTCCATATCTTCTCTTCCGTTGCTCTCTATTTCTCTCTGGTTTCTCTCCATATTCTGCTTCTTTCCTAAGTGTTCCATTAATTACGTGAGGTCCTTTATAAATATTATGTGTCCTACTATTTATAAGGTAGAATAAATAGTCTTGTTTATTTATTTACTTGTGATTGTCGGGTAGATTTAAATTTATTCTAAGAATTATCTGGTTAATTATTTATTTTAGATTGTGAATTTATTTAAACTGTAGAGTTAGAGTTTCACTTATATTTGAATTGTAAAGGTTCAAGTGTTCTCTCGGCTCTGATAACACTCGAGAGTTTTGACTTGAATATTCCTCAAACTCAACTTATTTCTATCTTTCCCTGAAAAAAAATTAAATAAATAAATAAATAAATAATCTATCTAAAGCTCAAAGGATACACAAGGAAGTTCCAACCATCAAAGTGCTCTTCTGTGTTCGAGTACTAATAGGGATAGTGTTTGACTGACACATATACCTACTTATATAGAAGAGATGAGAACAATATTATTACATTTTTATTGAAGTACATAATCAACATTAGTACCACGTGCAGAAAGATTAATGAATTTTGAAGTGCTTTTCCTCGTGTTTTATGTGAATTAACAGATTAACTGATTTTTTTTTTGCTCCCAAAAATAAGTTGTCTAAAATTAGTATTAAGTATGGATTGTGTCATATGAATAACAAAGTAATAATATGCTTGTGTGATAAGGAAGCAAAAAAAAAAAAAAAAAAGAGCATAGCTTAAATATTTTTCAAAATTAAATTTGGATTTACACTCCAGTGAAAGAAAAGTGTCAATTATTTTCATTCTTTCAGCAAGTTATTATTCAAATTCTGAACCAATAAACAAATGAAACGATCAAAAAAAAAAAAAAAGAACAATAAATTGAGTCTTAAATACTTGGACAAAATAACAAAAAGGACAAGTATATGAGCCTCGTCCACCTTTTTGTTTTTTTAGCAAAATAAAAAGGACTAGGGATGCATAGAAATAATTGGACACGAAATTTTTGGTATTAAGATAGATATTATATTTCCAGACTTATAATTAGGATTATCTATGTTAATTATCTTAAATTTATTATAATGCTTTAGGAATTAGATTTATTTTCAAATTAGAAAGTAAACTTGCTTTCCGGATCAGATTTGCTTTAATTTAGCTTTCATATGCACTCCAGCGGCATGGCAAAACCTTGATACCAACGGACATAGGAAGGGAAGCATACGTACGAAAAGAAGTTTGACCTTTTTAAAACCTGTCGATTCACTTAAAGCATCTCCAATACAATACTAAAAGGTTATGTTAATGATTAATTTTGATATTACGCTAAATTTTATGACAAATCTACCACAAGGTAATGCCAAATTTAATATTTGATTCTTTTTATTGTTCACTTGACTTTTGTGATATAATTGTTACAATATTTTGTATTTTGTAGTTATTTAAATACTTCGTTTGGTGTTTAAATTTAACCTCAACTAAATTGTATTTTTTATCTCAATATTTGTCTTTTTTGAAAATAATAAAAATTATAATTAGTTTTTGAAAAGTTTATTAACTCAACTTAAAATTTTATCTCCAACCGGCGAACTAAACGTAAGCTTGTTCATTTTTGCAAGTTCCAAAAAATATTTATAATGACAAAAAGTAAAAATTGCTAGAAATATCAATATAGCTTTATACATTAAACTATATAGTAAGATTATATTATTTTTATATTTTTTAATAATAAATATAGCGTTAATATAAACCAATAAATTGGATATGATCTTAGAATGTTGGACAAAAAGGATAGATAAGCTTTTGCATCAAATTAGCTTTCGGTTTAGTTCTTATAAGTACATATATATACTAGTCACTGATTGGGCATGTTTGAGAAAATTTATCTAAATAAGAAAAATATATGAGTAAAAAATAGACCCAAAAAAATCAATAAAGTATTTGAAAATAAAATTAAAAAAGGAGGCATGAAAAAAAGACCAAAAAGATAAGAAGACTAAAATATTAAAAATATACCAATACAGAAAAGGACTAAAATGATTAAATAAAAAAATTAAGCCAAAAGAAAAGAAAACAAACGGACAAAAAAAAAAGTTTTTCATCCAAAACATTTTGTTTTGGACGAAAGGGTGAACAGTAGCTCATTTTGAGTTTTATGCACTATGCATATATTGAACATATTTGAAAAATTTATTTGAATAGGGAAAAATTAAAATAATCAGTTGAAAAAGTAGACCCACAAAAAAAAAAAAAAACAAACAAAGGACCTTAAAATAAAAATGGAGACACATGAACAAGTACAAAAAAGATTAAAGGACTAAAATGAAAAAAGTTGACCTATATAAAAAGGACTAAATTGTTAAAAAAAAAAGGGCCAAAAACCAAAAAAAAATTTGAAGGACCAAAAATTAAATACAAAACATTTTTGTCTAGAAAGATGCTCATAATGTCAATTATTGACACTTCTTGTATATGTATAGATACATACATAATATATATATTATATATATATATATATAATTTAAGTGAGTTTCACTTATAAATTTCATCATTCAGACTTTTTTTTTTTTTGAAATTATTATTCTGACCTTTCAATGTAAGCTAATATCTAGAACATAGATTTGAAACGTTGTTTTTAAAAAGAATTTAATTCAAATTGAAAAAACTAGATTGTGATGCAACCATATTATTAAATATTAGAGCTTATCTTTATTTTGTTTATTTATTTATTTATTTTTTTTAGCCTCATCTTCATGATGTTTTTAAGTTCTTTTACGATGTTCATGGCTATCTGATCGTAGGGATTATACATAGATGAATTATTTGAATCAGTTATAAGTTTGTCTAAGATTAGTAAGATTAGATTAATATGCATAATTTGAAAAAATCCCAAAGATAAGTCCAAACTTCAAATAATAAAATAAAGATATACCCTAATATTTTAAATTATATAGTCGCATCATATTGGTGTTTGGAGAGAAAAAAGAAGTGCAATGTATTTTTTTTTTTGAGGGATCAGTGCAGATTTCAAAACAATAAAAAATATAAGTTAAATTAAGCCATTTTAGGATATTTTTAAATTAAAAATAAAAATAAATTTCAAACTTATATTCAAAACATGAGCTAAATTTTTTAGTGCAAAACTCGGATCAACAAATTTTGTTTAGTTTTAGACCTTCGGGAGCAAATCAACAGATTATATAAACCGTACTATTTCACAGCCGAAAGTTAAACGTGTGTTAGGGAAGGTCCAACATAATGTGCAAGTATACAGGGTTAAAATACTGACATAGTTTGCAAGCTTAATCATCAGTGCCCCAAGCATCATCTTTAAGTTTTTGTCTCGTCACGATGCGGTTCCTCCGATCACCTTCCTGTTTTCTCAATTCTCTCGAACCGAACGATGTCGAAGGTAGTTTTAATCCCATTCCCTGTGCAATCAGCCTCTGTGCAGTTCTCGTTGATGTCTTTGGCCTTTGCGAGGAGGTTCGAGATCTGAAAATACCAAGAAATAACATGGTTATGTACCGAATGCTTAAGGAAGTCATCAGATGTCATTCATAATGTTTCTCCGTGCTTAGAATCTTCAACAAATCAACAAAGACAACAACAATTGCTCCACAATTTTTTTTTCTCCTCTCCCTCTGGTTTGCCGGATATTTAACTTCATTGTTGTACAAATATGAAGTGCCCAACTTGGTGGGTTTCAAGACCAGCAAACTCTCAATGATGTTAAGAGCTTGTTTGGTAGGAGGGAAAAGTGGACAGAGGAGTGATGAGGGGATTAGTTGAAGGATTTCAGAACCTGTGATTGTTTGGTAAGAGAGACGAGGAGGGAATAGATTGTGTGAGCGATTTTAAATGCTTTGGTAAAACCCCAATTTTAATCCCATCATGAAGGGATTAAATGAGGGAGTTCATACCAAACATAGTAAGAGAATAATAATTTATTTCTTTACTGTTTTCCTTCCCTAATACCCCACACGGCTTAAGAGTTCAGAGTAAATAACGTAGGCACACTCGAGCGGAAGGTTGCTCAACCAGTAAAGAAAAAGGGCAAAAAAAAAAAAAAAAGGTTTCTAGGAGAAAAGCCAGTGTCATACTGAACAAGACCGACTTTCTTCCTTTTTCCATATTTCCTTTTTCGTATTGTAATCCTGAAATTCAGTCCTGGAAGAAAGAAAATGCCCATCCATTTCACAGAAACAGGTAATATATGTTTCACAAACATAGATGTTTTACCTTTTGGCGGGATTGAGCTTAAAATGTCATCATCCTCATTAAGTATTCGTACTGTGAATGGACAACTGACACGGTTACTGGCCTCAAGCGCTGCATTACAATATTAAGATTGTCAGTTTACCAAATTAAAAATTAACTAGAAACGTAAAAGTTTAAACCTCGGTTCGAAAGAAAGTTGCGCTTGAATTAACTATACTTCACTTGCAACCAACAATTCTTCACCACTCGACGTAACCTACCACCCCAAAACACAATACCAGGAAAGTGATGAGCTTATTTTCTATTAACCTAATAACTGATAAGCTTCCTCCAAAAGAGATGCTGAAGTACAATGTATCCCTTGGACCGAAATTAACCTATTCCTTATCCAACTAAGAAAATGGATGAAATACAATATATGGAAGCTAAAGAGTCTTGCTGCAAACCAAAACAAATAATACTTTAATGACAAAATGCATCCGAAACATGTCAATGGGAACAACAACCAGTGGCAATTTTTTCCGAGGATGTTTTCTCCTTGCAGCTCTTTGACCTCACAAACGATTATGTTTGGGAGATTCTTTTCCTAACCAAAAGACTTTAGGACATCATACCATTGTGGCAGCAAAATGATGCCTGTGCAGCTACATGCTAATTCAAAATTTCCACTTTTCAAATCTCAAAGCAACGTCGAAAGATATGCTTAAAACCACAAAGAGAAAATAAAAATAATTTGTTATGAGCCAAAAAAAATGAACAAATCTGATTCTATCATAATACTTTATAGCATTTTGCAGGTTGTAAACTTGAGAAGTCATTTGTCCTTGATTCAAGTAGAAGGCAGAAAAAGATACTTAAGTGGGAAGTAAAACTCTCACATACGACATACCCTCCGTAATCTAGCTTCTCAACAAATCTTGGAATTATTCCAAATATCTCCGTCCAAAGTTACATATAATATCTGAATTATCACTCTCCCTCACTCATCACTTTATTCCATATATATCACTTAAATGCTTGAAGTTTTGCAACGAAATTTCTTTATGACAGCTATGGTATAATTTTCCAAATTTGTGTTAATTGCTGCCAAACCATATGTTACAACAGTTCACTGCAGCAGAAGTGGCACCTTAACCCAATCCTAGCTCAGTAGAATTAATGAGACTCACGATACTAGTATATTATCAAGAAGAAGACAAGTTCAATATGAAATTACCAATTGATGGTGTTCGGAAAACTGCAAGTGCAGTGGTATCATTGATCCATCGAATAACAACTCCACGATCTCTAAAATCATCAAAAAGCTTCTCCAGATCTATCGTTCTGGTGCTTGGTGAGAAATCAGCCAAAAGGAGGACATGACGTGTACCATATGTTGCTGAACACAATACAATAGCAAATTTTTCGATCCTGGTTTTAATGATCTAAATAATACGATTATGTAAAATCCACAACGTTTCCACGACTACAAATTGTTGGAGATTTTTAACTTACAATGTCTTATATCAGTATTCCTCTCTGAATCATGACCAACATCTTGATCCTCTGTGTTATCAATAATTGTCTTCTTAGACAAATAATCACTGTATAATTCACGTTTCTCATACGAAAATGTCCCCCTTCCACGCCGCTTAGGGGCTTTAGGTTTGGTATCTTCCAAAGAAAGTTCTGATACTCCAGGCAAACATTGTGAGGAAAGTAATTCATCAGGCGAGCGATCTGCAATAGCTTCCCAATCTGTCGTTTCACAGTATCACACCAGATCTCAATCATATAGTACTAACTAGACAATGGCAGTAGTACAGCTAAGAACGCTTGTAGAATATAATAGAAAACACATATCAATAGTCGTGCAAAAACATCAACCTTGGTGCTTATGAATAAAAGCATTCTGGTAATTCATTACAAATAAAAATTTGATGAAACCTATAGCCTTCGAGTTACACATTGTTTACCATATGGGTAATAAAATCTGTCGCTTTCAAATAATATCTTCATTCTTGCATCCAAAATCATTTAAAATCCCACAATGTGTGTGAAAATGTCCCACAGTGTGTGTGTTAAAAAGACACTAAATGTAGTGTTATTTAACCATGTGTACATCCGCTTGCACTCGTACTTTTGTAAAAAGACACTAAATGGAGTGTTGTTTAAACATGTTAAATTTTTCAAGCATTACTAAAGCTACATTCTGGTTGTCAATAGAAAAACAACAATGATAACAATAATAATAACAATCCAGAAATATTACCATCATTTGAAGTCTCATTAAGAGGTGAAGCGTCATTCGGCAATTTCGTCGATTTTTCATAATTGCCTTCAAAAAATAAACACACAGATTAAAACTTGGTGTAAGGACACCATTGCAATTACATAATATAAACTAGGGTTATTTTTCACACCCTTAAATTATCTAATCCGTGAAAAACTGTGCTGATATTGTACACATTTAGATCACATGAGCTTTAATTAAGACTAAAACCATAATTAGATATTTTTGGGAGGAAAAATGTACTTTGATTAAGATTCAGTTTATGTTATATATATCTTTGATCAGAGTATATGTATTTTTTTTTCTTCTAAATATCTGGACATAATTTCCTTCCAAAAGTATTCATTATGATTTTATCTATGATAAAGCTCATGTGGAAAAAAGTTCAGTCATGTTATTAACAGAGGGACTATTGGCGTTGGCGTAATAATAGATAATATCAAACGAGTATGAGTGCAAAATCAAAAGTCAGAACAATATGAGATAGAGTGTGTAATTTGGGGGTCATTTACAAAATTAATCCAATAAACTATGAGTAAGTAAAATTTCGATATATATATATATATATATATATATATATTATATAATGAAAGTACCATTCTTGGAAGGCTCATCGGGAGGCAGAGAACTGCTGGGCTGCTTCTCCTCCTTCAAACCTTCCTTTAAAAGAGTCTCAACAGCAACACTGGAACGAAAAGCCAAGCCAAGAAAACGTCAGCAAATCCTCAGACCGTAAAATTTTCTCAGCAACCAAACAAAAACAGGATTTACCCAGAAGATGGAAAGTGATGGAGGCGGCGGTGGTGGATGAGGGAGGCGCGAGAGTGAAGCTGGTCGGCTTTGAGAGAGAAGCCTTTGGAGGAGTAGAGATTGGCCAAGTCGGTGAGAGCAGAAGCCAGTTGGGGATCGGAATTTGATGGGTTGTTGGGGGTTTCGAGATTGGAGATGAGGGATTCCAAGAGAGAGATTGCGGCGTCGGTGTCTCCGGCTGTGACCAAGTCTTCCACCGACTCGCTCCAATTGTTAATGTCGTTGTCGTTGCCGTTGTCGTCGTGGTGTTGTTCTACTTTGTTGTTGTGTTTTTCTGCTTCGGCCATGGCTGTTGTTTGTTTGTTCGCTTGGGGGTATCTGGAGAGGTTTCTGGTGAGTTGTTTGGACCCAATATAAATTACCGGAAAAAATGGGGCCTATTTTCTCAGGAAAATCCAAATACTATCTTTTTTAAGTTTTTGATAAATTGCTGACGCAGGGGAATAGAAAAGTGACAAAAATGAGCGAAACTAGAAAATATTTTAACGAAGATCTAATGAATTGACAATAAAGAACCCAAGAACCCTATTTATAGGCTAATAAATCCTAACCTGTTTAATTGAATTCTTAAGCCAAATCCTAATAACAAACAATAAAGAGTTTCAAACCGAACATAAAATAAAATAATTAAATAAAAAAAAATCTTAATTAAACTTTAATTTCCTAATTAATATCTAATTTTTTAATATCTTGTCTGCATCATTCTCCTTCGCTTGAAAAAAAAAAAAGAAAAGAAAAGAAATTGTTCTCGAGTTATGATGTTGGTGAAGAAATCCATATGAGATTTAACAAGTCTTTTAGTCTAGGTCGAGGATGGGAAAACTTTATTATAACTTTCTCGATTGCGTAATCCATGCACATACATCGACTCTCATCCTTCTTAGGAGACAATATGACATTATCATAATATGATATTCATGTTTTATGTGCTTAAATCCTTCATTGATGTCTGATTCACTCGTTGTCGTAGCTCATCTTCTTTTATACTCATTGGATGATGGATCGAATTCGGCATACTTACACTTGGCACTTGAGTAATAATTTGTTGTGCCATTGGTGTAAGTAGCAAGTTGTTCGACGGTTCAAGTGGAGTGTTGCAAGTCGTACGGAGTATTAGATTCTTCCAAGTCAATAAGTGAGAGTTGCAAGTTGATTGAATATGAGACGCCTTCAGTATTTGTCCTCCACATTTTCTTCAGTCTTTGATACTAACCAATTGCTTTTGACCCTTGATCTCCATCTCTCCCTCATCAAACTTTGGCTCAAATGTCAACGCATCACTCAAAACTTCATTTTTTTTTTCCAGAAATCGCTAATTTGCTCATTTTAGTCCTGTTTGTTCGTTATTAGAGATAAATTTTAAAATTAGAGTTAATTGATTTTTTAAAAACTAATTATAATTTTTATTCATTTTAAAAAAAATATAAAAATTGATATGAAAATTTTGACTCCAATTGAAACCAAACAAAAGCTTAGTTTCTTCATGTTTCTTTATAGTTGCGGCATCTTGAGTAACCTTTGGGAGTTCTTACAAGCCAATTCTTCACCAATTGAGATTCTATTTGAATAGCTAAATGCAGTAACGGATAAAGAATTTTTCACTTAGTAGGGGCACAAATAATACCAAGATTGATAAACTAAAATACTACGAAAATCTTGAAAAATTTATTCAAGAAGCAACACATATGAAAAGAGAGAATGAATACAAGAAGGAAAAAAAAAGATTTTGGAAGCCGGAGCAAAATGAAAGAGAGAGATAGGAATAAAAAAGAGAAGGAAACAAAAATAAAAGACAAGAACAGTAAACGAATTAGAATACGTCATATATATATATATTTTAAAACATAATGCTAGGACATTAATTCCAATATTAATTTTTGAGTATTAATTAATATATCATATTTTTATTGCTAAATACAATCAATTGATATGATAATATTTTAAACATTTATCAATAAAAATATGATAACTTGTATGTCGCATAAAAAAAATATGATATTTTATATTAATATTGATATTAATTAATAAATATGTTTTGTATTTCTATATTAAAGATGTATTTATTACTCTAAATAAAGTTAAAAATATGAAAAACAAGAAGTGGGGGCACAACACAAATGAAGTCCAAGATATATAGTGGGGGCACAGCACAAAAGGAAGTCTATATGACACTGCAGCATAAAGATAACATACACAACTGCATGTCATATTAGTCTTTTCATCTTCTCAGTGGGGCCAGTGCCTGCCTTTCATACGGACCTGCCTTTCTTCTTCGGCAACTATACATTCAAAGTAATGATCCACAGATAGCATCCAATCTAAAAATTCCTTTATTTGATCACTACAACCATCAAAGGTCGATTGCGTGCTGTCTCTGAACACTATGGATTATTATTTATTTTTTTAATTTTTGAATTTTTTTTTTTTTTTGAGATAAGAGGATTTGAACTCTACATTTTAGATGGAGTCAATTGTGTGTTGGATCGGTTTCCTTCACATCAACGTTCTTCCTTCTTCTCCGATACTCTCCATTGCATTCTTCCCTTTCTTCCCCTAGCAACCATGGACGTTCCAGGAAGAGACAAGTTTTTGCCCCTGCCCATGCCGATCTAGAGGGGAGCTCTTCTAGGGTTCTCTTTTCCCTCCCCTATGGAGTCAAATATTTTTCCTTTTATATGAGTGTCTTAGTCGTTAGGGTTTAATACGGTTTTATTAAACCCTTGTAGTTGAGACACGTCATCAATTCATTAGGTTTTTTGAGATTCAAGAGATTTCCTTTTATATAAATCTCTTGCTTTCATGTGGCCCACTGTGTCGATCATGTTAATTTATGAATTCTTATACGCTTGAGATATCTATTAATTCAATCGCTAATATGGATTGAGCCTTGAATGATGCTCGAATGATATTTAAAGCATACAATATTATCATGCTTTTCTTTTTCCGCTTAGTCATAAAAATGATCGGAGTCCTTGATTTAATAACATTATAGATCATTTAGATTAATGAAAAACACACTTGCTAGGTGAATGGGTCCCACTTTTGGAGGTAGTTTTTCTTTTTTTCTTTAAAAAAAAATTAAGAGAGAGAGAGAGAGAGAGAAAGGAGAGAAAAGAAGAAAAGAAAGAAAGAGCAGCCACCTTGTGAAAGAAGAGGGAGAAAGGATTCAACAAATGACAAAATATCTCTTTGGGTCACTCCTACCAATAATAATAATAATAAGAAGAAAGAACTCCAACACGGTTCCCATGAAGAGATCTCCTAATCCAATGATCAACGATGAATTCCAACACGGTTCCAAGAAAAACCAACTACGACCCCCTAAGGGTCCCTCTTAAAGAAAAAGAATATATAAATTAACATACATGTTTTCTTATCTTTTACGAGTAGAAATTTCCAAATACAAGTTCATAAGCTTATTTGATTAATTTTGCTTAGCTCAAATGCAAAAATTCTTTATACACATTACAACAATTGAATAGGTGATCACTGAGCAGTTCTTCCTTTTCTACGAGAGTTTAGGATGAATAAAAATTACCAATTTCCAATGTCATGAAACAAAATTTTTAGAACATAAAGAAATTTCCGTGCTTTAGCTACTGTCGTCGTCTTTTTTAACCGGATCGGAGCTCACAATGGGGAGGTTTCTTCTGTACTGGGGAGATGTCAGCCTCCTCTCTAGAGGTGTTTTCCTCTTGCTCACCACAAACCTATTCACCCCTTTCCGCATCGGCATTATTGACGGGAAATCTTCGTCGGGAATCTGACTGAGTTCCGAGATATCTTTGATCTGGGCAACTCGTCTGAACCATCTCTCCGCCTTGGCCTCCTCTGACATGTCTAAAGGATCCGGCTCTTTCACTGCCGACCCTTCCAGGCTCTTTCCAATCCAGCCCTCTCTAATGTTCTGGTTCTCGGATTGTTGAAGAGAACTTCCTGATAGATCTGGGGTCCTGTTTGGCATTCCTTTCGAGGAAATTCCGCTGCCCAAGTTGTCATCACTGCTGCTGTAGGATTTAGAAAAATTCTGGGTAAACTTTCCGCTGGCTGATTGTGCGTAAGTAGCAGAAGTTTTATTCTCACTTAAGTTACCGCCTGAGGGTGGTCCGGCATTGTCCAACCGTTCTGGAACCTTTTCTGCCATTTCAGGACTCGAAGTTGCTTCAGCAGCATCGATCTTAGCCAGCTCATTGCCATCTGCTAGTGGTTTGTCCTTTTTTGCAAAATAATCCGGTGGAAAGGGAACAAAGGGGACAAATTTAGTATCGGCAGCTTGCTCCATGGCCATTTGTCTCTTGTATGCCGGAGAAGTCAATGAACGATCTTTCTTCTTGCTGACAACAAACCGATTCTCTCCTTTACGCATTGGCATAATGTCTGGGAAATCTTCGTCTGAAATTGCACTGGCCAGATCCGTAACATTATGCAGCTCTGCAACCTTCTTAAACCATCTCTCCGATTTTTCATCTTGTTCTCTCTCTTTATTGCTTTCAGCCTGGTTGAATTGCTTCTGCACGGTCTTTTCGGATTTATGGGTTCCAGCAGCATTGTCTACCCACTCATTCGGTGCACTGGATTCATGGCTGCCTGCAAGTGCCTTCCCTCCATTCTCTGCCCCTGAATTCTCCAGTTTCTTTGCAAACATATCAGGAGGTAATGGCACAAATGGAACATAATTTGAATTTCTCCCTCCGGGCTGTCCAAATTGCTGACTATCTGTACCAGCATTGCTGTCCGTCAGTTCCATGTGATTTGGAAAAGATTAATCTATGGCCTCATCTAATTTCTATTGACCAGACTAAAAATTCACAATATTAATACAAGAGAACAAGATGATATTACCTTTTGATGTGCCATCGTTACCCGAGTTGGCTTGGTATTGGGAGTTAGCCAGCCTCCTCTCTAACGGAGTCTTCCTTGTGCTCACAACAAATCTATTAACACCTTTCCTCAACGGCATAATTTCAGGAAAGTCATCATCTGCTATGGCACTACTCATGTCAGACGTACTGTCAAGCTGAGACATCTTACTAAACCACCGCTGGGCCTTCTCTTCATTGGCAGCCAGCCGGCTATCGATATCAGCTGCTTTCGAATTGCTTCCATTCTCATATGGCCGACCTAATCTAGTATTCGGGGTACTAACTGAGACATCTCCAGGGCGCCTGCAATCACACCTCAAGCATACCATGTTCCTCCCGTAATTGAAGAAATCGCATCTAAGATAGATAAATGGCTTAATTCATTCTCTTGATTAATTTAACAAAAAATGGATTATTAACAAGTAGAGAAAAGAGCAGGAAAGCGATGCTTACTGAGGACACTCCCATTCTCCTCCAGTCAGCTGCCTCTTTGGCCGTGCCTCCTCACATTCAAGGCATTTTAGGTTTCTAGCGAAATTCATGAAACTACACCTGCTCGGTACAAATTGAAAAGATTTCATCATCAAAGATATGTGATAATATGTAGACAGATGAAAACAACTATATATATATATATAATTCTAAAAGAAACAATCACAAAATCAAAGAACAGGCGAGATAAAAAGTACTACCTTGGGCAAATCCAGTCGCCTCTTTTCATTTCAATTTTTTGCCCAAGAGGTCTCACTGGCTCTTTGTTTCTATCCACTAACTGATTTTGTGCAGAACCAAAAGAATTGGAATCGGGAACAACATAACATAGCTTGGCAAACTCGCGCAACAGATTCCGGACGGATGATTCAACAAGTTTTATATTGTAGAGACTATTACTTTCTGAAGGAAAGATGAGGTTGCTTGTATAACTCAATATGAATTTCATCAAATCAACTGTGCTCAATTTGTCAATATTCAATCCCTAAATATTGGAAGAAAAGTTGACAATGGTAAGAAAATAGTTAAGCAAACAAAGATGACTGCATAACAACAGTGTAGTCCTCAACAAGTTTTAAGAACAAAAGAATAATTAAACAATACATGGAATGGAAAAAATCTAAAGCACCAGGAGAATATCCATTTTTGCATCCTCAGGATGTTTTTTTACTTGAGATAAACCAAAACGATAAATTATCATCATTTCCATCTGATAGATTTGGTCCACAGATATCCAAATTCTTAGAGACATAATTTCCTTTCAATCTAACTGAAGGATATTCTCTTGCTAGAGATGGATTTACTTCGTCGCACATTTTCATCCTATGATAGTATTTGAAGCATGGGATATATAAAATGGATTACATAGTATTAGAACTATGACTCATACTTAAGACTTAGACCTCGTGACTGGACTTTAATTTTTTTGTTTCCAGAGTGTTATATTTAGCAGTATAAATAGAAATTTTTTACTCTTACAAATTCCCATGTATACTTATTCTGATCAAAGTCTAAGGGTTTCTTTATATTTTTTAGTCATTATCCCTATTCATCAAATAAGTGATGATCCAACGGTTCTAGTATGAATTTGAGGTTTTAATTGATCCATAGGTCTTAACAAGAGAATTCCTACATCCCAATAAATATGGAACATGTCACGAGCTAGTTATGCTTTCAACGGTTAGATGCATTGAAAGATGGTAACACATGAGCTTGGCTTTTTGTACCACACCAAACTTTTTTTTTTTTTTTTTAATTTCTTTTTGGAGGTAATGTACCAAACCAAACTAAGAACTTTAAATAAACACAACAATTGGTTATGAAGTTCGATAAATAAACTCGAACTGAGCTTATCTCTGATCATAACCGCAAGAGTCCGGCTCTTGTACGGTTGTACCATCCAATCCAAATAACGTAATGGATAACTTGAAGCAAGAAAGACAATGCAACTATTACTATCTCTAATTCTCTCCTATCACTCACATTGGATTCACCATTGAACAGAGAAGTCCTCAGCTTTGCGGCGCAATCCTCGGCTTCTCCGAAAATAAACGGAGTCCCATTTCCGATCACCACCTCCACATCTCTCCTCGAAAGCAATCTGCTTCAACAAAAACACCATCCACAGATCATTTCAACACAAATCTTCATCTTAAAACAACTTCAAATCCAAAAAGAGCAACAGCAAAACCAAACCCCACCTGACGAGACCAGCTCGTTCGCGCGCGAACTCCAGGCACGCGCTCGCCGAGCGCCGGAACTCGTCCGTAAACTGCGGAGACCAAGCGAACTCATCGCCTTCGCGAAGTCCGGGGGCGCGGTCGAAGTAGCCGGCGGCAGAGAGGGCGTGGAGGAGGTCGGACCACTCGGGGCAGACGGCGGCGGATGGAGGGGAGAGGGAAGGGGAATGGGGGTGGTCGGAGAGGGCGTGGGAGTGGAAACGGCGAGGGGACTTGGGAGAGGGGGAGAAGTGGAAGATACGAGAGGGTGGGAGAGGAGGGGGTCTGAGGCGGCGGCGGAGGAGTAGGAGGGAGGAGCAGCGGCGGCGGTGGTGGTGGAGGAGGAGAGGGAATGGGGCGGCGGCGGCGAAGGCGGCGGAGGAGGAGGAGGAGGAGGAGGTTGAAGTGGTGGTGGTGAGGAGGGAGAAGAATCTGTTGGTGGCGCCGCCCATTTTTCAGCGGCGGAAGTGAATGGGGATATGGGAATACGACGGTGGTTGGTGGTGGTTTTTTGGAGGGTGGGAATTGGGGAAGTGAATTTTGTTGTTGATAAACCCTACAGCGGGGCTTTATGGGTATGGTTGCAATTTGTGTCTGGACATAGAGAGTTTGTGGTGTTTGGCCTTTTTGGCTTCAAATTATTAGTGAACATCTCCGAATCATAATAGATTGTTCAACTAACGTGTCAACGTAAATTTTGACAGGCTTGATTAAAAAAAAAAATGCATAATGTATTTTACTAGTTTAAAATTAGGATAAATTACTATGATGATTTTCAAATATTTTACAAGGACATCTTTGATTCCTGAATTTTTTTTCTAAATCAAAAAGTTATTTAGCTGGATCACTTGTTGATATGTATGAATATTATGACCGAGATGGACATTCCACTTGATCATCCGATGATTATGTGACACTACTTTGAGGCTTATCCACGGGTGTAACATACCTTCCATCAGCTTCCCGATGACGATAGGCGAGGCATTATGCCTCTGTTATTAAGTCCTAGTTGCCACCAGCCGATTGAGTTTTAGGGTCAATAATTTTTTTTAGGTTCATTTTTTCAGACATAACATTGATATTATTATTTTTATTAGATTTTATTGATTTATTTATTTCGTTCATGTTTCAACTTTTGATTATATTGTTTGTTACGCGATTTTACCTAACATTATATCACATATTCCTATTTATGTTATGTTATTTTTTATAGCGGTTTCAGAAAATAAAATTAATATATAATAACTTTGAAACGATTAGTTAAACGGAATATAATGGTATTGGGACTAATTGAACTTTTTTGGGAACAATTGATCTATATTAGGTAAACAACCAAATTTAGCTCAAGTTACGTCATTCTCAATATGAATGAGTTTAGTTCTACATCAGAACCTGAAGAAGAGGATCAATCCTCAGAAAACAAACTAAGCGACGATGATGGTTTTCTTGCGGTAATAGTCGTTGTCGTGGCTGCAAGTAGGCATAATAGACGAAGAGATCCACAACCAATGTGTAATTTGAGACTAACTGGCAGCATGTGTGTGGAAGAGATAATAAATAGACATGAAGAAATTATTCAAGATTTGATAAGTATGAAATCAGATGCATTCAAAGCACTAAGTCACATATTAGGTAGTAGGGAATTATTGAGGCCAACTTATAATATGAATGTCGACGAGCAGTTATTCATTTTTTTTTTATCCATTTGTACACAAGGCGCAATGAACAGACATATTTCTTATTTGTTCCAGCATTTTAAAGAGACAACTTCACGTTGGTTCTTGAAAGTATTGACTGCTATTTGTGCTCTAAAAGATGAACTCATCAGGCTGCCCGACTACACAGAGGTTTAACCTTTGATTATGGAGCATTCCTACAAATATAGGTCATGGTTTGAAGCACATTATCGATGTCATTGCATCATATGATCGTATTAACGAATCCTAAAAAAATGAAAAGTCTACTATTTTTTATTCAACACGTGTTATAAATGCTAGTATCCATAATCAACATTTTACTTTTTCATGCAGGATTGCATTAACGCTATAGATGGAATACACGTACCATGTGTGCTACGGAAGGATAATTCTGAAGCATGGATTAATAGAAAAGGTGTGAACTTACAAAATGTATTGGTCTCCTGCTTGTTCGATATGAAAGTTACATATATATTGGTTGGCTACGAGGGATCTTGCATGATGCTAAAATGTTAAAAGAGGCAATAGCATTTCATGGTTTCCTAATATCGCTATCTGATAAGATCATCTATCACATGATATGACTAGTTTATAAATAATAAAGTAATTATAAAAATGTGTGATTTATGTTGATAATGCGATGTTTACTTCATAGGAAAATTTACGTAGCCAATTTGGGATACGCAAATAAGGATTGTTTCCTTAGTTCATTTCGACTAGAGACGTATCATTTACTCAAATATCGAAAACGTCACGTCGGACTGGGCACTCGGAGGAAAGTATTTAGCAATATGTACTCATCACTACGGAATTGTATTGAGTGAACTTTTGGCATATGGAAGGCCAGATTTAAAATACTTAAAGGCATTAATAATTATCCCATGGACAAACAAGTAACAATCCCAGTGGTGTGTATAATTGTTCATAACTTAATAAGGATGGTACAGGTTGGGGATCCTATTCTTGAAGAGTATGTGGCAGATGGTGTGCCTGTAGGTGGACATGTCGATGTTAAAGCGGATTATGTGTTGGCCGATAGGGGGGGAATGATACAGGTCCAAGTACGAGAATGCAGCAAGATACATCAAGGAGGGGTGCAATAAATCAGCTGAGAGATGTGTTGGCCGATGATATGTGAGACAGATATTAACAATATTCATGGTATAAATCCACTTGAAATTAAGGCTAGTGTTATCTATTTAAACTAGATTAGGGGGAGAATTTCATTTTTTTATCAGTACTTTTAGTTAGCAACTACGTAATTCTTGTTGTATTTTATGATTATGCAAAAAATATTGTAAAAACTTTTATGTATGTTGTTGATGTGGGAAAATATTAAATGTGTTATTGATGTGTGTTTGTATTTTATGACTATGTGTGTTTTTATTGCAAAAAATTAAGGCTAGTGTTATTTTAGCAACAACTAGAAATGTCAAACAGCCCAGCCCGACCCATTTATTTTGAGCTCATTAGTGCTTCGTGTCATGCTCGTGCTGGTCCATTTAATAAACGTGCCATGTCATACTGTGCTCATAAAAAATTTATAGCGTCAAGCCCGATCTACGATCCATTTATAAGCTCGAAACTCGAACTCGGACCCAGTCCCAAAACCTGATCCTGACCCTGTCCCAAAACCTGACCGAGACCTCAGTCCCGAACCCGAACCTTACCCCGTCTAGAAAACCAACCGGACCTGATCCCCAAACCCAACCTCGACCCCCATCCAAAAACCTAACCTTAACTACGATGCCGAAATTGACCTCGACTCCCGTCCCAAAACTTGACCCAAGCATCGAAACCCGATCTCGACCCTGACACTAAAACCCGATCCCGAAACTTGAACTGGACCTCGAAATCTAACCTCAACTCTAGTCATGAAACCTAAACTCGAACCCGACTCCGTTCAAAAACTTGACCTCGATCACTAATATTGAAACCCAACCCCAACCCCGAGTCTGACCCCAATCCGAAACCCGACCTCGGTCCCGAAACATGAACCCGACTCCGATCCTAAAATCCAACCACGATTTGGTCCTAAAACCCAAACTTGCCCCTCGTCCAGAAATCCAACCCCGACCCTCGGTACCAAAACCCAACCCTAATCTTCATCCCGAAACCTGACCCCAACCCCGACCCCGACCCCGACCCCGATAAATTATAAAAGTTCAATTTAAAAAATAATAATTATTATAAAAAGTTTTAAAAAATTTTATCCAAATATATATATTCTGTTTTCATTTCATAAATCTATTTTATCAAAATAATTGCCAAACACCATAAGTTTTTTAGAATATGTGAGAATAGTTTTTGTTCTCATATTTGGCAACACAATTATGAAAATTGATAAATGAGACATGGCCAAACAGGTCCCAAGTCTGTCTCTCAAGTTTAGTCCAAAACGCACATTTTGGACAAAAACAGTAAAAATTATTCTCCTATATATATATATATATATTGTGTGTGTGTGTAGAAGAGAATCGATAAGATAAATTCATTAAGAAAAATCTAAATCAAATCTCAATTTTCTAGTGGAATTTTTTCGATCTGATCAGAAACGTTCCCTCTTGTTTATTATAATCATACCGGAAGAATTTGATTTATGGATCGTTTTTTCCTTTCATTTTTTCCACCAATTTATGTTCTTTATCTGTTTTATTTTTGCTCTTGCAAGAAGAAGAAAAACATATTTTCGATTACTGATTTGAAATTTGTGGTAAATGTTTAAGATGACTACACAACAATCATCGCTCAATAAAAAGGTGTTTATATGTGGTGTGCGTGTGTTAATTTATTTCTTTACTTTTTAACACAAATTCTTTTTGATTGAAAATCATCATACAAACTATTATTGGCGTGGGAGAGTAATCGAAAGTAGAGGGAAAAAAAAAGGTGCGGGAGATTACGGTGCCAATAGAAAATAGGTGTGTGAATAGTAGTTCTTAAAAAAAAATCTTTTTTTTAAGGTCTTAAAATGTAATTTTGTTAATTGGTAAATGAGTAATAATAAATTTATTAAACATAAATATGAAAAAAAAAAACGAGAGATTTCAATAGATTCTCCCAACTAAAAATTAGAAACATTACTCTTTTAATCCTCATTAAATTATTTTGATATTATATATTGACACTAATTCTCGGCTCTGATACTAACTTGGGCACTATCATAAAAACACCTTTTTAGGGGCTGTTTTGGGATCAAATATCTAGATGGTATTTTAGCATTTGGATTTTAAAATTTCAGTTCTATATCAAATTTTCTTTTTTCAATTTTTTAAAAATTCAAATTTTAAAAGTCTATAACTTTCTCACTTCAAAATAAAAAGAGATAATTTTATATCAAAATGTTGAAAGACAACCAAGTCAAATGAAACATCCTACACCTTATCAAACTTACTTATCAGAATTAAAAAAAAAAAAAAAACAGCTTATGCTGAGAAACCGGCGAGAGGCAAATTGGAAAATCAATGAAGCCCCTCCATTCGGTCGGATTTGTTGGGTGAGCGATGCTCTCAACCAGTGAGCTCACATGTGGGCGGTTAGTGACTTGCGAATCCGACGAGGTCACGATTCGGCAGTGAGTGGCTCGCGAGGCTGGCAAGCTCACGATTTGACGGTGAGTGGCTCACGAGACCGGCGAGCAGCCGAAATGGGTGATGGGCGATTGGGCGAGTCCTTGTGGAGTCCGCCATGTTGGGAATTTTGTTATTTCCTATTATGGGCTTACATATTAAATAATAATTATATTATATATTATCTAATTTAATAGGACACTTATTTGCACTCTAAAGATATATATTGAGTATGAGTTTTAATGTGCAGGAACCCAATACTAATTGAATTAGGGTTGATGAGAATCTAATTTAAGTTAGTATATAAGAGTTGTGGTCCATAAGTCAAATCATAATACATAATATTTGCTCTCCTCCTCCTTCTCTATTAAGAGATAGAATCCATAGAACACTTTAGGAAACTAAAGAGATTTGATTATGAAAAGCTCTATCCTTCTCTAATTTATCTTCATGGATTCATGTACGCTTTCGATTAATTTTTTTTTTATGATTTAACATGAGATCTTGGATTTGTTTATGTTTTTATCAATTAAAGTTTTTCCCCTATCTTACTCCAACAATGCGGTGAAGGGGAGGCGTCGGAGTTGGAGAAGACGGGCTGGGAGGATTTATTTTTTTTTTCCCCTCTCTCTTTCTGGTAGGCAGGGGTGGATATCATGTGGGAGGTCTTATTTTCCCTAGGTGATCTTAAGGCCTTTTGAGCTCTTGATTTTAATTTAAAGGTGTAGAAATTTTATGTCATCAATAGGATAAAATAACTTTACCCCCATTGTTTAACTTATCGTATTTTAAAAAAAAAGAATGAAAAGAAAAAAAAAACAGTGTCCAGCTCCGCTTCCTGTTTGACTTCTTAATTTACGAAGAAACTTCTCTCCCTCTCTCTCTCTCTCTCTCTCTCTCTGGTTTGTTAGTCTAGGAACTTTCATTTGTTTTTCATTTTCTCCGAAATTTCCTTGTCTTCCTTTCATTTGTAGGCATCGACTAATAACAAGTCTTCCTCTTGTTATAGATGTTATTGCAGTTCTTGCCTTCTTGTGTATAACCTTCAATCTTTATTTTCAAATCGAGTAGATCGGTACGCGGGGGTTAGTTTTCTGATCAAGTGGAGATAATTAAGTCCTTTTCTCCTGGCTCAGGTAATGGGTTTTGATCTCGTCTTTTATGTTTTGAGGGCCATTAACCTCTCCTTCACTGCATTAGTATTATTTCTGATTTTGTTAATGTCAATTTTGTACTATTATCTATCATGACAGGACACCACGGTGGGAGCTGATATTATGGCTTCTTCTTCTACTATTCCCGCTTTCGAGTATGATGTTTTCATCAGTTTTAGAGGCGAAGATACTCGTAAAAGTTTTACTAGTCATCTTCATACTGCTTTACAACATAAAGGAATTAAAACCTACAAAGATGATGAGGATCTGGAGAGAGGAGACGAAATTTCGCAAGCACTTAAGAAAGCTATAGAGACGTCAAAGCTTTATGTAATCATTTTCTCAACGAACTATGCATCTTCCTCTTGGTGCTTGGATGAGCTTGTCCACATACTCGAATGCCGAGAAAACTATGAACAAACTGTTCTTCCGGTTTTCTATGGTATAGATCCATCAGATGTCCGAGGACAAATGGGGAGTTATAGATCTGCATTTTCTATACATGAAGAACGATTTCGAAATAAGATGGACAAGGTGCAAAAGTGGAGAGATGCCTTGACAGCAGCCGCCAATCTAGCTGGATGGGATTCGCAGGTCATTAGGTATGTTTCACTTTGATTTTATATTCTCTCCACTTGAACTGATTGTCTACACTCTAGAAGGAAAACATTCTATTACCTGTACATTCAATGACGGAGCCAGGATTTATTGGTAGAGGGACCAAATTTTTTTTTTTTTCCAATCAAGTCACTAGGTCCATTAATGTTTATAAATTTAATAAAACTATTTTATTTCTTAAAATTCAAATTATTTGCCTAATAAAATATGAGTGATTATATTTACACCCATAATTTTGATGCTAAGCTAATAAATGTTTCCTAACACAAACATAGTAAATTTATTCTTTTATAGATACTTTTTATGTAATACATATTTAATCCTCCCATACACTCGTTTTTATTTTGGTTTTAATTTATTTTGTTAAAAATTAATTAATAATCTAAATAAGAAAAAAAAGGATATATTTTCATTCTTAAAAATAAAAAGTATCTCAAGAAAAAAGAAAGGAAATAATAAAGAAAAAAAACTGAAGTAATATCTAAATAAAAAATAAAGGAATATCATACTGCATTTAAAAAAAATACATAAATATAGAATTATGTAAACGAACATAGCAAGAAAAAATAAATAAATAAACAACCATATAAAAAATCAGAGAGAATCATTTTCAAAGAAGAAAAAAAAGAAAAAACGAACACATAATACTAACGAATTAAAGAATTAGAAATACATATTTCATTAGTTGTTAATTCTTCAACATACATCTTTCTTTTATTTTTATTTCACTTGAATCCTCTATTGAAAATTTTCATGTGGTTATAAAAATTTCTTAAGAAAAGAAATTGATGAAGAACAATTTAGAGTTTATAAAATGAATAATTTAGAGTTTAGAACAATTTCTTAGGATTTTTTAAAATATTTTATTATTATTATTTTTATTTATGGTTAATGTGGTGTATGTTTTTTAATTAATTTAGAAAAAAAATATTTTCATTAATAGGTATGTGGGGTTATGAGCATTCTTAATAGTTTTAAGGTAATTTTCTTGTACGGTAAAAATACATTAAAAATCTTTATTGACTTTGTAGTGATATTTATCAATATTGTAGGTGCAAATAAAATTTCCATAAAATATAGAGAGCTATTAATTTAATAGGGGTCAAGACTAATTTATACACATACACATTATATTAAAATTAAAAAATATTATATTAAAATTAAAAAGAAAAAAAAGCTCGGGGGGGCCATGGCCCCCTCCCTACCCCCTCCCTCAGTTAGTGCGTACATTTGAAACTTTTATTACCCTACAATCTCTTGTTTTAGTTTAGTGCCTCTTTGTAATAATTGTATACCTCATCTCATATTTGATTTTAAAGGATCAAGCTTTCAAATTAAAAGATCAATATGTTAGGTGGACTGACTCAATACCCATATATATATATATATATATATATATATATCCTTGCAAGATGATACTCTTGTTGGAGTAACCAATAATGTTTTTGATTAATCTGGCTGCTCATTTGACGTTGAATTTGCGACCTCTAAAGATATGAGCTTCCATTTTAAAAGATTAATCAATTTGTTAAGTGAAGTGATCCAATATCTATATATGTCTATTATTATTTTTACATTTTGAGGATGTGGGTTTTGGTTTCTTTCAACGTCGAAAGAGTAGTTTACATGTACGCATAATCAATTTCATTAGTTTTATCTCATTATTTTCTTTGCCGATTTGTTACATTTCTTTAATTTGTACTAATAGCTTTTCCGTTATACATGTCAGGGATGAGTTTGATTTAGTTGAGAGGATAATCGAAGTTATTTTAAGAAAAATGAATCATACTCGATCAAGTGCCAATTTCAATGGTTTAGTTGGAATTACAAAACGCATCTCACAAATTGAATCCTTAATGTGCACTAGCTCCTTAGACGACGTTTGGAAACTAGGCATTTGGGGCAGTGGTGGTATAGGAAAAACAACCCTTGCACGGGTTGTATTCGACCAAATCTCTTATGAATTTGAAAGTTGTTGTTTTCTTGCTAATATCAGAGAAGAATGGGGCAAAGGCAACAAACACAACTTAAAGGAAAAATTATTTTCTGATTTGTTGAGAGAAAAAGATCCAAATATAGGTACCTTATCTGTAGGACCAACATATGATAAGGATCGGCTATGTAGTAAAAAAGTGCTTATCGTTTTTGATGACGTGGATGATTCGGAGCAGTTAGAATTTTTAGCTGAAGACTATAGTTGGTTTGGCCCTGGGAGTAGAATAATCATTACAACAAGAGATATGGAAGTGCTACGGGAAGAAGTTGACGAGATACACAAAGTTGAGAGATTAAATAACGAGGAAGCTCTTCAACTCTTTCTGCCGAATGCTCTTAAAAGAACCACTCTCACAAAAGAACTTTTACATCTTTCAGAAAGAGTCATTAACTACAGTGAAGGCATTCCGTTAGCTGTCAAAGTTTTTGGTTCTTTTCTTCGCGGGAAGAAACATGAAAACTGGGAAGAAGAATTGAACAAGTTGAAAGAATGTCCCCACCCAAAAATTCTAAGTATCTTGAGAATAAGTTTTGATGGATTGGACCGAATGCAACAATGTATATTTTTAGATATCGCATGCTTTTTCAAAGGTTTGCGTAGAGATTATGCAGAAAGGATATGCTGGAAGCTTGTCGTTCGTTTGCAAAATCAGTAATTGATAATCTTGTTGATAAGTCCCTCATTACTATAAAAGAGGATAACATACTCTGGATGCATGATTTGGTACAAGAAATGGGATGGGAGATTGAACAATCCAACAAAGAGCTTCCAAGGCGCAGTAGATTGTGGAATGCTGAAGATGTCTACCATATCTTGAAAAATGATATGCTGAAGATGTCTACCATATCTATTGAGCATCTTTGTTGTCTTGAGATATTAAGCCTTGATTTTTGCAGAAATGTCAAGAGTCTCCCACACCATATCTCAAAGATGAAAAGTTTGAAGGCGCTTACATTTGAAGGAACTCTTTTGATTTCTAAATATTTCTATAGTATTTTTCCCTGGTGGATTGAAAAAGTATTTACGCTTTCACAGCTGAGCACTTATAGACATGAATTTAAGGGCAACTTTAGATTTTTTCTTCGTCCTCTTTTGAAACGTGAATGTGTTCCAAAGCTCCCCCTGGTTGGTTTTTGTCGAGGCATTGACATGTATGTGCATTTTGTGTCAATTTCGGGAAGAGTTGATGTCCGAAATCTAGATCATGATCAAGGAACCATGCCAGATTCTGATGAAGAACTACACGTACAAAATCCAATTGATGTTTGTCGCGAAATTAATTCGTCTGATAGAAGGAAAGAATTTCTACTTTTTAATTGCCTAGAATTGTATGGGAAAGGAGAACGCGACAACAAATTGATGTCTGCCCGAATGCTTAAATTCCTCTCTAGGAAAATTGCATTGCAAGAATTTACAAGTCATGTATGTCTCTTTCTTTAAATTTTCTGTTACTTTTTTCTCATCCCGTGTACAAATTTATTTTTTTCCTCTGTTAGCAGCTACAGGTTTTTCACAAGGTAATATAAACTTATGTTAACGACTTGTTCTGTAATTAAATGGTGCAGGGACTTCCTATTGAAGCAGATATTGGCGTTTGTTGTACCGGGGTACAAGTTCCAAAGTGGTTTCAGTATCAATTTTCTGAACCAAGTATAAGTGTTCCTTATACAAGACCAAGAGCGAGAGCAGTTGTTATTGACCTTCCTCCAAACTCACTTAATTCCAACTTTTTGGGTTTTGCTGTATGTGCTTCTGTTACGACCCATGGGGTTCAGCAAACTAGTCTTCTATGTAAACCACACTTTATAATGAGCAATGGCATCAAATTGACATGGGATTTAAATTATTATCTTACGTTTTGGGAGACAAGAGTTTTGGAAGAGGATTGGCTCATTGTACGGGAAAAGATCATCAAAGTCGTGTTTGAGTTCTCATTATATCAAGAAAACACAGCTCACTCTCGTCACTGGCGTTTAAATGAGTGTGGGATCCACCTTCTATATGAGGAAGATGCATACAAATTTGATGCACTTATTCCTGAGAATTGGAAAGAACTAGAGGAAGAAGAAGAAGAAGAAGAAGAAGAAGAAGAAGAAGAAGAAGATAATGAGAAAGCTGCAACCAGAGTTTTCTGTTATTTATCAAGATGATCGGCAAGCACTAATGGAAGAAGAAGAAGATAATGAGGAAGCTGCAACCAGAGTTTGTGTAATTTATCAAGAGGATCCGGAAAAGAAGAAGATGATGATAATGAGGAAGCTGCAACTAGAGTTTCTATAATTTATCAAGAGGATCGGAAAGCACTAATGGAAGAAGAAGAAGATGATGATGATGACGAATTCGTGGGAGATGCAAACAGAATTTTTGTAGGTAATCAAGAGGATTGGAGGAAGAAGAAGAAGAATATGAGGAAAATGCAAACAAATTTGGTGTATTTAATAAGGAGATTTGGAAATTTTGTTATCAAGATCTTTCGACAGAAGAAGAAGAAGAGAACAAGGAGAACAAGATCGATTTATGAATTAAACATATGTCAACAATATTGAAGCAAGAAGGAGACAGCAAGCCACGCGGGTATGTACAAAATCCTGTCTTTGTCGTCCCATTAATTTTTTCAGTTCTTTATTTTTTCTGTATTACTTGATGTGAGGGACTTTATTGTTTCTGTGTGTACAAAATCCTGTCCTTGTCGCCCCATTTATTTTTTTAGTTCCTTCCCCTTTTTTTTTTTTTTTCGTGTCTAACTTGATGTGGGGGATTCAAAATTTAAACTTCAGCATTTAGCTGACTGTGGAAGAAGAATATGAGACTAGTGAAAAGTCTTAAATATGTATACCACTATACTCTTTTTTTTTTTTTTTTTAATGCTGAAAAAATATCACTATACTCTGATAACAGAAGAACATTGATTGATCATAACACGATTCAACTGCAACAAAACAAGAAGAAGATTGCAACCTGTTGCGAGGTACGTATTAAAGTCTGTCTTTGCCTTCCGATTAATTATGTTCTTTTTTCTTCCCTATTTTGATGAATTTCGGGTGCGGGATTCTAACTCTAAACTTTAACATGGTGACCATGTGCTTACTGCTAAGTGAAGTCTGCAAAAATGATTGGTCGTGATTTATTTCCATTACATGAAAAATCAGTAAAAGTATTCAACAAGACTTACATATTGATATAAGACTTCAGAATTGAATCATTGATTGAAAATCTGTACAAGGATAAGTCGTTTTAAGAACATTTGAAGTGACCAAATGCTAATTAGTAAGTTAGCTTTTTTGTTAGAGAAGTCGGTTTTGCTTTTGGCTGTGATTTGTGCAAGTTCCTTTTGGAACATATAATAACACATGTGATTGCCTCCATGACCATGTTTCTCAGATTCTTCCAGAATACGTAATGACACAGTTTGTTAGTTCGGTGGATTTCAAATTAAGCCGTAAGACTTTTACTTTTTATTTCCAGGTAATTTGTAGACTTGTGCTATACTGCTGTTTTCAGATAATAATGTCTAAAAATCATATTTTCTAAAAATGAGAGTCTTGTAGTAATTGGTCATTTGCTCTGATACAATGGCACGGTTTAAAGACCTGATTCTAATCTGCGGTGCAAAGTGAAAGATAACACAATTTTTACAACTTCTAAAGGTCTAATTTAATGTTTAAATTGATTGCTTGAGATGATAGAGAGGAAAAAAAAAAAGAGAGAGATAAATTGCATGCCATTATTTACGGTTTTCGCTATACAGACTCAATTTTGCTTAGTTCTCCCTCTTGCAGAGTACTCTTGTTTTGGATTGCCTGAGGTCCATAGAGGAAAACATTGTAGCTCCTTTAGTAAGCTTCTTCGTCGAGAGTTGAGACGCGAGGAAATGAATCCTTCTATTCTGTCATTAAGATGCTACTTATGCACACATTAAATGTCGTCCATATTTTGTATGATGACAAGTTCGGTAAACAACTGAATGAAATGGAACTCCATGAGCTGAACTGAATTATTTTTCCTCTAGAATTCACGAGTTGGAGGAACATGCTGAATTTGGCTTTTGAACATGTTTCTGATGTGCAGGAATATGTGGAGAACAAGAAGTCAAAGTTGGTGAATTCTGAAACACTTTGCAGGAGGCTTTTCAATAAATTTTCGGATGGCGTGAACCATATATATTGGAATTTGAGGAACCGTGATATTCCGATGCCAGTTTTCTTCTCCCATTGATGTTCCTATCGCAAGATCCAATTCGTTCACCTACCAAAGTCGAAGATCATCTCGGGGATGTTCATCTATATAGCTCGAACGTTTTGTTAGCTAGTTTTTAACCTTTTTTAGTTTTAAGTTTCCTACAAGATGAGGAGTTATCTTTTAAAGGAGCTTTAAATTCCTAAGCTTTGTGTAAAGAAAACTCCTTGTGAAAGAATAAAATGTCTTCCTTTCTTTTCTTTTCTTTTTTCCTTTCTTTCTTTTTTTAACCTTCAAATATCATGTCTTGGAGTAATTTTACCTGCTGTATTGTGTAGTTTAATCACCTATTTATCAGATTATTTTTCTTTAATCACCTTCGGACACAAATTGTAAGTTGGAAATTAGAATGACTTAAGTTGAGCATCTCATTGTTGGTTCATTAATACGGTTTTATAGTTGCTGGCTTAACTAGCTGTCACGCTTCAGAATTGTGTTTCGGATTTTTTTTTTTTTTTTTTAATTTTTTAGCTGAAAAAGTATACTGTACTTATTGTCAAGTGGGACTTGTTTCAGTTTCTTGCTTTGCGGCTGATTCCATGCTAGCTTGTCTTTCATCATTAATAATGTAAACTCTCACTAAACCTTCTTCTTGATTTGGAAGGGGATTGTTTTCATCCATCTGTTGTTCTTGCCTAATTTTGTCATTTTTGGATTTTTTTTTTCCATAGATTCTTCAGAGAACATAACAGTCTGATGTAGCATAGTTCACCTTTGATGGAAGAGGCGAAACCTGAGATTTCATATTTGATTTTGTATTTTTTCATCTTCGATCCATGCTCGGGCCAGGGCACTATTTTTGTCTTGGGATAATATTATGAGTAGTGCTCTAGACACCAACTTTAATTTCAACTTCTTTAGTACCAACTCATACGTCATATTTTTATTATTAGATATAATCAATTGATGTGATAATACTTTAAATACTTACTAATAAAAGAACGATAACTTATATATTACATTAAATGATAATCAAAAGTTAGAATTAGAGTTTGTGTCAATAGTATTTTTCTAATGTTATTTCCGAAGGAATTAGTGAATTCTTCCTTTCTTGGCATGTTGATTCTGTTATAACATTCTCCTACTAACTCATATGGAATGAAATTGTGTACCAACTCATGTTACAACATTCTCAAAAGATTATGTTGTAGTAGGATCGTATTAACTCATGTTATAACATCAACTCATGTATAAGTTGTCATCTTTCTATTAATAAATTATAAATAAAATAAAACAATGTGACAATTTTTTAAAGATCTATTAATAAAAGAATAAGAACTCATATGTCATATAGTTTGTGAAAGTAAAATCTATGTTCTTAGCATTTTTTCTTATTGAAATGATGGTGAAATTGTAATGCCCCAAATGCTACCTAACAATAACGTTAGAAAATTAATATTAAAATTAACATAGATATTGTGATGAGATAGTAATTTCTTAATTTTAATGTTATGTTGAGTTATTTTTGACAGATGACGCGACGATGACTCGATATGCTAGAACAAAGTTCATGTCAAATTGATGAATTTTTTTATGATGAATTTATAATTTTGTGTGATGGCTTAAAAATATATATAATAAAGAAATTATTGCATTTATTTTGTAAGTTATATAAAGCATAAATATACCATATATTGTTTTACGATTATACTAAATGTTTATATATATACACTATATGTTTAAGTATATTTTATTTTTATATACAAATTGTATTGTATATATGTCTTTATATATACATATATATGTTAAGTTATTGGTTAGTCAACGTTTATATATATATATATATATAATATTATATGCATATATATATATATATATATGTGTGTGTATAATAGGAAATCTGACGGAGGATATGAAGGGAATGAGTAACAACAAGAAAAAAAAGGGGAAGTATATTATCCGAAAAAAAGACCTGTTTTATATGATGTTAATTTCTAACTCAATTGTGAACCTTTAGATGTCAAAAATTATTCTATAATTTAGATAAACTTATAGAACTTTTCATAAGCTTTCCAATGCCTACTTATATGTGAAAATCCGATATTAGAGTAAAATATTATGACCAGTATACTATCCGGATACCAGCTAGTACCAACCAGTTTACCATGTGCAATTGTAGGTGTGAAAATTCTAAAAGTTAACCTAGCTATTTCCTTTTCCTCCAACACATTTTCACACCCTAATGATAGCCATTCCCCAGCTATTAAGAGGCAATTAAACCAAAGAATTCGATCCCAATTAATTCCAAAATTTATTTGGGATTAAATTACTCACAAATTATTTTATAATTTTCAAAATTTTCCTTTTTACAAGCTTTCTCTCTCATTTCCCTAGTCTCCCTCTCCCTATCATTCTCATTCTTTTTCTCTACTCTCTCTACCCCTCTCACATGCAAGTACGAACAGAGAAAAAAAAATCCGCCAAACCTCCAAATTCTTTCAAGCCAAAATCAAAGGATTTCAATGTATGTTTTGGTGTTGTTTGATGATGATGATGATTTTGTTATTTGCTTTAGTTTGGAATTCTTCGAGGGATTAGATGATTTTCTTAATGAGTGTCTTCATGTGAGTTTGAGGAGATGATAAAAAATATTTATCAAATGATGATCGAAAGAATGACTATATGGTTGATTTTGTAAACAAGACGAATTTAGGGTTTTTGATTTCTTGATTTATGATTTCACTGGTATGGTGATTGAATAATTCTATACGTTAGTAATAAATCGGGCTGTTTTGGGTATGAGTGTGTGTATATGAATCATGTATATTGTGGTGATAATTTTCATATTTTTATTGATTTTCGGATTTGACCACAGTTACTGGAATTTCCATATTTTATAATAAGCATTCCAAACTGTTTTTAAGGGTACAAATGAACTCCATTTTTAATAAATTTAATATTGTTGGAAAGCTCTAGATGTTTATTTTCTTTTAAAATCAGCTTCATATCATTTGGAGATATGTGTGGATTTTTATGATTTTTCAAATAGGCAGAAGTCGGACTGCCAAATTTAGTAAAATTTTAATGATCAGATTTCAACACTATTTTTCAGGATACAAACAGCCTCCGTTTTTAATGAGATTAATATTTTAGAAAATTCTAGATGTCTACTTTCATTTGGATCAGTTTCAGGTTGTTTGGACACATATATGAATTTTTGTGATTTTCAAGTAGGCAGAGGTCTGGCTACCAGTTCTGTAAAATTTTAGTAATCTGATTCAAAACTATTTTTGAGGGTACAAACGGTCTCTGTTTTTAACGAATTGATATCATTAGAAAAATATGGAAGTCTACTTTTATTTACAGTTGGTTTCAGATCATTTGGAGCTATGTATGAATTTTTATGAATTTTTTTAAGGGACAAAGGTCTGACTGGCAATTTCTGTAAAGATTTGTAATTTCATGAAATTGTCCAATTTTTGTGTTGTGACGTTATTGAATGATGAAATAGGCCTTTTAGGTGCTACTATGATATGATGGATGTGTTTAATGAATTATTATAAGCTTTTATTGATTTTATTATATTTATTATTCATAGTATGAACGGTTATAAAGGCGAGCACTTGAGACCTCAATCGCGCGTCACCATCGGAAAATTTGAAAAAGTTAAGTAAGGCATTTATGTAAGTACACTAGCACCTATGATATGAATTAAAGATTTGAGAAGTATATGTTTTGATATTGATGATGATGTTATGATGTTCTTAAATAATACTTCTCCTATGATGACATTTTGATGAAAAGTATATATATGGTATGTATATGTATTTTATGTTTTAAAATGATATTGTATACCCTTCATGATGATGATGATGATGTTGTCCGGTGAGCTGACTTTTGTCACCGTTAGTTTGGAATGAGATGGACATTTTTTATTTCAAATAAAGTTTTGAGACTTTAATTTATTATCATTTGATTGGATGATTTATATGGGCTTAAATTATATTTCAAGAATTGGGTTTTAAATATATGTATATATATATATATATATATATATTAATTAGGTTATTTTGATGTAGTTTTAAAAAAAAAATTCTAAAGTTTTCTAAAATTATCTAAGTAAAGTTTTTCGTTATGTAAATATTTTTATTTCAAGCTTAATATTTTTAATAATTTTATAAGAGATGAATGATTAAATAAGAAGTCAACTGTAACAGTCCGTGAGGGGTCCTTACTTTTGGTTGACATTTGAGATTTAGCGTTTCGACTATAGTTTACATTTTTATCTTTAATTTGAGTTCATTATTCGACCTACTTTTAAAGTGTAATATTGGGATTTTAGAAGGTTTATTTTTTATTTTTTATCTTTAATTAGCAATATGATCAAAGATAAAAATATCAATATCTTATATTTAAAGAAATTTTAAAAAAAGATATTAATGATTTAGAAATACCAAGTAAAAATAATTGGAAGTGTGGATGTTTGGGTTAAAACTAAATATTAACTCATCCATTAGTACAAAAAATAAACACGGTTTATACAAAAATGTAATACATATGATAAAAATCTCAATATGGACCCAAAAAAAAAAAAAGTTCTTATAAAGCCCAAATATGGAGTTTGTCCCGATTCAAGCAATATAAACTCACAATATATTAATTTACAAAGTGGACAAATATGCTGGGTGATAACAAATAGATATTATTTAGCAAATAAAGCAACAGTAAATTAAGAAAATAAAAATATATTGACTGTCTTTCTAAAATTTTCTGAAAGTTTATGATATTTTCTTGATATTTCTTTGATATATTTCAGGGGATTCCAGATGTTTCTACTAATATTTTTGTGTTTGGCAAAATACCTTCGACCGAGGTAAAAAAAATTTTCTTTCGGTCCAACATAAGCCGAAGATAATTCCAACGCTACTCAAAGTATGAACGACTAAATTGTAACACTAAACGAAGAAGATTGAGTTTTTAAAATAAGTTTTATTTCATGGGCTATTTTTGTAAATATCTCTTTTTAGTATTATTATTTTTTTTCATCCGCGCGTTCGCCGATTGGGCCCCCTCCACCACGTGGCCATCGGGTCCCCTACGTCGCAAGCTGTCGAGCCCCTCCGCTGCGAGTTGTCGAGCGCCCTCTGCCGCTAGCGGTCGAGACCTATCTTACTCTGATGATATGGCGGCAGGGGTGGATATTGTGTGGGAAGTCTTATTTTCCCTAGGTGATCTTAAGGCCTTTTGAACTCTTGATTTTAATTTAAAGGTGTAGAAATTTTACGTCATCAATGGGGTAAAATAACTTTACCCCATTGTTTAACTTATCGTATTTGAAAAGAAAGAAAAACAAAAAAAAGACGTTTTCTAGCTCCGTTTCTTAGCAATTTTTTGTTTGACTTCTTAATTTACGAAGAAATTCTCTCTCTCTCTCTCCTCTCTCTGGTTTATACTTTCATTTGTTTTTCATTTTCTCCGAAATTTCCTTTTTTTTCCTTTCATTTGTAGGCGTTGACTTATAACAAGTCTTCCTCTTGTTATAGATGTTATTGCAGTTCTTGCCTTCTTGTGTATAACCTTCAATCTTTATTTTCAGATCGAGTTGATCCGTACGTGGGGGTTAGTTTTCTGATCAAGTGAAGATAATTAAGTCCTTTTCTCTTGCTCAGGTAATGGGTGTTGATCTCGTCTTTTATGTTTTGAGGGCCATTAACCTCTCCTTCACTGCATTAGTGTTATTTCTGATTTTGTTATTGTCAATTTTGTACTATTATCTATGATGACAGGACACCACGGTGGGAGATGATATTATGGCTTCTTCTTCTACTATTCCCGCTTTCGAGTACGATGTTTTTATCAGTTTCAGAGGTGAAGATACTCGTAAAAATTTTATTAGTCATCTTCGCACTGCTTTACAACATAAAGGAATCAAAACCTACAAAGATGATGAGGATCTGGAGAGAGGAGACGAAATTTCGCAAGCACTTAAGAAAGCTATAGAGACGTCAAAGCTTCATGTAATCATTTTCTCAACAAACTATGCATCTTCCTCTTGGTGCTTGGATGAGCTTGTCCACATAATCAAATGCCGAGAAAACTATGAACAAACTGTTCTTCCGGTTTTCTATGGTATAGATCCATCAGATGTCCGAGGACAAAGTGGGAGTTATAGATCTGCATTTGCTATACATGAAGAACGTTTTCGCAATGAGATGCACGAGGTGCAAAAGTGGAGAGATGCCTTGACGGTAGCTGCTAATCTTGCTGGATGGGATTCGACGCAGGTCATTAGGTATGTTTCACTTTGATTTTATGTTCTCCACTTGAACTGATTGTTTACATTCTAGAAGGAAAACATTCTATTACCTGTACATTTATGGATGGAGACAGGATTTATTGGTAGGGGAACCAATTTTTTTTTTTTTTTTTATCAAGTTATTAGGCCTTTTAATGTTTATAAATTTAATAAAACTATTTTATTTCTTAAAATTTAAATTATTTACCCAATAAAATATGAGTGATTATATTTACACCTATAATATTAATAAATATCCTCACCTTATAAACATAATGAATCTATTCTTTTATAGATTTTTTTATATATAATATCACATTTAATCATCTCATACACCCGTTTTTATTTTAGTTTTAATTTAAAAAATAAATTAATAATTTAAATAAAAAAGATATATTTTCATTCTTAAAAAGAAAGAGTATCTCTAAAACAAGAAAGGAAATAATAAAGAAGAAAAACTCAAGTAATGTCTAAATAAAAAAACAAGGAATTTCATACTACATCTTAAAAAAAAACATAAATATAGAATTGTGTAAACGAACATAGCAAGAAAAATAAATAAATAAATAATCACATAAAAACCCACAAAGAATTATTTTCAAAGAAAAAAAACACATAATACTAATGAATTATAAAATTAAAAATACATATTTCATTAGTTGTTGACTTTTCAAGAGATATCTTTCTTTTATTTTTAGTTCACATGAATTCTCTATTGAAAATTTTCATGTAGTTATAAAATTTTATTAAGAAAAGAAATTGATGAAGAACAATTTAATTAGAGTTTATAAAATGAACAATTTACAGTTTAGAACAATTTCTTAGGATTTTTTTAATATATTTTTTTGAATATTATTTCTATTTATGCTTAACGTGGTGTATATTTTTTAATTATTTTATTAAAAAATATTGTCATTTATAGGTATGTGGGATTATAAGCATTTTTAATGATTTTAAGGTCATTTTTTATAGGGTAAAGTTATATTAAAAATCTTTTTTGATTTTGTAGTGATATTTATCAATATTGTGGGTGCAAATAAAATCTCCATAAAATATAGAGCTATTAATTTAAAAGTGGTCATGATTAAATTATACACATGTACAATCTCTGTTTTCAGTTTAGTGCCACTTTATAAGAATTATATACCTCATCTCATATTTGATTTCAAGGGATTGAGCTTTTATATTAAAAGATCAATATGTCAGATGGATTGACTCAATACCCATATATATATATATATATATATATACACGTGCAAGATGATGCTCTTATTGGAGTAATCAATAATGTATTTGATTAATTTGGTTGCTCGTTTGACGTTGAATTTGTGACTTCCAAAGAAATGAGCTTCCATTTCGAAAGGTCAATCAATTTGTTAAATAAGTGATCCAATTTCTATATATGCTTATTATTATTTTCACATTTTGAGGATGTGGGTTTTGGTTTCTTTCAACATCTAAAGAGTAGTTTACATGTACGCATAATCAATTATATTAGTTTTATCTCATTATTTTCTTTGCCGATTTGTTACATTTCTTTAATTTGTACTAATAGCTTTTCCGTTATACATGCCAGGGATGAGTCTGATTTAGTTGAGAGAATAATCGAAGTTATTTTAAGAAAAATGAATCATACTCGATCAAGTGCCAATTTCAATGGTTTAGTTGGAATTACAAAATGCATCTCCCAAATTGAATCCTTAATGTGCACTAGCTCCTTAGTCAACGTTTGGAAACTAGGCATTTGGGGCAGTGGTGGTATAGGAAAAACAACCCTTGCACGGGTTGTATTCGACCAAATCTCTTATGAATTTGAAAGTTGTTGTTTTCTTGCTAATATCAGGGAAGAATGGGGCAAAGGCAACAAACGCAACTTAAAGGAAAAATTATTTTCGGATTTGTTGAGAGAAAAAGATCCAAATATAGGTACCTTATCTGTAGGACCAACATATTATAAGAATCGGCTATGTAGTAAAAAAGTGCTTATCGTTTTCGATGACGTGGATGATTCGGAGCAGTTAGAATTTTTAGCTGAAGACTATAGTTGGTTTGGCCCTGGGAGTAGAATAATCATTACAACTAGAGATATGGAAGTGCTACGGGAAGAAGCTGACGAGATACACAAAGTTGAGAGATTAGACAACGAGGAAGCTCTTCAACTCTTTCTGTTGAATGCTTTTAACAGAACCCCTCCCACAAAAGAACTTTTACATCTTTCAGAAAGAGTCATTAACCACAGTGAAGGCATTCCGTTAGCTCTAAAAGTTTTTGGTTCTTTTCTTCGCGGGAAGAAACATGAAAACTGGGAAGAAGAATTGAACAAGCTAAAAGAATGTCCCCACCCAAAAATTCAAAGTATCTTGAGAATAAGCTTTGATGGATTGGACCAAAAGCAACAATGTATATTCTTAGATATCGCATGCTTTTTCAAAGGTTTGCGTAGAGATTATGCAGAAAGGATGCTGTATGCTTGTCGTTCGTTTGCAAAATCAATAATTGATAATCTTGTTGATAGGTCCCTCATTTCTATAAAAGAGGATAACATACTCTGGATGCATGATTTGGTACAAGAAATGGGATGGGAGATTGAACAATCCAACAAAGAGCTTCCAAGGCGTAGTAGATTGTGGAATGCTGAAGATGTCTACCGTATCTTGAAAACTGATATTGTAAGTACGGTTGAATGCACTAAACATAAATTCTAGAAAACTAGTGTTGATGGTATTCTGTTTATTAGCATTGAAAAATATCTTTATCCAATGGCCAAATTTGATCTATACATATTACTTTTTAGAGTAGATTAAGTTTTAGTACTTTTTGCTCAATCATATTTTGTCCTTGATTGTCAGGGCACTGAGACAATTGAGGGAATAGTTTTAGATACGTGGAAAATCAGCGAAGTACACCCTGCCGCCTTTAAAAATATGTATAAGCTAAGGTTGCTGAAAATTCTCCATTCCAAGAAGTGTGAAGTGTGCATTCCTTCCGGAGATGATGATCTTCAGTTTCTTCCTGATTCCCTTAGATATCTCCATTGGGACGGATACCCTTGGAAATCTTTTCCATTAGGTTTTAGACCACAAGATCTTGTTGAACTTATCCTACCTTATAGCAATGTTAGGAAGCTTTGGGAAGGAAGCCAAGTAAGTATAAGTTTTCATGAATTGATCAAATAGAATATCTAAAGCTATACATACAGTAGATGCTAAAGTTATTCTAATTATGTTATTCTAATTATTTCTAGCTTTGTTTTTTGGCAGGATCTCGGGAGCTTGAAAAAGATTGATCTTAGTTACTCCGAACACCTAACTGTATTTCCAGATCTTTCTAGTGCTTCAAAGTTGGAGCATGTATATCTTGAATATTGCACTAGTTTGCCAGAAGTTCCGTCCTATTTTGAACATCTGGATGAGCTTAAAACTCTCTTCCTTGTGGGTTGCTCGTCCATCCATAAGTTTCCAAAGCTTGCCAAGAGTATTGTTTGTTTGGCGTTGAGCAGGACATCAATACATGAAGTTCCGGCCTTGTCTATTGAGCATCTTTGTTGTCTTGAGATATTAAGCCTTGATTTTTGCAGAAATGTCAATAGTCTTCCACACCGTATCTCAAAGATGAAAAGTTTGAAGGCGGTTACATTTGAAGGAACTCTTTTGATTTCTAAATATTTCCATGGTATTTTTCCCTGGTGGATTGAAAAAGTATTTACGCTTTCACAGCTGAGCACTTATAGACATGAAGTTAAGGGCGATTTCAGATTTTTTCTTCGCCCTCTTTTGAAACTAGAATGTGTTCCAAAGCTCCCCCTGGTTGGTTTTTATCGAGGCATTGACATATATGTGCATCTTGTCTCAATTTCGGGAAGATTTGGTGTCCTAAATCTAGATCATGATCAAGGAACCATGCCAGATTCTGATGAAGAACTTCACGTACAAAATCCAATTGATGTTTGTCGAGAAATTAATTCGTCTGTTAGAAGGAAGCAATTTCTGCTTTTTAATTGCCTACAATTGTATGGGAAAGGAGTACACGACAACAAATTGATGTCTGCTCGAATGCTTAAACTCCTTTCTGGGAAAATTGCATCGCAAGAATTTGCAAGTCATGTATGTCTCTTTCTTTAAATATTCTGTTACTTTTTTCTCATCCCGTGTACAAATTTATTTTTTTCCTCGGTACAAGTGTTTAAAGCAGCTACAGAGTTTTTCACTAGGTAATATAAAATTAAGTTAACGACTTGTTATGTAATTAAATGGTGCAGGGAGATCCTAATCAAGCAGATATTGGCGTTTGTTGCACCGGGGTACAAGTTCCAAAGTGGTTTCGGTATCTATTTTATGAATTAGGTGAAAAAAAGGGTTTTTCTGAACCAAGGAATAGTCGTACAAGACCAAGCGCGGACTTCGATTACGTTCCTCCAAATCCAATTTGTCACATAAAGAGGGCAGTGATTGACCTTCCTCCAAACTCACTTAAGTCCAACTTTTTGGGTTTTGCTGTATGTGCTTCTATTAGGACCTATGGGCTTCAGCAAGGTAGTCTTTTATGTAAACCACATTTTATAATGAGCAATGGCGTCAAATTGACATGGGATTTAAATTATTATTGTACGTCTTTGGAGACAAGAGTTTTGGAAGAGGATTGGCTCACTGTACGGGAAAAGATCACCAAAGTCGTGTTTGAGTTCTCATTATATCCAGAAAACACAGCTCACCATCATCACTGGCGTTTAAATAAGTGTGGGATCCACCTTCTATACAAGGAAGATGCATACAAATTTGGTGTACTTATTCCTGAGAATTGGAAAGAACTAGAGGAAGAAGAAGAAGAAGAAGAAGAAGATAATGAGGAAGCTGCAAACAGAGTTTCTGTAATTTATCAAGAGGATCGGAAAGCACTAATGGAAGAAGAGGAAGCTGCAACTAGAGTTTCTGCACTTTATCAGGAACTGCAAGCACTAAGGGAAGAAGAATATGATAATCATGATGATGATCGTGATGATGATGATGATGATGATGATGATGATGATGATGATGATGATGATGATGACGACGACGACGACGACGAATTTGTGGAAGATGCAAACAGAATTTTTGTAGGAAATCAAACCTCCAAATTCTTTCAAGCCAAAATCAAAGGATTCCAATGTATGTTTTGGTATTGTTTAATGATGATGATGATTTTGTTATTTGCTTTAGTTTGGGATTATTCGAGGGGTTAGATGATTTTCTTGATGAGTGTCTTCATGTGAGTTTGAGGAGATGATAAGAAATATTTATCGAATGATGATCGAAAGAATGACTATATGGTTGATTTTGTAAACAAGACGAATTTAGGATTTTTGATTTCTTGATTTATGATTTCACTGGTATGGTGATTGAATAATTCTGCATGTTAGAAACATATCGGGCTGTTTTGGGTGTGAGTGTGTGTGTATGAATCATGCATATTGTGGTGATAATTTTTATATTTTTATTGATATTCGGATTTGACCACAGTTACTGGAATTTCCATATTTTATAATAACTATTCCAAACTGTTTTTAAGGGTGCAAATGGACTCCATTTTTAATAAATTTAATATTGTTAGAAAGTTCTAGATGTCTATTTTCTTTTAAAATCAGCTTCATATCGTTTGGAGATATGTGTGGATTTTTATGATTTTTCAAATAGGCAGAGGTCGGACTACCAAATTCGGTAAAATTTTAATGATTAGAATTCAACACCATTTTTCAAGACACAAACAGTCTCTGTTTTAAATGAGATTAATATTTTAGAAAATTCTAGATGTCTACTTTCATTTGGAATCAGTTTCAGATTGTTTGGATATATATATGAATTTTTGTGATTTTTCAAGTAGGCAGAGGTCCGGCTGCCAGTTCTGTAAAATTTTAGTAATCTGATTCAAAACTATATTTGAGTATACAAACGGTCTCTGTTTTTAATGAATTAAATACCGTTAGAAAAATATGAAAGTCTACTTTTATTACAGTTGGTTTCATATCATTCGGAGTTCTGTATGAATTTTTATGAATTTTTTGAAGGGACAAAGGTCTGACTGGCAATTTCTGTAAAGATTTGTAATTTCATGAAATTGTTCAATTTTTGTGTTGTGATGTTATTGAATAATGAAATAGGCCTTTTAGATGCTATTATGATATGATGGATGTGTTTGATGAATTATTATAAGCTTTTATTGATTTTATTATATTTATTATTCATTGCATGAACAGTTCTAAAGGCGAGCACTCGAGACCACAATCACGCGTCACCATCGGAAAATTTGAAAAAGTTAAGTCAGGCATTTATATAAGTACACTCTCACCTGTGATATGAATTAAAGATTTGAGAAGTATATATTTTGATATTGATGATGATGTTATGATGTTCTTAAATTATACTTCTCCTATGATGACATTTTGATGAAAAGTATATATATATAGTATGTATATGTATTTTATCTTTTAAAATGGTATTGTATACCCTTGATGATGATGATGATGATGTTGTCCAGTGAGCGGACTTTTGTCACCGTTGGTTTGGGATTTGCTACCCTAGTCCTTCCGTGACTAGCGCTATGATAGTACAACTCCGGGCCCAATATATGATGGTTGTTAAAAGTTAAAAAGTTTTTAAATGATGTTCACATTTATGATAATAAAAGAAAAATACTTATTTACGTCTGTGAGATTTAAGTGTCTTACTAAGCCCTTGCTTATATAAGTTAATTCATGTTGCAGATAAAGAAAATGATAAGATATAGTGTTGAAGGAACTTAGAGCGAAAGCGGGACGATATGTGATAGGAAAACGGGCGGAACGATCATGAGATGGACATTTTTTATTTCAAATAAAGTTTTGAGACTTTAATTTATTATCATTTGATTGGATGATTTATATAGACTTAAATTTTATTTCAAGAATTAGGTTTTAAATATATATATATATTAATTATGAAGGTTATTTTGATGTAGTTTTAAAAAAAAATCTAGAATTTTCTAAAATTATCTAAGTAAAGTTTTTCGTTACGTAAATATTTTTATTTCAAGCTTAATATTTTTTGTAATTTTATAAGAGATAAATGATTAAATAAGAAGTTAACTGTAATAGTCCGTGAAGGGTCGTTACAGAAATTCACTACAAACAGGGTAAGTACTTTTGGTTGACATTTGAGATTTAGCATTTCGACTGTAGTTTACATTTTTATCTTTAATTTGAGTTCATTATTCGACCTACATTTAAAGTGTAATATTGGGATTTTAGAAGGTTTATTTTTTTTATTTTTTATCTTTAGCAATTTGATCAAAGATAAAAATATCAATATCTTATATTTAAAGAAATTTTAAAAAAAGATATTAATGATTTAGAAATACCAAGTAAAAATAATTGGAAGTGTGGATGTTTGTGTTAAAACTAAATATTAACTCATCGATTAGTACAAAAAATAAACAAGGTTTATACAAAATTTAATACATATGATAAAAATCTCAATATGGACAAAAAAAAAAAAAGTTCTTATAAAGCCCAAATATGGAATTTGTCCCGATTCAAGCAATATAAAATCACAATATATTAATTTACAAAGTGGACAAATATGCTGGGTGATAACAAATAGATATTATTAGCAAATAAAGCAACAGTAAATTAAGAAACTAAAAATATATTGACTGTCTTTCAAAATTTTCTGAAAGTTTATGATATTTTCTTGATATTTCTTTGATATATTTCCGGGGATTCCAGATGTTTCTACAAATATTTTTGTGTTTGGCAAAATATGTTCGACCGAAGTAAAAAAATTTTCTTTCGGTCCAACATAAGCCGAAGATAATTCCAACGCTACTCAAAGTATGAACGACTAAATTGTAACACTAAACGAAGAAGATTGAGTTTTAAAATAAGCTTTATTTCATGGGCTATTTTTGTAAATATCTCTTCCTAATTTTTAATTTTTAATTTTTTTTTTCATCCGCGCGTTCACCGATTGGGCCCCCTCCAGCACGTGGCCATCGGGTCCCCTACGTCGCAAGCTGTCGAGCCCCTCCGCTGCGAGTTGTCGAGCGCCATCTGCCGCTAGCGGTCGAGACCCTATCTTACTCCGATGATGCGGCGGCGGAGAGGCGTGGGAGTTGGGGAAGACGGGCTGGGAGGTTTTTTTTTTTTTTTTTTTTGCTTTCTTTCCGGTGGGCAGGGGTAGATATTGTGTGGGAGATCTTATTTTCCCTAGGTGATCTTAAGGCCTTTTGAACTCTTGATCTTAATTTAAAGGTGTAGAAATTTTACGTCATCAATGGGGTAAAATAACTTTACCCCATTGTTTAACTTATCGTATTTGAAAAAAAAAAAAAAAAAGACGTTTTCTAGCTCCGCTTCTTAGCAATTTTTTGTTTGACTTCTTAATTTACGAAGAAACTTCTCTCTCTCTCTCTCTCTGGTTTGTTAGTCTAGGAACTTTCATTCGTTTTTCATTTTCTCCGAAATTTCCTTTTTTTCCTTTCATTTGTAGGCGTTGACTTATAACAAGTCTTCCTCTTGTTATAGATGTTATTGCAGTTCTTGCCTTCTTGTGTATAACCTTCAATCTTTATTTTCAGATCGAGTTGATCCGTACGTGGGGGTTAGTTTTCTGATCAAGTGAAGATAATTAAGTCCTTTTCTCTTGCTCAGGTAATGGGTGTTGATCTCGTCTTTTCTGTTTTGACGGCCATTAACCTCTCCTTCACTGCATTAGTATTATTTCTGATTTGGTTATTGTCAATTTTGTACTATTATCTATCATGACAGGACACCACGGTGGAAGCTGATATTATGGCTTCTTCTTCTACTATTCCCGCTTTCGAGTACGATGTTTTTATCAGTTTTAGAGGTGAAGATACTCGTAAAAGTTTTACTAGTCATCTTCATACTGCTTTACAACATAAAGGAATCAAAACGTACAAAGATGATGAGGATCTGGAGAGAGGAGACGAAATTTCGCAAGCACTTAAGAAAGCTATAGAGACGTCAAAGCTTTATGTAATCATTTTCTCAACAAACTATGCATCTTCCTCTTGGTGCTTGGATGAGCTTGTCCACATACTGAACTGCCGAGAAAACTATGAACAAACTGTTCTTCCGGTTTTCTATGGTATAGATCCATCAGATGTCCGAGGACAAATGGGGAGTTATGGATCTGCATTTGCTATACATGAAGAACGTTTTCGAAATAAGATGGAGAAGGTGCAAAAGTGGAGAGAGGCCTTGACAGCAGCTGCCAATCTAGCTGGATGGGATTCGCAGGTCATTAGGTATGTTTCACTTTGATTTTATATTCTCTCCACTTGAACTGATTGTCTACACTCTAGAAGGAAAACATTCTATTACCTGTACATTCAATGACGGAGCCTACACCCTCCGTTAGTGCGTACATTTGAAACTTTTATTACCCTACACACTCTGTTTTTAGTTTAGTGCCTCCTTGTAATAATTGTATACCTCATCTCATATTTGATTTTAAGGGATCAAGCTTTCAAATTAAAAGATCAATATATTAGGTGGACTGACTCAATACATATATATATATGTATATATATATATCCTTGCAAGATGATGCTCTTGTTGGAGTTACCAATAATGTATTTGATTAATCTGGCTGCTCATTTGACGTTGAATTTGCGACCTCTGAAGATATGAGCTTCCATTTTAAAAGATCAATCAATTTGTTAAGTGAAGTGATCCAATATCTATATATTCTATTATTATTTTTACATTTTGGGATGTGGGTTTTGGTTTCTTTCAACGTCTAAAGAGTAGTTTACATGTATGCATAATCAATTGTATTAGTTTTATCTCATTATTTTCTTTGCCGATTTGTTACATTTCTTTAATTTGTACTAATAGCTTTTCCGTTATACATGCCAGGGATGAGTCTGATTTAGTTGAGAGAATAATCGAAGTTATTTTAAGAAAAATGAATCATACTCGATCAAGTGCCAATTTCAATGGTTTAGTTGGAATTACAAAACGCATCTCACAAATTGAATCCTTAATGTGGACTAGCTCCTTAGACAACGTTTGGAAACTAGGCATTTGGGGCTGTGGTGGTATAGGAAAAACAACCCTTGCACGGGTTGTATTCGACCAAATCTCTTATGAATTTGAAAGTTGTTGCTTTCTTGCTAATATCAGGGAAGAATGGGGCAAAGGCAACAAACACAACTTAAAGGAAAAATTATTTTCTGATTTGTTGAGAGAAAAAGATCCAAATATAGGTACCTTATCTGTAGGACCAACATATGATAAGAATCGGCTATGTAGTAAAAAAGTGCTTATCGTTTTCGATGACGTGGATGATTCGGAGCAGTTAGAATTTTTAGCTGAAGACTATAGTTGGTTTGGCCCTGGGAGTAGAATAATCATTACAACTAGAGATATGGAAGTGCTACGGAAAGAAGCTGACGAGATACACAAAGTTGAGAGATTAAACAACGAGGAAGCTCTTCAACTCTTTCAGTCGAATGCTTTTAGAGGAAACCCTCTCACAAAAGAACTTTTACATCTTTCAGAAAGAGTCATTAACTACAGTGAAGGCATTCCGTTAGCTCTGAAAGTTTTTGGTTCTTTTCTTCGCGGGAAGAAACATGAAAACTGGGAAGAAGAATTGAACAAGCTGAAAGAAAGTCCCCACCAAAAATTCAAAGTATCTTGAGAATAAGCTTTGATGGATTGGACCAAATGCAACAATGTATATTCTTAGATATCGCATGCTTTTTCAAAGGTTTGCGTAGAGATTATGCAGAAAGGATGCTGGAAGCTTGTCGTTCGTTTGCAAAATCAGTAATTGATAATCTTGTTGATAAGTCCCTTATTACTATAAAAGAGGATAACATACTCTGGATGCATGATTTGATACAAGAAATTGGATGGGAGATTGAACAATCCAACAAAGAGCTTCCAAGGCGCAGTAGATTGTGGAATGCTGAAGATGTCTACCGTATCTTGAAAACTGATATAGTAAGTACAGTTGAATGCACTAAATATAAATTCTAGAAAACTTGTGTTGATAGTATTTTGTTTAATAGCATTGAAAAATATCTCTATCCAATGGCCAAATTTGATCTATACATATTGCTTTTTAGAATAGATTAAGTTTTAGTACTTTCTGCTCAATTATATTTTGTCCTTAATTGTCAGGGCACTGTGACAATTGAAGGAATAGTTTTGGATACGTGGAAAATCAGCGAAGTACACCCTGCCGCCTTTAAAAATATGTTAAAGCTAAGGTTGCTGAAAATTCTCCATTCCAAGAAGTGTGAAGAGTGCATTCCTTCCAGAGTTGATCTTCAATTTCTTCCTGATTCGCTTAGATATCTCTATTGGGCTGGATACCCTTGGAAATCTTTTCCATCAGGTTTTAGACCGCAGTATCTTGTTGAACTTATCCTTCCTTGTAGCAAAGTTAAGAAACTTTGGGAAGGGACCCAAGTAAGTTTAAATTTTAATGAATTGATCAAATAGAATATCTAAACCCATACATATAGTTGATGCTAAGTTATTCTAATTATTTCTAGCTTTGTTTTTCTTACAGCATCTCAGGAGCTTAAAAAAGATTGATCTTAGTTACTCTGAACACATAACTGTATTTCCTGATCTTTCCGGAGCTTCAAAGTTGGAGCATATATATCTTGAATATTGTCCTAAATTGCAAGAAGTTCCTTCCTATTTTCAACATTTGAATGAGCTTAAAACTCTCTTTCTTGAGGGGTGCTCGTCTATACATAAGTTTCCAAAGGTCTCCAAGAGCATTGTTTGTTTAGCGTTGAGCAGAACAGCAATAGATGAAGTACCGGCCTCGTCTACTGAGCATCTCTGCTGTCTCGAGATATTAAGCCTTAATTTTTGCAAAAAGCTCAAGAGTCTTCCACACCAAATCTCAAAGATGAAAAGTTTAAAGGCGGTTACGTTTGAAGGAACTCTTTTGATTTCTAAATATATTCATACTGTTTTTCCCTGGTGGATTGAAAGAGCATTTACGCTTTCACAGCTGAGCACTTACAGACACGAATTAAGGGGTGATTTTAAATTTTTTCTTCGTCCTCGTCTAAAGCTTGAATGCGTTCCAAAGCTCCCCTTGGTTGGTTTTTATCGAGGCATTGACATGTATGTGCACATTGTGTCAGTTTTGGGCACTCTAGATCATGATCAAGGAACCATGTCAGGTTCCAATCGAGGGCTACACGCACAAAATTCAACTGATGCTCGTCATGGCTTTTATGCTCATCGTGGCTTTTATGCTCATCGCGGCTTTTCTTTTTCTGGAAGGAACGAATTTCTACTTTATAATTGCGTACAATTGTGTGGGAAAGCAGTACACAACAACAAATTGACGTCTGGCCGAATGCTTAAATTCCTTTCTAGGAAAATTGCATTGCAAGAATTTCCAAGTCATGTATGTCTCTTTCCTTTTATATTCTATTGTTTTTCTAATTCCATGTGCAAACATATTATTTTCCTTTATTCAAGTTTTTGAGGCATTAAATGGTGCAGAGACTTCCTATTGAAGCGGATATTGGCATTTGTTGTCCTGGGATAGAAATCCCAAAGTGGTTTCAGTATCGATTTTGTGAAACAGGTATAAAAAGCCTTTTTGAAACTCATCAGGAGATTAGCATGGTGATTGACCTTCCTCCAAACTCCCTTAATTCCAGCTTTCTGGGTTTTGCCATATGTGCTTCTGTTACAACTGAGGTGTTTCGGCAAATTACACTTCTATGTAAACCGCACTTTATAATGAACAATGGCGTCAAATTGACATGGGATCTAAATTATTATTTGACGTCTTTGGAGACAAGAGTGTTGGAAGAGGATTGGCTCATTGTACGGGAAAAGATCACCAAAGTCGCATTTGAGTTCTCATTACATTTAGAAAATACAGATGACTATGATCCTCGGAGTTTGAATAATTGTGGAATCCGCCTTCTGTATGAGGAAGATGCACACAAATTTGGTGTACTTAATCAAGAGGATTGGAAAGAACTAGAAGAAGAGGAAGAAGAAGAAGAAGAAGAAGAAGAATATGAGAAAGCTGCATATAAATCATGTGTTGTCCTTTAAATGAAAGCACTAGTGGAAAAAGTAGAAGATATTGAGAAATTTGCATACAGAATTTGCAAGGCCGTAGTGGAAGAAAAATACGAGGAAAATGCAAACGAAGTTGGTGTATATAATCAGGAGATGAAGAAGAATCAAGAGGATCGGGAAGCACTAGAGGAAGAAGAAGATAAGGAGGTAGCTGCAAACAGATTTGGAAAGCACTAGAGGAGGAGGTAGCTGCAGGATGGTACATGCTATTTTGCAACTTCTAAAGGTTCAATTTAATGTTAAATTTGATCATCTGAGATAAAAGAACAAAAAAAGACTAATTGAATGCAATTATATATGCTTTTTGCTACATACATACTCATTGTCTAATTTGTGTGTCCTCCTTTTGCAGAGTACTCTTGTTTGGATTGCCTGAGGTCTGAAGAGGAAAACATTGTAGCTCCTTTAGTAAGCTTCTTTGTCGAGAGTTGAGGAAATGAAGCCCTTCTATTCTGTCATTTAGATGCTACTTATGCATGCATTAAAATGTTGTCCATATATTGTAAGAACATGTTGACAGGCTCGGTAACCAATTGAATGAAATGGAACTCCACGCAAGAGCTGAACTGAATTATTATTCCTCTAGAATTCACGAGTTGGAGGAGCAAGCTGAATTTGGCTTTTGAACATGATTCTGATGCGCAAGAATATGTGGAAAACAAGGAGTCAAGTTTGGTGAACTACAGAAACACTCTGCAGGAGGCTTTTCAGGAAATTTCAGATGATGGCGTGAGCTATATTGGAATTTGAGGAACCGTGATATTCTGGTGCTAGTTTTCTTCTCCCGCTAATGTTCCTGTCGCGATATCCAATTCCTTCACCAACCAAAGTCGAAGATCGTCTCGGGGATGTCTATCTCGAAGGAGCTTTAAATTCCTACGCTGTGTCTAAAGAAAACTCCTTGTGAAAGAATAAAATGCCTTCCTTTCTTTTCTGTTTTTTTGGCTGAAAAAGTCTCCTGTACTTTTGTTAAGTGGGACTTGTTTCAGTTTCTTGCTTTGCGGCTGATTCCATGCTAGCTTGTCTTTCATCGTTAATAATGTAGACTCTCACTTCACCTTCTTCTGATTTGATAGGGGATTGTTTTCATTCATCTGTTGTTCTTGTCTAATTCTGCATTTTTGGATATATATATACATATATATATATTATTTATTTTTTCCTAATGTAAATTCTTCAGAGAACATAACAGTCTGACGTAGTATGGTTCACCTTTGATGGAAGAGGCGAAACTTGAGATGTCGTATTTCTTTTGGACTATCTTCTCGCTTACCTCGATTTTGTATTTTTTTCGTCTTCAATCCATGCTCGACCAAGGAACTATTTTTGTCTTGGGAAAATGGCATGAGTAGTGCTATGAACATCAATTTTCAATTTTTTTATACCAACTCATTTTTATATTTTTATTGTTAAATATAATCAATTAATGTGGTAATACTTTAAATACTTATAATAAAAGAATGATAACTTATATATTACAAAGTTGATAATCAAAAGTTAAATTAGATTGGTGTCATTAGTATATTTCTAATAGAGCAAGTATATTTGGGTGACATTTGAGATTTAGCATTTGGACCGTGGTTAACATTTTTATCTTTAATTTGAGTTCATTATTCGACCTACATTTAAAGTGTAATATTGGGAGTTTAGAAGTTTTTCTTTTTTTTTTTAAGCATTATGATCAAAGATAAAAATATAAATATCTTATATTTAAGAATTTTCAAAAACAGATATTAATAATTTAGAAACACCAAATAAAAATAATTGGAAGCGTGAATGTTTGCGTTAAAACTAAATATTAACTCATCGATTAGTACAAAAAAAAAACAATTTTATACAAAATTTATACATATGATTAAAATCTCAATATGGACAAAAAAAAAATTCTTATAAAGCTCAAATATGGAGTTTGTCCCGATTCAAGCAATATAAAATCACAATATATTAATTTACAAAGTGGACAAATATGCTGGGTGATAACAAATAATATTATTTAGCAAATACAGCAGCAATAAATTAAGAAAATAAAAATATATAGACTGTCTTTCTGAAATTTTCTGAAAATTTATGATATTTTTTTGATATTTCTTTGATATATTTCCGGGGATTCAATAAGAAATACAGTATCATCAAAATCGATGTTTCTACTAATATTTTTGTGTTTGGCAAAAATATCTTCGACCAAAGTAAAAAAAATTTATTTTGAACCGATATAAGCCAAAGATAATTCCAACGCTACTCAAAGTATGAAGGACTAAATTGTAATACTAAAAGTAGAAGAATGAGTTTTTAAAATAAGTTTTATTTCGTGGGCTATTTTTGTAAATATCTCTTTTTAATTTTTAGTTTTTCTGCAAAATCCTCTATGGTTTTTCATATATATATATATATATATCACTCTCTCTCTCTCTCTCTCTCTGCATTTTCCATTTTACAGAGAGAGAAACCTATTAACCCACAAGATATCGGGAGGTTTTATACCCTCTCAGAATGAAAATCCTCAAAAAATCTAACGACGGAACCGAATCAACGCCCCATCTTCAGCTTAAACCCTCAGTGTAAAGACGGTTCAGCCGAGAAAATTCCAAAAAAAAAAAAAAATCGGGTTAGAAAACTCCCTCTGCTCTCTTATTTTATTCATTTCTTAATTCTTTCCGACCAATTATTATCAATATTATTTTTGTTAAATTTTTTTCAGCCGAGTTGTTCTTGGTTGGACATAGCGTATGGTAAATAATAGTGCCTTTAGCGTTCTTGAATTAGCTCTTAATATAGCGATTATTTTTCATTGACATTTGTTATCGTGTCAGAGAGATGATTTTTTTTTTTTTTTTTTTAAGAAACAAGAAAAATGGAAAACGTAGTTTAGAAATTTTGCAATCCGAAATTACAACGAACCCTTTCGTGGGCAAGTTGTGGTGGTGCTTTGTCATGCAGCCGGTGTCTTTGGTAAAGCATCCAAAAGTACTTTGCACAGATACCAATCCGCTCGCGGTTATTCGGGGAAGTTAGGATTTACAACTTTGGTTTCTGCTTCCAAATCTTGTATAAAAATTGCAAACTAAGCTTGTGTCTTTCTCACATTGGAAGTAAAATTGGCACTCTAACAATTTACTTCTGTTAGTGTACAAGTATATACAGAAGGAAATGAGGATCGATATGTTAAAAGAAGAATCTGTTGCTGTCTTGTTAGACTCGGTGCTTGTGTCAGCATGTGGCTTTCATCTTTTTTATATTTCTTAACATACTTCTAATATGTAAATCCGTTTGTTATAACGCTTCTTTGTTAGCTTGAGTTCTCCATCTGATCATAAGTATATGCACTAGCATTTCCATTTAGGATACTTTCTGTGCTAGGATGCTACTAAATACTTTTGCTTAGGAGGTGTTTTGGCAATAAGTTCGAGCAATATGCGAACTTCTTAGTGGGAAAATAAGCTTGGTTAATATTTTTCTTTGTCTGGACCTACAACAAGCAAGTTTCTTTTGTAGCTATTTACTTTTTGGTATGTGAAGCCTGACCGGATTGTGCATCGACCTGGAGTATTGGCTTCATATGTGACGTTTGGACTAATAACACCCTTCAACTTTTGTTCAAAAACTAAGCTCTTTAGCCGAACCCTTCAACCATAAAGCTTCCTTTTTGTGTTTTGATGTTTGCTATGCAACCTGATTGTTTAATAGGAAAACTATGGTAGACCTTTCAAGATGTCGTTGCTTCACTGATAATGAAGGTATATCCAATCATGGATCTTCAATTTGAAGATTTTCGGAAGAATCTGCATTGACATGCCCTATCACCTTGCTTGAAGCTAAACCTTGATCTCAACACAATCCGTGGTCCTTAATATTAGCAAGTCATAGAACAATAAATCTTATTGTATTCTGGTTCCCTTGACATACATACTTGTGTACCTCCTAAGTCCTAACCATTGATTATGCGTGAAATATTCATTGTATACCATCGCCCCGTTGCATCTGTACATCATTTGTGAAAGTACTCGACTTGAATGGTGTCCTTCGATGTCGATTTATAGGCAGAGGTTTTTGAACTTCATCCATTTTTCAGCAAATTGACACCGTCATACATCTTGATTAATAGCTTCATTCTTTGATTCCAGGTCCTAAAGTATCTACCCTTTGACACCTTTTTGCTTAACCAAGAAAGATTCACTTCTTGGATTTTTTTACTGAAATAATTACTCAAGCAATCATTATTATTTCATATAGCTACGCCCTGCCCATCCCTAATTTTTTCTTGAGTTTATACAGATTTGCAACTTTTGGTAACTCAAAACTTGATTTTATTGTGGTTGTAAGCATAGTCTAGCGGTGATACCACACTTGACTCCACCTAAGAGCATCTCCAATGCAATGCTAAAAGGTTGTGCCAATGGTAAATTTTAGCATTTGGATGAAAATAGTGCACTCCAATGGAATGCTATATTTGTTGCCAAATTTGCCAAATGCTAAAGTTCGTGGCAAATTTACCACAACATATAGCCAATGCCAAATTTAACATTTGATTTCTATTGGTTGTTGGCTTGACTTTTGTCATTTATTTATTACAATAGTTTTATTTTTAAATTATTTAAATACTAAATGCTCACTTTTACAAGTTCCAAAGTACGAAAATAATGACAAAAAGTTGAATTAGCATAAGAAATAGCATTATGCATTGGAGCATAAAGTAGAATAATGCTATTTTTCACACTTCTTTGTAACAAATATAACATTGGCATACACCAATGCATTGGAGATGGTTTAAGGGTGTAAAGTTCGAAGCCCCCCATCCCCAAGTTAAAAAAAAAAAAAAAAAAAAAAAAAAAAAGAAGAAGAAGAAGAAGAAGAAGAAATAAACTTGATTTTAGTAGTTAAATTATTAGTTGCTTTATATGAAGCCTGTCATGGAAACTTCGTCATTGCATGTTTTCATTCTTTTATTCTGTGTGGCTCTATTTTTTTCTCTCAAGATGGGGACATTGTACTTGTTTCCACTGTGGTACTGCTGAATTCCGCCCCCCCCCCCCCCCCTGGTGTAGTGATTGTGATTTGTACATATTTATTATTTACTTTTTAGATCACGAGGTTAAATAGTTTCATTTTAAGAGTCAGATTCCCCCTTTGGAATTCTAATGATTGGGGATGGCATAAATTGGAAACTTCTTCAAGATTATTTTAGTTTCAGGAAAATGGGTCCTCCTAAGCTTTCTTCTAGTTGTTGCTTTTCTTTATATCTATCATGTAAACTTTTTGTTGGTGAGTGTAAACCCAAATGCTACAGGTATTGTGGACTTCAAATTGAGTGCGACGGTAAAATTTGTTGTCAGGTGAAGCATGTAGCCAATTTATTGACAATATCTGTTGGCTTGTGTTTGTTAGGTCTACGTACGAGCTGTCCTGTTTAGTTGACAATGAGAAGGCCGGGTCAATATCCTGATTCAGGTGTCAATGCATATGTTGCTGCTCCGATGAACCATGCACCTGGTCAGAGAATGGAAAACAAGTCTGCTCAGTTCGAAGGACGGTTAGAAGCCTTCACTCCCGAAAGGGACAATTCATATGCAACTTCAAAGGCAGATGGACAGTGGCGATGGGAAAGAGATGGATCAAAAATGCCAAATTCTGTTACCCCTCAAATGTTCAATGAAGGTGAGTGTGCGATGACTTTTCTCTATTCTGTTCTGTTAAGATAGTGTTGTTTTGGTAGTTAAAGATCATCCTAAAGAAAAATGTCTGATTGACTAATTTGGTCAATAAATATATTCTCGAGCGGTTTCTTAAGAATGCTTCTCATAAAGGTGTTTGAACAGAATTTAGTAGTTAAGAATACAGGTGAAAAAGCATAAATGGCGAGTAGCACAGGAGTAAAATATCAGGTTTGATTCGATTGTGCTTCTACTACAATTACTAAAGATGCGGGAGTTTCAATTCATTATTTCAAGTGGTGGCACTTGTAATGTGTACAAGCTTATAAGTACATTCCATATTATTTATAACCTAAGGTGTACTGAAATTAGGTTTTCAATGTTGACATTGAGGTCTTGGCCATATTTATTCTGAGCATTTATTGGATTATAGTGCTACGAGAGCTTTTTTAATGATCTAATGCACTTGGCTGCTTTTACTGTCTATACCAGACGAGATTGTTTCAAGCATCTTCGGGGAGAATTGATAAGAGTGATGGTATCACATGTATCAGTTGCAAAATTGAAGTTTGATATGATGTTTTAAGCATATTTACGTCTCAGAAACCTATGGCTTGATGGGACACGTTTTTCTCTTTTTCTTCCCCCTATCCTTTGCCTTTGAACGTCCTCCGTTTTAGTATCCATTGTCCCCCAAAATCCTCTTCATTTCATTTGTCAACATAGCATCCTGCAATAATTTTCTAATTTGATGGATTTTACTTGGACTTGCACCTCAATTTTGAAGTGAATTTTTTCTGGTTATTTTGAGAAATGACCGCCTGTCTTTCTAAGCAATTTTCTTTAATGCACTTAGTTTTCAAATTGAGAGAATATTTGGGGAACCACTACCTTTTTTTGTTTGATTTAAAAGATAACTTGCTATGATTCTCATGTACCTTTATTTTTATAGAGTCTAGTTCATCAATCTTTTTCTTTTTTGGACTCGTGTTTGTAATGTAGGCCAAGGCGGTGATGCAATGCGATCCTATTTCCAGGGTCAAAGGTCTGAAACGAAGATCGCCTTAGAAAAGCAAAACAACAGTGATACAAGATCTCAACGTAAAGAAGATGTGGATATAGAATATGAAGAAAATCCACCGTCGCAAACCTTTCAGAGTCTAGAACAGAAATTCCATGATGAGATTACGAAACTAGCCGAGGAACAAAATGATGCCGAGGACGCAGAAAATGCAAGACACAGAGAGGTTAGTTTGTATCTTTATGCCTTCTCTTTTTCTCCTTGTTTCTCTTAGATGTTGCTTTGCCTAATTCTATTCCTATCTTTTTGTGGTCAGAAAATCAATGCAATCAACGCTCAGTATACAGAGCAACTAGCAGCACTTCGAGCCCAGCATGCCAACCGCAGAGATGAATTCCTTTGGAGGGAATCAAGCACGAGACATCAGCAATACCAGCAAGCTGTGGTGGATTGTTACCCGAACAACAGCAGCAGCATTGGGCCCAATGATTCTCATGATTATGGTGGATTTGCGGCTTCAACTGTAGCAGCACCAGATGCGCACAGAGGCTACAATAATGAGCAATATGACTCCTACAGAGAGCGAGCTCGGTTTCTTGGAGGTGGAAGAGATCATGGGTTTGAGCCTAGAGGTTCATTTCCTGGAGCTGGAGGCCGTGTTTATGATACTGGCTCGCGCTACTACTAATTGGCGACTTTGACGAGTCTTTGCCAGTTCTTCCCTTCGGGTTTTGCCGGTATTACTTGCGCTCCTCCGACGTGCATACATTTAATCAGCAGTTAAACTTTTCCTTTAGGACAATGCACAAGTTGCTCTGTCAAAAAAACTTAAATCCTTTGGGATTACATGTACGACGACTTCAGTCTGGGTGGTAGTCTACTGTAACACTGACGGTAGTTTATCATGATACTTTGTTCACCGTGACGATGAGAGTATCCGGTTGCTATGCTGTAATCGGTAACAATCTACCAGAATATTCAACAAAGAACATTGTTTAAAAAAGAAAAAAAAAAGGCCCAATGTGGCTTTAGTGTCGAAAAGTCGAGCCAAATTTCAACCTCCATTTTTGTAGTTAAACAACAAAAGATTTTATTTCATTCCAGAAAATTAACACAATAGATTTAAAGAAACAAAAACGTTTCGTAGCTAAACAATATATATATATATATATATATTTATTTATTTATTTATAAATATAGGGGTTGTCTCATAATTGTACCCGGCACTTTTACGAAAAAGCACTGGTAACTTTTTTCATATCTCATTGTAATAATTAGTGGATTTTAATAAATATTTTTCAAAATTTTTGTCTTTTAAATTAATAATTCTGAATATATCGTCGTAATTTTTTAAAAAAAATTATATATAAATCAACTGATAATTACAAAAAATCCAAATAGAGTGTTATATGCGACTGTTGGATTTGAGATCTCTCTTTCATATATAAATGTATATATTATCCATCACATTTGTGTTTACAAATTTAAACATGTGCAAGGATCAGTGAGTATAGAAGAACCACATCAACGACGACAAAGGCATGCTCATGCTCTAATTGGCCTCCGCTTTGCCTGGGCAGCAACTGCCTCCACGACCACTAACACAAGGACAATTATATATATATATATATATATATATATTAGTTACATTTCGCAATACAAGGGAACATTATATTATTGATTGTTGAACTACACTTAAACATAGAGGACAGTTTTGAGATTTTTCTTTTTAAGGAGATTTACTTTGGCTCATGAATTTGAATTTATTCAGTAGCAGCAAATTAAAATCAAGGGTTATCTAGATTTGCAATGAAATACAAAAGGCATTTTTAACTGCTTTTGCACGTTGCAAAATTGCTATAATATCCACTGGCATGCCTAAAACTAGTTTCAAATAAACAAACATATATGTATATATAAATATTAGCAAGGAGAAATTTACAACTCATTTTCATGTTATTTGGCACACAAAAAAAAAAAACTAAAAAATTTTCTTTTTTTTGAATTAGAGAATGGGGATTTGTTTAACACTGTCTAATTGCCATCGTGCATTTATATCACTAATAATGAAGATAGTTATTACTATTATGTATTATATGTTTTTCCATGACAAATTAAGGCGATTTAAATATCTTGAGCCCACGCGTGAGAAAACGAAGTATTTGCGTGTACTTGTTCCTTTAATATGCTAATTAGAGCAAAGCTTATTAAATTCAATTCCAAATTGAATTTCTAACGTCAAACTTAATCCTCACGTTAAAATTAGTCAAGTATAGAGTTTTTCTCAAAATTCGATTATGGGGTCAAATATATAACTCTGACAAATATGGTGTCCAAAATATAATGTTTATAAAATATGATGAGTAAATATATGGTTTCCAGAATATATGGGTCAATTTTAAAAGGTTGACGGTTTTTAAAAGTTTCTAACTGGCAATGAGTGGAGCAACACCAACCATAACCAATAGAAATTTGGTTTGATTAAAAATTGAAAAAAAAAAAAAAAAAAAAAGGGAGAGATGAACGAAATAATTTCATCCATACATATTCTTATTTATCTGAACAAGCTTTTAACACCCTCCTATCTTACTTCTTCATTTTCCCTCAAGAAAAATTCGTTACTCCTGCTAACCACCTAAGAAAAACTCACTTCCACCACTCTAAATTCTTAAAATCTTCATCTCATTCTCTTCTCAACTTGTAGTATAACAGTACCCAAACCTTTGATTTTTTTTTTTTTTTTAAATCTATCTTTAGTGGCTGTCAATATGAGTTATTGAAAAAGATTGGTGTTTTGATAATGTTTTCTTCATTCTTAATTTTAAACTTGATTTTTCACTTATGACTGAGCTTAATCTATGACTATTTTGTGTTTCATGATTGGTTATTTGATTAAAAACATTTTTGGTTGTGATGCTGATTTTGAATAAGGTTTAAAGCATTTGCATGCTATATGTTTGATGAAGAGCTCATATATTACTTTATGTGATCAGTTTTAAAATTTTGATTTTTTTACACAGTTTCTTTAGTGCTTTTATCTGATTTGTTATCTGTAATATCAAGTAGACATCTTAATCTTTAACTGGGCTTTTGAATCATCCAAATCGGATTTTTCTACAATTAGTTATGATTTTTACAAATTAATGTAAAAATCAGTCAAAATTTTGATGGACCTACCTAACCCGGGATTAAGAGCTGATTTTGAGATATTTTAAAATTTCAAAACCTATCATGCAATGGCTCTAAAGAAAGCCGTATGAGTCAAATTCGATTTAATTGTGTTTTGGTAATTTTTTGACGTACCTATAATATATTATGAATATTTTTGTAAAAGTCGACGAATTTGTTTTTTTGCAAGACCTTACCTTATAATCAGTGGTGAAGCCAGACATTTTTTTTTCTAGAGGGCGTGACTTAAACAACATAATAGAACCACAATTATAACACTAAAATCTTTTACCATGGTTTATCAATTCGTATCTTTGGCTTTTTTCTATACTAGATGGACAAAACTTGTAATAGAGTTTAATTTAATTTTAAAGTTTAGTATCCAAAAAAAATTGTGAATTTATATTGTAATTTGATTGATTTTGATTTATTTGCAATAATAAATTTTAAATGTGAGCAATTGTAAATTAAAAATTTGGGTGAGATTTAAAGTCTTATTAAAAAGTTATACTAATGCAGTAATTAAAAATTATAAGGGGGTGGGGGGAGGCAAATAAAGGATAATTTGTAAATATAATTTTTTAAAAAAATTCAAATATGCTCCCCTTTGTCTCCACCTCTCTCCGTCCCTACTTATGATCCAATTTTTGTAAATTGACACAAGCAAATACGTTGATAGTAATAACTAGTTGAAAATATGGTTTTATTATTAAAAAAATTGATCTAATAGTTACTGAAATTTCAAATATATTTATATGAGTTTTAAGTGTTATGCTTTAATGACAAATGGTTTATTTTTATTTCGAATATAAAAAATATTCCTGATTATTTGTGACGTCATAAATAGTAAAACACAAAAATTATTCACGACGACGTATAGTAGCAAATAACAATGTAGCCGAGGGAAATGACACCTTATTTGTGATGATATTTTGAAAATTATTGTCTAAATTAAGGCAGTCTACATCATCACTTGATCAAACGATTGCGACAATAGTATTAAAAAAAATTATCGTTGCAAATACTTTATCAAACAAGTGCGACAATAGTATTAAAAACATGTCGTTGCATATATTTGATGTCACGTTTTTAGCAAACCAAATTCGACGAATTGTTTCGCGATGACTGTCGTTATTAATACAATTATGAAGATGCATATCGTCATAAAAACATTATTGGCGATCGGTTTGTTGCAACGACAAGCAAATACGGTATTTGCGACGACAATGTATTTACGACGACACGGGTGTTATTTGCGACGATGGAAGTATTGTTTCTTGTAACTCCTCTTATGAAAGCTATGCCTTATATTGGTTGAGCCATGAACGTGCTTTATTGATGTCTTGGTAAGTTTGCATTAAAACTTTGGGTTAATAGTTGTCTTAGTCCCTAAACTTTTTATGAGGGTACCATTTGGTCCTTCAATTTTTTTTTTTTTTTTTTTTTTTGGATTGATCATCATGAACTCAATAAAAAGGTGTCAAATGATCCTTTTTTCTAGCGATGTTAAAAATTAAACAGAAGACGTCACATGCATGACATATGTATCTGAATACCAGGGACATTTTAGTAAAATGACAAATTTTTTTCTTAAAAAAATTGAAATTAAAAGATATAACAAAAAGAGACTTCAAAGAGATGTTAACGACTGAAGAGGAAAACCATGCCTAAAAAATAAAGCTCCTTCCATGGTGAACTCACGCTTAAAAAGGAAGCTCACTGACTTTGTCCTTACCGAATAAAACCAAGGGACCAAGGCGACAGGTTGGCGAAATTGTACCGTTTGGCTAACCCTACGATCATGACGATACATAGATCTCTCTCATCATCCGGTCTCGTGGTGGCTTGTGAAAGGTCTCTCTCTGCAAACATGGGTTTGGTGGTGAGTTTGAGCTTTGCAAGGAGACGGCCCCACAACAGGTTGAGCCTACTCTTAGGGCTCCTATTAGGAAATCAAATGTGGGCATGGGTTCACCAACGAAAGACGGAGAAGACTACTAAGGGAAGTCTACCTTAGCAAGATAGAGCCTGCACTTAGAGCTCAAATCTTTGGCATGGTTCATGTTTGGGGAGGCTTCCATTTTTGGTTTGTGAGAGATTGAGACGAAGAACAAACACACTAACTTCCGTTTTAGGGCTTTTTTTTTTTTTAATAGACAGTTTTGATTTATTTATGAGTATTCTAGTATTTTAATGTAATTTAAGATCAAGTGATGAAAAACCATCAAAAAAACTCAACGTCTATAAGAAAAAAGGATCATTTTTCACCATTTTAAGAGTTTAGGGACCAATCAATAAAAAAAATAATTAAGAGATCAAACAACATCCTCATAAAAAATTCAAGGACTAATTCAATAATTTACCCTAAAACTTTTGATCATGCTCGTAAGAAGTTTCCCTTTTAAAAATATTTTAATTTGAAAATAACTTTCTATATAAATATAATTGTATGGAATAGAGAATTTAGGTGTGGCTACTTCTATTAAAATTGAGACCGGAATTGAAAGATTTGGCACAATACGATTATGAATAAATAAATGATGTACAATCTTACGCATGAATAACCGGTTGTTGTTTCTATACAAGTTGATTAAGCTTTTCAAAGCTGGAGGCCACTGGTGCGACTTGTGATAATGTTAACTACTACAGAATGTCGCTTCCACGACTGAGATTGGACGATCGTTTTTTAAAAACCATCGTGGAAACGATGGCAAAAACACGGAACAGAAAAGCGGCATCCAAAAACCGTCGTGGAATTTTAGATTTCCACCACGGTTAACAGAAACCGTCGTGGAATATTGTATTTCCACGACGGATGTGTAAAACCGTCATGGAAGTATATATTCCACGACGGTTTATGGGAACCGTCGTGTAATAATCTAGCTATTCCACGACGGTTATATACAACCGTCGTGGTAGTTCCGTGGATTACACGACGGTTGTCTAAAAACCGTCGTGTAATCTTGTTCTTACACGACGGTTTCCATAAAACCGTGGTGGAAACATCGTACTTTTTTTCAGTTTTATATAAAAGGTGTTGCCCTGTTTTTTCCACATTGGTAGAGCTGCTGCCGTGAACCAAAATCATATCAGGTCGCTCCTTCAACAGTTCCATACACTGCAAAGGATTCTAACCACCGCCTCTACTGCTCTCCCGTCGTTTTTGTAAGTGATGATGACACAAATTAACTAAACAAGGAAGTTGTTTTCCTCTGTATTATATTTTTATTTACGAACCCGGCCATATTATGTAAATTTTAATTTGAAATTTGTTGGATTGCTTTTGATACGTTATATACTGCAAAGTGTTTAATTAATTAAGTGATCTCATGACGATCAATGTATTTTTAATTTGGTTTTATTTAAATTAGTTTGGATTTTTCAGTTAAATAATTAAAAAAATTTATTTATATATAAATCCTATATATTACCATGTATTTATAGTTTGTTTTTTTAAGCTAAATAACCCAGGCCGGTTTTTAATTTATAATGGTACTTTTAGTTTTTGTTATGTTTTTTGGAGTTTTAATTTAGTAAATATCTTGTTGATTTAATTAATGCATGAGCAGGGGTCTTTGTATATAACTAGCTATGAATTAAGTGCATGCAATTAATGATATTCATGCCAAAAATTAAAAAAGATGCACACCTTATATTGACTTATCGAGAACTTTTATTGATTGATTTAGGATTTGCGCGCTAATCATGGATAGGAAATGGATGTGGTTTGATAGATTGTCTAAAGCATATGAAGATGGTGTCGAAGAATTTTTGTCATTTGCCAAAGCTCATACGCAAGACGATAAGATTCGGTGTCCGTGTCAAGCTTGTGGTAATCATAGATCCCATTCAATTGATGATGTTAGAGGCCATTTGCTTGCTTATGGGATTATTTGTTCTTACCAAACATGGTATTTACATGGTGAAGATTTCGTCGGTTTTAAGTATAGTCAGACTAGTACTAAAGATAAGGATCCGATTGTGGAGGAAGACGGTGGTGAATCTATGTACAATATGATAAATAATTTGGAAGAAAACTTTGTGCACCGTCCGGAGTTATTTGAGGAAATGATTAATGATGCCGAAACGCCCTTGTACGTCGGGTGTACAAAATATACAAAATTAGGGGCATTGGTTAAATTATGGAATATGAAAGCGTCGGGAGGGTGGACGAATTCTAGTTTCACGACTCTTTTAGCTTTTCTAAAAGATGTTCTACCGGCGGATAACAAAGTGCCACCTAGTATGTACGAGGCGAAAAAGACTTTGAGCACGTTGGGAATGGAATACGAAAAGATACATGCTTGTCCAAACGATTGCGTACTTTATCGGAAAGAAAATGAAGATTTAGATGAATGTCCGGTTTGTAATGAGTCAAGATGGAAGAAGGGCAAGATTCCATCGAATGGTAGTAAAGGAGTGCCGGTGAAGGTGTTATGGTACATTCCACCAGCTCCACGTTTCCACCGTTTATTCCGTAATGCAAAACATGCTAAGAGTTTGACATGGCATCACGATACACGTGTAGACGATGGCAAGTTTAGGCATCCGGCCGATGCACCGCAATGGAAGACCTTCGATGACAATCATCCAGACTTTAGTGCAGAACCAAGGAATTTACGTCTCGGTTTGTCGACGGATGGAATAAACCCGCACAGTAACATGAGTAGTCGGCATAGTACCTGGCCAGTCATACTTGTCAACTACAATCTCCCTCCAGACGTTTGCATGAAGCGGAAGTTCTTGATGTTGACATTATTGATATCAGGCCCTCAACAACCAGGGAATGATATTGATGTTTACTTGGCACCATTAATCGATGACCTAAACAGGTTGTGGGATGATGGTTTACAAGTAAGAGATTCTTACCGTCAAGATACGTTCAATCTTCGCGCAATGTTGATTTGGTCAATTAATGACTTTCCTGCACTTAGCAACCTCTCTGGTCATCCTGTGAAGAGTTCTATAGGTTGTTCCGTTTGTATGAAGGAAACATCTTCCATCAGGTTGAAATACGGTAGGAAAACCGTTTACCTTGGTCATCGGAGGTTCTTGCCGAAAAATCATCGCTATCGCAAACAGAAGAAGGCTTTTGATGGTAATACCGAAGAAAGAATCGCTCCTCGGATTTTGACTGGCGAAGATGTTTTTGAGATGGTTAAAGATGTCAACGTAGTTTTGGGGAAGAGAAAACGTAAAGATCCAGCTGTCGATGGCCCTTGGAAGAAGAAGTCAATTTTCTATGAACTTCCATATTAGAAGTCACTTTACGTACGGCATTGCTTAGACGTTATGCATATTGAGAAAAACGTCTGTGAGTCGATAGTGGGCACGTTGCTTGACATTCCAAATAAGACTAAAGATGGTGAAAAGGCACGGTTGGATCTTAAAGAGATGAAGATTAGACCGAATTTGCTCCCCGATAAAAGATCGAACGGCACTTACTTACCACCGGCGAAGCACACATTATCTAGGCACGAAAGAGAAAGCTTTGTGAGTGGCTTGCTTCCGTGAAAGTGCCAAGTGGGTACTCTTCTAACTTCAAAAGGTTGGTTTCGATGAAAGATTTGCGGCTCATTGGAATGAAATCACATGATTGTCATATCTTGATGCAACAATTATTACCACTTGCTTTGCGGGGAGTTCTAACCAGAGATGTGAGATACGCAATTACAAAGTTATGCTCATTCTTCAATTCGATATGCTCCAAGGTAATTGATCCAATGATGTTAGATTCGCTACAATCGGAATTGGTTATGACCTTGTGCCTGCTTGAGAAGTATTTTCCACCATCCTTTTTTGATATAATGATCCATCTTTGTGTGCACTTAGTTCGGGAAGTTAAGTTATGTGGCCCGGTGTATTTGAGGTGGATGTATCCTTTTGAAGGTTACATGAAGGTTTTGAAAGGATATGTGAAGAACCGAAATAGGCCGGAGGGTTGTATAGTGGAAAACTACATATCCGAGGAAGCTGTTGAATTTTGTTCTGAGTATTTGTCCAACGCGGACCCAATAGGGTTGCCAACGAGCGGCCCATTTATATCGAAAGGACTCTCTGCGGCCGTTCATTCACCGGTATGTCAAGATGAATGGGAAAAAGCATGTTTGTATGTTCTGCACAATGCTAAGGAAATGGAGCCTTTCTTTCAAGTCCATATGGCGGAATTAAGAGTTGCGAATCCAAGAAAAGGAAGAAGTGAGAAGTGGTTTCAAGATGAGCAGAATCGGTCATTTCTTGAGTGGATAAGAAAATACTTGCATATGAAGCAAGGCGTTTCACAGGACGTAATGAAGCTATCCAGAGGTCCATCATCGATAGTCACAATATATACATCGTATTTGGTGAATGGCCACTCCTTCTACACTCGGGCAAGAGATGAGAAGCATCCCGTACAGAATAGTGGTGTCACACTTCGGGCCGAGTCTATGCATATTTCATCCGCAAAGGACAAGAATCCGGTATATAGTTCCATGAATTACTTTGGATTCATTGAAGATATTTGGGAACTTGATTATTGTGGCTTGCGAATAGCCCTATTTAAATGCAAGTGGGCTGACAATAATTATGTTAAGGTTGATAGTGACGGCGTGACAGTAGTGGACTTTAGGCGATTGGGCTACAAAAATGATCCTTTCATCATGGCGTCACAAGCGGTACAAGTATTTTATACAACGGATCCTGCAAATTTAGAGTTATCTTTGGTCGTGCCAATGAAGCCAAGATCAATCCGGGATGGCCAAGAAGATATTGAAGATTGCACCGAGATTCCACCTTTTACAAAGGGTTTGCCACCGGTGGATGAGATTGATGATTTTGACGACGACGTTTCACACTTACTTCGATTGGACGTCGAGTGGACATGTGTCGAGAAGCCCAAAAAAAAGAAGGGAAAAATTGCTTAACATACAAGTTCACGTTTCTTACGTTGTAAACATTTCGACACGGGTTTTTATTTACGCGATAAATATGTATCATTGATTATTTATACATGCAAAAGTGTATGGAAGCATATAGCAACAGTGGTGAATAATTGCACAACTATCAGGATTGGCCGCTTATCTGGATTACGGTATAATTTTGAATACAAATTTTGCATGTTCGAAAGATACCACGACGGTTCTTTTCATTTACCGTCGTGGTATCTAATATACCACGACGGTCTTTTAAAAAGACCGTCGTGGTATCTCATATACCACGACGGTCTTCATTAAGACCGTCGTAATATATTGCTATACCACGACGGTCTTTATTATGACCGTCGTAATATATTGATATACCACGACGGTTTTATTAAAAGACCGTCGTGGTATATTCACATCCTTTTCGATTTTGCCAGCCCTTTAATTCTATACCACGACGGTCAGTAGTAAACCGTCGTGGAATCAGTCCATGAAGTCTACCACGACGGTCGAACCAAAAGACCGTCGTGGTAGGCAAGGAAATTTGAATTATTTCCACGATGGTTTTTTAAAGACCGTCGTGGTAGGCTTAAGGCGGCTCTTTTAAAATTTTTGGGAATAGGTTAAATTTTTCCCACATTTAATAAAACCCAAACAGACGCCATTTTTCCCCAACACATTTCATTCGAAACATCTGCTCATCTTTTCACTCACTGCTCAAATCGCAAGTTTGCCCAAAAAATTTTCTGTCATCCGACTCCATCGACTGTCTTTTACAATCTTCTGACACTCCATTCCTCGCTCAATCCTCCACCAACGCCAAGGTTTTTCGGTCATTTCCAAGTTTCTCTCGCCGGCCACAACCCGTGTTGGCCCAGACTAGAAACCATTCTGCCCGTGCCCACGCTCTACACGCCGGTAAGTTGAACTCTATATTGCTTGTCTAAATTTCAAGTTCGGGGAATGAAATTTCTGTTTGTTACAGCATAAAGCATATGAATATGGTTTGCGAAAATATTCATTTCTTGCTGTTGATTGTCTCAGTCATAAAGTTTATTTTAAATAGTTGGGTAAGGCTTAGGTTGATAACACGTTTGATTAAATGCCTCTTAATTTGTTTGATATTTAGTTTTAGAGTTCCTTAAACTGGATGTGTTTGGCTCGGCTTTGGGCATTTTAAGGTTAAAAGGTCATGATTTTGGTTCGTTAAATGTTTTTGTTCGTTATATGTTTGGATAGTAATGTGTTTCAGAACCCCGGCTCTTTGTAATGATTTAATGTCAATGATGCTTTGTTTATAACGGTTCGTGTTGCAGTTTTTTTCCAGATTGATTAACAATGTCAAACTCTCACGAGGAGGATTGCTCAACCCAAACTAAAGCTTCGAAACCACGACGAACGAACGCACCAAGATTCAATGCTGATGAAGATGGAAAAAGACGAGCAACTCTCCTTAAAAGAGTGCACGTTGTTAGGACGAGGGGAGAACGAATTCCGGTTTCCTTTGACGCGAAAGGGCAACCATTAGGCAAGGGAGGTGATGAATTACAGAGTTGGGTTGGAGTGCTTGCTCGGGAGCACATTCCCATTTGGATTGCTGACTTCAGAAGTGCTGATTTGGAAACGAGGAAAGAACGAGTGTGGTTGGAAGTAGTCACTTCATTCACTGTTGACGAATCGCACAAAAAACAGGTTTTGAAGTCATGTGGGGAGTCGGCGAAGGGTTTCAGATATGATCTGTACCAAGCCTTTGTTAGGGATCATATCCACGAAGAAACCGTTTGGCAACGACCGGCCAAAGTGGTTCGAAATTACCCAACCATCAGCCAGGACGATTGGGAAAGGTTTATTACGTATCGACAGACGGCTGATTTCAAGCGGCTTTCCCAACAAGGAACTGAGATCAGGAAAAAGAGCGTATACGGATCTACGACAGGCCGTGACGGATATAGGAAACGCGATCAAGAAATCGTACGTTAATTACTTTGCCAAACAACTTCAACTCAATAATTGGTTAATTCACATTACGTGTTTTATGTATGTTTCTTATGTTTAATTGCTAAACTGCAGTTCGAGAAGACGGGGGAATATGCTGCCCGACATGTTATTTGGCGGGACACGCGTCTCAAACCCGATGGACAGTACAAGAATCCGTCGGTTAAAATTATTGGCGAAACAATAGTAAGTATACGAAATGTTTTTGATATTCGGCCACGATTGTCTCCATTATGTTTACGGGCTCAATAACATATTGTGTATTTGTTATAGGACGATTTAACACAACAACAGACGTAAGGCAGCTTCGAATCCGTAGGTACGGAGGACATTTTGACCAAGTCTTTGGGCAATGCCGAGCATTCCGGTCGTATTCGTGGGCAGTCAAAATTTGTCACGCAGACGCAATACTACAATGCCATGAATATATCGAGGGAGAATCCTGAAGTCTCCAACATGAAACGACAGTTGGCTGCCTTGGAAAGAACGGTGTAGGAACTTTGTGCAAAACACGATATCGACCGTGAGACGATGGCTGAGGAAGCATCCCAACCTGCTGTTGATCAACACAACAGTGTCAAGGCTAGTTGCACCGTCAATGAGAAGGAAGCCGGCCCGTCGGATCAGCAGCCCATGCCTAATGAAAGTAAGGAATGCCAGCTTTTCTTGATTGATGTCATTAATGGTGGAGAAGTTCTGGTTGCAATTGGCAGGGCATACATGGACTGTGTTCCAACCGACACAGTCCATGGGGTTCCATTAGGCGAGGGGAATGTGCGTGTGACAATCAGCGTCCCAAAAATTAAACGTGCACTCCTTCCGATTCCGACGGATGAAGCCACCTATATTGAAGAGGCCATCGGGGGGTTTGTTGCGTGGCCCAAAAAAAACATCGTCCTGCAAAGCAGTTTAAGCCAGGCCAGCCGAGGTCCCAGTCAAGCTCCCGAGCCAAGTGCCAAGCGAACCAAATTTATAAAGAAGAGAGCCGGGAGGAAGAAACTACACTCAGAACCGGAGGTACAACAGCAAACCGGTGAAGAAGAACTGAGGTTTGACTTTGATACCATTCCGGTTGATATGAGACGCTTGGCGAACTACGCACAACGGTGCTTGACTGACGGTACCCAGATCGCGTGCCCACAACAACAGTCTGTCAATGCTGATGACATGCCCATATATATTGGGTATGAAGATGTATACCATTTCATTTCTTTTCAAGAAATTAGTGCAAGCAGTATAATGGTTTACATCAGGTAATGTCATTTTTCTTGTTCCAATTAGTACCGTGATACTGTATTACAATTATTTTCGGGCTGCAAGTTTGACTTAATTATTTTGCAGCTATCTAGCGGATTGTTGTGCAAAAGCCGGAATGGAGCAGCGTTACGACTTTGTTTCTCCATTCCTTGTCTCGCCAGTGCAACAGAATGTAGATCGCGTTGCGTACATTAGAGAGAGAGCCGACAATATCATCCGGATCATAACAAACACACCAAGGGGAAGGCTTGTTCTCATGCCATATAACAGCGGCCAACATTGGATATTGGCTGTTGTTAATCCGTGGGATGACTCGGTCCTCTATTTTAATCCTCTTGGAAACGATCCGGGTGAAGATTTTCAACAGCTAATTACGTTGTAAGTATTCTTTGATGTTGGTATTAATGATTAGATTGCTATTCTTGTTGTTGTAGTTCTGGATGTATTGATATTTGTTGGTTTGTTAGGGCACTAAACGATTGGAAGTTGCTGGTGGGACGAGGAATAACAAAGCGACGCAACTTACAGACGTTGATTCAGACTGCTCGCTGCCCAATACAACAAGGAAATGTGCAATGCGGCTACTTTGTATTGGGGTTCATGCGAGAAATATGCTTGACCGTCGATGGCCTTGCCCTACTTCAAAAGAAGACGTCTTATACCGAAGCTGATTTGAATTTGGTTAGGCAGGAGTGGACATAATATATCATGCGCTTCATACAATAAACCCGCACATTAGCATGCTGTTGAATTTGTATAGGCGCTATATTTAATTTTTTTGTACATTGTGACATTATATTTAAGATATCAGTTTTGTTATTTTTTTTTCTTGGCTGTGTAATTAATCCGTGGGATGAATGAATGAACTGGTATTCAAAATGAACGATTTGTAATTTGTTTTGTTCACTTGACAACATACCACGACGGTTTTCAACAGAAACCGTCGTGGAATTATAAATAACACGACGGTTTAGAAAAGAACCGTCGTGGTACATAACCTACCACGACGGTTAAATGTAGCAACCGTCGTGGTAGAGCAATATACCACGACGGTTTTATTATACAATAAAGCCGCCGTCGTTGTAAGGAGAACTACCACGACGGTGGATGTTTAGAACCGTTGTGGTATATTGGTCTACCACCACGGTTTCTAACAAATCACCGTCGTGGTATGTAGTAATACGACGACGGTGACACGAAATAACCGTCGTGGTATAATGAATACCACGACGGTGACTTGATAAAACCCGTCGTCGTAGACCAATCAACCACGACGGTGGCTCATAAGAACCGTCGTGGTATATTCATTTCCACGACGGTTTTTTCCATCAAAAACCGTCGTGGTATGGTTCTAAATAGTCTATTTTTTGGCCCTATTTTACTTATTCCACGACGGTAAAAAGACCGTCGTGGAATATTAAAAGATTCCACGACTCTGGATTCCACGACGGTTGGAGAACCGTCGTGGATTTCTTCCACGACGGTTAAAAACCGTCGTGGATTTCTTCCACGACGGTTAAAAACCGTCGTGGAATCCACATTCTGTAGTAGTCAATATGTTGCTTTATTTTTCTTTTTCAATTAAAATAACAATACATTTCTTAGAAATAAAATCAACAACACGATTTTTATAGTGTTCTTACACAATATGTTGCTTTATTTTTCTTTTTCATTTTTTAAGACGTACTTACTTTCATTACCTAAGTTCAATTAAAATAACAATACATTTCTTAGAAGTAAAATCAACAACACTATTTTTATAGTATTCTTACACAATATTTTGCTTTATTTTTCTATTTTATTTTTTAAGACGCTTGTTTTCACTACCTAAATTCAATTAAAATAACAATATATTTCTTAGAAATAAAATCAACAACACTATTTATATAGTGTTCTTATACAAAATGTTGCTTTATTTTTCTTTTTCATTTTTTAAGACATGCATACTTCCTTTCACTACCTAAATTCAATAAAAATAATAATACATTTTTTAGAAGTAAAATCAACAACACTATTTTTATAGTGTTCTTACACAATATGTTGCTTTATTTTTCTATTTCAGTTTCTAAGACATACTTGCTTTTACTACCTAAATTCAATTAAAATAACAATATATTTCTTAGAAATAAAATCAACAACACTGTTTTTATATTTTTACTTCTCCAACTATAAAAATTGCAAACACTGAAATTTTATAATATTTGAAAATTAAAAATCATTTACGTACTTTAAATAATGGAATATTCAATACAATCATTTTAGGTTCCATGTTCTTATTATTTGATTTTCTTAAAATTAGGTTGTATCCCATTAAACAATTTTCTTATTATGTTTTCTGTAGGCTGTGGATCAGGAGAATCTTGAAACATCAATTTGATCAAGAAAAAAAAAAAAGAAGGAATTTTATTGTGCTAACTTTGATTATTTTACAACTTGTTACTTAGGTTATATAACCACTCACTTATTTCTACTCAAAAACATTGAATTGTACAAAACTTGGTGAACTTTTAGGATTTTTAACTTGTTATTTAAGTTATATCTAGCTACTTAAATCTTCTAAAAGAAATTTGATTATGCCGAATGTAGTGAACATCGAGGCTTTTTTTAATTGTTCATTTGAATTTCATGTTCTCTATTTACGTTTATCTATATAGCCACTAATTTCTTTCATGATATCTCATCAATTATTCAATGCCTCTTATTTTCCGAGAGTTTTAAGTAAGAATAAACAAGAGCATAAGAAGAATATATAGTGGAATGTGAGTGCAATTTTATTACTTCTATGACACGTTTATTTATCAAAAGTGGGAAATAAAAGTACGGAATGTGAGTCAATCATTTATTTACTTATTCATTTTTTTCCCCTTAAAATGAGAATAAAAATGATGTGCCCTACATCAATTTGGGATTGAGTAATGGGATTAGCAATCTCATACCTCCCCTCCGAATTATGATTTACAATTCTAACGTTAACATTAAATTACCATCATATCTTTGATTTACTTGCAAAATATTATATTAAAAAAATACTGAAAAATATAATAACAACCTATATTAGTTTATTTTTTTAACTTAATATCATATAATTTAGAAAATTATTATTAACTGTTAGAATATATAAATAATTTTTTTATCATAATATGATTAATACTTAATTTTTATTTTAATTATTTTAATTATTTTTTTTTTGCACTTTTTAACTTTTTTTAAACGAAAAATATGCACAACTTATATTTATTATTTTATTATCTTAATATTATAATGATTAGTTTAATTTTGATCAACAGTAGGAAATAAATAAGCAAATTAGTCATCTTTAATTTTGAAAATACAATAAATGAATGCGTATACATGTAAATATTACTATAATTTATTCTAATTATGGATTAAAAATAAACGCATGAATGTAATTCATAGTAACTCCAATTACAAATCCTAAAATTAACTAAATAACTTATTCGGATATTGATGGAAAATACCTTAGCAGTACATGAAGGCATTTCAAACATTTGATGCGTCCTCAACTGGAAATTTGTGCTCTTCCCAACATGATTTGCATTAACTTAGCACTGACTAGTTACAAAAAAAAAAAAAAAAAAAAAAAAAAAAAAAAAAAAAAAAAAAAAAATCATGAAAAAAAAAGAAAAATACCTTAGCAATTCATGAAGGCATTTAAACATCACTATAAAAGTAAATTAAAAATGTTATTACGATCAAACGTACATATGACTCAATAGTGATTTCTATACCAAAAAAATTAATAATGCTTCCACATTTAATAAAGTACACTAACCTAAGCTCAGTGTTCCAACAAAATAAAAAGTTGAGATAGAGTAGAGTTGTTATTATTATTATTTCCATAAAATCTTTGAGAATGAATATGTATAACATTGTTTCTCATATTAATTCTTTCACTTGAGAATTCAGTAATGGGTACACCTATAAGAACATCTCGTCAATATCAATCTCAATCTCAATGCTATTTTTGTTACTACAAAAAAAAAAAAAAAAAACATTATCCTACTTTGTTTTTGCAATATGTAATTTGTCATCTTTGTTAAGCTTTAAAACTCGTAGAAATAAACTTTTATTATTTTAATAATTAAAAAAATCCAAACAATACTTTACTAGATGTTAAATTTGATACAAAAATAACACTATATTGAAAATTAGTTTTTTTTAATCCAAGTGTCAAACTTTATTACAAACTCATCAATTTAGCGTTTTTATTAGAGATAATATCTAATGTAGGGTGGTAAGATGAGTGTTGTGTAAAAAAGGAAAATATATCATGTATATACATTCAGTGTACAATTATAGATAAAGTGTGCTAATTATAGCATTTATTAAATGTAGATTTTATCAAGCACTTTAACAATTTCTAAGACAGTTGTATAGGATGAATCTACCCCTAATCCCGTTCAAGAAAGTTCCACGCTCCCTAAAACGCCTTCGCCAAACACTATGCTCATCCTAATTGAATCAAGTCAAAGTCAACTATCGCATAGATAGGAGTTACTTGTCGTAGTCTACTAAATAAAGGATGTCATGTTCTTTTATTTAATATCGTTAATAAGCCTTTATTGAAAATGAAATTTTTTAGTTGAAGTCAGTTTATTTTTTAAAAATTAATTATTAATTTTGTTAACTATTCAGAAAAAATATAAAAACTCATATGAAAAGTTTGAATCAGAGATAGTAATCCAAACGCATCCGAAGTTTTTGTTTGGTCTAGTCAATAATGAATTCCTAGGTACACTTTTTTTTTTTTTTCTCTCTCTCTAGCTAATCTACTATGCATACTAATTAATTATATGTGGCCATCACCAACATATTTCTTAGATATGGAATCGATAAAATGAATTCGTTTATATGATTATGCTTATAGATACATTATATGAAAAAGCCAAGTATGACTTCCCAACAAAATAAAAACGATTAAATGCATTTGAGGACGAGTAGACAGCTACTTCTATTGATTTTTTTGTTTTTTTTTGTTTTTTGTTTTTCAAAATAAGTTTTAAAAATCTTATGATTTTTCTTTTAGTTGATTTTCCTTATCCTTTATCCTTGTTGAAATTTGATTTTGCTTATCTAATATCCCCATTGAACTTTGCATCTTTTTATTTTTTATAGTGTGAAAAATATCACTAAACTATACATACAACCACATTATGAATAACTTATTAAAATTTAAAGTTATCACTAGATCTAATGTTAATTTATGTTAAGTTTCAAAGGCCCAAAATCTTAACTAGGATTTCCACTTGTATTAGTGGGACAAATAATATTATCTCTCCCTTTATTTTTTTTTTTTGTTTAAAAAGTTATGGCATTACGTCATTCGTTTTGGAACTATTTTTCCCCTTTTAATATACTTTTTTTGAGTTGATTTTTTTGATCTTCTTAAAATGGAAAAGCGGTAACATTTTATATCCATTTTTTTGAACTCTACTAAATATGTATGTATCCATTTTTTTTTTTTTGGCTTGAAATATCTATGTAATTTTTTTCCTTGAGAATAGTCTTTTTTTTTTCTTTTTTTATATATAACTAATTAGATATGATATTCAGATCTCTTTTTAATTCGGTCATATGATACAACATCTTGAAATAACAAAAAACTTATTTTGTAATGACAATATTAAATGAATGGAAAAAAAAATGGTACTCATATTCAAAGAATAAAAAAAGATTTAAATTTAAAATCAAATAAAATTTTTGGATTTAAATAGTGTGCCAGGTACATTTGAAGCTGTAGTTTTCTTCCGATGAATGCATTTCTATTCCACAGAATCAGTCATGACGGGTATATTTTTCTTCTCAGCTAATAAAAGCGATTATTAATATTTTCCTTTTCTTTTGTCGATAAATATGTAAATTAATTAAAAAAAATAAAATAAGAAAAAGAACAGCACCAATTAACATCATCTGACTTTTTCCCCCCTGAAATTCAGTCTTGTCCATAAAATATATAAACTAATAATAAATAAAATAAGGAAAAAAAAATAGCACCAATAATATCATCTGAGGTTTTTTTTTTTTTTTTCCCTGAGATTCAGTCTTGATTTTTTTTTGGGTAATTAATTCAGTCTTGAGTTTATTCTCTGCTTCGTACTCATTTTTTCTTTTTTGAAGGAAAAGATGCTTTTATTTATTCAAACCAAACTGCGAATATCGGAAAAATATAATATTTAATATTTATTTATAAATATAAAACATTTTCCCTCCTTAAATTTTCACAGAAAAAAAAAAAAAAGCTCCACTTGTTCCCTTTGCAAATCGCCACTCTTTCTCTCTCTCTGTGGGATGCGGATGATCTGCACTTTCTCTCTCCATTTCTAAATCTTCTTTCTCTCTCCTCCTTTTCCATGGACACTCTTCTCTCTGAAGATCTCTCCGATTCCACTCACCGCCCGGACTCTGTCTCCGAACAGCGTCTCTACTTCGTCCCTTACAGGTTCTCTCTCTCTTTAGCTTTTGCAGATTCAGTTCAAATCACTTCAAATCGTATTATATACACTGCAACGCATTCGGAAATCTGAATTCAAAACCTTAATCGATTTTCCCCGATTCCTTCCGTTTGGCTGCCGAGGAAATTACGTAGAAAATGGGACAGAAGGAAAATGCTGAGAAAGTTTAAAAAGATTGTTTTAGTATCGCGATTTTTTGAGATTCGAGTGTTGTGGAATCTGAATTTGATTTTTGGATTGGATTGGGGGTGATTTTCAGGTGGTGGAAGGATGCGCAAGATTCAGTCTTGGGAGATTCCGAGGGAAAGAGAGGGATTCTTTACGCCGCCTCGCCGGCCACTTCGATTTACGCCGGTCCGATGAAGATCATCAACAACATTTTCAACTCGGATCTTGCATTTAATCTCAAGAGAGAAGAGGATTCTGTGAGGAATGGTGAGAATGGCGAAGCGGGTATCTCGGGAAGGGACTTTGCTTTGGTTTCTGGAGAAATGTGGGTTGAGGCACTCAAATGGTAAGTATAAGAATGCGAGCTTCTTATATGATTTGAAAGTAAATTGTTATATATATATATATATACACCCAAACACATATATATGCACACACAGATATAAAAACTTGTAAATGATTGAATAGTGAATTCATTTAAATGCCAGTGAATTTTGTTTCCTTGAAGGGTGTTTGTTGCACATGAACCTGGCCCATCAATTCTGTGATCCTCTGGCACTTAATGTGCTGTTTCCTATTCATTTTGAAGTGGTTTGCTGTGAATTACGAATCGGTTGTTTTCTTCAATCAAGTTGGAGATAAGTTTTTTGCATTTAGGTTATTGCTTCTCTTACCCTTGCTCTCTGGTATCCGATTTTATTAATTATAGATGGATTTCCGCTACTGAATTTTGTTCCTTGTGATTGGTCATTGGTTCGTTGCCAAATACTGGGGAATGGTAGTGTCTTTAAGGGTATTGTGCTTTATATGGGACAAGTATCAATTATATGCAAATATTTTCTGTATGGTTTCTCTGACAACTTAGATCTTCCAGACGTTTAGTAATGCACGGACATTATTCAACAGATCGGCGGCCTTTGATACTTGTTTTGTTTGTCTGTTTGTATTGCCCCTCAAATAATTGCTGTGTTGTCTTTTGTATTGAGCAATGTTGTATCTTCTTCAGGCTATGCATAGACCCTTTTTTTTCTTTTTGACCACTGAGAACATCAATTCAATCGGCAATATCTGTAAAATTCCAAAGAGAGTTTTCTTCAAGTTACTCACGTTCATGGGTTTTTAATCCTAGCAAAAGCGAGATTTTGATTGCATTAGTATTGTAGTTTATCGAATAGATGTTTTGAAGGCTGGCTTTCACATTTTTTTGGTACTGTAAACTGTAAAGATATGATAGGCCTCTATATGTAATCCATGTAGTGTTTTACAGCTTCTGCTTGATAATAAATCCATTTGGTATCTTACTGTCGGATGGTGTGCTATTGATGTAGGCATAGTGATTCAAAATCATCAATGAAGGAAGGTAGAAGTTTTTCAGCTGCAGAAGATGACATGGCAGATGTCTATCCTTTGCAACTCAGGCTTTCTGTTTTGCGAGAAACAAATTCTCAAACAAATTCTCTGGGAGTGAGGATTAGCAAAAAGGTCAGTTGACAAGCGTATGCTCCTTTTCTTTGTATTTATGTTTTTAATTTGTGCATCTTTTAGATTACCAATCAATGCTGCACTTTCTGAACACGAGTTTAAATGACTTCTAAGAATAAAATATTCCTTGAGGTGTGTGTATCATTCATGTATGTAATTTTATTTTTCCTTGTAAATACATGCGACTTATTTGACAGAATAAAAATGATTTCTTTTATTTGGAATTTTGGTCATTTTTGGTTCTCTCACAAATTGATATAAGAGGGAATGTTTCTAGAACATTTATTATCCACAAGTTAGAAATTGTATAGCTTGCTGACTGTTACTTTTTTAAAAAGACTTTTAAATTGTATAAATCACATTAATGATGATTTCAATTTATCTTAGTTATTACATCTGATCCCAAGACGTGTAATGAGTTGGTTTGTAGGATCACCTTTGATGGGATTATGTCTTCAGATAAGGATACAAAACTCTCTTTAGTTTTTTTCTATGGTGAATTGTCTACCTGTTTCTTTTTATTTTTGTGGTTGGTTTTAGCCCATGTAGCTCTTATGCAGGTTTATTTATTTTCTTTTAGGATAATGCAACTGAGTTCTATAAAAGAGCCTGCAAAATTTTCAGTGTGGAGTTGGAACTGGTAATTAAGCCTTAATTCAGGAATGTGATTCTTTTTGGGATAACTTCAATTACAGTGCTTTTAACTTGGAAGTTATTGTGCAGTTACGCATCTGGGACTTTTCTGGACAAACAAATCTATTTTTGCTAAATGATAAAATTACATTTCCAAGAGATTGTCAACGGCAGTCAGATGAGGTAATTGCAGCTTGGTTGGTTTGAAATGATGCTTTACATTGTTACTTGCACAGTCTTGTAGCTTGGTTGTGTTTACACATGACTTCACTGTTTTGAGTTTGAGAATCAGTTATGCTGGGTTAAATATCGTTTTTGAAGTTAGTAATTACCAAACAGGTTTTAGGACCTATGTTGCATTTTGCTTTGTAATTATTGTGTGTATAACAACCGGTGGTTTGTATTACTCTCGACAAATTGGTCATTGGAATCAAAACAAATAAGTTCATTGTTTTTTCTCAACTTTAACCTTTACTTGGTTGAAGTTACTGGTCAATCTTTTTTGCACCAGGCCTTGCACTTGCTCGACGTTGTTGTTCTGGATGTTGCCTTGGTTTCTCATTAGCCTGCCTTTTCTTTAATTTGGCTATATATTATGTTATTGTTTTGTAAATTTTGATAATTCCTGCTTGATAATCTTCTGCATGTAGAATTTCAAGCAGAAAATAATCTTCTTACCCTCCTAGTTTTTGCAAGAAAAACAAAAGGATTTCTATCTTTTTGTTTATTCTTTATGTATTTAGTCTATTGACAAGTTTTCGGTATCTTATTAAGAGAAATTGTTTTCAATTTCTTGCTTTTGTTATTGTAGTCAGGAACATTGTCACCATCATTGTCACTATTTGATGCTTACTATAATTGTTACTATTTGCTATTTGGTTTCCAATTTATGTAACAAAGTTAAAGTACCTTGTGATGGATTATAGCTGTTAAGTCGGAAAAAAATAAAAAAAGAAGTTTTGACTTTTCCCTCTCTTTATTGTTTAAGAACTTCCATACTGAGATGTTGATTTGTGGATTATGATGGCCTGAAGCGTTGATTATGGTATTATCAAAATAGATCACGGGCTAGTGATGTTGTTTTTCTATTTAAGACAAATACTCTTGAATGAATCTCTTACTAACTGAATACGTTTGTTTCAAGTCCTGAACCAGTGATGATGTGGATTACCTGTTCCTTGGTATCTTTGTATTTGTTTTAAGCAGAAAATTGTCTAGAAGGGCTCACTTTTTTGGTTCATTGGCTACTAACCTAAATGATCCGTGCCTTTTTTGCAGATTCTATTGGACTTGCAAGTTTATGGGTTATCAGACTCAATTAAGTGCAGGGATGGGAAGAAAGATGAGATGGTAGTACAACATTCTTCCATGGCAAATTCCTCTTCAACTCCAATAATGATGAATGGCAATGCAAGTTCGAATTTCCTGCGTCCAACGTCATCATTCTGGGGAAGCTCTTGTGAAGCTGGGACTTTGGGATTAACAGGGTTACAAAACCTTGGGAATACATGTTTCATGAACAGTTCACTTCAGTGCTTAGCTCACACACCAAAGCTTGTTGACTATTTTCTTGGAGATTATGGTCGAGAAATAAATCATGAAAATCCACTGGGAATGGATGTATGTCTTTTATCTCTTTAACTTGTTCCTTATTGTTCATGAGTTGTGTATTTTTGAACAAGGTTCCTCAAACTAGAAGTGCTGTAATTGCTATGACCATTTTCGTACTTGGTCATTTTATTGATGTAACTTCTTTTCAGGGTGAGATTGCTTTGGCATTTGGAGACCTTTTAAGGAAATTATGGGCTCCTGGAGCAACTCCAGTGGCTCCAAGAATATTCAAATCAAAGCTTGCTCGATTTGCTCCTCAATTTAGTGGCTTCAACCAGCATGATTCTCAAGTCAGTAAAGTTTTTGCCTTCTGAGTTACTTTTCAGGAGGGTTCTAAGTTTTGTGAAGATTTTAACTTTTCAGGTTAATTTGATAATTCTTACTCTAATAGGAGCTCCTGGCATTTTTATTGGATGGTCTCCATGAAGATCTCAATCGTGTAAAGTGCAAACCGTATATGGAAGTTAAAGATGGAGATGGTAGACCAGATGAAGAAGTTGCTGATGAATATTGGCGGAATCATTTAGCTCGCAATGACTCTATCATTGTTGATGTGTGCCAGGTAAGTGACTTCATTTTAGTCTATGGGCATGGTTATCCACTTTTTCTTCCAGATCTGCCGACTTACCTCATCTGGTACACTTTCTTTTCGCTTTTATCTATTAAGTTGAGCTTCAATTTAAAGTTTGCAGACTCGATGCCATTTTGTTGTTTTGATAGACAGAAAGCTAAAATGTTGACATAAAAACAATAAACAAATGGATTATTTCTGAGTATAGTCTTGTTCAAACTGCCTTTATCAGTTTGCAAAAACCCAGATATATCTATCCACCAGGTAAAATTAGAAATCGAATTTATTGAACTTGATATGCTCTTTACTAATTGTCAGACTGAAGCTGAACAATACATAATGGTTACAAAAAAAAAAAAAAAAAAAGTTTTAAAACTTGTGTATTTATACACAGATCGTACAAGTTTGTAATCTTTTTGCAGCTTATATGGCAACTTATGCCATGTCTAGAAGTTGCTTCTCGGTTATTTTGCTTCCTTTTTTTTTTATTTTTTTATTTTATTTTTTGTGATAACTTTGTCAGCTTGATTGAACAAATTATTTGCCCTCGGTGGCCCTGCCAACTTTCTTTTCCTTCTTCGTTGCAGGGTCAATACAAATCAACATTAGTTTGTCCTATCTGCAAAAAGGTCTCTGTTACTTTTGATCCCTTCATGTACTTATCACTACCATTACCTTCAACAACAATGCGGACGATGACTTTAACAGTTGTGCATACTGATGGAAGCTCTCAACCTTCGCCGTATACCATTACTGTGCCCAAGAATGGGAAATTTCAAGATCTTATTGAGGCTTTAAGCATTGCTTGTTGTTTGGAGAATGACGAGACCTTACTCGTAGCTGAGGTATGGCGGATTTTTTATCTAATTCTGTTCATATGGCTGGTTATGGGATGTGAGATTGTAAATTTTTGGGTTTACGCGTGTTAGTAGGTCTGTATCTTTTTTGTGTTTATGCAAGAATCTGTATGTTTCATTTCTGAAGTTTTGTGAATCTATACAGATATACAATAATCGCATTATACGTTATCTTGAGGAGCCAGCTGATTCACTATCTTTGATTAGAGATGAAGACCAACTTGTTGCCTATCGCTTGATGAAAGATATTGAGCAAGTTCCTTTGGTTGTCTTCATGCATCAGCGAATGGAGGAGTATGTTTAATTTACCTTATTTTCATCCATGTTTCGTGCTCATAATTGGGGGTACCATTTGGTGACAGCCCCTAAAAAAAACAAAAAAAAAAAAAAAAAAAAAAAAAAAAAAAAAACAAAACAAAAAAAAAAAAAAAGGAAAAAAGAAAAAAAAAAAAGAAAGGCTACTGCAGCGAGTGAGTATGAATATATTAGTCATCGTTATATATTCCTTTAGACATGAAGCAGACGGGGGAAAAAAAAAGGCACATCCTGCTCCCTGATCATTATCATATCAATGCTGCCATTTGGTTTTTCATTTTATGGCCTCATACACTTGTAGTGTTTTTCACCATATGGGGTTATAAATTTACTGGAACTTTGTTACTTTGATATAAGTTAAATGTTTACTAATATAAATTTAAATGTCATTAGTGTTTATTAAAAGTTAATTGTTCTAAAGTTTATTCTCTATTCTTTACAAGTCAATTGACACAAGGTTTAAAATAGTCAAGTCCATTCACCAGAGTTTTTAAAAAGTCTTCATCTTAAATTAGGCAGGACTCTTATTGTATTAGCATGTTTGCAGTAGAAGCAGCCTAACTTCATAAGATAGTGGAGCTAACTTATTATTTCAGTGCTTCAAATTAAATATTTCAGGATGGTTTGCTTTTTCTTGATTGTGAAGTTGTAATGAGATCATAAACCACATATGCGCGTGCATGTGAATGCAAGAATGATTGAGGCTTGATTGTTTGTTGATATCTTTGGTTTAGAAACAGTGTAAATCTACAAATAAAGTTGCTCAAAACGTTCTTGGATGCTTGACTTTGGGAGTGCATATGATTTGATACTGTGATGTCAAAATTTTTGTTTAAAAGTGGATTTTCAGATTTATAAAAGTCTGGAAATAGCATATACTACCAATATTGTAGCCCAACTGGTTTACTTGGGTCTTTTTGTTTGGTGACGTGTGAGGTCAAAACACATTGTTCAAGACTCTGAAATAAGGAGTTTTGATGTTTGGTAATAGTTACCAATATTATTTAGGGGAAAACAAAAGCTTGTATATCAAATTCATTCGTCACAATTTTCTCATGCCCGAATGGTTCATCCCTATCAAATCAAAGAAGCTAGGTCACTAGAGATATTCAGTTTGGTTATTAGTTGTACTGCGTTTCTATGTCTGTGTGTGTCAAGATGAAAACCATTTACTCACATGCATGCACAAGCAACGTTTTCTTTCAGAAATATTATGTTATTTTCTGTGCTTTCCACCCGTTTTTTCATTCATTGTTTGGTTTATTCTTCCTGTCCCCCATCATGTCTCTTATTCAATCTTCATTGGCAGGCAGTACATACATGGGAAACTGACTTCAAGTTGGAAAGCATTCGGAATTCCTCTAGTAGCAAGGCTTTCTGATTCCCTTTTGGGTTCTGATATCCACAATTTGTATTTGAAATTGCTTAATCCATTTCAAGTACTTGCTCAAGAATCTTTAGAGGATTCAGATAGTCCGGACGGTATTTCACCTGAAGATGCTACACGGGAAGATAAAACTTTAAATCCTGAAATTGATGGATCTGTGGAGCCCTGTTCTATTAAAGGGGTTAACTCACCCTTGGATGCCAAATTACAGTTTTACTTGGCGGATGAGAAGGGAGCAATTAGAGAATCTGAGATAGTAATGAACGAGCCTGTGGTGGTGACAGGGACCTTAAGGAGGTTGAATTTGCTTGTTTCTTGGCCTGAAAAGAATATTAAACGGTATGATATGCAGCTTCTTAGCTCATTGCCCGAGGTTTTCAAGTCTGTCCTTTTTGCAAAAAGACCTCAAGAGTCTGTTTCTCTGTATAAATGCCTCGAAGCATTCTTGAAGGAGGAGCCTCTTGGACCGGAAGACATGTGGTCAGTTTGCACATATTAATCCTTTAGCTTCAAAAATGCAATTTGCTCTGTAATTAACGCGCTCTGTCTCTAAACGCCAATGCTATTTGTTATTTTAGGTATTGTCCTGGGTGCAAAGAGCATCGTCAAGCCAGCAAGAAGTTAGACCTTTGGAGACTGCCTGAGGTCTTGGTTATTCACTTGAAACGGTTTTCGTATAGCCGATTTTTGAAGAACAAGCTAGAGACATATGTCGACTTCCCTGTTGCTGATCTAGATTTGTCAACATATATAGGCCACAAAGATGGTCAATTGAGCAATCGTTACATGCTTTATGCAGTGAGTAATCACTATGGAAGCATGGGAGGCGGTCATTATACTGCATTTGTCCATGTAAGTAGCATTTCTTGCTTTGAAAGTTTTTTCTCATTTTATCGTTTCCAATAATTTGTGGACACTTGGCGACTTACTGTCAAGTGTTTTGCCGGTTTTACATGTACATGTGCTGTTTGTGCTTCACGAGTTTAAGTCTTTCATGAATCATTTAAGTGAACTTGGTGTGGGATAATGATAGCATAGTTTTCAACTGAGTGTCTTCTTTCTGTTTTTCTTTTTTCGAAAATGAGTTCGTCGGATTGGGTCCCTCACTCAGCAAACCAGATGATGTGGGATGCCAAAATCTATGTTAAAAATTAGGTTACGTGGGGGCGTGATGCTTGGTGATGGTTTTATATGGTTGTCTTTGTTTTTCCCTTGCTTACTTTGTCAATGAAGACGGAAAAAAAACTGTTTTTTGAGAGGGACAGGGATAGAGGGTTGGACGACAGATTTATCATGTATGACCATAAGAAATTGTAAAACCTTTTAGGAATTACACGAGGATGTAACTTTAATGAACAAAGCTTTAAAATCACTTAGAAGTCAGAGTTTTGCTAAGGGGTATCCATATGTCAGTATGGTTTGCCAAGAAAAAAAAAATGCGTTTTGATACTTTTAATTTTTTTTAATTATCAATATGCTTTGAAGTTGAAATAGTCGAGCAAGGGTGTGGAACCATTTCGAAAAGTTTGGGATGGGTTCATTTTCTCCAGCATGTTGACATTGGTGTTTGAGGCTCAAATTCCAGCGGACATCAGTAGTAGATGAAGTTACAATGTTTCTGTGTACTTTAGAAGACCCTTTGGATGCTTAAATTTGTCAATATTCAATTCTTCATGCTACCGATCCACGTTCCCTGTGGGGCTTTATTCAACAGCCCCCAAAGTGAGATTTGATTGATTTAGTAGGCAAACTCAAGGCTTTGTTTCACTTGTAATTTGTTCGATTTTAATTTTTAGACAGATGTTATGGTGTTTCGCACTAAATGTCGTACTTTTTCTTGCACAGCAAGGGGGTGATCGGTGGTATGACTTTGATGACAGCTATGTTAATCCCATCAGCCTGGAGAAGATCAAGTCTTCAGCTGCTTATGTTCTTTTCTACAGAAGAGTAGTAGAACAATAACTGATGTTTAGCAATGATTCATTATGCCTGGTGTGTTGCAGATGCGACGCATCTTTGTCATCATTTTTGCTAGTCTTGCGACTAGAATTACACAGAGAAGAATTCTGTGTCTTTGGCCTCGCATTAACCTAAATCGACAGAGTTTCCTTCGTTGGCAAAACTGGAGGAACGTTGATACGCAAAGGAGGCGCCAAGGATTATTTGTAACAAAGAAGAGATGAGAGAAATAGTGAGGGCATTATTTACACCTGTAACTATTTGAGAAAGAAAAATCCTATTGACTAGATTAGCTGGGGGGTTTTTGATTCATCTTTTTCCCATTTTCCTTTCAGGCTGGCTTCTCCTAACCCTTACAAAGTGTAATTCTTTACTTTTTTATTTGATGAACAATATTGATTTACTAGATAGGCAATTGAATGAGTTAATATTTTTTTTTAAACTTCATTTTCCATATAGTAATGTTTCATTTTGCCTTCAATGAGGTTGCAAATTGGGCTGGCACGGAATATTCTCTCTCTCTCTCTCTCTCTTTTTTCCTCTTAGCCTATGTTTGGTGAATGAGTTTAACTCAAATTCAATTCAAATTTTTCATCTTAATTTTTGTCTTTTTCTAAAAAGTCAACAAAATTTAAAATTATTTTTTAAAAATTAACTCAAATCAAACTTAAAAATTTCATCTCATCTTAAACTCAATTCAAACACCAAACGAATCATTCTGGAATTGTGCTCAAAGAGAGAGAGGGAGGGAGGGAGAGAGAGGAGTAGAGAATGACTTCAAGTTGCATATAGACAAACCACGCTAGTTTTGTGTGTACACTCAACTTTTGACATTAAGCTATTATTGGAGTATACTTGAACAAGTAGAAGATGACAAGTGACTTGGGAGAGGTAAATAGCAGTTTTTATTAAATAAATGAAGTAAATAGTATGTTTTCAAAATATTTGGAGTAAATAATAATAAATAAAAAAATCTATTGTGTTAATTATAAAAACAGAAAGATATAAATAGCAGTTTTTGAAAAATTATTGGAGTGAAATTTTAAGAAGTTGGAAACATGTTTGTTAATTACTCCGGTCCGAAAAAATTAAGGGAGACAACCATAAAAAAGTTGGAACGAGTTCGTTCCATCAACGCGGCATGGCAAGCTAGCTTCCAAATGCCTGTTTCTAGTTCTACTTTTTTTAAAAATAATAATTATTACTACTTTTTTGCTGATTGTCTTTTTTTGGCAAGGAGATATATTAATTTTCAAGTAGTGTCAACTTTTTTTTTTTTTTTTTTAATTTCTAATTAATCTGTTGTATGAAGATAATGTTATATTACACATATCATTTACATACAAAAATTAACATCAGCGATAAGGTATACTAATGCTACCATTAATATGCCAAAGAAAGATTTATCAAAAAAGAAAACATGCCAAAGAAAGGTCTCGTCTCTGGATCACCTATTCTAGTTAATAAGCAATAACTTTCAGAGGGTAATTTACGGTGATTTGCGATGATAATTACTTAGAGGACGGGAAGGATGTTTAGGGTATGAGATCTCAAGTTCAAAATCTGAGATTTTTTTTTAATTAAAAAGAAGAAAATTACCCAAATAATTACATTTGTTTTATTTTTTAATATATTTTTTAACATTCATTGACTAATATAACATAATTTTTTATCTTGACCAACATGATACAAACTTTAGTTTTATTTTTATGTCATATTGGTCTAATGTTAAATTTTTTTGTCATGTTGATGTAATTATCTTTAATTTTGTGTCATTCAAGTATTTTTCCTTTAGTAAAATAAGTATCAGGCCTCACAATCGCATGTAACGTGTTTGGTCGTTCAAATTCCAATTGAAGTAAAAGAAGCCTAATTGAGAGAAATTTTGAAAATCGTTGTTTAAATAGACATATTCATATATATTATTATCTCTTAATATTTGTTTGGATTTTGGACCTTTCTTATTATCTATATGGAGGTTATTAAAAAAAAAAGTGTCTTTTAAATTACAATCCTACTAATTAGAAAGATTCGAATCCATTTTAGCGTAAATATGGTATCTTATCCAATCTCTAAAATTCTGTTTAGCAGCGCCCTTGCAAGATCAGATTCGCGTCGTGTGTGTTTTTTGTTTTTCCTATTGAGCAAGATATGGAGCCTGCGTTATTATTATTATTATTTTTTTGGGGGTCTCCGAGAGAGTGTTTCATTAGGTCCTACCAAAATCTACCCTGTCGCGCTCGTTGAATACTACTAGTAACATAGTAGTAATCAATTTATATATTTAAAAAAAAAAAAAAAAAAACATAGTAGTAATCAGATGCTTAGGTAATATGGTCGACTACCTTCAATAACACTTAGGGTTATTGACAGTAACATGGTAGACCACCATCGGCAAAGACATAATATGTTACTGTAAGTATTAGTTTCTGCTAAAATTTTGTATTTTAATGGTACCAAAATATCTTTTAAGTATGATATCTTTTCTGTCAAAATATCGAGGAAATATCAGTAAAAAATATCGATACTTGTAAAACATAATGCAATTTTTACAAAATATCGGGAAATATCAGCGGAATATTAGAAATTTCGGTGAAAATACCAAAAATTTCAGAAATTTCGGTTTGAGCATGAAGTTGGTGGAAATTTCCGAGATTTTGATTTTAATCATTTTCTATCTTTTTTAAACATGCTATAATTATCTTCTATTTTTTAAAATAAATTGTGAAAGAAAGCAACTAGTAACTACCATGTTTAAATTATCTTATAAAAAAAATAAAATAAAATAAAAGTCTATAAAAGCTGAGAGAATATATTCTTCTAAACTTCTACAAACTTTACACAATTTCCTATTTATGAAAATAAATTGGGAAGAGATCAATAAACCTACGTATTAGCACATTGACAACGATATTCAACTTTATTCAAATAGCATCTCATCACATTAGTATTACTTGAATTAGAATGTCATCTCAGTCATGTTTAAACCTCATAAGACTTACTTTTGATATTAAGGCACGTAAAATATAATATGACTTTTTTTTTTAATGTAAAATTTGTATATTAATGTATATTTTTTAAAATTTATACTATCCTGAAATATTAAAAATATATTTTAAAATAAATTTCGGTAACTACTTCTATAGTTTTTTCATTACTTTTTGATATTTCCACTGATGTGAAAAAATATCTCTAAAATCTTCATAAAATTAACTACCGATATTTAATATTCATCCTCCATGAAAAGCAAAATTGGACCACTTGGCTTTCTATCCTGGTGTAAGATGTGACAGATCCAAACCTCTTCTATTGCTGTATAGTACGTAGCAAATGTTCATGTTGGCTAATATAGGCAAATTGACCGTGGACCACTCTACTCACTTTCTGTTCCCCCTACAAAGCTGAAGTTGTGGCTCTCTTTAATTCACGTGAAAAATAAATATTAAACCTCCAATGCCATTATTATTGCTTCATTGATCCAATTTGGTGATTCTGCCTTTTTTTTTTTTTTTGGGAGCTTGTTGGGAAATTGGATTCTGAAACCACTTAATTTGACTCTAAAAGAAATATAAATAATAGTAAATAAATAGTTTAAAAAAAGTATCACAGCACAAGGAATATGTGAAAAACTCCAAAAACGGACAGACTACAAATTATCAAAAACAAAATTCATTATGTGAAAAATTATTCCAATCAAATAGAATTTTAACACTTAATCCAAATTGACCTAAGTGTCTCTCAAGCAATTCCTAAATAAAATCCTTTACTTCCAAACACTCACTGCTCTTACCATTGAGGAGCTAGGTAGGATGGTTCGGTAGTTCGTATTCTCCTTATCAGAGATTTGAGGTTGAACTGTAAAACCGTGGTGATCGCTGTATGTGAACAATTCACTTTTTAAAGGATCCATATTACTATACAGGGACGACGATATCTCTTAGGGTTATCAAGCACTATAATAAACAACACTTTTAGTGATGACAGATGTCGTCACAAGTATTTACATGTCGTCAGAATAACCTTTTTACGACGACATGTTATTGTTTTCTGGTCATCGTAAAAACATGATTATCTGAGATGACAATGTCTTCCTAATTAGTCATTGCAATTAATTTGACGAAATTTCGATTACTGCTGACGTGGCATCAAATAGTTGTGACGATATTAATAAAAACTACAATTGCAAATAAGTAGTCAAGATAACTGATGGTGTGGAGAAAATCATTTGCGACAACATTTTTCCATGTGTCATCGTAAATAGTATTTTGTCTTGCAGATTATTTGCAACAACATGTTGCCACAAATGACGAATTATGTATATATTTTTAAACTTAATTGTAATATTATAAATGGAATTATTATTTATTAAAGATCAAATTTGAAACGAACATAATATAATTATAATAATCAAACTATATTTAAAATTATAATTAATTTTAAAAAAACTAATAACAACTTGTATCATAGATAAAATAAAACACAGAAAAAATAATATACTAACGTTCTAGATAAATTAATATGGAAATACAACAACATAAAATAATTATTAACAATAAAACTAATCTCCTAGGTAGCATGATCATCATCATCACCATCATCTTCGACGTCTTCATTTGTCGGCGGGGCCGGAGGGGGGCAGAGGGACAAGTTGTTCGAGAGGAGCGGGCTGGGAAGGTGAAGTTGGGATTCATCTGGAACACAGCCTGCACCATCCTCATCTGGTTCTCGTACATCCTCATCTGAATGTTTTACACGCTGTTGATATGAGACAACATGATTTCCTATGAAACCTTATCCAAGATTTTGAGGTATGAGAGTTTTGGATTAAAACATTTGATATGAGCCAGCATGATTTCCTTTTTCTTCGGAATTTGTTAAAAATTCTAGAGTTTCATGAAACTCTTAAAGGGTTTAATAAAGCTCCTATTAACGGCAAAACTTTGTTAAATAGTTGAACACTTAATCATCAACAAGAAGATTAAGAAACTTATGTTTGGCAAATGTGAACTCACCTGTGATGTAAATGATGTGTGACTTAAAATTTTCATTTTCGGAGCGCTTGCCTTTATAAATATCGAAATTTGTCTTAAGTTTAAGGATTTCCTAAATATGTACCATGGGATTTGTATAATGATCTGTTTTTATGTTATTATATTGTGAGAGTAAGATCACATGTAAAGCTTGTTTACGATTATTTGTTTCCATGTGAGTGTAAATGTCTTTTTCCTATATTGCAAAATGCCATAAAATATGATATGTGGATAAGGTGTCTCAGTAATTCTGAAGTTAATTCTTCATAATATTAATTTTGAGTTCTGTGAATTATGTTACTTGCCACACTCAATGTAACAAAATTCATGGTATTAATTTCTGAATTTAACAGAAATTAAACTGTAATTTTTATGTAATAAAAATGTAAATTTTTGTAATTTTATGATACAATATGTCTTTATGCCACTAGTTATTTTTCATTATGTAAGGAGTTTGGGAATTTGTGAAATTTCCATCAAGAGCATAAATAGATAAAAATGATCATGAAAATCCCAATAAAGAATGCCAAGTCCATTATACGATTTCATCATGTAAAGAAGTGAAACTTACAAGTATTTCTAAATCAATTTACAATAATCAGAATGAAATTATGAACTGTAAATTTGATTCAGAAAAAAAGAAAAAAGAAAAAAGAAAAAAAAAGAACGATAGTCCACATATTAGACGTTGGACTGCTAAATAAGTTGGCTGAATAAATGAGTTAGATTATGTTTTTTTTAAGTAAATTTTTTTTATAGTTTAAATATTTTAATGTTAATAGTTGTTTGAATAATTAAAAATTTCAATGTAAAATTTACACTGTTGAATCATAACATACTGTAAATCACTACTGAATAGAATAAGGACTAAAGTAGAAAATATCTTCAAGGATTGAGGGCTAAGATTAAATGGATTTTAATCTAATGGCCCACATCTAGATAAGTACGACTAAAGTAGATAAGGAAGAAAAAAAAAAAGAGACCAGATGCAATGGATAAAAAAATAAAAATCAAACAAACAGGAGAATATCTTTAATTGATCCTATTCGAAACTAGAGGAACGGTGAAAGGGAGATTAAAAAAGAAAGAAAGTTTGTTTGTCTTCCAAAAAAGTTAAACACAAGGAAAGAGAGAAATGCAATTTTCTCTTGATGCTTCCCAAAGAGAGAAATATCAGGAGAGAGAGTAGAAAGAAAAAAATAATTTTTTTCCTCCATCCAAATCTTCATGCTTGGTTATCTAGCAAGTTTTTACTCAAGAAATCTTAGTGTCCTAGAAGTCATAAAAGTAATAAATTTGTAAAATTTTATGTTTTCTTAGTGTTGTCCTGTGAGATTTCTATTCTAAGAAATGGAAATTCTATTATCTAGTCAGTACCAAGAAATCAAAGGATTTTCAAGTAGATGCAACTAAACTAAATATAAATTTGAAGAGAGTTGGGTAAGATATTCTAATTTGTTCTTTTTAAAAGTTTGATTTTGTGATTTAAAAAAAAGATGAATATATGTAAATTATTTCATTGATGGTCTTGGTTTAATGACCATTTAGGAATCATGAAAATGTACATGTTATGAAATCTCTCCATGCTTGAATGATTAGTTGATGTTATGGTATGGATTTTTTTAATAGATAATAATGAAACTAATGGCAGATCATGTGATTGAAATGGTCATGGTGCAAGAAACAAATTTTTTAGATAAAGTTTGTACTTTAATAAATAAAAAGTTGACAACTTTTGTTGGTTTTTGCTCATGAAAGGATTTTAGTGTGGAAAGTTTGATATATGTATATAAATATGAAAAGACTATTTTTAATTTAGACTTTGAAATTCTTGCAAAAATGATGGATATGATAGGAAAATGATTAGTGAAAGTTTGATGTGAAAAAAGTGTTAGATTAGCACTTTTGGAAAAGTTGATAAAATGAAGTTAAAAAAACAAGGGACACAAACAAGTTGTGATTTTATTTTTCAATAAATTGAGGTCAGTAAATTGCCATTGTTGTTTTTTATACAAACCCCAAAAATATGTAATCCAAATTGGTACAAGGGACTATAATGGCCCAAAATGCAAAAACAGACAACTTAAAAGCCAAGATTTGAGCCGTGAATTTCCAGTTCATAACAACGTTGTATAAATGTCGGTTATGTCAAATTTTAATATCAAATGAACCAAAAATGTAGTAGAAACACTAGAGGGACTTAAATGTCAAAATTATGTTTTTGGGCAAAAAAAAAAAGATCTATAAACTGGATGTTTTAGAATGAGAAACTATTTCATTTGTCTTAATACTGTTCCAAATCTATTTTAATACTGAAAAAGTGATTTTTCTGTGTTGTTCAATTAGAAAGCAATAGAGAATTTAAAGCAAACTAAATGCAAAACAGTAAGGTTTTTATTATTAAAAAAAAAACTATGAATCAAAATAAAATATTCTATTTTATGTGATTTAAAAATAGTTTACAAGCGGTAAATAGGATTAAGAAAATATTTTAAGGATATCATTTATGAGATGATCATAATGAGTTTAATACCTTAAGAAATCACAATGTGGATCAAGTCCGCTTACATAAAATCTAAGTAAGCTATATGGGGCCTAACACAACCTCATAAAGTGTAAGATATATCAATTTGAATTGTGATATGTTACAAACAAACAATTCAAGATTTAAGAAAGACAGAAAGACAGAAAGAAATTGAAATTGTAGTTAATGAAAGTCAATTAACTAACAAAAGAAAAATTCATAAGAAAATTTTCAGTTTAAAATATTGCTCTAACTGTCGAATATCACTTAAATCAGGACATGGTACCGATGGTGTACTAGAGTGAGGCCAACTGATAGAAAAATATCAGATTATGAAATTCTTATAAGTACAGATCTCACCTACAACACAAAACTTTGAATTTTTGTTGTATTGGTGTGCATATGGGGTGACTTATGTTCCAATTACTTGAATATGATTACGATGTCTTAATGTTTATGTTATTCTTTTTTTTTTTTAATGATATTGTGACATGTCATATTTGCATGATCACTCACCTAATTATATGAGGCTAATAAAAGTGAAATATTAGATAAGTGTTGTACCAATCTTCACTCAAGTGAGGTAAAATTTATGAACGATTTATGTATGATCTTAGGTACAGTTGGAAGGTTGTTCCCTCAACTCCCCATTAGTCGTACACACCTGTACGCACACAAGGGGCCAATAAATTTTAAAGTATAAGACTTAAAAATTTCATAAAAAGTCATGCTAATTATTCATGCATTGTGAGATTTATATATCTACTTATTGTGCGAAAGCTCATTTAAGAAATTTATGTTGTAGGTAATATGGGTAAGAAACCCGTGAATAACTGAACCAAATAATAGACAAGACAGATAATGTGACAGTAGAGACAGAGGATGCATAAATAGCATTTCATGCTTAAAAATTCTGCAGCTTAAGAATAACTATATATATATATAAACAAGAAAAACTAGTTATGTGTATTTACAAGAAAAAAAAAAAAGAAGAAGAAGAAGAAGGAAATGGTTTATAATATATAGTACTATGGTACTTACTTATGCTTTTCTCTAATGCCCTGAGAATAGTTATCTAATAGATAATGAGTTTAACAAAGAATAAGCTGAATATAAAAAAAATCCCTGAAATTTTAGAAATTAAAACGATATAAGTTAAGTTTATGTATGTATTTAACGGCTCTTTTCTCAGTGGTTGTCACACTCAAGGATGAAAATAGTGGTGTCGATGGAAATATTTAGTAGTCTAATATTACGGAAATTTTGGAGATATTTTGATATTGGTGGAAATATCAGAAAAGGTTATGAAAATTTATTTTAAATGTATTTATAATATTTCAGGATAGCGTAAATATTAAAAATATATATAAATACACAAGTTTTACATGAGAAACATATTATATATGTTACGTATCTTAATACAAAAAGGAAGTCTTATGAAATTCAAACATGGTTGGGATGCCATCCTGATTCAAGCAATATCGGTGTCATGAGATGTTATTTGAATAGAGTTGAACACAGTTGTAAATATGCTAATATATAGGTTTGTTGATCTCTTCCCAATATATTTTCATAAGTAGGAAATTGTGCAAACATTGTAGAAGTCTAGGAGAATATATTCTCTCAGCTTTTATATATTGACTTTTATTTTAGTTTATCTCTTCTTTTTAATAAGATAATTATAACATATTATTTGCTAATTGCTCTCTCTCACAATTTATTTTAAAAAATAGAATAGACTTACTACATGCTCGGAAGGAGAGTAAGTGATAAATATTCAAAATTTGGTAAATTTCCACCAATTGCATGCTCAAACCAAATACACACACACACACACACACACACATATATTAATCCGGTTTAACAAGGAAATGTAAAAATAGCTTTCTAGTTTTATCTTACGTGAGCTAACTAAATATCCAAAAACCAAAAAAAAAAAAAAGGAACCTTTTTTTTTTTATTCCAAGTTTCAAGTTTATCATTTCCGTTCATTGAAAACAAAAATATGTAATGAAAAAAATAACTTATCGTGTCTGAAGAAACGTCGATGGCCGAGAGAGAGAGCAGTGCATCGTGACAGCTTCGACGGCGGGAAGAGAGTGAGAAAGATAGAGAGAGAACATCACGGCATCTGAGGGGCGAAAAGAGAAACAAAAAGAGAGAGAAGGCGGTGGCATGGTGATGGAGAAGGAGAGAGGGGGCGACATCTATTGTGGGGCAACGTCAATTGACCATTTTTGGAAACAATTGTGAAATATTAAACTTCCACGACTGTTTCCTAAAATGATTGTGAAATCTTGTTTTTTCACAACTGTTTTTAGAAACTTAATTCGATGTCGTGTTTTTGCCCTGTTTTATATGATGATTTTTAAAAAATAGTCTTGTAATCTCTCTCGTGTAACCAAATGTAGTAATAGTGTATTAAGAACATAATATCCATCATGGTTCATTTCAAAGCCTTCATTCCGAAAATATATAACCATAACCGACACGTTCATCTTCTTCTAATGACATCTTATTCACTTACGCTAACTTCTTCTTCCACAAACTAATATGTATGCCAGAAAAAAAAAATTTTATTACTTCAAATAATCAACCAAGTTTCCAATAAAGTTGTATGACAATTGTAAAAAAAAAAAAAAAAAAAAGGGGCTATTTTTACAAATAAACTCTAAATTATACCTCTAGTCTTATGTTAGTCCTTGACTTTAATTTTATACGTCGTACTACTCGAAACTTTATAGTATTATACAAACAGTTGCTATGACAATATTCTAAAAAAAAAAAAAAACAAAGCTGAAATTGAATATTTTCTATCATGCGTTCTTTCATTAAGGTTGAAATTGTTATTAAACATTTTTTGAGAGGGACACTATACCCAAAAATATATCTAATAACAATAGATATATCTTTGATAAAAGTACTTCATTTCAAAGTTTTCTTGTAGATGAAATACTATACAGATATATATATATATATATATATATAATATTGGGACCAATATTTAATTGGTAAGTGATTAGGCTGTTTTCTGTTGCATCTTTGTGTGAAGATGGCAGGAAATTAAGATAGTCAAGACATCTTCCAATTCTTATGTGAAACTTCCAAGACAAATTAGGGTTTAAGGCTTAGACAATGCTTTCGGTGGCCACATGTGATTCACTTTTCCCATGCACGTTGTGGTCGCTTTCTCATGTAGGCGAAAAAGATTTTGAAGAGAACATTTTCTCTACAATATTGTTAGAATATTGTGCGTCTCAAATAAGGGGAAAAAAAAAAATGGTCATATGAGCATTAACATGATTTATAATGAGAGTACAAAACCAATTAAACATGTTGCCCTAGATTTTTTAGCAACTTATATATATATATATATATGTATATGTATATGTAGTCATTATCTGGCACATGATTTTATCTTCAAATGGAGTTTGATCATGGGTTTATGGGTTTCAGATGTACCTCATTTTAAAAGAAGGGCAATCCCATACGTCATATATCTTTCCGGCCTTGGTTTTGGGCCTTGGTTCAGATATTCTATAATATCCATTTGATAGTTCAGTGTAACAACACCCAACTAAATTTAGGAACTGAAATTCATCCCCCCCCCCCCAAAAAAAAAAAAAACTTAAATTTAGGAACTGAAATTCATCCCAAAGAAAAAAAAAAACTAAATTTAGGAACTGAAATCCGTCCAAAAAAAAAAGTGAGAAACAAAGGTGCTAAGTGGGTATAATTCAGGGCACTTGCTACTCCTTTTTAAAGGAATCAACAATCCCTAATCATGGGATAATATCTTACCAATTAGCAAAATAAATTAAAAAAAGAAAAGAAAATCTATCCATAAATAATTGGCTCCTTAAATTAGCTAATAAAGCTTTATTCATAACTAAATTATCAACTAGCTAAAATGGAAACACTACGTATCAAATCTAAAGCTCCTGTCTAAACTTTATCCCTCCCGCCACTTATTTAGGCAGAACGAAGTTAGGTAATAATAGTTCCTAGTTGTTTCTTAAAATAGTTCATTGTTTCTTAGGTAATAATTGTTCCAAAATTCTCTAATGTTATTTAATTTAGGTAATAATTAATAGGACAGATTACATTTTCCCTCTAACTTTAGATCTTGTCATAATACCCCCAAAATTTTAATTTGTAATATTCTTTTCCCCTGAATTTTGGAAAAGTTCGCGAATTTTCCCTCTCAATTAATTTTTTGATGAAAAAATATATATAACACTCGTTTAAAGTATGTAACGCTAATACTTAATGGCCCGTTTGATTGACAAGTCCAGAACCTAAGTTTTTAGGTTCATTTTTGTTTTTTTGTTTTGTTTTGTTTTTTGTTTTTGTTTTTTTTTTCCCCTGAAAAGTCAACAAAAACTATAATTAGTTTTTGAAAAGTCAACTAACTTCAACCTAAAAATTTCATCTCAAATTCATGTTTCAAACACATGCTAAGTTAAAAGAGTAAATACTTAGGGCTGATTATCATTGTTTTTTTCCCCATATCTCTATCTTATAGGTAACTTCGTAATTTCACATTTAATAAAGATAATGGGTATCACAAATATTGTCAATGTGTGCTAATTCATAATTCTATACTTAATACCCCTAAATGATGCTTCCAACAAGTGTTATTTGTATTTTTTCGTAAAAAAAATTAATTTGAGGGGGGAAATCGTAAACTTTTCCAAAGTTCAAGAATGAAAGAATATTTAAAATTAAAGTTCGAGAGACATTTTGTGATAAGACCTAAAATCCCGGGAGGGGGGGTGTAATTTTTCATAACTAATATTTAGTTTTCTTTTATAGTTCTCATTTGTATGGAACTACTCTCACTTATTAAAAATAAATAAAAATATTAGGTTTCAAATCTAAAATATTCCGTCTAAACTCTTTCCTTCCAATCAGTTGATTTAGGCACAATGGGGTTAGGTGATAATAGTTCCTTGTTTTTTATAATATTTTGCTACTACTCAGATATTGACATATTTTTGTGATCTTCAAATAGAATAATATTGATCACTAGCCACTATGGCGCACAGTACATTTTCCAATAGAATTTTACATTTTCTTTTTATTTGTAATTCAAATATACAATTCTTTTCCTAATTAATTGTTATTATTAAGCTTTGCTTTGTGTCGTTAATCAATTAATAAAGTAGTATAAGTTTATCATAATGAGAAGATAAAAGGGACTTAATCCAAGAGTTTAAACTTAGAAGGACCCGACGGAAACCTACATGAACCCTTCCCTAAAATATAATTATTTTCTAGAGGAAGTCTAGGCATACATGTATGTAGGTTTCTTATATTACATACATATAGATATATATTAGGAATTTGGCGAGGGTGAGTTTTGTATATACACACGGAACATAAAAATTAAAGATGTTAAGACCACTGAGCTGGTGGGCTCCAGCAACTTGAACTTGTCATGTGAAAAGTTTTCCTCCATCATACTGTAAAAGATAATTATATATATATATATAGGGTAACTAGAGGAGTTTGTCTCGTGGGATAGTTTCATGAATAGAAACTTATAGGACATTAGAATCGCTGAAGTTTTGGTCAGGCTGTGACATGTCAAAGTCAATTCACTATAGGACAACAACAAGAAAATCTTGTAAAAATCCTATTACATGTAACATTATCATTTCGTTATTAATTAATATACTAACATTAAAGAAATTGAGAAACAAAAGTCAGAAAGAATGAAAGGATAGAAAATTATTAATTAATACTAATTCTCAGCGAAAAAACAATAATTGTAATTGAGAAAGTGGCTAAATAAGAGATAGACTGAGAGACTTACCCCTACTTTTAGAAGTAAAAAATAAGATAAAAAATAGAGTTTTTGATTCTTGAATATTATCTCTTGTTCTGGAGAGAGAAGAGACTTTAAATAGGCTATATTCAGTTGTGGAATAAATTGAGGGGTATTTAATTAGTACAGTCTCTCAAGTTTATCGTTTTTTTGATAATTTTCCCTTTAAAATTTTAAATTGTTGCAAAATACCACATTTTGTTAACTCCTTATCAAATTGAGGACTTAATTTGGTATATTTGTATTAGATTGAGACATTTTTTATCGGAAAATTAGGTTTTTCATCTTCATATATATTGTATTTGGGCTTTCCGTCACTAATTTAAAAGATAACTAGGCCAAATTGGACACATTGAAATGATTGTATAGCTCTAAATATAAATTATAAAAGTAAAGGATTAGGGGGCAAGTTGTTCATGATTTTGAGAATGAAGTAAACCTTAATGGCTTGAGACATTTTAGGTAACTGTAAAGGTTAAGCCCTAAAAAAGACAATGTCATACTTAGTGGAGCCTTCGTCAATGAAAATGTTTGACCTCGAGGATGGGGCTGAGCAGTAGTAAGCTACAAAAGTTTTTCAAGAGTCATCTGAATTAAGCCAAAATTTTGGACTAAATTGACGGTGCAACAATTTCTTTTTTTAACTTTTTCTTTTTCTTTTATGTATTTTACTCTTTAATTTTGTCTTTCAAATGAATAAAATGCGCAATCGAGCTTCACTTTTTAAAGTTTAAAGTCAATAACAGTACGGTGTATATAGTAGTAGTGATTGATTTTCACTTTATTTCAGATTTTAAATATACTTAAATGTCATAATTTTGTTAATTAGAACCGAAACATTTAAAAGAGATTATATAACAGAAGTTCACATAAAAAATAGAGTTTAGAAAATAATATAAATTTTACAAAAAAAAAAAATGTAAACTATGTACTTAAAAAATTTCAAGGGGTAAATTAGAAGCAAAACTGTGAGAAAAAAAAAAAGTTTTTTTTTTTGGTCGGGGGGGGGGGGGGTGTAAAATTGTAAGGGAATCCCTTGGGCCAGGTGGCTTCGACAGTGATTGTGAAAGTGAAATGGGATAAAATATGATAACTTGTTCAGTTCAATTTCAACTACATAAGCAAGACTGATGTGTTGGAGAGGACTAATGATCTAAACACGATGGAGAGAGGCATCTCCAAAAGGGATGAGGAAAACAAAAAAGAAGACTAGTGTCAATGTTTGACCCACATATATATATAATATATATATATATATGTATGTGTGTGTATATATAGATATATATATTAAACGAGCTAGTCACAACAAAACTAGCAGACAATGAGGTATGAGGGACAAATGAATCTGTGGCAACATATCAACATCAGAACTCCCAAATACTCCTAATAATTCGAGTCTTAGATACATGCACAGTATTCAGTTTTGTTGAGAGGGAAAAAAAAAAAAAAAACAATTGGGAAGTGACAAAAACCAGCACCTTTTTGGTCAACATCCATTATTAGGCCATTTACTTGCATTTCCCTTATTAATTAATAATGGTAGATTTGATATAAATAATTTTACTGGACTATTGAAAGTAGTGTCATACGAAAAAAAAAAACAATAAAAACAAAAAACAAAAACAAAAAGAGCAAGGCAAAAGTATTAAACTTATGACAGAAATTCTGTATGACTGATTTTTTACAACATTTATATACCAAATGAATAGAACTATATGTATAATTAACTGTATTACTTATTCGTGATTGTTGACATTAATTAACCGTAATTTTTATATCTGAATCTCATAAAAATATAAATTTTGAATCCTCTAACTCAGTAAAAATTTTTAGAAAACAATATTGCTCATTCTTGGGAACCAAACAAGTCTAAGAAACTCGATCTAAGGTGAATAATTAATGTGAATAATATTGCTGTCGCAGGCTTCATTTTTCTTCAACAAGTGGGGAGCTATAGCTGAGTTTGGTAGAACGTAGCTTTCAAAATTGTCTGGTTGTACATCAGATTTTAAGAGGATAGGAATGATTATGCGTAATTTTTGGGATATAAGAGAACAACTATGTTCGTTGCATAAAACGGCCAAAAAGAGCGTTTTTATTTGGTCTATTCGGTGCACTATCCATTCACACATTGCTAGCAAGAGGTAGATTCAAATTGAAATCCCTCCGAGATTACTAATGTTTGGAAGGATATATATAGGTAAATGACCTTTCTGAAAAAAAATCTATTCTTTAATAAATATACCAAGTTCTATTAAATTAAGAAATTGATTTTTTTTATTATTATTATATATGAATCAGTGATTGATTACTTGTTAGATGATCAATCATTGATCGACATCATTGTGTTTTTCTTTGATAATGAATTATTGATTGATCAGATGCATCGACAACATCCATTTTTACAAATAAAAAGTTCGGCTTTTTTTGAAATAAATGTTCAAAAACTGTTTATCTATATATATATATATATATATTTTCCATTTTGAATTATAGTTAGATTACCACTGAGTTGGGATTGGTGGAGTCCTGAACATCTATAAAACACCAAATGACTTCGTTTTTAATTTATCTCCTATACGTCTCCTCTGTGTGTGTGTGTGTGTGCGTGCGTGTGTGTGTAAGCAAAAAAATTTATTTTAACAAAAAAAGAAAAAGAACGAACATACACATAAAAAAATGAAAAAAGAAATAACCTAAATTTTTAAAGGAAAAGAGCAACTATGTACGTTATTTAAAAATAAAAAAAAAATAAAAAAAAGAGCAACTTTGAGAAATTACGACTATTTTCTATTTTTAAAGCCCTTCACGCTACAAGCTCTAAGTTAATAGAATGCCATTTTCTTCTCGGAATCTTTTGCAGCTTTCGTGTTCAATTTTTTAGCTTAAAATATCAAGTTTGGCCAATATATCAAAGGAACCTGAATCTGCAATTCATAAAATCTCTTTGTGAATCTCCTATCTCCTTTTTTTTTTTTTTTTTTTTCCTTTTGTAATTATTTTTGTCCCGCTACAACTCTGCTACCCTCTCAAACCCTTTAAATTTCTTACTCTTTGACCAAGTAGTTAGCTGTCTCCTTATAATCAATATATGAAAAAAAAAAAAAAAAAAAAAAAAAACAACAACAACAACAACAAACCAGAAAAAACAAAACACAAAAAAAAAAAAAACAAAAAACAAAAGGATCAATATGTGTGTGTGTATAAATATATATGCAATACAAAATATGTCAATTGCTTACATCAACGTATACTTTGAATTATCGTAAATTTTCAGTATTCCATACCAGATTCTTATCACTCAACTTTGACTTCCAACTCTTCTAAGCTCTCTCGAAGACCCCATATGTACGGAACGCGTTACAAAAGTTAAATCTAATTACTACATCACGATGATTCCATTTCCTATATATATACATATACAACTTATTCAGAATTTTAAATATCTGAATTTGTACCCTTCATATCCTATAACCTGTAATTCTTGTCTACTCTGACATAAGCAAGCATACAATAAAACTCTTGTATATGCGCATTTCATAAGATCTGCTCAGAGAGAAAATTAATGTATAGTTGATTTTGCATGACGTCTCGATGGTGGATGAAATTATAAGTAATTATCTTTTTTTTTTAGTAAATTACTCATTTAGTCCCTAAACTTTTAACATATACAACTTTGATCCATGAATTTTTTTTTGGTAGTTAGAATACCCTTAAACTTTTAAAATATTTATTATAATAGTCATTTCTGTCAATTTTTGGATAAAATCTATTAGTAATTTGATCAAAAAGTGGTGCTAACTATGGATTTGATCTAAAAATTAATAGAAATGACTACTATAGCAACATTTTTAATAGTTTATGGTCTTTACAACTACGAAAAAAGAATGGAAACTACTACTAAACTATTAAAATATTATTACAATAGTTATTTTTGTTAATTTTTAAATGGAATTCGTTAATAAGTTGGTCAAAAAATTAAGCTAACTAACAGATTTCATTCAAAAATTAATGTAAAAGACTATTGTAGCAATATTTTAATAGTTTAGGGGCATTCAAGCTACGAAAAAAGTTCAGAGACCAAAGTTGTACAAAATCAAAAGTTTGGAGACTAATCTAGCAATTTACCTTTTTTTTTTTTTTTGGATTCCTTATTCGACCTTTTTAATCTGTTCTATAATCCGCTTTTGTATATTTTACTCTTCTAGAATAAAAATTAGGGTAGGATGGACGACTAAATCCTAGTCTCAAAACAGCTACAAATGTATTAACAAAAACAAAAAACACCAAAAACCCAAAAAAAAAAAAAAAAAAAAAAAAAAAAAAACCTAGACACCTCACGAGTGTTTTTAATACCATTTTTCTCTTTCTACGTTTTTCATTATGGATTTTACTATAGCAAGGTTCTATTTATATCTATCTTAATAATTGGTTTTTAAATGCGTAGTTTCCGCTTTTCCTTTTGGGTGTCGGTTATCGTCTATCTTTGTTCCCAACGTCTTAGTTTTTGTTGTCGTTTAGTTATTTCTTTTTTATTTTGTTGCCCGCTGGGGTCGTCCTATTTTCTTTATTGACTCTTTCATAATTTCGTTTTTATATATTTATATATTTAATAATTTTAACTGGCAAACTTGATGTTGGTTGAGGTTTCTATTTATATGTGCAAGCGTCTCCTAATATTAGTCACTCCCTCTTTTCCTTCAAAAATAAAAAATAAAAAAAATTATGCATTACTTAACATATTGTTTAATGAAAATAAGTTAAAATTTAGGAAGTTTATAATAATAAGAAAATTCTATAATTAATCTACAGATCAAACAACGACACCAAATTTTTTGCTTAAGTAATAGGGTTGCCTTATTAACATGTTATTATTATTGTTTTGCTCTGATTATTATTATTATTTTATTTTTAAGATATCGCCTTAACATTATACGGTGAACCATTGGGAAATCTGCAAGCATTGGTTAAAAAGGTGTATACATGGACATAAACATACTTTGTTTTATGTATTCACATAAAAAAAAATAGAATAAAATAAAAAAACTAAGAAAAAAATTAAATGACTGCGTCGTTAGACTTGCATTTTTTTACTATTTTTTAAATATTAATAATTGGTGGAGATAAGAGTTAATAGGTACACTAACTTATTTGAACTAAGTCAACATCCTTAAAGTATCCAGCTTGTCCTATCTATTCTATTAGTGTTAAAAAATTACAATGACGTACTAATTAATTGCAAGAAAGGTTTTCGGAGGGAAAGAGGTAAGAATTTTTTACATTTTAACGTATTTGAGACAAATAGCATATTTATGGTTAACAATTTATTTACGAAACGTAATTTACAGTAAATTTACTTTATAACTTATTTTTTTTAAGTAAATATTTACAATAAAACATGTTACGTCAACTGTTTTGAAATATTTTCTTTACCATAAGTATTTTTTAAGGTTTTAGTTTCTCGTATTAAATCCACATATAAGCATCATATAACAACCCATCAATTAACTTGATTATAAGGATATATTCAACTTCTTAAAAACGAACTCGAATCCAAATTTATTGTCGTTCACAAAAACGAAGATATCATTTTCAAAAGCTAGCTAAAGAGTAGAGGTGTCAAATTTACATGTATATGAAGATGGGGGGATGGTTGGGGTTATAACCCCTACTCAAATTTTTTGTTATTTTAATTTTACCTCAAAATTTTTCTAATTTTATAGCTCCCACTGAAAATAAAATATTTTCATATAGTCTATATTTTGTCTTTATTAAAAATTAAAAATTCTCACATAACCTCTATTGATATTAATTTTGATAAAAAAAAGTTTATACTTTTACTATTTTATCCTCACTAAAATTAAAAATTATCACATAAATCATAAATCTATTAAAATAAAATATTCTCATATAATTTTCACTAAAATTTATTTATCTTTAAAAAAAATAATAGCATGTCTCTACAGAAAAAAAAAAAAAAAATTACTACACTGACTCCATCCCGGATCATGCAACTGCTAAATACAGTACAAGTACAATATTTATGGATTCTCTCACAAATATGCGTTAAGTTGTAAGCAAAACAAGTGTTTGTAGATGAACTAGGGAAGTGTTTCTGTATATATGCCGCAGACTATAACTTTCATTTCTTTACACACACAATAATTTAGTTGCCACGTGGGTGGGGTAGGCTTTGTCAATGACATTATTATTAACAAAAAAAAAAAAAAAAAAAGGAGAACAGCTCTCACAAAGTCTGAAAATGGGAAAATTTTTTGGAACATGTCCCCAAGTAGTGGCCATCGATGTTTTTGCTGTGACGAGAAAAAAAAAAAAAAGAAAAGGAGTAGTCGACACATCACACATGTATATCAGACAGATGATGACAAGTATACCCCCCCCATCTCTCTCTCTCTCTACTTTCTCTCTCTAGCTACTGAAGAAAAGTGTGATGAGGGTTGAGTTGTGGCTTCTGTTTAATTCTTGTTATAATGGCAGATACGAGTTTCTCTCTCCCAGCTGCCTATGAGTTATACGTGACATGACAGTCGGATTCAGACATTAATTGGTGTTTTTTTTCACAAAAGCAATATAATATATTATATATATATATGAATATATGTATACGACTAAAGTAAAGAAAGATCCACCTATCTATCTTTTGGACAAGACCCACTGCTTATTTTAGAGAGAGAATTAGAGGAGAAAGAAGCCACACATCCATCCAAAATACCAACTGCATGATTTGACGTTTCAGATTCTGTACTCTGATCATCAACCCCATCCCTCCGGACAACAACATTTTCCCTCTCCTACTTTCTCTCTCTTGATCATCGTTTTCTTCTTCTTCTTCTTCTTCTTCTTTTTTTTTATTTTTTTATTTTTTTTCTTTTTTTCTTTTTTTCCTCACCTGTATTGTATTGTTGTATGTGTTTCTTCTGCTTCTATTATTATTCTTGCCCATTTTCACCGTCGACTTGTAACACTCAAAATATCGGTACACAGCATAAACCACAAAAATGGGCTTTTTTTTTAATTTGCATAATATATGTATATATATATATTACAATCCTCTATATACATGTAAATATGAAATATGAATTATGAAATATGCTAGCACAATACCACTTTATTGGTACATAACATAACAAGTGGGTATTTTTCTAAATTTGCGTACTATTTGTAAATATATGTGTGTGTACGTGTAATACAGTCCCATTATATATATACACATGTTAATGTGAAAGATGAAATTTGGAATGTGAAAATGGGACAAGAGCTAAGGGGAGTCAGCGTGACAGAGGCAATTAGTATGCACGTATGTTAATTAATTATATGTTAGCAGAAAAAAAAAAAAACCAAAACAAAAACAAAAACAAAAGTTATATATATGTATATAATACCCTTGTTCATTTTAGTTATAACGTAATTAGTGTCCGTACCCTTTTTGGTAGTTGCTTGAAGGTGTTAATTTATCTGAAGTGAGCAATTAACTACGTGCCGACAAATTGCATAATTAAGTTGCTTAAGTTTAATATTGAAGTAGAGTCTTAATTACCTTATTTTTATACCCACTTTTGATGGTTATATCCCTTAATATAAAAGTAATCACTGACGTCGATTTTATACAATTCTCTTTTATTTTTATTTTTATTTTTCTTTTTTTAATATTAAGTTGTTTTAAATTTTTAGTTATTAACGTTTTTTTTTTGTCTTTTTAATTTTTGTGTAAAGGTATTTGCATATAAATACTATTCGTTAATGGGAAGTCAGCAATCCGTGAAGAATGTTTTCTTGATTTTCGATATTCAAGGCCATTATATATATATATATATATATATATATATATATCCTGTTAGTTTTGTGGATTTCAAGGCATCATCAGCTGCATCTGATGATCCTCGGCATCATGCTTTCGCACCGAATTCAATAAACCAAACTGATATTTATATATATACACACATATATATCCATTTTCTGACCGATGCAAATTGATCCAGTAAGAGATCCATTACAGAATGAATACATTTATTTTTTAAATGATTCATACAAACAACAATTTCAAAATTAGAAAAAAAAAAAAAAGGACATTTGTATGTATTTTGTAATAGTTTTGAAAGTAAATAACAGGTCTTCAAGCATTTGAAGTAGAAAATATCTACTGTTTAGTTTTTTCTCGTCGACTTTTTTAATATACTTGTAAATTCACGGACGATTTACGTGTACATATATAACTTTACTAAAGTGTTGGAAGTCTGTAAAACAGTGGAATGATAATACATAAATCCATATGTTATCACATAATCTGACTGTTCCAAAAGACGTAGGCCTTTAGTTAATACCTTTTCATGTGTCCAGCAATTGGTGCAATGATAAAGATTTCTTACTTTAAACCTAATGTATTAAAAATCAGTTTTAAAACATTTTAAACTTTTTAAATAATGTGATATAATATTATTAGTTAAATATTATTTAAAATATTAAAAATTGGATAGAAGATTCAAGTTCATTTCCATTACATTAATAAGTCCTGAGATTTTCTTTACATATGATGAGAATTAAGACCTGATAACAAAACAATCCATTTTTCAGTAAGAAAAATTTTTTTCTTTCAAATAATATAATAACAATTTCAATGCTAAAGTGGATTTTGATCTGGGTAAGAAGGGGGAAAATAAAAAAGAACATATTAAATTTGAGAAACTTTCACTACTATAGGGAATCACTACTTTTTCATGTTCTTCCGCTTAATAATAATAACGGGAATTATGCGAAAGGCACTTTTCTCTTTTTTATTAGTTTTTTTTATTTTTTATTTTTTATTTTCCTCTTTTTTCTGTAATCTCTGCTACTACTGTCTAACATAAAACCAGTCCAAATATGAGAAGATTGTATAAACCCACGGCTTTCTCTCTAAGGGTGGGATCCCCAAATCATGGAATGTCTTATCGGTTATCAGCCATACAAAAGAAACAGTAGTCGTCAGAAGCTTAAAAGGAAAAGTAGATATCGTAGAGAACGATAAAGAGAAACACACACACACACACATATATATATATATGTATGTATATATTCAAAAAGAGAATGCACAATGTTCAATGAAATACACTTGAACATTTTTACTTAAAAGAAAAACAACAAAGTTCCAGAATACAATAGGATAGCATGTCACTTGTAAAACAAAAAACAAAATAATTGGAAAGGAAAAGGCACACGTAAAAGGCTAAAAAGGTTTTTGAAGGTGGCTTCCTAAATAGTTAGGAATCTCGTCATCAACCTTATAATTTTCCAAATATATAGTTACACATATACGTATATAATTCACTTATTAGTACACTGGAAAGCTAGCTAGGTAGCTAGATATATATATATATATATATATATATAAAAGCACTACACATATATATATATATATTGACAGAAGTACCACTTTTTCCTCAGTAGAATCCATTGGTTGTTCCCTGATGATCTCCTGCGATTGTTTGGTCCAACTTTGCTTGCTTATTCTTGGTGCCATCTAGCTTTAGGCCGAAGTGGATGTGTGGAAAATGTGCCCACTGAAATAAACATTTTTTTTTCTCTCTTGTTAGAATTTAAGTTCAACGATATATTATGATTAAAGACCAAAAAAAGAGAGAGAGAGAGAACAAATAAAACTGGAATTTTTTTGTTTTGTTTTTTTTTTCCTATTATAAACGTATAATACATTATTTTCTTTTCTGAACTAAATAGCAAAAAATAAAACTAAAGAGATTAGAAAAACAAAACTAGAAAAAGATTTTTTTTTTTAAAAAACTCAAATTTCTTAAAGAAAATGTGACTTCAGGTCTCATCACAAAAGAGCATTAATAAATGGCTCGACGGATGTGAAAGTACTCTTGTCGGCTCGTTAGCTCCTTGTTAATGATGTTATACATAAGACATGGCCACCGCTTTGTTGTCCCATATGCTACTAGATATTAATGCCAAAAAAGACGAGTAAAAAGTTGACAGCTCATACTGCGTTTTATTATATCTATGATTTGAAAGTTTTCCCAAGGAAATATCGTCTAGCAAAAATCTTCTTAAAACCTAGCATGGTTTCAAATCATAGAGATGCATAAAGAAAATAAGTAATTACATGCATACAAACTATAGAATGAAATTAAGAGAAAAATTTTACGTTCATATTTCTCATTGTGCAGAAGAATGTATTTCATATAAATGTTTCAAAAATTAACCTTCTTCTCTTTAACTAATTAGTTACTATCGTGCTTTAGTTGGATATTCAAATTCTAGATTTGCACTCAAATAACTTTTTTTCTCTTTGTTTTTTGCTTTGTAAGTTCTCTAGTTATGTCTAGTTCGGATGCGCTTTGATATCAATTATTCTCTTTCTCAGATATTGAAGAAAAAAAAATCTTCTTTAAGTTCTCTAGTTATATATGTAGACATTTTTTTTTGTTTTTTGTTTTTTTGTTTTAAAGATATATGTAGACAATTGATGTCGAAGTATTATATATAGGAGATTTTTATTGAGTGTAACATTTTAGTAGATCTTCATAAATACTTAAGGGACATAAGAAGCTTATTTGCTATGATGTATGTCCTAATTGGTCTAAACTATATCTTCTTAGAAAAATATTGGATTATAAATATACATGGTTTTTAGTTTGTGATGTGTCATCGAAATCTCCTTTAAATAACCATAATTTATTTCAAAGTACATTTGTAAATATTCAAATGAATAATTAATAAAATAATTACTTACATTTTTTGCTGCTGTGCTAAAAGCTTCCCTGTGACTTATGTCAGGATTACTAGCTTTAATCCTTTGGATTTCCTCCCTACACACACAAATTAGCTAGCATATTACATTGCCGAAAAATATTACATAAACGTGATCATATGTAATATTGTTTTAATGAATGTTTTAGCACATTGTAATTAACCGCATCACGACATATAAACCAAATGAAAACAAAAAATAAATGACGAGAGGAGATAACTAGTATCTGAAAGAGGAAGAACAATCCCCTAAACAAAATATTAACTTCGATTTAGGATTGCAGTTCGAACTTTTTAATCACTCGGATCTGAGTAATGAATTTGCTTGTGAAAGACAGGATATGAGAGAGTACATGCTGATTCAAAATCAAAGGGATGATCATGATTTGTTACAAACTAACTAGAGAACTTACTTAATAAACCTGTTATACGCCGAGGGAACCCGTTGTCTCTTCTCCGGAGCTGCGATAATAATCGGAAACTGTTCAGATACTACAACTATCTAGTACTCCATTCTGATGAACAAGTTCATCAACTAGTGTTATATTCTTCAAGCTGATATATTAGGTAGTAAACGTCTAGACACTTCAATATCAATATTCCATATGTTTAAATCTCCCTTTCTCTGTGTGTGTCTGTGTGTATGTACGTACCATGTCTGTATGTGAGCAAGTGTATATAAATATAGTGTATATATGTATATATGTATATATCGAGGTCCTATATATGCTCCTAATTTCGTAGGCACTATATCTGAAGTCGTCTTTCATGTGTGGTGTGTAAAGTGTTACATATCTGAGTTATTATATAAATGTTAAATATAGGATTGTATATAAAGAAATGCCTTTGAGAAATAGGTTTCATGTAGGGCACAGCGCCTATAGAACAAAAGATTAGAGGGTAAAAAATATTTAAACGTATTGTCAACATCTCCAATGGGCCATCTGAAGTGATCAGGGAAAATCAGATGCCTGGTTTATTATTATATCTGAGACTTTAGAGACCTCCAGTTTTTTTTTTTTGTTTGTTTGTTTTTCTTTGTTTTTGCATTTTATTAACCTTGAAAATCGAGTAACTTTCTTTGCAGACACAACTGTGACATGTCAAGTACTGTTCTATATATTCATATATATGTGTATATATATTTGGGGGTCAGCTGTACTAGATAAGCCTTAAACTCGATAGAGAAAAGCTTAACATATGTTAAGCATTAGTAAATGATAATATGCTGACTTTTAAAATGCTTGTCTGTAAAGCTGTTCCCTCATGAGTACCTCGAGAATTCTTAGCCATATTTTGAAGTAGAACTAAAGAAGGTTTTGTATAGTTAATATACAGCTAGCCATGAGATAATTTTGGTAAGACTGCGCTGATCTGACTACGTTTGTTTGTTTGGGATTATTAACAGGTATCAAACTAACTGGAATGTCCTCCTAATTATTTTTTATAATCATTTCTAAAAAAAAAAAGAATGTGTATGTATATATTTATATATATATAATGTGTACCAATAAAGTGCTTAATTTACTGAACTTTACTAAATTCAAATAATATGTAGTTTTTTAATGATAGTGAGAAGGAGCAGCCTGATATCAGAGTGACAAAAGACGTCCCAACTAAATTGGCGCTCTTTAGCCACTCATCACACACCAAGCTCCTCACTCATCAATCCTTCTCGACTTTACACCTGCATTGATCCAAAATTCGGAGAAATCAAAGGACATGGTTAGGTGAATGACAATGTTTAAAAGGAAAAATTACTGACGGCGAATTGGAGGCGACCTAGCAGGCGGTTCGCGCTCTACAGATTCCAACGAAGCATGCTTGTTGCACTTGGAAGACGATCCACACTCATTACCTTGATCTTCTAAGCCTGGAATCTGTTTCTGCAACTTTTAGTAAATAACAAAAATTAAGATAAAACATCAATGACCTATCAGCATTAAGAATTAATTAAGCATCGTGTTTTACATTTAACATGGAGCATTAAGCTAGTTAATGGCTAAGGATGGATTGGACTATGGAGTGACTAATAAGTGTCAACAATTTCAGGAATCTGGACATGGGATGTCGTGCCTAATAGGTGTCAATCTAATTGAGATATAAGTCTCTTTTGGTGTCAGTTGCTTCTTTCTTCAATTAAAAAAATTGAATAAAAGATTTTCTTAAAAAAGAAAAGAAAACAAAAATAAGCTCACAACAACTTGATCATTAGACAAAAGACAAATAAGAGAAAGGGAGTAGGAGAGAGGGAATCAATATCCTCTATCTAATTTTGATATCCCAAATAATATATAACCAATTATATTTTGATATGCCATTAAAAAAAGTTAGTTTTAAATATAAAAAAATCAATTGTAAAACATTTTAAACTTTTGAATATAACGTTTTGAATATAACGTGACATAATATTATTAACTAGATATCATTTGCGATACTAAAAATTGGACAGGTACGAAGCATTATATTACTTTAAGCCAAAAGTAATAAGAAAGAAGGAAAGAAAAATGATAACAAATTAAAGAAAGTAAGAAAGAAAAGACAAAACTAATTAGGCCATCTCAGTAGAGAAACACAAAATAACCATACAATCTCTTTAGCAATCATAAGTTGGGAATCTGAGTCAGTCAAGAAAACTGCTTAAATACACAGTAAATATACAAACATATATAAATATATATATATATATGTTCATGTATATATACTCAAGTTATGATATAAGATATATCTGAAGTAGCCAAGAGAATGTCCCAAAAAGGGTGGGACATAATAAGGATGTAGAGAAATAACCTGGGGATCTTGAGGAGGAACAGTTTGATGAGAAACTCCTCCCATATTAACGGACAGCAGATTTCCACAATGCCCACATCTTACTGTCACTATTGTAAATAGGCTGCTGCATGGAACACTAACCTGCCAATATATATATACACACATCGGGAAGACCAACAAAAAAAAAACATTTATTCATTAACATTGTAAATTGCTATGAATTTAATTTCTCACCCAAGAAATGAAAATTAAGAAGCAAAGAACAAGAGAAAAATCTTCCAATGTAAAAACCTAACATATATTTATCTCGATATCTCTGGCGTTTCATTTCATCTGAGTTAATTAGAAGATGCATATTCATTTACTAAGAGGAGGAGAAGAAGAATTTGAGAGGTGAAAAACTCTCTCCCTTTTGAATTAAATCTCGTTTTCGTTCATTTGGGGGCCTCTTCTTCTTGTTCTGCGGAGAGAAGAAAATGAGAAAATATTGACCCCCATGAAGAGAAAGACGCAGAAGCCGGACCTTTTAAGCAGTGACATCAGAACTCACAGAGCTCACATGGGTAATAACTATGAGATGTTGTTACCCTTAAATTTAAAAGGTCCTATTTCTTTCTCTCTCCTCTTCTCTCTCTAAATACAAATTTTTTTTTTTTTTTGTTTCAAAATTTTTTTGAAAGGAAATTTCGTTTTGGTGCACTAGGTGGCTTTTGTGCCTGACACCCAGCAAGAGGAAGAGAGATGATAAAAGATAGAAAAACGTTGAACCTTAGAGAGAGAGAGAAAGCGACGTGACTGGAACGGAAACCATTAAAGGCCATGGCCAGCATTAACCACAGCTAAGCTATAATTCCAAAACAGAAAAAATAAAATAAAATAAGGAAAAAAATTAAATGAAAAAAAAAAAAAAGATGATTCAGTTCATGACCATCATGAACACCAAGACTAATTCAGTGTGTACACTGTACTGTTCTTTTTTTTCTTTTCTTTTCTTTTCTTTTCTTTTTCTTGCAGTGCTTAAGGGATGATCATAACACAAAAATAAAAAATATAAATATATTTTGCGTTATTCCTTAAGAGGGGTTTTTTTTTTTTTTTTTTTCAAAATCAGAGCTGGCATCTTATGATGAAAGGACTTTGGGTCTTTTTTTTTTTTTTTTTTCCTTCGGCAGCTATATGAATTATTTTTTCTCTCTCTAACCACAAAATTCTTGTTAGAGAATGGGAAAGACAACTTTTTTGTACCGAAATCATGTACAAACCTGAAATATGCAAGAAAGTTCATCATATCTATGATCGAGAGAGTGGCATCATATGTGAGAAACAGACGCACCCACGTCCACCAGAGAAAGAAAAGAAAGAGGAGAGAGAGAGAGCGATGAAAGAGAGAGGAGAGAGAAAGAGATAGAGATCAAACAAGGAAGTGAATCAGTTCTTTATATGAGACGACACAGTGATAAAACAAAAACCAATCACTGCCTTAGTCATGCTATAAATTTATATTGTATCGATCATCACAAAAACTATAAATATATATATATATATATAGATATGGGTCTTTGTAAAGCTTGATCGAAAGGGTTGCATCAAAACCTGGAAAGTTAACCCTAGATGACCAAATTAAAAATTAAAAAATAAAAACTATATTGAAGTCCTGGTCACTGTGGTATTTGAAAACACAAAACCTTTTGATTCACTTTTGATCACTGTAGAGATATGGTAGTTCTACCTAACATCAATCTTTTCAGCGGTCTGGATTTTATGTGTTGTTTTGCAATTCACTGCAAAATAAGCGTACATGGAATTTTTTTTTTTTCTTTTTTCTTTTTTTAAAAGCTTGGGGACAAAACCAAGCTACAAACTGTTCATAAAATATTGCATATAATCACAAGAAAAAAAAAAAAAAGATGAGTATCAAATTGTTGTGAATTCTACTAAATTATTAACTCAAAATGAAGAGGGCATTTTAGATGTTGGGTAATTATTTTTCTTCTCAAACAAAACCGAATTGATGGAACCGAAGAGTTAATTGATGATCCCAGGATTAAATCAGAAGCTGGAAAAAGGCATGAGAGATAGAAAATTATTGGTAAAAAATGATAATAGGAGAGAAAGAAAAAGAAGGAGAAGGAGGAGAGTAATTAAAAGAGAAAATTTGAAACTTTTGGAAACAAAAACCAAAAACAAAAAAAAAAAAAAATGGAGGGGGGGATTCAATTGTACCGCTAAGATGGTGTTGCAGAAGTTGCAGTGAACATAACAAACACGTTCGGAGGCCATCATGTCCAGTGACATTTCTTTTTTTGGTGCTTTAAAATTATGTGTGTGGAGATGTATAGCCGGATCAGGGAGAATTATTTTTAAGCTGGAACAACAAAGAGAGAAAGAGAAGATTTATGAAGGATAAAACTAAAATAAAATTTTTTATTTAAAAAAAAAAAGAAAATGGGAAATTAAAGAAAACTGGCTAGGAGTAAAAGGACAAACAAGTGGAATTAATATGCTTTTTTGGAGAGAGGAAAGAGAGAGACAAGTGTACAAAAAAAACCTCACTAAGAGGGGGGGTGTTGGGGGTAAGGATGGGACTGGTCTGGTCGGAGTGAAGTGGGGGAGTGGATGTAGTGGTTTATTTTTTATTTTATTTTATTTTATTTTGTAAAAATATTTGTGTGGAATTGTCAAGAAAGAAAGAAAAGATGGTTTATGGTAAAGGTGGATTTGTGGATTTATGAAAGAGAGATGAGAGAGAGAGAGAGAGAGAGAGATGAGAGAGTGGTGGTGGGGGGGTGTTATGATTGAGAGAATCAGTGGGTGGGAGTGACCCATCTCTCTTAACCCTCTTGGCTTTCTGTAGCGGACGAGGGGGGCGATATATTAATGCCTTGGAATGTTTAGGGATGAGAGAGAAAACTAAAGTTATCAGAGGGTTAAATAATAATAAACATTATTATTATTATTATTGTTATTGTTATTGTTATTATCATTATGGCCAATGATAGAGAGAGTGTGTGTGTGTGATTCTGTATGCGAAGTTTATGGGGACGAGAAGACATGCTTAGAATTCTATCCTGCTGAGGATCAAAGAGAGAAGATGCCTTCCCTAATGCCATTTGCCATTTTCTTTTCTTTATCACTTTCTTTTAGTTTTTTATTTTTTTATTTATTTTTGAACTAGTTTGTTTCTTTTCATGTTTCTTTGGCCACCCCTCTGTGCCCTACATCTCAATTATATATCCGTCTTTTATTTTTTACATTACATTGCCATTTTTTTTAAAATTTATTTTGTAGATAAACACGTGAATAGCATTTAATCTAATCTACCTTTTCAATTATTCTTCGTCCCAATGGTTTGTTTAAAGATATATTCATTTTGTATTCTATTCTGATGTAATATATTAAATACAAGATGTGTTTAGATATGCTATCTTTTCACATTGTATTCAAATGTAATCATGTATTTTTGAATAGTCATATATGTATTGGTGAGAGAAAGGGAGAGAAAAAGAGTATGTAATTAATGTGATTTGTAAAGATAAAAAAAATATATGAATTGATAGTAAAATGAGTTACTGTACTTTCAAATATATTTTTATTAAAATGGAATATATGAGGTACTTAAATACACATTACAATGCATTAGGATAGAATATATAATGAATATAGTTTCCAAATGCACCATTATTATACAAAGGATAAATATCCAAAATACCTCATTGTATAATGAAATTATCATTTTGGGTTACGATTGTAGACATAATGTAACAGTACTTCAACATTTACTCCATCATGAGATGAAGGTTTGAATTCTATCCAATCCAAGTTCAAAATTTATGTAAATATATATTGTTTCGAATTATTCCCACATGTTCTTTTAATTTTAGGGTCATTCTTGCTTGTCACATTTGACTTGCTTTTATAAGAATTTTTGTTTAAAACATATGTAAAAGAGAGTGAAATTTGTTTCACTTAACCAGTTAACTAGAATTTCTATTAAAAATAAATTAAAAAAAAAGGACTACATGACTGCAACTAACCCTTTTTTTTTTCTGTATGTTTTAACAAAAATTCTAATAGAGGGAGTTAGTGATGGGAATTCAGGCCGCCCGGCCCGGGCCCGATGGGCTATTGCAAAAATTTGGGCCGGGCCAGCACGGCCCATTGAAATACGGGCCGGCCCGAATTTTTGAAATATAAGCCCAACCTGGCCCGCCGGCTTAGAGCGAGCCGGGCCAGGCCGGGCCTAATTTTTTAATTTTTTGATTAATTTTATTTTTTATTTATAATTTTTTAATAAATTTATAATTTTTTGATAATTTAATAATTTATCTTTATATTTTATCTTAGATAAACAAATAAAACATTTATACTTTGTTAAAAAAAATTTATTATACTATTTCTATAAATTTTTATATTTATATTTATATTATAATTGCTTAGTTAATACTTAATAATTATAATATTAGTTAGTTAGTTAACTTAATATTATAATTAAACTTTTAATTTTAGTTATTTAAGATTATAATTATTTATCAGTGTTTGCTTAGTAGTTATTTTTTATTAAATATTACTAAATTGAAAAATAAATTAAGCACATAATATAAATTATAAAATTTATTAAAAACTAAGGATACAAAAAAGAAAATTTAAAATTTTATTGATATCATGATTGCCTCATTAAAAATTTTATTAAGTAAAACCCATTGGGATAAAACCTCAGTAAAGAAAAAAAGAGTGCAATCTTAATTCATATTTACAATTTTACAATGAAAAAAATATATCAGTCAGCATCAGCAACCGGAAGGGGGAGCTGCAGGAGCATTGTCAATATCATCCTCATCGATTATGGTCATTTCGTTAAAGTGTTGGAGTATCTCTTGATCTTCTACTATATATTGCATCTTTTTATCTGCATATTCTTAATCTTTTTGGCATGTAAGTACTTTGACCATCTCAAGTGTTAATGAGGTTCTCTGATCTTCAATTATCCTTCCAGCTGTGCTGAATGTTGATTCAAAAGAAACTATCAAAATAGGAATAGTTAATATGTCACGTGCTAAACGGAAAAGCACTGGAAAATTTATCGACTGCAACCTCTACCAATCTAAAAGTTTGAAATCTTCAATATTTGTAGTTGAGTCTAGTAGTAAAAAATCTGTATCTAAGTATTTTGTGAGCTCCGAGTGTGTCGTACTCATGGTAATTGAACTTGTTGAAAGTGGACGAGTAGCACTCGAACTTGATGAAGAGTCCGATCTTGCTGGAGCAAAAAAAAAGACCCATAACTTTTTTCTTTTTCCGATCACCAGTAGTTGGAAGAGTTTCTTCGGTTTTAATGTTAACTTGTTGCCCGAATTTATTCTGATAACTTACAAAAATCTCAAATAACTTGCATTTAGTGTTATTAAATGTTAAAAAATACGTTGAAGCAAAATCTACTTTCATATATTCAGAAATATGAGTAAGACCATTATAAAGACCATTTAATTTAACTATAGGATTTAAAACAATGGCAAGGCAATATAATAAAGGCATGTTATTGTGATCCCAATATTTCATAAACTTTTTCTCCATTTTTTCTACTATTAGTTTAAATAAATCATCATTTCTATATTCAGAAAACAATGAAGAAATAAGCATGAATTGGGTGAAAACTAGTGGAGAAGTAGGATAATAAACACCAAACAATAAAACAGTAGCATCATAAAAAGTTTCTAAAAAATAAATCATTCTTTCAGCAATAAACCAATCAACATCAGATAATCATATTATGCTTTATATTATAAAACATAGAAATAATATTTTCATATTCTATTGCATTTTTCAACATTAAATAAGTTGAGTTCTACCTTACCGACATATTAGTCCCAAATTTTCGAGGTTTTAAATCTTCTACTTTGCAATATCTCTTAAATTCAGCAATGCGAGGATTTGAATTATGTATCCAAAGGAGAGTATTATGAATATTTCTATGTTACTACTTACCAACTTCATACTTGATTTTACAATGAGGTTGATGATATGACATGCACAACGTTGATGTAATAAAATTCCACCAATATATTCTAATATGTTTTTCTCAAGAAAACGAATTATAGCGGTATTTACCAAAGTATTATCTAGGGTGATTGAAATAATGCAATTGCTAATGCCAAATTCATTTAAAACACTCATAATATTATCAGTAATATTTAAAGCATTGTGAGAATGATCAATAAGTCTAAAGCCAATAATTCTTTTTTATAATGACCACTGGGGATCTAAATAATGTGAAACTACACTAATATAATCTTGGTTTGACCTAGCAGTCCAAATATCAGATGTCAATGCAATACAAAATGTGTTTGCATTCATATAAGATATTAATATAGTGCGTTTTTTACTATAATAAGATATAATATCACTCCTAATAGTTTTTCTAGTAATGACTTTAAATTGTGGATAAAAAGATATTTGAATATGCTCTTCATAAAAAGTATTTTTACCAAAACTAATAGGTAAATTTGTAAATGCAATTAAACGAGCTAGAGATTCTCTAGCTACCATGGGATCATAAGAAAAAGTACCTACTAAGCCATCGGAGTTGAATTTTAGAGTGCTTTGTGTCGGCTCCCTTCCCTTGTAATGTTTTTCAGCACATTTTTCACCATGAGCTAATAAGTAACAGGCCCCACTTGAGCTGTCAGCTGTCAAAGTTTTTTGGCAATACTTACATTTTGCTAGTCTTGTTTGTATTTTTTTATCATCGGGGCCGAAGTCCTCTTTCTGCACAGCATCGAAAAATTACCAAGCATATGAAGTGGTTCTAGTACCAGTATCTTTTGGCCTTTTGGTGGACAACTGGTGCTTCCCGAACTACTTCTTATTGGTGCTAATATTGGACTTGGTGTTGGTGGTATTGGAGTATTGAAACTCCTACATCTGATCTCAAGGATATTGTCGTCAGCCTCCATACGGGAAATCTCCACTTCTTCGATGTCGCGGTCATCCATCCTGTAGTAATCATCATCAAGATCAACAATTGGTTGTTAAATATTTGGATTTGGATCCATTTTGATTTTTTATAGGAAAGTAAGTATTATAATTTTAAAATTTAGAAATAATGAGTATGAGAATACGAGTTATTAAAAAGTAGAGAAATAACAAGAATGAGGATTATAAAAATAATGAGAATATGAGTTATTGTAAATTTAGGAGATTAGACAAAAATAATTATAAAATATTAATTATTGAATAATGAGAATTGAAAAATTGGAAATAAGAGAATATAGAGAAAGAAATTAGAGAATAAGAGATTAAAAGGAGAGATGAGAGAAGATGTGTGAAAAAATGAAAAAGTAGAAATATATTTATAGAAGGGGAGAATGAAAATTAAAAAAAATAAAAATAATAATTTTAAAGTTTTTAATAAAAAATTTATTATTATTAAAAAAAATTAAAATTTTAATACTAGCCGTTGGTCCCAACGGTTGTTTTTGTTATGTTATGTTTTTTTCTTTTTTTATATATATAATATAATATTATAATATTAATATTTAATATATATAATTTTTTTAATAAAAATTTAAAAAATAATTAAAATTTTAATAAAAATAATATATATAAAATTTTAAATAACGGGCGGGGCAGGATGGGCGGGCCCATCGGGCTTAAAATATTCGGGCCGGCCTGGCCCGACCCGCCTGGCCTAAAAGGAGAGCCCAGTCTGCCTCTTACTATAGGGCCGGGCTTTTACCGGGCCCATAGAATGCAGGTCGGACCGGGTCGGGCTAGCTGCCGGGCCGGGTCGGGCTAGCCACCGGGCCTAAATTACGGGCCGCGGGCCCAAATTCCCAGTTCTAGAGGGAGTTAAGTAGAGCGAATTTAAAATTTAGAAGGCAAACTGAGAGTTTTTAGAGTAAAAGTGAGAGTGACTATAAAATTTGAAGGAGGATACTAATGAAAAATAATCCTATCATTTTTGTTCTTTGTTATACAAATACCGGGATCCCATGTATTTTGTTAAATAAGTTATAAAATACCTCTTGTAATATCAAAATTTTGAAAATACCAATACTATAATTATTGTTATATATTAAATACCATTTTTAAATCATTAACTAAAATATTGAAAAATAAATTTCAAAACTAAAAACGTTTTAAAATAAAATAAAATAAAACAATCGCAACATATCCCCACTACCTCCTTCTTCCCCAACACCCGCTCCACCGGCTTCTCTATGAGAGATTGAGGGTTCAGCTGTTTCGTAGGTTCATTTTGTTTCATTTTGAGACGAAAACAAAAAATTAATTTTGAATTTAAAAGTCAGTTTTGTTTGATTCTGATGTGACATTTGAATGTGTAATTCAATTGTTATTCTGAAAAGAGAATAATTTTGAAGATGATATTTGAATAGATGTTGAAAATAGTGATTTTGGAGAAAAAAAAAATCTAACAAATCTAATAAAAATCTTAATATCAATAGCATATTTTAATTAGGGACGATAAGAATTTGTTCCTCTTTTCATTACAAACACATTGACAAAAAGAAAAAGAAAAGAAATAAAAAAAACATCTAATTTAAAATTAAACGAAAAAGTTATGATATTTTAAAACAAAAGTATAAGAGCGAGAAACTTTTGAACATGAAAATGTTACTCTACAAATTACACTCATCTAAAAAATGTGAAATGACGGTGTGTAATTTTAGAAATGGGCCAAATTTCCATTCCTAAATTGGATTGAAAAGAGGATGGGTCCAAAAAATTGTACTACATTGTTTTCAGAATGAGAACGCGCTGAAATAAAATGTCCGCGTGAAACAAATTACGGGCACTGAGGAAGCTATATACAGGCTTTTTCTCAAGGTGGAAAAAAAAAAAATGCAAGCCAAACGGGGTTCTTCCATGGCTAATTTGTGACTTCAAAAGCTTGGCAAGTCTGACTGTTGCTTACAATTTCTTTTCTGGGTTTACCCAAGAATGTGGCAAGCTACAAGATCGAAGAAGACAACGACGGCGGACAAAAATGGAGCGGGTGTTGAGGAAGCAGGAGGGAGATAAAGATATAATCTTTTTAGAAATTTATTTAGTTTTTGAAATTTTATTGATTTTTAGTTTTAAAAAAATATCGAAAAAATGTATGTAATGGATTAACAAGGATAGTATTATAATTTTTAAAAAATGGTAATGGATATATTTTGTGACTTGTTTTATACAAATACGTTGATACATTAGACATATGTATAACAGGAGGGGGCAAAATTGGTATTTTGATTTAACACAAGAGACAATACATTTACCCTAAAAAAAAAAGCCTCTCATCTGTTCTTTTATTTCATTATTTGCTTAGATGACCTTTCATTTATTTATAAAAAAATAAAATAAAAAATGAGGTCGGATAAATTTAAACACTACGTTTTAAAATGAAATTACATATGAAATTTATAATTAGATTATGTATGTAATCATGATATTCACTTGTAATGATCAAGCATAAAACTCGATGTATTAGTACATATCATTAATGTTCGATTAAGTTCTTGCCATAAAGAATATTTGTGGTAGTGCACACTTGCGAATGTTAAATTACGTTGGAAACAATATGAAATATATATATCGACAAATTTTGATGAATGTATTTGATGGGCCTGAAAAGATTCAACATCTCTACGATATTATCTTGACTTTACTACTTTAATTTTAGCTTCTAATTAAATGCGTTAAGTTAAATATGAGAGGGGACGAAAAAAGAGTAATTAGTTATGAACAAACAATTGGACAACTTGAACATTAGATGAAACAACTGGGCAACTTGAACAATAGGAGGTTATAGAGTGGGGAGAGAGTTGAAACCTAAAACAAAGAACTAAGCCAAAAAAATTTAAAATAAAAAAAAAAAAAAAAAAACTTGAGTGAGAATGAAAGAAAAAATTAGTGATGAGATCTTTAACAATGATCGAGTCGACACATATACCTCTCTTTCCTTTGTACATCCCTTCTTTCCGTATTAAACTAACAATAAACAAATTAATAGTTACGAGAAAACCCATTCAGTTACTATCAACTCAATAGATTACAAGGTGGGTATATGAGGAGTGTTTTTATTGATGAGGCGGGATGACGAGAAGACCATCCCATCCAATTGACATCTTTAAACTAAACTATATATGCTACTAGAAAATGGGATCACTAATAAATAAAAAGACTTTCTTTTTTAATTTAAAAAAAAAAAGGAAAAAAAAAAAAAGACTTTCTACAATGAAAAGTCCGGTTCTATGTGTGTCATTTATAAAGATTGAGTAACCATGACGTTGAAAAATTATAACAAGAAATGTTTTCCTTTATCTGTTACTAATTTTTTTCTATTATAGAATTGGGATGGGGATTTCGAACTCTCCCTTTATATTTAAAAAAAAAAAATAAAGAGAAAGATAAACTAATAATAAAGAATTAGTACATTCCAATTAGGTTGACACCTATTAAGGAGCATAGGCGCTAGGGTGGAACGCGTGGCATAAGAAATGGCAGCTGCTGCAATCAATTGACATGCAACAAGCGATGCATAATCTCAAAATTTTCCATTTTCACCTAATTAATCTACACAAATGATAAAAAATTAGTTCTTTAAAAGGATTAATGACATATAATTCTCAACAACATGGCTCAATTAAACACACAAAAATAGTGAAATAACACTACTTCATAGAGTTGAGTAATTTACCACTAGGCAAGTATACGTAGTCACATTATCACATACCAATTATTACACCTTTATGAAGTTATTGTTATTTAAAAGAGACAATTTCACACGATAACTTTTACATGTTACATTTGCAGTACAAAAATTGGTGAATAAAAAAAAAACTCGAATTGTGGCTTGTGGACTCTCTAGTAGGGTTAATTAATAACCATTTTCAGGTTCAAATTTCAAATCATCCTATTTGAAATTTTAAACCAAATATTTTATCCAAATCTATAGTCCCGCAAAATTGAAATTATCACCATAAATTTTTTATAATGTTATTTTGATTAAAAAAATTATTTAAAACAGATTAATGAAGTTGATAAACTACTAATTATGGTTACAATTTTTTTTTTTTTGCTAGTCTTACGCGACACAATATTTATTGTCATCATAAGTACACTGTTAGATAAATTTATTTAGTAATAAAGGGTACAAAATTGTAATGTAATGTCAAACATCGAATAATTAATACATATAGATATATATAGAAGCATTCCATAAGTATCAAATTGATTGCACTATTTTTTATCCCAAAAAAAAAAATGATTGTACATTTTTTTTCTCCGTCCTCTCTAAAGAATTGGTCAAAATAATTTTAAATTAAATGGCGTGCACTATACGATGAAGACATGTGTATATGCTTATCTATAAATATAGTTTGGAAATGCATTTAATCACATAAAAAATTAAATCCCTGAACACTAACAATAGTATAATATATATATATATATATATATTAACAAGAGAGCTAGAAAATGCTTTCAACTAAAAGAGAGAGCCAAATAACCATTTTTTTATTAGAGTAATAGAAAATTGCGGTAGAAAATTTTAAACATAATAATAAATAACATAATTAGATCATATAATTAGATTTTTCATCATACAATAAAAAAAAAAAAGCACGCTCCGTCCTCCTCTCTCCCTCCTCTTCTCTTTTTCTCTCTCTAACATGCAAATGTGCATAACTCTACTATTAGAAATTAACCGGATATCATTTATTTACTAGATAATTCAAAAATTTATTAGAAAATCTAAGAATTTACTAATAAGTATATGCTACAATTTATCCCCTTTTAAAAAAAACATGCTATAAACTTTAAAAGCACCTATAAAATATACTATTTGCTACAATTTCCCTAAGAAAAATGGCTTATGAAACCAATTTTAGATTCCATTTAGAGGTTTGATTTTGAGTGGGATTCACTTTATATTAATGACCGATTTAGGTGGATTTGAATTCTTCTCTATGAAAATATCAAAATGATATATTTATATGCTCAAAATAAACAGGCAAATTAGAAATTGACACACAAAATGCACTTATGAAGTTCGAAAAATAAAGGAAAAAATATTGTCCTAAATGTGAAAGTCCATTGGTGTTTGTGTATGATTCAACTTTCACTAAGTAGTAAGCATGTAAAAACATAGGCTCTCTCTTATGCACACAGGGGGGGTTGCAAATCCTCGATCGGTGAACTAAAGAACTAATATGCAAGTGCACATCCTGCAAACACGAATGTCTTACCAAATCGCCTACACCGTGCGAGTTTGGTTTTGTATCTTTTCAATTTATTTTCCTAGCTCTACTGGAATTGGTAACTGCAGGGATGACAATGGGCGGGTTTGGGGAGGGTGGTCTACTCGCCAACCCCGCCAGCGAATAAAAAGTACACTTCCCATACCTATCCAAAACCCATCTAAATTAGCAGATACGGGGCAAATTTTCTCGGTTGTAGATTTAGAGTACTCACAGGGTATCTTATTAACTCGGTTATTTAAATTTATTATATAAAAATAAAGTATAAACAATATAATTCATATAAATAAAGCTCTTTTAAATGAAAATAAGTTCAAACTCATAATATTCAACTTTTCATATATTAAATATGTTAACGCTTAATACTTAAAATTATATATATATATATATTGTATAATATCATGGATATAAAATCTTTACTATAAAAATCGTATATGATTAAATGAGGTGGGTAAACGGGGAATACTTGAACTTGTTTTCACCACATAACCTTCGAAGGGTTTAACTTTTGACCCGTTTATAATCCTAAACCCGTATAAATCGAGCCTTCCCGCCCAATTAACGCAGCTCCCTCGCAGATTAATAGGTAAACTGGAGGGGGGAAAAAAAGGTCATCGCTAGATAAGAGTTACTGATAACTAAATTAAATGTTGGTAACCACCTAAAAGTGGCTGAGCATTAAATCCTCTAAAATTGCTAACGTGCTAGCTATTATAACCCTCAATTAAGCCTGAATTCAAAGGCTGATTAAAGCCAAAATTAAAAGTTGTGATAAAAGCTTCTATAACCGCTTTGTACCGAATTCTAATAAAAGGAGGGGATACAGAAAAGAAAAAAAGTCTCATTGTTAGTATTCTTTCTAGAGTTTAGGTATTCAGTGTGATAGAGTGCAGACACATCAAACCAGGTTTGGTAGCGCGCAATCACTACTTGCAGACCGTTGTATCTGTCGGGTGGACCTCGAGGACGAAAGAGAAAAATGTAGCGGTATCAGGTTTTAAAAATTTTTTAAGCTTATTGTGGGTTTTGATCTCTCTTTGAATTGCATTCCTGGGAAGAATACGCATAGGCCTTGGTTGTATTGTTCCATGATTCTTGATAAAAACAAATTAAATAAAGATAATTAAAATGAAATAACAAATGGATGTATGATTATGAACTCCTTTCAGATATTGGAGTACAAGATCAAAGACGACGATGATGACGACAAACAACAATGGAGCAGGTGTTGAGGAAGGAAGGACATAAAGATATATATTTTTTACTTAGTTTTTGAATTTTTTTTATCGATTTTTATTTAATAAAAATCTAAAAATTGTATCAAATATAGATTAGTATATATAATTTATTATAATTTTAAAAAAGGTAATCACTCTAGGAAATTCATTAATTACTAATTAAAGCAAGCTTTTTATTTTTAGAACATTAGATTTGATCAAGTTTATATCTTAGACTTTCGAGAAAAATATTAATGAGCCTTGTGTTATAAAAGACATAATTATTGAATAACTTTAGAGTTTTCCACTATTATAAACAGACCCTTTAGGGTACTATCTAGGGTTAGACAACAAGTACACAAGAGATTGCAAGACAATACTTTGAAATCTTGAGAGAATAATCAATTGTTCATATTTAGCGACTGATTGTTCTTAGTACTCTTATAGTTGGAAGGCGAGATCATTTGGTTAAGGATCTTTTTGGTGAATCTCTTTCAGAAGTGCGGTTCCATTTTTCGAAAGGAATGACAACCATATATACAATTTATTGTGTGTGTGTGTGTGTGTGAGTGTGTGTGTATATATATATATATATAGCGAGAGAGAGAGAGAGAGAGAGAGAGAGCATATATATACATTGGTTTGGTGGGAAGACATTGTTTCAGTGGGAAGAGGGCATACACATATTGGTTTGGTGAGGAGAACAACAAAGAAGTTCATCTGGTTGAGGATCTTCCTGGTGCATCTTTTTCAAAAGTGCGGTTAGAGGGAGAGATAGAGGAGGGACCTAAATGGCAGAAGAAGTATAAACTAAGCTAGGGCATCAAATACACACATATATATATATATATATATGTATACATACATACAAATATATATAGAGGTCCTAAATGGCGGAAGAAGTAAAAACTGAGTTCGGACATCAAAATATACTGTATATATATAAAAGATGTAAATTCATCAAGTCACTTTTTAATTTATTATAAGGACAAGAAACTATTGTTATGTTTTGTAGAATTGAAGAGTAGAATGAAAGAAATTGTTGAAAGAATTTTAGAGTTTGAAGGAGAATATTTAGTTGTTTTGTACAGACAAGATTTGGAAGAAAAGAAGTAGAAAATCTATAACTCCCATCATCTTTTATTTTTTCTGACTTTTAAAAGAAAGTAGAAGAGAAAACGTAGCACAAAAAATTGGGGAATGAATTTACAATTTTGTTCATACTTTCATCATATTCTATCTTTTTCTCTAAGGATATAAAGGTAAAATAAATTTTTATATTACTTTCCTTTCACTTGGGTTTTAGTCTCTTCCTTCCTTCATATTTCATATCTCTCTTACCACACATACTTGTATCTATAAAATATTATAGAAATGTGAATAGTTGTTTAAGTTTTGCACTTCAACATTTTCGATCCAATGGTTCCCATTTATTGTTTTCAAATTAGTTCAAATCCCATTATTTATAAACTTATTCCACATAACTTCTTTATTTTCTCACATCTAACATTTTTTACTTTTACACTCACACTACTATTTTTGCATTTGATGAATTAATTAAACTTTTTTTTTATTTCGCCACTTCAACTAATTACGTTGTGTGTTTTTTTTTTTTTTAAATCTTGTGTGCTTTTTTTTTTCATTTGAAAATCGTGTATTCTTTTAATGGGGTTATCATAATTTTATGGTGACATTTAAAAAAAGAAAAGCAAAGAAACTATTTTTTAACCTTAAACCAAGTCCAGTTAAATCAATGATTTAGTTTATCTTTTTTTTTTTTTTTTTTTTTTTTTTTTTTTTTTTTTTTTTTTTTTGTAATTCATTTGGCTATTGTAAAAGTAATATTGAATAAAATCTATGAATATGTATTTCCGACTATAATATTTTTATCAATAAAAAAATTTTTTATTTAGTAATACAAAAATATTATCTTCCCATTAAAATTAAATAAAAAAATCAAGGTACAATTGCGTCGTTGGCACGAAACGATACTAGTAGTGTAAGATAGAGGCAAGTGAAAGGGACAAACTAAGAGAAGGTACACTAAGAGGATGGTTTTCTAAATTCTCTAATTTCAACTTAGTGATTATCCTCAATGGGACCTTTACACAAATGGCATTTTTGGTATTTTCTCTTATAAAAAATATTATTGCAAAAAATGCCACGCACATTTGGCTTATGTTTGGTAACAAAGTTTAACTCTAATTAAACTGTACTTTTTAATCTCAATTTTTGTCTTTTTCTGAAAAGTCAACAAAATTTATAACTAATTTTTAAAAAGTCAACCAGCTCAAACTTAAAAATTTCATCTCATCTCAAATTCAACTCAAACACCAAATGAACCCTTAGAATACCAACAATACCCTGATAGTATAATACCCGATAGTAGCCGTTGGTGATACTTGAAGGTAGACACTGTGATACCCAAAATTATGGCAACAGGCGACAGCTGACCATGCTACCAATGGTATCCTACCATAATACTTGAGGTTTGTGCTTTGTGATGAAGTGGTATCCCACCAGGATATTTGAGGTAGTTTGCCACGATACTAAAAATTTATGTAGTGTACATGTTATTGCTTGGTTTTTAACGTTGAAATTAAAAAAGCATGACACTAAGGGCCTTTTTGGCTGATTTTTCTAAAAGCTGCTTTTGGCTTTACAGGTCCAAAAGTAGCTTCTAAAAGTGTTTAAATGATATGTCAGAAGTGCTTTTAGTCTCTATAAGTATTTTTTATCAAAGCCAAAAAAATGTGATTTCTGGCAAAAGCTCTTCTGAATAGATTTTAAAACTTGTAACAAAATTTAAATTAGACATTATAAACTCCATTTAACATTTTTAGTACTTATTAGAATATTTTAAAGACCAAAAGCTTTTTTGTTCCAAATACTTATTGAGAAGACATAACTTTTGCTTCTTTTCTTCAACTGGCTAGAAGTAAAAGCAAAAACTCTATCAAATGAGTCATAACTTTAATCTCAACTTTTGAATATTAATTTATATAACGGCGAGTTATCATTTTTCTTAATATTAGTATATGTTTTTAATTGATGTGATAATTATACCAATAAAAGAATAATGCACCTATTGATGTTTCTATCATTTTTCTACTAATAACAATAATAATAACATTTTAATAATACTAATAATAATAATAACAATCATCTTTTATACATTATTAACAGTACTAATGACATTTCTACAACCTTCCCTTCTTAGCTTCCACGTGTGCTCCACTTTTTTTTCTTTTTCTTCCCTTTATTTATTTATTTTTTTCCCTTTCATCCTTAAACAATTATTTTCAAATATATCTACATTTAAACCTTTTTTCTTACAACCCTATCAACTAATTTTTCAAATTACTCTCAATATTTTTTATTTTCAATAATCATTGTTCTCAATTAGTACATCTTTACTCATATTGGTTTTCTATATGCAGTCCTCTTAGCCATCATATTTATTGTACCTCCCGATTAATTTTTTATTTCATTTGTCAACTTCTTTCATATGTACCATAAATATAAAAAGCCTTTCAAAAAAAGGTAAATATAAAAAGAGGGAAAGAATGTCTTTGGAGCTGTTATTTATTTATTTTGTATTTTTTGGAAGCTCCGTCTTGCTTTTTTTTTTTTTTTTTTTTTTAAGTTTCTATGAAAGTTTCAACCATTATTTTTTTAAAGTTTTATCAGAGATTTTCTGTTTTTTTTTTTCCTTATTTTATCGTTTTGTATTTTTTTTCTTTTGTTGTTTTTTGTTTGCAATTTTTTTTAATAAATATTTCTATACTTTTTCTTTAAATTCTTATATAATTTAGACAATATACTATCACATGGATCGAGAGCGTGTGCTCTAAACAATAATAGTAAAAGAATAAAAACAAAAAAAAAAAAAAAAAAAAAAAAAAACAAACACACCGCGCACACATAAATTAACAAACAATGGCCACCAAGCCAACGTCGCAATGAGGTCTAAAGAGACCTCTTGATACTGCGGCGGATCTCCCTACAACGTCCCCAATCTCATGGCATTGCCGGCAACAGCAACACTCGGGTGGCTCAACGGCAAGGATGGCGGGTGGCTTGTCTCTGCTGGGCAACAACAAGCAACAATGCGGGTCAGGGACGAGGAAGAGTTAACGAAGAGAAAGAAAAAGTCCTAGATTATTTTTGTCCATACAATTTCATTCTTTTTAAAAAAAAAAAAAAAGGTGAGAAATTGCAAAAAGTACTTCTAGCTATAAAATGTTGATGAGAAAAACACCTGAATAACACAAATTTAAAGACCGTTACATCAATATGATATAAAAAATTAACACTAAACTAACATAACACAAAATTAAATTAAAATTAACTAAAATTTGTGTCATGTTTGTCAAAAAAAAAGTGATTTTATATCATATTAATTAATAGATGGAAAAAAATAGTTATTTAAGTAATTTTCTCAGTTTTTTTAACAAGAGGGAGTAAAAAGTAGGAGTCCGCCAACCCAATTCTGGCGTCCCAATAGCCTCATATGGGTGATGGGCTAGGTCGGCCTTGGTTCTGAATGTAAAACCGTTGGCCTTCAACGTGAAAGTGAAAGCTTGTTTGGGCTCTTAAGTTCGAAATTAGTGGAGAGCTTATTCGGGCACTTACTTGGTTCTGAATGTTTTGGATTTTTTTCCCTACTGACTTTGAATATTGACGTTTAATTTATTATTATTATTATTATTATTATTATTTTAACCATCCTTTAAAAAGATTAAAATACCTAATATTTCCATATTGATCCATATTATTTCTCCTTTCTCTCCTTCATTCACTATCTCCTTTACTCTTCCCTCACTTTCTGTTTCTGCTCTCTCCCTCTCCTCTCTCTTTTCACAACAATGTAGTTCAAAGAAAAGAAAACAATTACAAAATTTCTAAAATCTAAATTCTTTATCCGTCTCACACTAAATTTCTAACTCAATATATTAAAATAACACATACAAAAGTTTAAAGAAAAGAAAATCAAGAGATTATAATGTTTTCGCATGGTTGGAAAGTATATCTTTCGGCCCTATATAAATTGCCGGCTGGTTTTCATTTCCATTCACTCGATCCTATCAAGTTAAGTACGAAGCTTAATGTCACACTCGTTTGCGTTTACAAAACACTTAATGAGGTTCCAATGATATAATATTTCTTTAGAATCCGTTCAAAAAAAAAAATTCTTTTTAAATTCTCGTTTAGTTTTAGCATTAGAATTTGAATTTCTCAAGTTTTCACGTCTGGTTTAAAATATGACATTCATTTCCAGAACTGGATTTGTGATTGAGTAAATTTAAGTTGAATCTAATAATAAAATAGGTTACATTTAGTAATATTTCCCTTATGATTTGATGCTGAAACATACTTCAACTTGAAAGGCAACTTATATAGATTGAGTCTCGAAAAAGTGTCTGAATCTATTCGTTGAGTGCGTCCACATATTCATAAGGGTTTTTTCAAATTAAATGCCTAAACATATAACATTTGATGTGAATTTCCAAATTTGATAATAGATAATATTTAATAAAGCACATTATGTCTCTCTTATCTGTAATGACTTTTGAGAACAATAATTATGTACTTCTATGATTTTTCTGAATCCTCAAATAAATTGTCGACGTCAATATTTTTTATTTTTTGTCATTAAAAAAAAAAAAAACCTTATGTGGTTGTTATAACCTCCACGTTGCTCTGGCACTGAATTTTCAATGCCCAACACAAGTCCTAATAAATTTTGTAATTATCTCTAAAAGGAAAAGAGAGGGAAAAAAAATTAATTCCCAAGTATTAACTCATGACAAGGGCACTAAACGTACACGACCAGCTGTTGGTGAAGGCAACCTTTCTGCCGCCGCATGAAAATAACACACTTGTGGCTCCATTGAAAAAACATGCGCACACTCTCAAGTGACCGAGACTATCAGTTATCCATATTCATATTGATTCGGATTGTCGAAATGTATTCTAATAAGTTATCGATATATTTCTGACTAGTTGGAAAGAACATTTGATTTATCTTATAAAATGTTAAAAATTTTAAAATCATTATATAAATAAAGCAATATTCTAGAGTTTTTTTTTTTAGAGATAATCCTCAAAATAACCCAAATATTCCCCGTGAATAACACCAAAAAAAAAAAAAAAAAAAAAAACATATAAAAGAGTTCTCGTTGTGGAGCCTGGTCAAATACCAACATGTAACTTTGAACTTCTAATCTGAATAGAAATCTTTGTATAACCATGAAAATTTTTTAAATCCCTTTATATACATATACCCTTTATCACTTCCCAAAAAATATACTTGTTAAATCCCCTTATAATTTGAGCATAATTCCTACCTCATTGACTTTAATCTTAAAGAATACTTTCTTGTACATCAACAATTATGAGGTTTTGTCTCATCTTAAAGAGCTTTGTCGTTCTTTAAGCCAAACAAAATATGAAAAAATGGATTTGCCATCGTTTTTTTCTCTCTATATATATATATATATAATTAAAGAGAAGAGACAAGAATAAGATGAAGCATCCCAAATAAATTAACACCTAAAATCTTAACTCATCCAACACCAAGCCCTAACTCAATTTATTAAAATAAAAGAAAATTTTTAAATTTTTCAAAAAATAAAGATATTTTAATGATTTCACATACAGTAAAACCTTTATTAATAATATTGTTGGACTAAAAATATATTATTTTAACAAGTTATTAGTTTATCAATAAATGAATAATTTATTAATTTATCAGTAAATAAATATCGATCATAATTTTATATTTTAATTGCTTGTTTTCATCTTGATACATGTACTATTAATGAGGCTTGGTACGCTTATATATGTGAACTGTCTTCGACATTGAAAAATCTGATCAGATGAAGGTATGACTGTCGAACAACAAGTTGGTGAAGATGAAGGCATTCATGGAGTATATGAAGTTATTTCTAATTTACCTATATATATATATATAATATATAGAAATGCAATGGGTATTGAGCACCTTTTGAATTATCCTAATGAAAATGATGCAGTCATGGAATCACTATTGATGAAGAGATTATTCAAGGATAATGGATACATCTGCTGATGACGATTAAGATCCAGATGACAGTTGTGTTTTACCAAATGTTTTGAAAAAGAAGCCTTTCAAGTAATAGTAATCTTAAATAACTACTTTCTACGAAAAAAAAAAAAAAAAAAAAAAAAAAAAAAAAAAAAAAAAAAAAAAAAAAAACCCCTAAATGTAGGGCGTGCTTTGTAAAAAAAAAAAAAAAGTTTAGGACGAGGTTGAGTTCAATATAGGAACAACAAAAAAACAAACAACTTAATTACATATTTTGGAAGAGTTGAATCGAGGAAATTGAAGTTTTCAACGAAAAAAAAAATCCTTGATTTATGAGTTTTTATTTATTATTATTTTTATTTGATTAATTATTAATTTACATTTTCATTTCATTTGATGAGATCAATAATTTAACATACTGGCTCATCAAAATGAGACCGAAAGATTTCATTATTTAATTAAGGTTATTAATTTATTGAGGTTTTACTGTAATTTGGAAGGTCTATCTTTTGGCCCTTTAATTGCTAGCTGGTTTTCATCTCCATTCACTCGATCTTATCAAGCTAAGTACGAAGCTTAATGTCACACTCGTTTTCGTTTGTTAAACACTTCACAGAGTTACAACGACATAATATTTCCTTAGAAACTATGACAAAAAAAAAAAAAAAAAAAAAAAAAAAAAAAAAACATTAAGTCATGATCTTAACTTTACCAGTTTTAATCATATTGGAATTACGATCTAGCAATCTTCTCTGTGTTAACCACATGTAGAGGGATACAGTGGTTGTGGTTTTAATATTAGAGTTTTAATATTCAGAGTGAAAGTTCAGTCTAAAAATAACATTCATTTCGATTTATGATAGCCTGACTAAATAAGTTGAACCTAATAATGAGAAAATGAGTATTTAGTACTAATGCCCTCCAAACTAGTCACTTTTTATTACCCCTCAAACTTTTAATTTTGACAATTTACCTTCTGAACTTATTAAATTATATCAATGTACCCCTTATCAATTAATTTTCTATTAAATTTATTATGAAAAGCCCATGTATGCCTCATGTGAAACCAGGAAAACATGTTTTCAATTAAAAATCTCCAAATTTAATAAAAATCCTAATGCAAATCTTCTAATTTTAAATATTTAATTTAGTGTAAAATTAATAAAAGGGATACATTGCAACAATTTAGCAATTTCAAAGGGTAAATTGTCAAAATTAAAAGTTTTGAAGAAATTACCAAAATGGTAATAAGTTTAGGAGACATCAATACTAAATATCCTGAGAAAATAGGTCAAGTTTTAATACTATTCTTTTATGATTTGATGAAGGAACATATTTTAATTTGCGGGCCGGTTTAATTTATATGTAATAATTTAGATTTTGAAGAAGTTTTGAGTCCGTTCATTGCATACACCTCATGGATTCATAAAAAAACTTAATATTGAGATGGATTCCCAAATCTAATAATAAGTAATGTTTTTGGTGAACAAGTTGGAGTTGAAAAAGTACAGTTTGAGTTGAAAATTTTTGTTAACTTTTCAGAAAAAGATAAAAACTAATATAAAAAATACAGTTTAAACTTGAATGCCAAACAAGGTATAAAAGAATCGATTACACATTTCTCATCTCTTATAATTTTTGGAAAAAATGATTGCATCACTAATATGATTTTTCTAAATTCTCCAATAGGCGGTCGACATCATCGATTTTTTTATCAGCCAAAAAAAAAAAAAAAAAAATCTTCCCTGTGGTGGTCGTAAGTTTGGCACTAAATTTGAAGTGTCCAACACAAGCTAAATGTATTTTGTAATTATCTCAAAAAGGGAAAAAAGAAACAAAAAAATAATTCCCAATTATAATTAACTCATGACAGTAGCACTAAACGTACACGACAAGCTGTGGGTGAAGGCAGCCTATTTTCTTTTTCGGCTGCCGCCGCCGCATGAAAATAACACACTCGTGGCTTCATTGAAAATACATTATGCGTGCATACAATATTATTCTTGCACATATTAACTCTTTGGAACTTACAACAACTAGTTAAAATCCAAATATTCATACAAATATTTACGAGTTTTTTTGCTGAATTTCATAAATTAAAATTAATATTAACGGTCTTATTATATATAAAACACTTTACAATATGCTTCTTAGAATTATGTACGTTTAAAAATGTTACTATATGTATACATATATGTATGTGTCTTATAACCCCACTATTTGAGATTTGTTCTCAATTATATCATGTTATTTTCTAGTACCACATCTCTATTTTATCATGGTCATTAAGTTCTAAAATTTATTAAAAAAATGTAAAAATAAAATAAAATTTGTGTTTATATTAAATTATATATATATATATATATATATTGAGATATCATGAATAACAATTTGTGATAAAACTTTAACATTTGTTATATTTTTATGAGGAATTTACCATCAAATTTACTATTCGTAGATTTAATATAGAAAAGTACCCTTTTCCAAATGTTCATGCAAATATTTACAAGTTCTTTGCTAAATTTCATAAATTAAAATTAATATTAACGATTTTACTATATATGGAACACTTTACAATATGCTTCTTAGAATTCTACATGTTTAAAAATGTTACCACATCCATATCGTATATATATGTGTGTGTGAGAGCCTAACCCCACTATTTGAGATTTGTTCTCAATTATATCATGTTATGTTCTAGTACCACATCTCTATTTTATCATCGCCAATAAGTTTTAAAATTTGAAAAAAAAAATAAAAATAAAAATACAATTTGTGTGTTTATATTAAATATATATATATAAATTAAGTTATTATAAATAACAATATGTGATAAAACTTAACAGTTACTATATTTTATTGAGAATTTAACATCAAATTTACTATTCATAAATTTAATATAGAAAATTACCCTTTTCTTAGAGAGAAATTTTTTTTCTCAAATGCTAAAATACCATTGACATATTTTAGCACTTTTTTAGAGATAATCTAGACAAGCTTTATCCGTTAGAATTAACTTAACATATTTTCTTTTATTTTCAATAAATAAGAATTATAAATCTCATATCTAAAATATATATACATATATGTGTGTAGACATATATAATGAGTAAAGGTTAAGTCCTTCATGAATGACCGGCCAACTAACTGAGATGAGTAAATAAGAGATGCATAAACCTGAAACTGATGAAGGGTTTACAAAACAACCTATTCTCTTGGTTCTCTCACTTTCCTTTGCCCAAAAAAAAAACAAAAAAAAGTGTTAATATATATGGCGCCGATGCGAAACGGGATTTATCTATGTCATCATCATGGTGATAACCTTGTACTATGTTAATAGACACTTTTCAGCAGAACGCCATCTCAGACTTCCTGACTTCAGAGATCACAAGGTTGAATTCTCCTCTCGGACCTTCTTCCGGTCTATTGAGATAGTAACCGAGTCAAGATTTTTAAGTAAGGGAGACCAAAAAAAATTTTTGATCAAGTTACTAGGTCCACAATGTTTATAAATTTAATAAGACTGTTTTATTTCTTAAAATTTAAATTGTTTACTCAATAAAATATGAGTGATTATATTTATACCTATATTGTTGATAATATCCTCACATAATAAATGTTTCTTAATATAAACATAGTAAATCTATCCTGTTACAAATATTTTTATATAATATCACATTTAATTCTCCCATACATCCACTTTGATTTAATTTTAATTTTTTTAATTAAAAATAAATGAACAAATTTAAATAAGAGAAAAAGATACATTTTCATTCTAAAAAATAAAACATAAAGTATCTCTAAAAACAAGAGAGCAAATAATAAAGAAGAAAAACTAAAATAATGTCTAAATCAAAAATCAAGTAATGTCATACTGCATTTAAAGAAATATATAAATATAGAGTCATATAAACAAACATAGCAAGAAAAAATAAATAAAAAGAATAATCACAAGAAAACCACATAGAATCATTTTCAAATACTATGAGAAAAGGAAAAAAAAAAAACACATAATACTAATGAATTAAAAAAATTAAAAATATATATTGAATAGTTGTTTGCTCTTCAAAATACATTTTTCTTTTATTTTTATTTCACTCGATTCCTCCATTGAAAATTTTCATTTAGTTATAAAAATTTCTTAATAAAAGAAATTGAGGAAGAATAATTTAGAGTTTATAAAATGAAACAATATTTTGGAGTTTAGAACAATTTCTTAGGATTATTTTAAAAAAATATATTATTTTTATTTATGATTAATGTGGTGTATGTTTTTTAATTATGTTATAAAAGAATATTTTCATTTACAGGTATATGAGGATACGAGCATTCTTAATGGTTTTTATGTAATATTCTTATAGGGTAAAAATATATTAAAAATTTGCGGGGATATTTATCAATATTATGGGTACGAATAAATTCTCCCTAAAATATAGAGAACTATTAATTTAAAGGGGGCCAAGACTAATTTATATACATACTTACTATGTTAAAATAAAAAAAAATCCCACTATATTAAAATTTAAAAAAAGTAAAAAAAACTAGGGGGCCATGGCCCCGATGCCGATGGATTGAAACATCGACAATTTGTTAAGTGGAAGATTCGGTTCCGGAACGAACTCCAGGGACCAGAAAGCATCACTTTTGACCTCCCCGGCCACGGTCCCTACACCGGCGTTGCCGATGGAAGAATTCTCTTTTGGAGTGGCTCCTCTTGGACCACCTTCGTTTATGCTTCTCCAAATAGGTAATTTTTCAATTTTTTTTTACTTTGTTAGAGTATCTTTAATGGAGTGTTAAATTAGTTTGTCAATGATATATTTTTATAATTAAATTCTAAAAAAAAGTATTCTTTAATAAATATTTTTTTATTGATAAATTTTGACAGTAAATTTGTCATCAGATATAAGTAATGTCAAATAATTTAACATTTGATTTTATTTTTATTTTTAAATTATTTAAAATACTAAAATTGTCTTTTAAATCTCAACAATGATGAGAAAAGTTAAAAATAACGTTAGAAATGAGATTACACATTCATCACGAGTAGCATTTGCTTTATATATTACTCTTTTTCATTCGTCATATATAGGTTTGATGGCGTCTGCATTTAGTGTTTTCAAATGATCTCTTTTTAATAATTGAGGAAAAAATCCTGCAAAGGAACAGATTATATACATGCTTATAAATATAATTATGGAACACTACAATATTTAATAGTACAATCAATTTAAACTTTTTATTTTTATATGCGCTGAAGTACCTACACGGAGAGCCTCAGGACAAATAAATTAGTTTGATAATTGGCATGTATTATTGTAATTTTACCTGATTGGAATTTTTAAATCCAAACCCCAAATTGAAAATAAATAAATGAATAAACAAGCTTTCATGTTAAAACAAAAAGGTCTCAATCTGGTAGACCTTCCTTAAAGAGAGAGGGGGGGGGGGGGGGGGGGGGGGGGGGGGAGTTTTGACAAAGGCTTAAATCAAAACCTGCTCAAGTGGTATCTGCTTTCCTGGAAAAGAAGAGAAAATCAAAGGTTCCCTTAATGAATATTGTCGATCTTGCTAATTAATTTTGAATTTTAAAAAATTTATTATAGGCCAATAATTTTTTGATCACCTTTTTTTTTTTTTTTGCTTTCCTTTTGGTTCTATTTTTCTTTCTTGAATTCACATGTTGGATTCAATTTACCCAAATAGGTTAGAAATATGTGATCCGAGACCATCGAATTTAAGTTATTTGAAAAATGAGCACATCTGTGGAAGGCCATTGGGGTTAAGGTTCCACAGGAAGACAGTTGACGTGTACATTGCAGATGCATATTTTGGGACACTGAAAGTGGGCCCACAAGGTGGTTTGGCAACTCCTATTACAACCGAGGTAGAAGAGATGCCCTTCAGGTTTAGTAGTGATCTTGACATTGATGAATACGGAAATGTCTACCTCACAGACAGCAGCTCCATTTACCGTACCTTTTATATATGTATGTGTCGGAAAGTTTTATTTGGATGGGCTAATAACTATATAGGTAAAATTTGAAGGATATGGATTAGATTTTTCATTTTTAAAGTGCAGTTTTATGCAATTTTTTATATTTATGTACTATATTATATATATATATATATATATATATATAAGGAGGGCTTAGGCCTTAATTGCCGAGGTCCCTGTACGTGTAATATGTATAGGTAAGTTGGTATTGAAGAAGCCAGCTCGTTGGCTCATAAGGTCGAAGAAGAAAATTTGGATAGGAGCCCCAGTTTCAAAATTTAAGAGTATTTTCGTTTTGTTTTAATAAGTGAGAATCATAGGTCTCGTATCGTAAAAAAAAAAAAAAATGGTATTGAAGAGAAATTAACTTGTAGAGACTTCGTGCAATTAGCATTCGCTAGAGAAGACAGCGAAAGGGTTCTAAAATACAACCCAGAGACCACAGTTCTTGCTAGGAATCTTCAATTCCCAATTGGTGTGCCCGTAAGCAAGGATGGTTCCTTCCTTGTCTTCTGTGAAGGCTCATTGGGCAGGTGACAATCTTCGCCTAAAAACTTTTTATTCACCATACTAATTAATCTTAATAATTAATATATATGTTATAGACAGAGTTAATATATAGTTTGCTGAGATATTGTTGTGATAGCGGAAACATTCATCTCATCTTGCATTCACAATTAATTAAATCCAAAATAATTACTTATTATATGATTAAATCACTTGGCATTTTGGGGGATGAAAAGATTTGATTTATTGGATTTGAAAGTTCTAATACTATCTTAAAATTCAATGTCTTAGTTCCCCTAAATAAAGTATATATATATATATTTTTTCCTTACATGAATGAAAGATTTGAATTTTATATTTTGTACAGGGTCAGTTGTGAAATTATTAATAAATTATATTTGGAATTAAAAAAAATTTGGTCCTAACTCTTTTTTTTTTTTGGTAAGTTATAGGAAGATTCAAATCTTAAACAGTTTGATTTAGTATGTCGTACAAGCAAATTTAGACAAATTAGTTAAAATTACAATAATAGCCTCTCCGTCAAATAAATCTAATGAAATATTCCTTTTTGGGGCTAATGTTTCTAAATATCTAGAATACCCTTAAAAAGTATGGAATAATTTAGGGTGTGAATGAGTTTGAGTTGGAAATTTTAAGTTTTAATAATAAATTTGTGTTGACTTTTCAGAAAAGACAAAAACTTTGATAAACTTTTTAAAAAAAAATAAAAACTGATATGAAAATTTTGGTTTGAAATTGTTATCCAAATGAGACATTAAGCTCCTAAAACATGTGTTAATACCGAAAGTAACCCTTAAGATATGTTGGATGATGTTTTTACCCATAATTTCAATTTTTATCTTTTTTTCCTCACCCCTTTCAATTGGAATTTATTTTTTTAAAAAAATTCTCAAACCTTTCATTTGCATTTTTTTTTCAATTTTTCGGTCTTTTTTTTTTTTTTTTTTGAGTTAATTTCACTAGCCCTTTTCGTACACTTTGGACTTTTATAAGCTCTGATGCATATTCAACTAGAAACCCACAAATTAATCATCCATTAACTGGGTTTTTTAATAAACTCCTGTATGGTGAATCAGTTGGGACTAAATTTTTTGAGTTCAAATTAAACTGATGTTATTTGGGTTTATTTGGGACTACATTAAACCAAACTCTGTTTACTGAGCTCCCAAGTCCCAACCCTCCCTCTTGTGCTGTCTCGCAGTTTATTGTTAACTGTGCACCCACCGCCTGCAGCTCCTCCCCACCCTGAGCCACCATAGCATCTCAAAACCAGGCTCGTCCAAACCTTATCAAACTCTCTCTCTCTCTCTCTTCTCTTCTCTTATAAAATTGTTTGTGCATCACCCTTCAAAAACCCCAAAAAATGGCAGCCAAGATCTCACGCAGATTCATCACTGAACATCTACTAGTCATATTTAAAAAATGTATTTTCACGTTACCGAAGCTTGACGCACAGTCGTTACCGGAGTTCATTTTGCTCTCCTTTAGAGCTAAAAAATGCACAAGATTTGTTACATGTTAGGGTCCATATTTGTTGGGTCTCAAATCTGGGCTGAGGAGGATGGTCTGGTATAAGTCAGAAATTGAGCGGAGGTGGGAGGTTTTGGGCAGATCCAGGCTATGGGTCGGCGAGGATGGCATTTAATTGACGAATTTCAGGAATGGGATGGTGGTGGGGTTGGAGGAGATGAACTTCGGGGGAAAATCGGGATGGGCGGTGGATGGAGAAAAGTTGGGTGAGGAAACGGCGGAGGATCAGCAG